>CM055266.1:123015704-124215704 GCA_029237695.1 Conchocele bisecta
TGACTCCTAAACCTGGCTAGGTGCATTTATATAGCTTGGTGTAACTAAGAAAACAAAAGCTAACTTTTGAAAATCAGTCAGCAAATTCCAAAAATATATTTAAAAAATCTATTTTATCACCAACTCCCGTTTAATATCCAATAGAGAAATAGTATTTTCGCGATTAAATAATTTTTTGACGACAATTCGTGAAATAAATATAATGTGTGTAATGGCCACATGAATGAGGGTCATTGTGAAAATGTGGAACAAACAGTAGGTGCTTCACAGTCAGATGTTGAGCATTGCTCTATCAACCACACATGGGGTATATAGCGGTTTCAAACCACGCACACATATACAATGCGCTAGAGTGTTTTGAAAATGGGCACAGCCATTTTCAAAACACTCAAGAACATTTTCAAAACACATGAGACTTTTTATTTTAAAATGGCCAGTTGAGCCATTTTCAAAACACTGGGAGTGTTTTAAAAATGGCTCGACTGGCCTTTTCAAAAGACTCCCCTTTTTGTCCCAGTTATGTTACCGATGTATTGTCTTACATAAATGTTCGATTGATATTGAGAATGATCTTTCATCTCGTATCCATTCATTCGTACGTCCGTATCAAATGCCACAGAGACTGAATGAAGACCGATCATATAGATGTGGCTTTAACTGGAGAAATGAGGCTTATGTTATCTCCTGATCAAATAGCACAATCATGTAGCCTGGTAACGATCTATATCGCTTGTTAGAAGCATGACGCTGTTTCATTGATGTAATGGCGAACAGTGCAGATCCTGGTCAGACTACACATGCGAATGCTGATCTTAATCTACACTGGTCGCAGAAGCCCCATTTCTCCAAGTCACAACCACATGATTGAGACAAAACCATGCGATTTTGTACCTTTGGACATCTGCGTAATTTCAATAAATACCTTTACAAAATTTAAAATCTTTTTCATAAATACAGTACAAAATGCTGTAACTGTAACTGTATAGGCGGATACACCTGACATGAAAGTCGGATTGTAAAATGGTCGCCTATGGAGCTCATTCCCACAATGTGTCAACCGTTTCGTCAAATCAGATATAGCCATGGAAACAAAAACACAGGAGACAGTCTAAGTAATGATTGAAAGGGTCACAGGAAACATAGAGCTAAGTTTCAAATGAGACACGTCATGTGATTTTGTACCTTCGGACATCTGAGTAATTTCATTAACTACGTTTACAAAATTTACTATATTTTTCATAAATAAAGTCAAAAGTTGACAAAATATTCAGAGTACATGCGGAATTCAATTCCGCATGTACTCTGAACAAATATTGTCATCTTTTGACGCCATTTACGGAAACTATTGTAAATTTTATAAACATATTTAACGAAATTACGCACATGTCCGAAGGTACAAATTCGCATGGTGTGTCTCATTTGTTGAACACCACGACACAAAGGGCACTATATTCTGTAGGACGTTGTAGAACCTGATCATCGTATTACATCACAAAATGGTGTTACGTATAAATATACAACCGTACTGACTCACGATGGCTAAGCACGTATACATCACGCGCGCTGTATACTTCCGTTATATGTCATGCGTTTTCATATAATTGGATGATTATGTGTTTAAGGAGCAAGGTCAATAAGCGAACATACTGACTTATATTATAGGAATGAATGGACTTTTTGTGGAATTTATCGGGGTATAAACTTGGAAAAGTCGCGGGAATACTGGACGAAGGCCGGAAGGTCTCGTCCAGTATTCCCGCGACTTTTCCAAGTTTATATCCCAGATAAATTCCACAAAAAGGCCATTCATTCCTTATAATTCCTGCATTTGAAATAAATTCATCAAGAAAATGTGTTTATTTTCCGTTTTCTTAATAATTATTTTAACTGCGCCTCACGGTTACGGAAAGTTGTTCGGCGTGGGAGCTTACTGGGATATAAATTTTGGACAGAGACTTGCTACGGGCCAATCAAATGTTATTGAATTGTGTAAATATTGTTGTGCTGGAATTATTATACCATAAAACACATTGACGTTTGATTTTATTATTATACATGTTTTTCATTAAGGCTTCTTTATAATATGAGACACGCCATGCGAGCGATTTTGTTCCTAAGAACATGTGCGATTTGTCATGAAAAATATTTACAGAAAATGTGATATTTTTCCGTAAATGACGTCGAAAGATTCAGAAATTTTCATAGCTAATGCGGAATAATATCCCGCACTTGCTATGAGAATTTTGTCATATTTCGACGTCCTTTACGGAAAATATCGTAAATTTTGCAAATATTTTTCATGAGATATCGCACAAAACCGCATGGCGTGTCTCATATGTATTCTTGCGATACATTTTAAATTAAAGTCTCAACACCGTTTACACAAAACACTGTTGATTACAAAATATAATCCAAAGGAGACAGGCGAGATCATGTACATATGGATAATACCATTTTAATGTCTTTTGGAATCAAGCGTATCATGCAATGCTAGTATAAGCGGGTAGGAATGACAAGCCTCTCCGAGGAATTCCTCTACAGTTTCCGAGCCATCCTGTAGCGTCATGTGACGCCGTTCAACCAATGAAACGCCAACTTTAAATTACTAGTAGCTCCAAGTGCGTTGTCACGGGAGGTTCGACGGGTTCGTACGAGCCCCACTTTTGGGGCCAGCATGTTTTTATTTATATAATTTAGGTATGCGGATGCTATTTTCAGTGCATGAATGAACAGACATTATAGTATTCAAATGCCCTACTAGCAAAATACAGTCAATCGGCGCCAAAAGCATTGAAATACGTGTCTTTAATGGATCCAAAACTCTTTGTCCAAAAGCTATTTGTTGGAAAAACATACCCAAAATGCAGCATTTGGTATCTAGAAATCAACATGTCTCCGGGACTGTGAAGCAACCGAAATCAGCTAGCCGATTTCACCAACATTGCAAAGTATATTTTTCTAGCAAAGTATACTTTGAGGCAGTAACCATTTATTTTTCCTGAAATGCATTATTTCATATAGAACTAACAACTGCATATACATGTATTTGATGATTAAAAGTATGCAGAATTATTATGCTGAATTTATTACAAATTGGCTGTGATAATGTAATAAATTCAGTATAATAAAAATAAATAAATGTATCCCCTAAAATTGAAAATTTCTCCCTCAAAGTATAATTTGCTAGATAAGTATACTTTGCAATGTTGGTGAAATAGGCTACTGTAAGGGGTCCAGGGACCCCTTAAAGATTTCGGTTGCCTCACTGCTGAAAGTCGAACCCCCGTTTCAAAAATGCTGGTGACGCCCATGAGCTCTAACATGGACATTCGAATCAGGTCAATGCAAGCTACGTACACTGTCTCCCCCCACCCTAACCAAGAAATCCAGACACAGTTTCCAGGATATGAAAACAAGAAAAAAAACAGAGAAAAAGGGTTACAAATAAACTTGACAACCAGTGTGCCGATTTGGAACGGTCATTCATCAGGTTTCTCAACGGATTTGTTAAACTCCGATTAAGTGACACCCCACGAGACACGAATAAAGTCAAGAAGACGGATGGTATGCAAATACGAAGCTGTGTCGCCGGTTTTGGTCTGTAATCAGTATCAGACGGAAGACAGAAATCCACACACTTATTCAATATACAGTATAAAATGTCTAGACCGTCCATTAGCTCACCGACATTATATCTCCTAATTTAGGACATAGTACGCATGTAACCAATAGTTACACAATCACCTGCATTTCTCAAGATCCATTGGCATCCCAACTGAAAATCAAGCAGTTTGATTGACTGAGCTGAGCTGTAGCACAGCTCAGACTCAGTAAACCAACCAACTTGATTTCAAGTACAATATTCAAGTATATTGGAATAAAGAAAGCGACAAATATTGGCAGGATTAGCGAAGGGGGTAGTGTAGCTCCGACGTGAAGTCCGTATGTCTACAGTACGGAGCCCCGCAGGGGACATGAACTTTTTTATTAATTCGTTCCCACGAAATAACAATTCGTTCCCTAAATTTAACAATTCGTTTCCTCCTATTAACAATTCGTTCCCACGATATAACAATTCGTTCCCGCGAATTAACAATTCGTTCCCGCGAAATGACAATTCGTTCCCTCAATTTAACAATTCGTTCCTTCGAGTTAACAATTCGCTACCACCATATAAAAATTAGTTCCCACGAATTAGCAATTCGTTCCCGCTAAAGCTCGCGGATTATCTCCTCGTACATGCGGACGAACCGTGATCTAACTTATACTTGTGAATCGAGTAGCCCCATATAACACAACTTTACCTCACAATCGCAATCTGATCACGACATACATAATATATAATCCTGGTAACTTTTCGGTTACTGAACTCAAGGTGTATGATCACGTGGTACTAACAACAACAACAAGTACTGAAATTTCCAGAATCCATCTGATTTATAGTGTCCTTATAACGTAACGGATTTTGATGAAATATGGCGCATCAAACGCGTCTTGTTAAGCCGCATTTGGTGGTCTCTGTATTTTCGCCCAAACTTATGTCGTTTTTGCGAAGAATCGATTTCCGTGTCTCCGACACGGAAATCGATTCTTCGCAAAAACGACATAAGTCTGTGCCAAATTCCCTAGAACACCAAATGCAGCTCATGAAGACGCGTTTGCTGTGCCATATATCATCAAAATCCGTTACATAATAAGGACACTATAAAATAATACGTACTTTGAAACGGTACTTGTTGTTGTTGTTGATAGTACCACGTGAGCATACACCTTGGAACTGTATGTACATAGAAATGCAAATATATTGGAAATTGAAGCGGTAATAGGAATTCAGGAGCATGATGTCCATAATTCAGAATTGCCACAACATGGGAAATGTCTTAATATAAATTCGGATATGTCCACCGGCTGTATGTGAATCTGATGTTGAGCATTGACGTCATATGTGAGACACGCTATGCGATTTTGTACCTTCGGACATTTGCGTAATTTCATGAAATACGTTTACAAAATCTAATATTTTCCGTAAATGGCGTCATAAGTTGACAGAATTTTCAGAGTACATGCGGAATTATATTCCGCATGTACTCTGAAAATTTTATCAACTTTTGACTTTATTTATGATAAATATTTTAAATTTTGTAAACTTCTTTAATGTAATTACGCAGATGTCCGAAGGTACAAAATCGCACGGCGTGTCTCAAATCGGAAGCCAATTACGCCTTTAATACTGTTCTGTGAAGCGACACGGGTTCTGCGGAGAGTGGGGCGAACATCCGTCTGGCCAATAGTCCTCTCTGTCTATCAGTGACAGGCGTCTACACGGTCACCGGTCGCTGTCTTTATGTCTGATGTGTTACATTGAAATGTAAATGTTTGGATTTAACGACGGTAATTGCTCCATGACATTGCACGTCGCCTCCAAAGAATGGGAGAAATGACGGACGTGGATACACAGGAAACCGGCCCCATGAGGCCTAGCTCTTATTAGAACAGTCCCCTCTGGTTCTTTAACGTGCCAAGACCCTCAAATCTGATACACCGGACCGCCTTTTAAAGTCCCCGTCCTAAAGGACTAGTAGAGCAGGAAATACAAGGTATCTCAGAAGTACTGACGCTCTAGCCGAGAATCGAACCCGGGTCGCCAGCGTGGTTTTTTACTCTTTGTTTACATTGAAACACTGTCTTATATATATATAGGTTTCTGAACTTGGATACATACGAATTTCTTCCCTTAGAACTACATGTACTTCCGATTAAATTCACATACACCTCCTGGGATCTTGAATATACAGAATACTTCACATTTCAAGTATTTGACGTTAGAATTAGCGGATTTGTCAGCGTAAGCAATGCATGAAAACACATTTTGGTATTTCATTAGAATTGTCTCCTTGGAGACAATTCTAATGAAATACCAAGATGTGTGTATTGTCAAACCGACACATTTCGCCAATTATCAATCAAATATGTCTCGGAAGTACAATGTATTTCTAAGGGAATATTTCTCAGTTCCGTAACCTATTTTTATTATATACTTACTTTCGTTTTCCATTAAAACACAATGCAACGCAAGACGTCAATATTTTCATATTGGTCAGTGTCACTAATTTGTTTATTTTATTTATATTTTTTGTATATTTTTAAGCGCATATAAATAGCGAGTGATGTACGTATATAATATAAACGTTATTTAATTTGTATGTGGATATATGCCACGCATTCCGCCACGCAACAATACGAAAGTCGCGCAATAACGCACCTGCAGAACTCCGACATTTCTCCAGACACAAATCAAACAACCTATAAATACAATACTTATTTATAATGCGTGTCAGTGTTTACAACCAGGTGAAAAACTGCCTCAATCCAGGATCTGAAAACTTGCTGTGCATGTTCTTCCATAAAGCTACATGCCCACGCAGTAGGCACACAATGTTCTTTACATCAAAGACATTAGTAGAGACATTTTCTGGCATTATTATACATTTTATATCAGAACTAAATTTCCACACTGATATCAGGGTCGATAACTGTGTTTCCTTAAACTTAAAATGTTAACGGGCATTACTATTTATTCTCTATATTTACTTGTTGATGTGCAATGATCATACTTTATAATCTGTCGAAAATGTTATTTTTTTTCAGGTGACGCATTTAATTATTATAAATAATTAGAAAATATTATTTGCATATGGAAATAGTCTGATACCACAGCGAGTCACAATCAGTAAAATAATTATTACTAAATGAATATATCTGTATAGCGGGCACTCGTAATTTGGAACTCGGGACCTTTCGATCCATGGTAGAGCATCGGACTACGGATCGAAAGGTCCCGAGTTCCAATCCCGACACTGGCCGATTGTGCGTGTCCTTGGGCAAGACACCTTCGTAATAGCATAGTCCTATCGGATGGGGACTAAAATAGTCGGTCCCGACATGCAAGGTCATCGAACCAGTGCCGTCGTTAAATCAAAGCATTTACTCTTTTTTTATCGTAAATTTTAGAATTGGTGGAATAGTGACACAATTATGCACTTATGTAATTCCTATAAAGAACATGTTGTGCCTACTGAGTGGGCTTGTACCTTTAAAAATGCGGATTTATTTGTCGATTATGACCTATGCGCAATATTAGAGATCGCCCTCTGAAGATGTTATGGTCATATTTATGTCATAGTCTGCCAATGTGTCGACGAACCAAACCGTCAAATCAGAAGTATTTGTCTATTTTATTAACCCTTTGAACCCGAAAGCCCGCTATAGCGGTTTATGCAAACAGTGCAAATCCAGATGAGTCGGCTCGTACTGAGCCGTCTCATCAGGGTCTGCACTATTTTCAATCACTTTTCATATTTTTGATAACAAAAACACCACCCTTTCGTTAAATGGACTAGTCTGAAAATCATTTTGTGATGATTGGATTGGCTGAAACATTAACATATCAAAATCCATTCCAGTTACTTAGGGGTGAGAGGGTTAACTTGCAATACGTCGTTAACACATTTAAAAATACAAAAAACAAGATCAACACAACAACTATTACCCACCCACATCGTCACACCATCCCACAGTCAGTGGTTGAGTGATAAACGAGAACCTATAGTATAATTATTATGTATTTCTGGTGGATTATATGTTATCAATTACTTGAGTTAAACAATATTCTTCAAGCAATACACTCAAATACAGTTATCACATCTTTTAGATAGGTTTACCAGGGATTCCGCTTGGGAACATAAAAAAATCGCCACTTCAAAAAAAAAAAAAAAATGACCAATAGGATAAAAATAAACAATTGGCGATAAAAAATTACAATTTTTCGAAAAAAAAAAAAAAAGGATTTTTTTTTCGAAAATTGTAATTCGTTATCGCCAATTGTTTATTGTTATCGCCAATTGCGAAAGTGGCGATCGCCAGTGGAATCCATGGTTTACGAGTTTTGTTTCCGCATTTACACAGCACATGGGCAATGTATGTACAACTGACTACAGCATTATATGAAGCCATTTTGTTCGCTAGGCTATCGATAGAGATTATATTCAAATGTCTTGTACAATGAACTAATGTGACGCGTGTCCCCTGCCTATACTACACATGTAATATACGTATAGCTTCATATGTGGCTGTTGCTGGAGAAATGGGGCTTATGACATTTACGACCAAGGTCATTTATACAAAAATAAAACAATTTATACAGTTTGTTATAAGCACACACTTGGGTGAATGGCGAACAGTACAGGTCCTGGTCTGCATGATCTGAGTCTACACCTGACGAATTCCCAATCCACTAAAGAAGAACATATCATTTAGTAACCGACACAAGAAACGTGCGCCGGATTATGGACGAAATATGCATTTATGCGATAGCAGAGTAGACATCGCGTCCGGAACCTGCGCACATGTCGGCACAAACATTTTACGCCGGTGTGGAAATCAGGAGCTACACTGGCGGTAAAAGTCATAAGACCGCTGGCTATCTTTGCCTTCCGTCGGCCTCTTTTGTGGCGTATTTTTCCGGATATGGAAGGCTGGAGTTCCAATTCCCGACCTTAAATATAAGCGAACTAACTAACTTACATAACCACTTTTGTGGCTGCGGAGAAATGATGGTCTATGGGTTTTGCAACCAGTGTAGATCCAGATCAGCCTGTGCATTCGCACAGTCTGATCAGGATCTACACTGTTCGCTATTATAACAATGAAACACCAGTCATGTTTCTAACAAGCAATACAGGTTGTTATCAGGCTACACGAGTGTGATATTTGATCATGAGCTGCACTGGTCACAACTTCCATGAACCCCATTTCTCCAGTCGCAGCCCTATTGCAGTTTGAAGTACAGCTCGGCTGACAACAAATGTCGTAATACGCATTTCACTCGTCCTAAGTACATATTGCAGCTCCGCGAAAGGAAATTAAATCCGACTCTGAAGGCTTACATTCTAATTAAGGACAGCACGAGGTTGTATAGCCAGATTCCCACCCCAAATATACGCTAACTATCTGCAACATTATGTAGCAGTGACCTGGGGCCCGTTTCACTAAACTTCGTACGACTAAAATGTTCGTAAGTCCAAATTTAGAATCGTCTGGAAATTTCAATTGAAGGATTTACATTTATTGAGCATAGGCTGCATATGCAGCCTATGTTCAATAAATGTAAATCCAATAATTGTTTACAAGAAAACATTGTTAATGTGACATTTACAGACTATGATAATTTTGCACTTACGAACATTTTAGTCGTAAGAAGTTTAGTGAAACGGCACCCAGTTAGCCACCCATTTCGTACAATAGCACCGATGAAATTGATAAATATTACACTTTACGCTGATTAAAATTCACTTTTATTGTTTAATTATTATTTTCTGCTTGATTTTTTTTATCAGATTCTACATCGTATTAATTGTTGAATGCTCATTCCAGGGCAACCTGACCTGTTCCCATTGTCAGAAATTTGGCAAATGCGAATTGAGGGTATATTGTGACAACAAAATAATCAATTCTTTCTGGGAGTTTCAAACAATAATTTATTCCAGAGAAAACGTATGGATGGGAATTGGTTTGCACAGTACATGTGCCTCTGGATGATGATCGAGAAAATAGGCAACTTTCAATCTCTAGTTCTGCAAGGTACGTGGCACGGCATTGTCTGAAAGTGAACTTTTCCCCTCGGAATTTGATAATTGTAAAGAGGTTGCACCGAGATATTTCACATTACTGCATGGGTAAAGAGCACTAATAGAGCAGCATACTTGTGTTTATGTAAAAGCTTCTAGTGTGTCTTGTTCACAAATGTAGAACCCATTGTATTGTCTGCCCACTTATTTGGAATATTGCCCAAGGGCGTGAAGTTGATAATTTGAAATTAACTGGTCACTGCCCACTTATGCTATAGGCTGCTACACCTGACATGAAAGTCGGATTGAAAAATGGTCGCCAATAGAGCTCATTCTGTACCTTCGGGTTCTGCGTAATTTCAATAAACATGTTTAAAAAATTGGCAATATTTTTCATAAATAAGGTCAAAAGTTGCCAAAATTGTCAGAGTACATGTGGAATATACTTACAGAAAATATTGTAAATTTTGTAAACGTATGTCATGAAATTACGCAGATGTCCGAAGGTACACAATTATTTATTTGTTTTAGCTTATATTTAACGGCGGCACTGGCTCTAGGACCTTCTCTCAAGAATGGGAGAAAGGTAGAGATTTTTGAGAGAAGCCGGTAATTTGTATTTACAGAGCAACTACGAATTATCGGTACCCATTTACAGCTGGGTGAACTGGAGCAGTGTGGATAAAGTGTCTTGCTCAAGGACACAACGCACGCCGCTAGTCAGGCTCGAACCCACGACCCTTGGATCAGTAGTCCGACACACTAACCATTACACAAATCCCATGGCGTGTCTCATGTACGACTTAGCCCTCTTCTCCCACCCACCCCTTCAATTAATATGCCTGCCTATTCTCTCCTTTTCCCGGGTGAAATATAAAGTGCTTTATCATCATTGATTACAATACGTGACTCAACAATCTTTTGTTTTGTTTTCACTTCCATCGATCGGGGGTCGTTATGTTTACACTCGTTATGTTTGTACCTGGTGCTCTACTCAGGTGTGAATCAGGGGCGACTACGGTGTAACAAACGTGTCATTAAGACTATTGAAAAATATAGTATCCGATGGTAGGATGCTACGTCATTGCACACGTGATAAATGATCACCGAATCAGGAAATTATACCGCCGTTTGAAGTAAAAGTATATATATTTTCTGTTGGAAGACGTTATATTTATGAAATTATTCTAGACTCCCAATACCCATGTAACTTTTGGTAAATAATGTTTTACTTGATAAGTGAAGGGTGACTCCCTGCAATAATGGTTTGAATCGTCTTTCAGGCTGCTAAAGCCTGAAAGACGATTCAAACCATGATTGCAGGGAGTCCCGATGAACTCCGATCATACACCTGTAATAACTGTTTGAACACATATTTGAGGCTTTAACATGCTACTTATCCAGTAAACGCGCTTTACTTATTGTGTTAAAATGGGCATTGGGAGACTTTTTGCGCCATAATTCATTTCCTAAGGATAAGGTATTTTAATAGAACATAACACTCTTACCTTTCTAGCGGGGGCTTTGTAAACAAACCATAATTAGTAGCAGTAGCAACAGTAGCAACAGTAGCAACAGTAGCAACAGTAGCAACAGTAGCAACAGTAGTACTAGTAGCAGCAGCAGCAGCAGCAGCAGCAGCAGCAGCAGCAGTAGTTAATAATAAAATAATAATCCTATTATTATTATTATTATTATTTTATTATTATTATTATTATTATTATTATTATTATTATTATTATTATTATTATTATTATTATTATTATTATTATTATTATTATTATTATTATTATTATTGGGGTGGCAATATTTGTACAGTGGCTGATAGAACAAGACAAGCGCTTGGAAAATCTAATGGTACGAATCGATCACCGTAGGCGTGACGTCACATGTACCTGGCGGAATTAATCACATCGATAATCAATACTCATTGACATTTGATGCAGGCGCGTCATTGTTAGTCAGTATTTCCATAGCGAATAAAGGTCCAGTTACAGGGACAACAGCCACTGAACGTAACCTGGTGAGTAATGGGAATATGAGCTGTGTTTTTTAGTAATGTTTAGGTTATATAGGAAGTGACATGAGTCTAGTTGCGAATGTAACTCGTGCAACCTACTCCCGTACCGTCCGTAGCCCGTACCGTCTTGCAATTACTCCCGTACCGTCCGTGGCTACGGACGGTACGGGAGTAATTGCAAGAGTTACCGTTCGCAACTAACATAAGTCATGCTTTTTATAGTATTTATTTACTGCTATGCCGAGTTTATTATCAAATCAGTGAACGAGTTTAATGAATACCATACTAAATCAACACATGTGTTATTTCGTTATTTCATAAACACAGCAACATACATGTTAACTGTACTGAGCATCTACTGTGCTTTCTGTAACGGTCACTGATTGAAATATCATTTGAAGCAATAAATAGTATGTGTAACACGAGCACATTTACAACGATGTTGTTGATTGGGTGGTCAGTGGAAGAATGGGGGTGGGGGTGGGGGGGTGGGGGGGGGGGGCTAGCTCGCTGTGACCCTATCTTCCATTTACCCCTTCTCCCTCAATTTACAGGCTATATGGCGACGTCTGGTTTACAGGGAGGTAACATTGTATTCAGTGAGGTCAACGACCGGAATCAGCCAGGGTTCATTGGACCAGCCATCGTGTCCACTTACCAATTAGTCGTCAACACTTGGTCCCGTTATAATAATGAGAAAACAGATGTCACATGTTTAATGTGAAAACACGACCACGGCCAGTGTCGTACAGCCGCCGTAATTAAAATTACCATCCGATACAGCAGCCTGTGGTCATGCATGAGACAACTAGCAACATAGGAGGTTAGACCAGTTTCAATGCTGGTGTTAAACTAACGCAGTTCGGCAGGACCGTAGATTGAATGCTTAACATGTTCTTTGATGTAGTGCTCCGATCAATGTCTACCTATAATTGCGGATAGTAACTCTGCAAAACTCCCGTACGGGAGTAGAGTTACTGCCCCAACTATGTCTTTCCCGACCACCGGAGCTGCGAACACCCCCACTGGATTAATGCACATTACAATGTCTAATTCCCGCCTCCTTTGAATTAACTATTAACTATGCGGTACCCTATATCCCGTGTTATTCGATGAAGCACCTTCACTGTCTTCCCTGGCGTCAGAGCATAGGTGGATAACATGCCTCCATAATATACAATTATACATTCAATGAATGCATACATGAATTAAATGTGTGGGGTTCTAGTTAACGTGTTCTTCGACGCAGTGCCTTCAATGTCTTCTTCGGCCACGGGAACGAAGGATACCCCCTCTCCAGAATTTATACAAATGGTGTCTAATTCTCGTCTCTGTGCATGAAGAATGTGGGACCCTAACGTGTGATGCAATGCAGTGCCTTTCCCACGAATTAACAATTCGTTCCCTCAATTTAACAATTCGTTCCCACGAATTAACAACTCGTTCCCACGAATTTACAATTCGTTCCCTCAATTTATTTAACAATTCGTTCCCACGAATTAACAATTCGTACCCGTGGTAACGAATTGTTAATTCGAGGGAACGAATTGCTATATCGTGGGAATTAATTGTTAATTCGAGGGAACGAATTGCTATATCGTGGGAATTAATTGTTAATTCGAGGGAACGAATTGCTACATTGAGCTCCGTAAATAATACATGTACATGCAACATGAATGAATAGGCAACTCGATATGTCCTCATTGATTAGATGATAAAAGCTTTGATATGATCTGGAAACATCTTAGCTATGACAGGCTCGGTCAACCGTGTGCTATTATTAATGGAACAGACTCAGACTTATGTGTACATTTCGACCTTTAGGTTTCAAGGTTATATGCCATTACATACTGAAAATAGTAAATGCATACTATAGTGCATGCGCTAATCTTGCTAATATTTCGTAATTTCTTTATTTTAAAATATTTGAATAGTGTGTTTCAAATCAAGCGAAAATGCCCAACGAGGGGTCGTAGCTAGTTATCTCCTTTTGCAAATATGTTTATAGAAATCTGGTCCTATGCTGTATTTCAGCGTTAGTTTATTATCGAATAGCACTAACATTGAGTTTTGCAAACCGAGTAGACCCAGATCAGACTGCACATATGTGCAGTCTGATCTGGGTCTACACTGATTGCAATACAATTAATAAGTGTGAAAATATAAACCGAGCACATAACGTAGTCCCAAATGAGATTGCGTATGTATGCAGGATGATTAGGATCAACACTAGTGGAAATCACTATTTCGAATCATTTTCACAACAAATCATGCTGCATTCGCCCTTGTTACAAGACATAAGGCCCTAAACTGTATCATTTAGACCGGATTTCTATAAATAAAATCAAAGGGACATAACTAGCTACGATCCCTCATTGTGCCAAGTCAAATTATCTCCCCTGCTAATCACAGTTGCTGATTGTATATACACATGTTTTACGAATGGGCTCAAACAAAATGATGCGATTTATTTATGTAGTATGCCATTTACTGTGCATGAAGCGAAAAACTACATATTGTATATATCTGAGATATCATGTGAGACACGGTCACTTTAATAAGGCACTCAGATATGCCTTTAAAGTGATCAAACCGATTAGGAAAAAATAGTTTTACTATACTGCGTTATATGTAACACATTGCTAAAACAAATTTTATGGAATACATGTATTTTATGTTTTGAAATAAACTGAGATATGTATGGATATAGTGAATGCCTACTAGATTATTAGCCTATTTCATCAAAATTGCTAAGCATACTTATCTAGCAAAGTGTACTTTGAGGGAGCAATCATTTAATTTTCCCGAAATGCATTAAGTGATATATAGAATTAACGACTGCATATATTTGATGATTAAATGTATGCAGAAGTATTATACTGAATGTATTACATTATCACAGCCAAAATGGCTGTGATAATGTAATAAATTCAGTATAATAAATTTATTTTTTATCCTTAAATAACATTTCTCCCTCAAAGTGTACGTAGCAAGATACAAGATAAGTATACTTTGCAATTCTGGTGAAACAGGCTACAAAGCAACATATACATGTGACCCCATTATCCAGACGGCAGGGTCAGTCGCGGTTCATTGTTCATTGCGAATAATGTTTGCCCGATACGTGAACCTACCATGCAACAGAATATGTAATAGGTACCTGCAGCATATGTCGCAGCAAACACATAGCACACGGGTATAAGTGGCTGTGACTGGAGAAATGGAGAGTATGGGCTTTGCTACCAGTGTAGATCCAGATCAGCATGTGTCACCCATTTCTCCAGTCACAAATATAATTTGGTCTCTTCTTTGATCTTTTAAATTGCCGGGTCGTTGTTCTGAAATGATTTTTTTTTCAAAAGTGTCCGTTTGTTTTGCCAGAAATACTCCCGCGCAATCGCAACAAACTTGGCATAGCCTCGTTTATTATGAAATCAGTAAGCTCGTTTAGTAAACACGATATTAAATCATCATTCCCCTATATAAATGCATCTCCATATGCCATATGTTCACGTGTTGGGCTGACAATCATATGGACGTGGTTGAAAAGTTACCGTGGATGCGCAGGCGGACATAAGTCGTCCAGACCTTTTGTCACCCGGTACGGAAGCCCATTAGGACCACTTCACTTTTTTTTAATTTCCATTTATTCAAGATCTTTTCTTGAATTTTCAAGTTCTTTTCTTGAAAATTCAAGAAAACATCTTGAAAATTCAAGAAAAGATCTCGAAAATTCAAGAAAGTGTCTTGAAAATTCAAGAAAAGATCTCGAAAATTCAAGAAAAGAACTTGAAAATTCAACAAAGGATCTTGAAAATTCAAGAAAAGATCTTGAATAAATGGAAATAAAAAAAAGTGAAGTGGCCCTAATGGGCTTCCGTAGCCGGGGACTCAACTCTTCCTGACATTGGCCATCACCGTAGTACAACAATGTGAGCCTGTACATCTGTGCCATATAATGACGGTTCACGATGTCTAGTACATGCAACTTTAGTAGTGCCACTTCGCATTTTATATGAATCAATTGGAATCAGCGATACATTTAGAACTGATTTTACGCCTTGTTGTCATCAGTTCACGAGACGCAAAGCTTATTACCACCCACACACGCGCTCACTTCGTGTCCCATCGCCAATCACATACTATTATAGCGATTCGAAATCACTGTTAGGGTGGATCTTCGCGACTGGGCTGGTAAATAATAAGTACGTTATAGTTCACATATTGGATTTTTAATAATTTAATTCCTCGCTCGCTTGCGCTCGCTACGAAATTAATTTATTAAAAATCCAATATATGAACTATAACTATCACATATTGCTTTTATGAATATATGAACTATAACTATCACATATTGCTTGTATGAATATATGAACTATAACTATCACATATTGCTTGTATGAATATATGAACTATAACTATTACATATTGCTTGTATGAATATATGAACTATAACTATCACATATTGCTTGTATGAATATACATATTGCTTGTATGAATATATGAACTATAACTATCACATATTGCTTGTGTGAATATATGAACTATAACTATTACATATTGCTTGTTAGAAGCATGGCGGAGTTTTTAACGATATAATAGCAACCATTGCAGATCCTGATCAGACTGTGCGGATGCACAGGCTGATCTGGATCTACACTGGCCGAATTACACATAAGTCCCCTTCTCCAGTCGCAGCCACATATGGTAACGAATGATCTGCAACGTGACAAACGGAGATTATACTGACGCACTGCAGGAGTGTTTATTCGCAAAAAATTACTCCCACATAGTATTATCATCATGGTTACTTTTTCTCGTACGCATGTCCATGTGCGTATATATACGGCGACATCTGTCGTTGACGTATACAAATATCCCATACCGGCGTGCATGTTTCCATATTGGTACCAGTTGAGCAATAAATAGTAATTTATATATAGAGGGGGTCGATATCAAATACATGTGACCGTCCCACGCCATCAATGCATGTATGGAAGGAAACACGACTCAATTGCTGGTAGTAGAGTGCATAGTAAGAGTACATTGACATTAATGTTGATTCATCAACGTTATTAATTATTAATTAATAATTGGCAATTCTGTTCCAGAATTGCCAGTTATTAATTAATAATGAATAAATGTTGTTTGCGACTCGGGACGCTGCATTTCTGTGACGGATACAAGCTGTTACGTAACGCATAAACTCAGAACTGTACACCCTGCAAACTCCCGTACCGTCTGTAGCGTACACTTAGTTATGGGTAGTAACTCTGCAAACTCCCGTACCGTCTGTAGCGTACACTTAGTTATGGGCAGTAACTCTGCAAAGCTCCCGTACCGTCTGTAGCGTACACTTAGTTATGGGCAGTAACTCTGCAAAGCTCCCGTATCGTCTGTAGCGTACACTTAGTTATGGGCAGTAACTCTGCAAAGCTCCCGTACCGTCTGTAGCGTACACTTAGTTATGGGCAGTAACTCTGCAAAGCTCCCGTAGCGTCTGTAGCGTACGCTTAGTTATAGGCAGTAACTCTGTAAAACTCCCGTACCGTCTGTAGCGTACACTTAGTTAATATGGGCAGTAACCGGTTGACCTAAAAGCAAGGAGAGTTCAACTCTAGGTGGGACATCTGTAGCGTACGCTTAGTTACTGGAAGTAACTCTGCAAAGCTCCCGTACCGTCCGTAGCATACACTTAATTACGGACAGTAACTTTGCAAACCCCCCGTACCGTCCGTAGCATACGTTTAGTTGCGTGCAGTAACTCTGCAAAGCTCCCGTACCGTCTGTAGCGTACGCTTAGTTATGGGCAGTAACTCTGCAAAGCTCCCGTACCGTCTGTAGCGTAGGTTTTTTTAGTTATGGGCAGTAACTCTGCAAAGCTCCCGTACCGTCTGTAGCGTACGCTTAGTTATGGGCAGTAACTCTGCAAAGCTCCCGTACCGTCTGTAGCGTACGTTTTTTTAGTTATGGGCAGTAACTCTGCAAAGCTCCCGTATCGTCTGTAGCGTACGCTTAGTTATGGGCAGTAACTATGCAAAGCTCCCGTACCGTCTGTTGCTGCCCGATACTGAGAATAAATACTTGTGGACATTGTTTTAACGCCACTTTATTCACCCGTGTAACTGCATTCGCTCATGTTTTATTGTTTATACGGTTTGTATAACTCATGTTATTGAAATTCCGGTTGACACAAAAACAAGGCGAGTTCAACTGTAGGTGGAACAATCCTTGTTTATCGCGCATATTACACTATTAAATAACACGGTACAAAACGTTCGCGACCGCGAGCAGTAATGGCAACACGCATCATAAGCGCATATACAGACATATTTCTCGCCAATATAGAATACACTGATTGACCAGAAACAGACTTCATGCACGTAGCGGTGGAAACATTGTCAAACATCACATACAATATGTACCTGGTGTGCTGGGTATATTCCGTTTGAAGTGAGCCAGATTGCCGTTTATGGCGATGTATTGGCACTGGCGGATTATAGCCCATTAGCTGCCTCGGCGACATAATTACCGGGATTGGAACCGTATTTCGTGCACGCGATTGAACTGCTTACGGCTACCAAGGTGCATGATCACGTGGTTACAACAACAACAACGTCGCCCGCTCCAAAGTAAGTATTCTTTGATATTTTCGTTAATATGCAACGGAATTTGATGAAATATGGCGCAGAAAACGCGTCTTCATGAGCTGCATTTGGTGGTGTAATGAGTTTGGCAGAAACTTCTGTCGTTTTTGCGAAGAATCGATTTCCGTGTCGGAGATACGGAAATCGATTCCTCGCAGAATCGACAGAAGTTTGGGCGAAAATACAGAGACCACCAAATGCAGCTTAACAAGACGCGTTTGATGCGCCATATTTCATCAAAATCCGTTACGTAATAAGGACACTGTAAAATAATACGTACTTTGAATCGGTACTTGTTGTTGTTAGTACCACGTGATAATACACCTTGGGCTACATGTGCACAAAGAAAGGAACCTTATTGTCGTAAACAACGCGTTGCTTTGACATGAAACTGACAACGAATTCCACAACGCACGCCACGAATATAATAACAAAGGCATACTTATTTTCAGAACGCATTAAATGAGACACGCCATGTGATTTTGTACCTTCGGACATCTGTGTAATTTCAGGAAATACGTTTGCAAAATTTGCAATATTTTCCGTAAATGGCGTCAGAAGTTGACAAAAGTTTCAGAGTGCATGCGAAATCGTATTCCGCGTATACTCTAAAGAAATTGTTAACTTTTGACTTTACTTATGGAAAATATTGTAAATTTTGTAAACGTATTTAATGAAATTACGCAGATGTACGTCCGAAGGTACAAACTCACACGGCGTGTCTCATTTGACGTTGTATAGATGCACTGCTTTTTGTTTACTTCATCGTTCCGCTTTGATCTCTACGGAGCCCCGCAGGGGACATGGATATTTTTTTAATTAATTCGTTCCCACGAAATAAAAATTCGTTCCATCAATTTAATAATTAGTTCCCTGGAATTAACAATTCGTTCCCACAACCCGGTACAGGGATGATAAGATACGTAAACGTAAACAAACAAATCTACGTCCCCTGCGGGGCTCCGTATATCTCTGATGTGTTGTCTGGTTTCTAAACACTATAATTCAGAGAACGTTTACTTATCTTACCATCCCTGTACCGGGTTGTTCACCTGGTGCTATTATCGGTCAATTATCGCTGCATCCGTTGTTGACGTCATCAATTGAGACGTACTACTTTCAAATGGAGTCAACTATCTAGTTAGTATCTTACACATCCGCCTGCGTTAATCTTGCCTAGATTATCAACGTTTCTGAACATGTATTGGCAATGCCAACTCAAGCAGCTTGATTGTCTGAGCCTGAGCTGTAGCACAGCTCAGGCTCAGAAATCAAACTGCTTGATATATTCAAGTGTTCTGAAATAAATAAATTTCTGAACATGTATTGGCATTGCCAACTCGCAATCAAGCAATTTGATCGTCTGAGCATGAGATGTAGCACAGCACAGGCTCAGCCGATCAAGCTTCTTGATTTGAAGTACAATATTCACGTATTTTGAAATGAGGAAATTGACACATACTGGCAAGATTATTGCAGGCGATAGTGTACAATTCATGGAAGTTATTGGCATAAAGACATGTTAATACTTAGACATTGTCCAACAACGCATATTATACAGTTCATTGAATGATGTGTATGCGCATGTTATGATGGTGACGTGGGATCAGCCAAATTTATGGCACTATATAGCGGGCCAAATGCTCAATAATTCCTCAAACCCGAGTTTGAAGCTCAAACCCGGGTTTGGGGAATTATTGTCCATTTGACTTGCCATAGTACTCCTGCAGAGCTATAGATGTATGGTGGATGGCTAAAGTCATGTCGTCTCATCGTCTATTTGACACGCAAAAACGAAACATTAAGAACCATGTTCTTCAATATGGATTAAAAACGGCTCAGAACTGTGAATTCTCAGTCACTCCTAGGAAAATTGTGATATATCTTGCACCGAGATGAATGTTTGCTAAAGATTCGAACTGTCAGGGTGCCCGGTTAATAGATGTTTCACTTTAAAAGGGGCACCTGTTGGGAGCGTTGTAGAGCCGACTATAGTTCAACGACGACTATCGTTCACGTGTACAATTAAGCCGGGGAAAATAACTTAAGCCATTTCTGAAGCCATTCCACCTTTACTGTGCGTCGTTGAACAACTGGTGATAATTCCAGCACAAAACTATTTACTCAATTCCCTAACATTTGATTGGCCCATAGCAAGTCTCTGTCCAAAATTTATATCCCAGTAAACTCCCACGCCGAACTACTTTCTACAGGTGCGCTGTCAGTGCTGTCAATGTAAACAAATGGTTGGCGTCTGTCAAAATAAACACATTTTCTTGATGAATTTATTTCAAATGCTGGAATTATAAGGAATGAATGGCCTTTTTGTGGAATTTATCGGGGATATAAACTTGGAAAAGTCGCGGGAATACTGGACGAGACCTTCCGGCCTTCGTCCAGTATTCCCGCGACTTTTCCAAGTTTATACCCCGATAAATTCCACAAAAGGCCATTCATTCCTATAATAATAAACGAACTAGATCGCAGTGCATAAGATTCTTAGATCCCTTCAAATGATACAAAAATTACACATAGATGTAATGGGTAGCTGAAATTCACGAATCTGAGACGCGCATGTGGGCGATATGGGGGTGGTGTACGCCCATTCTTCCACTGATCCATGCACGCTGTCCACCACCATTGGATTTTCCATATGCATTTACATCATATTTTGCTATTCATCACTGCAGCTCATGAAGACGCGTTTACTGCGCCATATGTCATCAAAATCCGTTGAATATTAAGGAAAATATCAAATAATACTTACTTTGGAGTGGGCGAAGTTGTTGTTGTTGTAACCACGTAATCATGCACCTTGACAGTGGTGGTAGCTCAGAGGTATGGAATGCCAAATATACATGAACTCAAATAATTAATGCTTGCTCTAAATAATTAAACTAGCATTAACTATTAGAGCTAGCTCAAAATCATTTGAAGTTATCTCTAAATCATTTGAAACTAGCTCTTAATATTTAATGCTAGCTCCCATTATTTAGAGCTAGCATTAGTTAGTTGAGTTTATGTAGATTCGGCGTTCTAGGAACGCCAACTCTACATGTACTTAGTCTCAATTAACCCTTGGAACCCGAAAGCCCGCTATAGCGGTTTATGCAAACTGTGCAGATCCAGATGAGCCGGCTCGTAACGAGCCGTCTCATCAGGATCTGCACTGTTTGAAAGTAATTTTCATATTTTTGAGAACAACAAATACCCCCTTTTTATAAATGGAATAGTCTGAAAATCATTTTGCGATGATTGGATTGGTTGCAAAATTAACATATCGCAGCCCATTCAGTTACTTAGGGGTGAAAGGGTTAACTAATGCTAGCTCTAAATATCGTTAATGCTAGCTCTAATTATCTAGAACTAGCAATAATGATTGAGTGTATGTAGATTTGGCGTCCCATACAGAGCGGCATCTGCTGAAATTGCTTGAAACTGTAATGAACGTTCACATGATAAGCATGTTCACGCTGTTTCGATCTTGGAACTCTATTTTTGACGAACTATCATGAATATCTGTGTCGTTTAGTGTGGTTCAAACTTTAAAGGTACATGCCCACTCAGTAGACACAACATGTTCTTTATAGAAATTAAATAAGTGTATAATTATGTCACTATTCCGCCAGTTCTACAAATTACGAGTGCCCGCCCGCTATACATATGTTGTCATGTCATGTGACCTGAGTGAATAAACGATTATATATATCAGGGAGTTAGCCCCCTTCTTCCAATGAACCAGTCAATTCCTAATGGGGGGACAAATAGCAATTATCCGAGTTTCCAGGACATTGGCATTTGCTTGTCTCGGTATAACAAGTGAAAAAGGCACAGTTCCTCCTCTGGGATCAGCTGACAATACCGCCATTGTAGGAAAATGACCGATATGTGGCTTTGACTGGATAACTAGGGCTTATGGGTTTTGCGAACAGTGCAGATCCGGATCAGCCTGTGCATCCGCACAGTCTGATCAGGATCTGCACTGTCCGCCATTCCATCCATGAAGCACCCCTCGTGCTTCTAAAACGCACTACAGATCGTTATCAAGATACAGGGGTGTGCTAATTTATCCGGAGCTTCACTGGTCAGAAATCCAATAAGCACCATTTCTCCAGTCACAACCACATATACGCATGCCCACACACAGTCGGAGACTGATGGAATTACAACACAGATATGGACATTACTCTCCCGGGGCTTGTAATTAAATGCCATCGTATGTCGCTGGTCAATGGCGTGACAGGGTAACTATAGGCGGGCCACCGCCATTACTTTTCCTGTGTAGTTTCCACAATATGATATATGGAGCTCCGCAGGGGACATGGATTTTTGTTTATTATTTCGTTTCCTCGAATTAACAATTCGTTACCACGATATAACAATTCATTCCCTCGAATTAACAATTCGTTCCCACGAATTAACAATTCGTTCCCACGAAATGACAATTCGTTCCCTCAATTCAACAGTTCGTTCCTACGATATAACAATTCGTTCCCACGAATTAACAATTCGTTCCCTTGGGAACGAATTGTTAAATCGAGGGAACGAATTGTTATTTCGTGGGAACGAATTGTTATTTCGTGGGAACGAATTAATAAAAAAAAGAATTCTACTTCCCCTGTGGGGCTCAGTAATGATGCGCCCCGTTATGCAGTAAAGCATTTTTTATTGGCGGCCATCTTGTTTATGAAAATTACTGGGCTTCAGCTACGACTTCAAAGGGTCAATAATGCATATACATTCAATCAAGTTTGACAATCTTTGCTGCGTAGAGATGGTACTAAAACCCCTAGTTGTATGCTTGTTCGCCCAGGGCCTAATATAGCTATTTACCACATGCTTAATTATTCTCTGATATTTTCATGTTTAGAATGGATGCTGTGTGATATTTTGCCATAACCTGTACTCTTGCTGCTATGGATATTCTCTAATTAAAATACGGGTTTGATTAATGTTAAGAAAGAGAGATTCAATCTCTTGTAACTACCCTGGTGGTGGCGTAAAATGTCAGCGGCTGAAATTGAAACCACCTGTCTACTGATTTCATATGAAACTCGACATAAGGTTGTGATTTATTGTAATATTTAATTTTAATAAGGACACAGGCATTCTATATTCTAATAACTCATTTATAAATTAATATCGTATTGACATCGTAGCTCATGTAATACAACATACCGCAGCACCGTTACGGGGACATCATTACCGCAGTAAAGGAATTAGTAAGACCACACCACCCTCCTCATTGTACTTATACAGAATCTCACCACCCACAACCCACCAACCACCCGGGCACTCGTAATGTTTCGAACGGGTGGAATAGTGACACAATCATACACTTATTTAATTCCTATAAAGAACATGTTGTCCCTACTGAGTGGGCATATATCTTTAATTAGTTCCTGGCGCCGTGCTAAATGTTAAGTCAATGACAGTCTCTATCTGCACGGGTATAAAATACCAGCTGTGTCCTCAAGCGCCCCAACAATATTACTTTCTCAAACGAAGAATATTATGTAGGCGAGCTGCCATAGGCGAATGGTATCGATGTCGTAGCAGCTGCCGTCCGTGGGCCTAGGCTAGAAAACAGCGACTAGTTTTACTACATGTGGCTGTGGCTGTAGAAATGGGGCTTATGGGTTTTGCGAACAGTGTAGATCCTGATCAGACTCTGCATCTGCAGAGTCTGATCAGGATCTGCACTGTTCGCCATTCCATCCAACAGGCTCTTCTAACAAGCTCTATAGGTCGTCATCATGTTACAGGTGTGTCTTATATGAACTGGAGGTACACAAGTCACTAATCCCACAAACCACATTTTCTTCAGTCACAGCAAGTCTCCCCTACTTTCGCTATTCGTATGGATACTGTGGTTCGAACTTAACATGACCTGCAACCGATCTGTATTGGATTTGCATGAACAAAGCTATATGTTCATTCACTCAGGGTGTCCAGTTTAGAGATGTTCCACTTCCGTCACGCCTTTTCTAACAAGCTATATAGGTCGTTATCATGTTACAGGTGTGTCTTATTTGAACTGGAGGTACACTGGTCACTAATCCCACAAACCGCATTTTCTTCAGTCACAGCAAGTCTCCCCTACTTTCGCTATTCGTATGGACACTGTGGTTCGAACTTAACATGACCTGCAACCGATCTGTACTGGATTTGCATGAACAAAGATATAGGTTCATTCACTCAGGGTGTCAAGTTTAGAGGTGTTCCACTTCCGTCACGGATCTTCTAACAAGCTCTATAGGTCGATATCATGTTACAGGTGTGTCTTATTTGAACTGGAGGTACACTGGTCACGTTTCCCACAAACCGCATTTTCTTCAGTCACAGCAAGTCTCCCCTACTTTCGCTATTCGTGTGGATGCTGTGGTTCGAACTTAACGTGACCTGCAACCGATCTGTACTGGATTTGCATGAACAAAGCTATAGGTTCATTCACACAGTGTGTCCAGTTTAGAGATGTTCCACTTCCGTCACGCATCTTCTAACAAGCTATATAGGTCGTTATCATGTTACAGGTGTGTCTTATTTGAACTGGAGGTACACTGGTCACTTTTCCCACAAACAGCATTTTCTTCAGTCACAGCAAGTCTCCCCTACTTTCGCTATTCGTGTGGATGCTGTGGTTCGAACTTAACGTGACCTGCAACCGATCTGTACTGGATTTGCATGAACAAAACTATAGGTTCATTCACTCAGGGTGTCCAGTTAAGAGATGTTCCACTTCTGTTACGTAGTTTGATGCTTTACAATCATGAATATACATTATCTTCTGAGATAAATGACAAAGGAGCCCATCACCCTAAGTAACTGTAATGGACTGTGATATGCTAATTCTCCGACCAATCCAATCGTCACAGAATGATATGAAAATTACTTGCAAAAGGTGCAGATCCTGATGAGACGGCTCGTTACGAGCCGGCTCATCTGGATCTGCACTTTTTGCAAACCCCGCTATAGCGGGATTTCGGGTTCAATGGGTTAAGTATAGTATATCATCTGGATATGCACTGTTTGCGAACCCCGCTATGACGGGCTTTCGGGTTCAAAGGGTTAATTGCACTGACGTTTCTGGGTATCCGATGTAGAGAGGCTCCCCTGTATAAGCCGGGAGTTCGAGATACACAGTAGTCCATGTGACGACTGAAGATGGGCCTATACCATTGATGTTTCCTTTATCACATGATTATTCATCACACATTGTGCTATTCAATACTCTTTCATTTTTACTATGGGACATATTTTTTCCATACCCTGTACTCATGCTGCTCTGGATATTCACTAAATAAAATATAGGCTTAATTTGTGTTAAGAAAGATAAATTCAATCTCCTTTGACCGCCCTACCCTGGTGGTGGCCCGAAAGGTCAGCGGCTGGAATCGAAACAAGGTGACACGACAGACATGTTCAGAATTAAAATAGAAACCCCTAGATGTTGCTGGAAACGAAGTAAAAGCTACATTAACATGATTGTGGAGTTGATTAGCACATATACTGACACAAGGGCGGATATAGAAGGGGGTTCCGTGGTAGCAACCCCCCACTCCCGTTCAGCCACGGAGTTTACATAGATCACAGTTTACCACCAGTTGGAGTCTGAATTTAATGCCGTGTATGGGGAAAAATATTTGGTAAGGCTCAGGAAACGGGATGGGCGAGGCTCTGCCGAGCATATCCCGTTTCCGTGCAGCGCCAGATATTTTTTCCCATTCACGGCACTAACCTACTATTCTATTTATCCCGTCGACACCTACAAATAGCTTTCAAATCACTAAAGATAACCCCAGCCACAGCACATATTCATACGCAGTGATTAGGTCGTATTGACAGAATATCAAAAACGTTTCACGGCACCGTGTTTCACGGCACACACGCACTGTGTTGACGGGATAAATATCGATATTAAAATCGGGAACTGCGTTTCTGAAACAGAATCGTGATTAGTGAATAGTTTCCATGGCAATAAAACAGTATTCCAGCTCCGATTACGCACATATATTAAATTGTATTCAGTCATTCATTCGTTAGAATGAGTCGTTTAGCTCCGACAGAATTAATTACCAACATTATTTTGTGGTTTAAGGCGGAAATTCAATACGCACATTTCTTGAAGATAGAAAGTACCAGGGGCAGGGTATACCTGCGTTAGTATTGCCATTTGTGTCAACTTCTTTATTTCAAAATACGTGAATACTGTGCTTGAAATCAAGCAGTTCGATTGCCCGAGCCTGAGATGTGCTATAGCTCCGGCCCAGACAATCGTTACGGCCAAATAACAATGCAAAAACAATATTGTTTTTCGATAATATTAAATTTTATTGAAATTTAAGAATGAGCCTTCTTTTTATTTCGTGAAAATTGTCAACTATTTATTTTATTACGAAACATTTATTTGTCTATGGGAAAGGAGACGGAGGAGCTGGGGGAGGAGTCAAAAACCGAATTTTATTTAGAACATTGACTCCAAAACCTGGCTTGATAGCTTGGAAATGATCTAACTAAGAACAAAACAAGGTTAAATTTTGAAAATCGGTCCACTATTTCTGACAGTAGAAAACATTCCCCATGTTAAAGGTACATGCCCACGCAGCAGGTTACACTGTACTACAACTTTTCATTTTCTGGCATGCCTTATATGAGCCATTTCTCTACCCACTAACGAGTTGTTTTTAATTACGGCGCGTGTTAATTGGTGTTAAATCGCATTTTATATGCCGCGACCAGAAAGGGTATTTTCCGACCTCGTGCTATTTTTACCAACACGCGTCACGTGACACGGTCAATCATATCACATATTTGACATGCGCAGTGAAGTATCGGAAGTTGAGAAGAAAAATCTCTGTTCGAGTCCAAATCTAAAACTCTTTCCATATGGTGATCTGGTCGCCAATATTAATCACTCTCTCTCATGTACTGCCTGTCCCTCAGACATTTCGCCTTTTTTTTTGGCCGACGCCGTTTCATACAATTTCCGTCCTGGACGTTTCGACATGTTGATATTCTTGTTTACATATTGGGAAGCCTACTTGCGCGCGTAGTATACTGCGCATGCGCACCACAAGCCGTGATGTGAAAGTCGTCGTCCCCGCACATTATCAAAATAGACTGTTACCGCCGCGCGTCGCTAACAGTAAATTGATAATTAATAAATGATTATATTTGTATAGCGGGCACTCGTAATTTTTAGAACTGGTGGAATAGTGACATACTTATACACTTATTTAATTCCTATAAAGAACATTTTGTGCCTACTGCGTGGGCATGTACCTTTAAATCACCATAGACATATTCACTCTGTTTCTTTTCGCAATATAATCAATCTTGTTTTCGCATTGTTTATATAACCGTATAATTTGGGCAGGTTTCGTGAAAATAAGTGAGATGTGTGCTTGATCTATATATTCCATACAATTCAACCTGCTACTAGAAACACGAATATATAATCGTGCCTCTATATAGTATCAGGTTACACAGGGCGTAATTTACTCTGGTAAAACATGACAGTGCCATTAACCGGCGACTGCTACACGTGACCAGCAGTATTGGGAGTGGGCGACGTTATTACGGCCACGCTAGTTTCCTGCCGGCACTGTCGGCATAAATGTCAGGGTCATCGTTAAACTGTACACGGTCCCGGGGGATGCGGGTGTAATGTCCATGTAATCGCCCCGTAATGTACCCTTCATTACAGCGGGCGTATCTCATTCCTGGCATTGACCGGAGTAATGCGGGTTATGGCGTTGGTGACCAGGGGCGTTTTTCACTAAAACTTTGTACGACTGAAATGTTCGTAAGTGCAAAATTATGATAGTCTGTAAATTCCACATTAACAATGTTTTCTTGTAAACAATTGTTGGATTTACATGTATTGAGCATATGCTGCATATGCAGCCTATGCTCAATAAATGTAAATACATCAATTGAAATTTCCAGACGATCCTAAATTTGCACTTACGAAGATTTTAGTCGTACGAAGTTTAGTGAAACGGGCTGCAGGGACGCGTTTCATTAAAACTTTGTAAGACTGAAATGTTCGTAAGTGCAAAATTATGATAGTCTGTAAATTCAACATTAACAATGTTTTCCTGTAAAGTATTAATGGATTTACATGTATTGATCATAGGCTGCATATCCCGCCTATGCGCAATGAATGTAAATCCTATGCTCAATAAATATAAATCCATCAATTGAAATTTCCAGACGATCCTAAATTTGCACTTACGAACATTTTAGTGGTACGAAGTTTAGTGAAAAGGCCCCCAAGCTCAGGCCTGACATTCTAGCGACATATATAACAACAGACGGTAGCCTGGTATTCATTTATCGAAAATGACGACAGATGACGTCGTTGTCTATGGAAGAACGCGGACTTGATTACGTTGCATCAGTTTTCACTTCGTTGTAACCCAGTTGTTTGATACATTAATAGGTTACCAGTCAGTACATATTCGGTCAATACAGGGCAGATCACCTGATAAACAAATGTACTATTCCATGAATAGTTTGCGGATCTGTTGGTCATATATCGATGGCCAAAGATCTCCCGCTACTCTCCCGCGATGCACCGATATAGACATAACATGATAGTCTAGGGTTCTGTACCACGTCCAGTCCCAAAACCGACATCTCTGTAACGACGGTGAACGGGGAAGACGGTTGTCACACATATACACTTCCATGCTAGTGTCCTCATGGTTCAAATGGGTTTTAACATCTTGTTCTTTAATTACATACTTTAGTCTCGCCATGACAAAACAGCGGCTATTGAGCTTTCGACCAGTGTCGCCCTGCGCAGTCTGATCAGTGTTTACGCTGTTCGTATTTGACTGAAGAGTAGTGATGCTGCCCCTGCCGAGCACATTAGTTCCAGGTCTATAATGTATGGGTATGCTAGTTCATAAGGAGCTAGAACTGCCAACAAACAATCAGCGAAATTTCATGAAATAGGCTTACACTATTTACAATATTTTCCGTAAATGGAGCCATAAGTTGACAGAATTATCAGGGTACATACGGAATTATATTCCGCATGTACTCTCAGATTTTTGTCAACTTCTGACTTTTTTTCTGATTTATGAAAAATATTGTAAGTTTTGTAAACGTAGTTATGAAAGGTACAAAACCCCATGGCGTGTCTCATATGTACTTAATATGTACATGGATATAGTATTATTTTTATATGAACTGTCAACAGGTGCCGGCCTTGTACATACACTCACCTATTGACTTCTCCGTACGTGACCCTCCGGGAATGATCTAGTATATTTAACATACACCATTCCATGGAAGCCCTGCAGGGACTTCTGACTTCAATACTTCTAACTTCATTACTTATAACTTCCTTATTTGGAACTTCCTTATTCCTTACTTCTAACTTCCAACTTCCATTACTTCTTACTTCTAACTTCATTACGTCTAACTTCCTTATGTGTAACTTCCTAATTCCTTACTTCTAACTTCCAACTTCATTACTTCTTACTGCTAACTTCCTTACTTAGAACTTCCCACTTAATTACATGTACTTCTACTTTGAACTTCATTCCTTCTAACTTCCAACTTCATCACTTCTTAATTCTAACTTCCTTACTTCTAACTTCCTTACTTCTAACTTCCTTACTTTTAACTTCCTTACTTCTAACTTCCTTGCTTCTAACTTCATTACTTCTTAGAAGTTAGAAGTAAGGAAGTTAGAAGAAGTAAGGAAGTTAGAAGTAAGGAAGTTAGACGTCAGAAGTGATGAAGTTCGAAGTTCGAAGTAAAAAGAAAAGAAGTTAGAAGCAAGAAGTAATGAAGTTAGAAATAGGAAGTAGTGAAGTTGGAAGTTAGAAGTAAGGAAGTAGGAAGTAAAGAAGGTAGAAGTATTGAAGTCAGAAGTTCCTATGCTACATCATAGCCTGTATTTAATTGGTACACAACCGCCCGTGCTAATCTTGCTAATGTTTGTCAATTTCTTTGTTTCAAAATATAGAGAATAGTAGGTTAGTGAATGAGAAAACATATCTGGCATTTCCGTGCCGCGCCAGATATATTTTTCACATTCATGGCAGTAACCTACTATTCTATTTATCCCGTCAACACCTACAAATTGTTTTAAAATGCAATACAAATAACCCCAGCTACCGCACATATTCATACGCAGTGATTAGGTCGTATTGACAGGATATCAAAAATGTTTCACGGCACCGTGTTTCACGGCACATACGCACTGTGTTGACGGGATAAATTTGAATACTGTGCTTGAATTAATCAGCTTGATTGGGTGAACCTGAGCTGTGCTACAGTTCAGGCGCAGACAACCAAGTTGCTTGATTGCGAATCGGCGAATTATATTCCGCATGTACCCTGAGATTTGCAACTTTTGACTTTATTTATGACAAATATTGTAAATTTTGTAAACGTATTTCATGAAATTACGCAGATGTCCGAAGGTACAAAATCACATGGCGTGTCTCATACGTAATGTTTTCCGCTATGACATGCTGTAATAGTTAAGTACCGCTTGTTAGCAGTTATAATTTCTCAGAATTCAATTCCGCATGTACTCTGAACATGTTGTCAACTTTTGACGCCATTTACGGAAAACATTGTATCTTTTGTAAACGTATTTCCTGAAATTACGCAGATGTCCGAAGGTACAAAATTGCATGGCATGTCTCATATGAAGAAAATGTGCAATTAACAGATACAGTGGGGTCAGCGTGTAAGTGCACACACGAACGAACACGACAAGTTGGTTCCAACCTGTCGTGTTCGTTCGTGTGTGCACTTACACGCTGACCCCACTGTACGTGTACGCACATGCACTTGCAAACCGTGATCATGCTGTTGAGATGTCCTTACACGGTTTATCTCTACAAACACACTTTTCATAAAGCACGGTGTTTAATGCATAACGAATTATGGCTTTTCATCGTATAGATCATACATTCTGGGCTCGGATATGATAAATCCAACACTGTCGGCGAAATAAATTACTGTACAATGACATGGCTATGTCACAGTTCGTGTGTAAGAGCCCTAGAGTAAAAGGCTCGTGTGAGCATCTCTGGTCTCGGAATGTTAAAGCTGATAACGCACATAGCGGCTGTGACTGGCCAAATGTGTCCTATGACAGAATTGCCAGTCTCGCCTGTGACCCTACGAAGCCCCACAGGGGACTTAACCGCTTGTTAGCAGTTATACTTTCTCAGAAGTCGCACAGGACAGGTTTTCGCTGAAAATTCTCAGTCAAGTAACACGACCTTGAACACGAAAAGTATTACACCGTCTGACAAAATGAACGATGTTGCACGGTTGGTCAGTGTATAGCTCCTAGTGAGCAAATTTTATTATTAACTCGTTCCTACATAATAACAATTAGTTCCCTCAATTTAACAATTCGTTCCCACGAATTAACAATTCGTTCCCACGAATTAACAATTCGTTCCCTGAATTTAACAATTCGTTCCCATGCAATAACAATTCGTTTCCACGGGAACGAATTGTTAATTCATGGGAACGAATTGTTATATCGTGGGAACGAATTGTTAATTCGAGGGAACGAATTGTTATATCGTTGGAACGAATTGTTAATTCGAGGGAACGAATTGTTAAATTGAGGGAACGAATTAATGAAAAAAATCTGTCCCCAAGTAGCTAGATAATGAGTTACACTGTTTGTTAGGACCAAGCTGATTTTTCACTGACTGAATGGCGACCGATGCAGGCCCTGATGCGCAGTCTGGTCTGGGTCTACATTGGCCGCAAAGTCGATAAACCTTTTGTTTCCAATCACAACCTCAGTTTCCGAATAAGAAATATTGCATTCTTCAAGTAGTATAGCCAATTAAATAAAGATACGAATAAAGAACCCGTCGGTAACGTTACATTGTAAAAAGGACGTAGCTGCGGAAGAGCACAACCTCTTTAAACCGGATATCCTGCGACGTTCCCATGGTGACCAGCTTCGAGTCGCTCCACTGTAATTAAAATATATAAACACTCTAAGACATGATTTACACATTGAACTTATTGACACTAATTTTCATTTGCAATAACATTACAGTGAGTGTCCAGTATAGACAGAGTCATTTCAGCTCGATTAACACTGTCAACCAACCGTCCATACCTCCTCTATAGTGATGCTTACAAACAGTGTAGATCCAGATGAGCCGGCTCGTGACGAGCCGTCTCATCAGGATCTGCATTTTTTTCAAATACTTCTTTTATATTTTTAGAGTGATAAAAACACATTCCATTTTTTTTATAAAATGATTGCATGACGACTGAATTGGTCGGACAATATAAATACAGTGAAACCTCTCTAAACCGGACACCCCGGGAGGCTCCCAGGGTGTCCGGCTTAGAGAGATTCACTGTAAATTAGGCATTTGATCATTCTGAGCCATAGTTGTATGCTATGCGATCACGAACATGCATTATCACCTGAGATAAATGACCAAGAAACTCATTAAAAATAAGATCACATGGTATTCTTGGTGTCCGGTTTAGAGAGGTTCCACTGTATCAAAATCCATTCAAAATCGTGTTGGGTGCAAGGTTGAAGTGGTTAACGGTTCGATAATTTCGTAGATCGACAACGTTGCTGGATATAACACGACTAGAGGACGATTTCTAATCACAGCCATTCTCATCTTGTATTCAATGTTGTATACGCTGTACGCCCAATCCGGCTTATACAGCCAATGTAGAGATTTGGGTGATGAATACGTGAATGGCAGATATAGAAACGGAGATGAATGCTCCGACCTGGCGTGCACTGTCATGGTATGTGTTCTATTGTACTGGTAAATGAAATAATCCGTTTCTCCAGAAGACGAGTATACGCATATAGTATACCAATACGTTTGTACTACATGTATGTATATTTTCATTGAAATTAAGAGGATAAACATATAGTATGATACGAATGTTAAAATGATTTAACGTGGTTTTCATTTAGATGTATTCGTAAGTAAAGTGCTGTTTATTATAGTATCATCGCTATTGAAAGGGCCAGTCAGTTTCGACTTATGAGACACACAAATCTCTGAACAGCAGTAATTCCCAGTTCTTATACAAACTGCCAGGTATCAGACAGGTATGCACCTATTATTTAACTCGCTTGCGGCTCATCAACCGGCCATATCAACCAGAGAGAAGACTCGAACCTTCGACCTCACAGTTGCGCGGCGGATGCCTTATGCACTAGGCCAGGCCGGCTGTCCAGCACGTCGAGGCGGCATCTGTAGTATACACTGCCACCGGCGCTAATCTTGCCATTATGTGTCAATTTCTTTATTTAAAAATACTTTAAAATTATGCTTGAGCTCAAGCGGCGTGATTGTCTGAGCCTGAGCTGCTGCAGCTCAGGCTCAGACAATCACGCCGCTTGAGCTCAGACAGTCATATTGATGGAGTGTGAGTTGTATTGGCCAATGGATCTTCAAAACCGTTGATAATATGGGCAAGATTAACGCGGTTATGTAGTTTGACAAACTTGTATACGCATCAGAGCTTCACAGGCCAAAACATTCACCAGCTAGCAAAGAGGAGAACTCCAAATAGCCAGGTGATTGGCCTCTAGTATCTCGACATATCCACGTCTTGATAAGGTTTTCTCCTGAATTCAGAAAATATGTAAAGGTATGTATGACAGACGCCGTTTTTTATCATAATTAATATTTCGTCGGTGTCTGGCATAGTCGATATAAGGTGAGCGACCCGTGTTTTTCATCGTAGGTATGCGATGTGCACTATTCTTCTGTAAATACATACATCATTACTAGTATTGCCCCAGCACTACTATAGCTTTGTGATTTACTTCCACACAATGTGGGTAATTGTCAGTTTCCAGCAATGTATGCCCTCGCCCGATCGCAATTCAAGAAACAAGACCAGTAGCCGATTTCACCAAAATTGCTAACCATACTTATCTAGCTAATTATACTTTGAGGGAGTAATAATTTATTTTTCACGAAAATTCATTATTACATATAGAACTAACGATTGCATATATTCGATGATTAAAAGTATGCATAATTATTATACTGAATGTATTACATTATCACAGCCAAAATGGCTGTGATAATGTAATAAATTCAGTATAATAAAAAATAATAAATTTATCCTTAAATTGAACATTTCTCCCTCAACGTGTACTTAGCAAGATAAGACTACTTTGAAATTTTTGTGAAATCGGCTACTGGTCACGGTAGACCTTCTCTTCGTCAGACAGTCGCATCTGTGCTTATCTTGCTAAAGGTAGAACGGTTCGTCACAAGTGAAGGGGTCAGTGGGAAAAGGGGGATAACTCCATGAGGCAGTTAGCTCCCTATTTCCACCGCACCCCTTAAATTGTGTTTCACAGTTCGATAGACTCGAGTTAGTCTGGACGAATATGTGGCTGTGACTCGAGAAATGGGGCTTACGGGATTTGTGACCAGTATAGTTCCTAATCGAATAACACACTCCTGTAGCCTGATAACGATACACATTGCTTGTTAAAGCCATGCCAGGTGCTTCTGTGATGAAATGGCGACAAGTGCAGATCCTGATCAGACTGTGTGGATGCATAGGCTGCTCTGGATCTACACTGGTCACGAGAGTGTCATGCATGCAACGCTATATACTATAGGAAGGTATATTTGTTGGTTAACCCTTTCAGCAATACATAGTTTTATAACTTATGCTTGCACAACAGTGTAGTACCAAATGAGCAGGCTCGTAGTGAGCCGTCTCATCACGATATGCACCATTTGCGGATATTGTATTATTTTTTAAAAACAATTTATACAAAATTTACGTTAATACTCACTGTATTTTCTTGTTTGTAATATTGTTGCACATTAACGGACCGAGTATTACACTGTTCTGGTGTGTAATGTTACGCCCAGAAAGCAGTTCGTTTAGCAACGGTACTGCTTTCAAGTAAATGGACTAGTCTGAAAAATGTATGGGAGTGTTCATTTCAGTTTAAGGGTGAAACAAAAAAATGTCAACTGTTCCGGAGTGTATAATAATTATTGTATGAACTCATACCAGTTGGCCGGATGTAGCTACCCGCGGACAACGACAATGCTCAGAATCGTGTAAGTTATTTGGTGTTGAAAATACACAATATGCAATGGCATATGCTATACAATGGTACCACGTCCAAAACTTCGGTATAAAACCTGGCGAACTGCGATCACGTGACAAGGAACGAGACTGTACAACGACCGCCGGGAACAATTACTGGAATTCGCCGTTCGTTTGTCTGCAGGGGCAAAGAGATAATAAGATGTTCTGAAAATAGATTGCATTGCTATTGAGATAAACCACCAATATTCCGCAGACATATTTATTTCCCGATGTCTGGCGCAATGCTAGTTATTGCGAGCGTTGCCCGTCTACAACCGTCTGCGCTAATCTTGCCAATGATTGCAATGGTCTTCATTTAAACTAGTAAAGACTAGACTGTTGCGTTTGAAATCAAGCAGGTTGATGGACTGAGCCTGAGCTGTTCTACAGCTCAGTCTCAGTCAATCAACTTGCTTGGTTGAGGGTTGGCATTGCCAATAGATGTTCCGTTACATTTATAAGCTGGACAAGATTAACGTAGGCGTGGTTGAGGGTTGACATTACCAATAGATGTTCAAAACCTTTGATAATCAGGACAGTATTAACGCAATCGGTTGCGTATGGACATCTACGTCTGTAGCATATTTGACCAACATTGCAAAGTATACTTATCTAGCAAAGTATACTTTGATGGAGAAATTTTCAATTTAAGGATAAATTTATTAATTTGTATTATACTGAATGTATTACATTATCACAGCCATTTTGGCTGTGATAATGTAATAAATTGAGTATAATAATTCTGCATACGTTTAGTCATCAAATATATGCAGTCGTTAGTTTTATATGAAATACGGCATTTCGGGAAAAATAAATGATTACTCCCTCAAAGTATGCTTTGCTAGATAAGTATACTTTGCAATCTTTATGAAATCGGCTACTGATCATCATCAAGAAATCTGGCCGGATACTGGTGCGGGCAGCGGACGTAATTTGCACTGATGACAATCATTAACTTGTTTGTCCAGATTACATAATTGTTATATAAACGGTCCGATGTCGTATTTCTACGAAAGAACACTCAGGCATTTGAGAGCTTGTTAGTTATCCTATATTTAAGGATTGGAATTGTCCCAAGGGACCGTCCATACACGGGCATATGAGCCCAGAGAATTTGTCAAGCCAATGGTTGGTAGTTGGCGGTAATTTACTATGACTTGCAATACAGTCGGTGTGTGTGCTTTAGACGTAACATGTGACGATTGCCACATTCAATACATAAGTACCAATGTGTAGCCAGCCAATATATTCCCAAGATAGATATATAGTTATGAACAATCAGACATGCATAAGTTATAATTTAATGACGAACTATAGATAGCAATAATTGTAACCGCAGAATAGTATTACAATGGCTCAGCGGATTTGAGTTGGAACCGTGCCAGAATCCATTTCGACTAGACGATTGCAGGAAAGCGCGCCATATCTGATAATTGTATTGCATGTTAGCGATTGTCACGCTGTCTGGGAGTTGTGGATGGAATAAAGATCCGTCCTATACGTCTCCTGGACATGTGCCCAGAGTACAAATCCGTCCTGGGAGAGTATTTATAAACCTTTCTGGTCGTGATCTCGACATGTGGCGGCCACCGGAGAACTGGGGACCGTTTCACTAAACTTCGTACGACTAAAATGTTCGTAAGTGCAAAAGTATGATAGTCCGTAAATTGCACATCAACACTGTTTTCTTGTAAACAATTATTGGATTCACATTTATATAAATGTAAATCCATCAATTGAAATTTCTAGACGATCCTAAATTTGCGCTTACGAACATTTTAGTCGTAAGAAGTTTAGTGGAACGGATCCCAGGAGCTTATGGGATTACTGTCTGTTTCACGAAAGCTGCCCAAATTTTTCGGCCATATAAACAATTCAATTTTTTCTTTTTTTTTGATAATATTAAATTAAAGGAAAATTTAAGAATGTGCCTTCTTTTTATTTCATGAAATTTGGTCTAATATTGATTTTATTGCGAAAAAGTAATTTCCCCATGTTAAATCCCCATAGACATCTTCACAGAGTGAAGATGTCTATGGGGATTTAACATGGGGACATTTTTTTACAATTTCAGAAATACTGGACCGATTTTTAAAATTTAACTTTTGTTTGCTTAGTTAGATCATTTGCAAGCTATCCCATGGGTGGCTGTTATAGAGAGGTTGCACTGTATATATAACTGATTTTGTATTCTAATAAAGCAGTGTCTATTCCTTGGCATTTTCTATGCAAACTAATTCTACACGGGACAAGCGCACGAGAACGAACCAGTCCAAAAATCCGTCGTAGCTAATGTTAGAAACAGAGGCTGGTATGCAGGCCCGTACGCAGAAATTAATTTAGGGGGGGGGGGTGTGTGTTATCGACGGCGCGAATGGCTAAACATCTTTTCTGCTCATCCACGGACAGACCCTTTCACCCCTAAGTAACTGGAATGGATTTTGATTTGTTAATTTTGCAACCAAATGTTTTTCAGATCAGTTCATTTATGAACATGGGGTGTTTTTGTTCTCAACATTATGAAAATTACTTGCAAAAAGTGCAGATCCTGGTGAGACGGCTCGTCACGAGCCGGCTCATCTGGATCTACACTTTTTGCCAATACCACTATACAGGCATGTGGTGTTGAAAGGGTTAATAGGGCGGGGTGCGTACGCACCCGTCACATCCACTCTGCGTACGGGCCTGGCAATTTCAAGCCCAGACAAAGCCGGACACTGCATACTTAATATAATTCGACTGAAACATCCCTCGTATACCTTACCTACACCACACAACGCAGGCCGGTCCCGCGAGCGACTGAGGTCGGTTTGTTGGAGTATAACATTAAACATGTAGCGGTAGAATGCAGTTATGGCTGAAGAAGCCCTCTGTTTATTGACCGTCCATATTGTTGATGCAGCAATAAGTTGCAGATCTATTAACTATTTCACCCATTAAAGGTGGGGTCCCATCTAGTAGGCATAACATGTTCTTTACAAGCATTAAATAAGTGTATATTTGTGTAACTATGCCACCAGTTTTTAAAGATTACGAGTGCCCGCTATACAGATATAACCATGTAGTAATATTTATTTTACTGATAGCGACTCGCGGTGGTATCAGGCTATTTTGATATGCAAATGAGGCAGGACATTTTAAATTATTTATACAGATTAAATGCGTCACTTGAATAAAACAATTGTATCAACAGATTATAAAGTATGATCATTGAACACGAACAAATACATACGGATAATAAATAGTAAGTAACGCTAACATTTTAAGCAAACACACGTATCGCCCCTGATATCAGTGTGGAAGTTTACGTTTGATATACAAAGCGGTAATAATGCAAATTAATACGTCGGGTAACGGTGAGTGAATGGTGAGTGAATGAAAAATGTCATATCTAAAGAATGGGCAAACGAATATGTCTCCCTACATTATAACCTGGCATGTGGGACTCTAGCTTTAACATCAGACAATGAATATTCTATTTTGGACAATTCCCTTGATCATAAACGGACTATTACTGAAACAATCGGAAAACCATTTACAAATATTGCAGATCCTGATGAGACGGCTCATTATGAGCCGGCTCGTCTGGACCTGCAGAATTTGAAAATGTCGGATTATGGTATATCGGATTGAAGTGGTTAATTAATGCAATCAAACATACATCAAACATTTGCAAACACAGGAAATCCAGATGAGCCGGCTTGGTACAAGCAAATGTACCAAATGTACCAAGCCGTCTCATCAGGATCTGCAGGGTTTGTCAGTAAATTTCAGATTATTAAAATACATACGCATTATCTGATTAATGGAATGGTCCATAAATGATCATTGAACCATCGATGCGAGATAGTTAGAGGGGGCGATGGGACAATATAAGACAAACTGCCGTCCATATCCGCACCAGACAATGCATTACTTATACTGTCTGTTCCACGTTTTGCTGCTGACGAACTTTTGGCTATTAAACACATAGTTCTGAAAAAAAAGATTTAAATGTAAGTACTTTTTTCATCAATAACAAAACTAAATTGTATTTATTTGATTAAATTCCAACAAATATTTATTTTATTGCGAAAAAAAATGTCCTATTGGAATTTAACATGGGGGCTAAAAATTGATTTTTAAAAACAAATACTTTTGGAATTTATGGACCAATTTTCAAAATCTAACGTTTGTTTTCTTAGTTACATCATTTCCTGACTGTCGAGCCAGGTTTCGGAGTCAATTTTCATTTGTTTTCGTTTTTCTACCGTGCCCGTCACTCCCCAGCTCCTTTTTGTTGACTTTTTTTGTTATTGATGAACAAGGAATTACATATAAATATTTTATTTTAGATTTCATGTGTTTAACAGACACAATTTCGTCGCCAGAAAAACGTGGAACAGACAGCAGTGTAGTAGTTGCGAACTGCATGTAACTCTTGGACGGTACGGGAGTAAATTGCAAGAGTTACTGTTCGCACATAGTAGTCTCGTAGACTCTGAACGGTGGCATCGGTCTATATCTCGGCTTTCCTCGTCGCATCGACTTTTTTCACCATTATTTGTTTGTCGTAAATGAGATCGAATGATGACAGGATTCAGAACTCATGTGCAAGCGAGTTCCGCATCAGCCGTGATTATTTTGTCAATGTTCACAATCATTTACTGAAAATATCGGTGATATGATGACCTACAAAAAGAGTTTTCACAATTATATCTATATCCTGTAATATGCGTTAGCAAGTATTCATGGCATGCAATACACATTCGTCCTGCATACAATATTTGCTGTCAATTACTGTCAATTATTAAGCATGTATTAAACAAATTAAATACACGTGACTGAATATTATTATAATTGTCATACGTTGTTCCTGGTGGGTATTGTTCACAGGTGTGCCGCTTCTGCAGCCGGTCGGTGTCTATTTATCAGGCAAATTGCTAAACATTGACGGAATACACACACACAGATATCAAATGGTTGTATCCTTCAATGTCTAGATACGCATATCCAAATCACAGCTACCTGATTGTGCTGAATTTTCCGAACGACACCTGTGTAACGACGCAACTTGAATCAGTCCGCGTTCTTTACAACAAAAACAAGATATGTTATACATGTATGTGTCCATCCTCAAACATGAAACGTTACCTGATAAACACAATAAAGCTAGTTTGTATCAAGTTTATCAGACTCGGTTCAGGAACCGTGTAGGAATTCCGAGGCTCGCCTCGGAATTCCTACGCGTTTCCTAACCTTGTCTGATAAACTTTTTATGAAAAACCTCTATCTTGGTTAACCCGAATTTTCTGGCTGTCACACAGGGTGACTTACATGCGACTTACCGTGCGTGGCAGCCAGAAAATTCGGGTTATGTCCTGGTGTTCTCTATTTGCGGGTACAAATGTACTCTGTAGGATGCAGTTCTCGGTCAGTCCACTGTGTGGGAGGTAGGCCCGATGGTTATTAGTCTGTCTTTGGCATTTTGTGACGCTGTTAAGTTTCTTACAATTAATCGTGATCACAAATTTGGAACCTGTGTGGGCCGACAGACTAAACCTGCCAGACATCGCCGACGGCATCCGAATGTGATTACCATGGAGATAATTCACTGGTAAATAAACGACAGTTCTGTCAAGAACAACTGTCGGATGAAACAAGTTCGTCTGTATACACTACAAAATGTGTGGCATATGAATTTCATATGAAAATGTCATATGCAAATGATATAAAGTGAGCCGATATGCAATTCATATGCACAATCTTCATATGCATTTTATATGCAAATCATATGAACTTCATATGCAAATATGCATATGTTCTTTTCATATGAATTTCATAAGTAATTCATATGAATTTCATATGTTTTACATATGAATAATTCCAGCACAAAAATATTAACACAATTCCCTAACATTTGATTGGTCCGTAGCAAGTCTCTGTCCAAAATTTATATCCCATTAAACTCCAATGCCGAACTACTTTCCGTAACCGTCAGGCGCAGTTAAAATAATTCTTAAGAAAACGGAAAATAAACACATTTTCTTGATGAATTTATTTCAAATGCTGGAATTATAAGGAATGAATGGCCTTTTTGTGGAATTTATCGGGGATATAAACTTGGAAAAGTCGCGGGAATACTGGACGAGGCCTTCCGGATTATTGGATTTACATTTATTGAGCATAGGCTGCATATGCAGCCTATGCTCAATAAATGTAAATCCATAAATTGAAATTTACAGACGATCTTAGATTTGCACTTACGAACATTTTAGTCGTAAGAAGTTTAGTGAAACGGCCCCCAGACGTTTGCCTGTTGTAATCACTGGTGTTGTTCTCCGCGCCGCCGGTTTCTAGACGAAAATGATTGCATGCGATAATAGCTCTAAGTAGAGCTGAGTGGCGTCTCGTCAGGATACGGGTGCATTTGTCGATGTGAAACAGTGTACGCTGACAAGGAGTGTAGCGCCAGTGTTAATAAACGGTCGGACACTGGTTAAATTAGCACTTGCTCCTGCATGAACAGCGCCATCTATACAAACACACATGTTACACGATCTACGGTACGATCGTCAATTGATGATTCGATTCGGCTTATTGTTAAGTGTGGGAATTGGCTCGAAGCAGGCCGATGGTGGTCGGTCTGGTTTATATTTCCGAATTTTGATAAATGTTGCATTTATTGAGGCTTCAAAAGTGTGCGCCAAATATAGGAGAATCTATTTCAATTGATGAGATAAAATCACTGTATATCACAACCTAACACGACATTTATGTGTGTAACGCTGGGTATGTTTAATGTATTTATAGACCTTTACTCCCTCATATGGTATATAAATACATTAAATAAACCTAAAAACTTCAATAAGTGAGAAAAGAAAGTTAAACAATAATATTCTCTACTCCCTCATATGAGGGGGGAGTAAAGAATATTTTTGGTTAACTATTTGTTTCACTTTTTAATGCTTTTATGTATATTTAATGTATTTATAGACCTCGGTCCGTTACTTCAACCTGTGGCACGCTCCGGCCACATTCACAATATAGCGGGATGTATATAACATGTCAGAATATATAAAGGGATTAGTGGAAGAAGGGAGCTACCTCCATACAGTGAAATATTACCGAGCAATATTCCAGCACAACAATATTTACACAATTCCCTAACATTTGATTGGCCCGTAGCAAGTCTCTGTCCAAAATGTGTATCCCAGTAAACTCCCACGCCGAACTACTTTCCGTAACCGTTAGGCGCAGTTAAATAATTCTTAAGAAAACGGAAAATAAAGACATTTTCTAGATGAATTTATTTCAAATGCTGGAAGTATAAGGAATGAATGGCCTTTTTGTGGAATTTATCTGGGATATAAACTTGGAAAAGTCGCGGGAATACTGGACGAGGCCTTAAAAAAATTACAATAAAAAAAAAAAATATTTTTTTTTTCGAAGATTGTAATTTGTTATCGCTTCGTCCAGTATTCCCGCGACTATTCCAAGTTTATACCCCGATACATTCCACAAAAAAGGCCATTCATTCCTATAGTCTTGTGAGCTCCAAGGGTATCCGGTCTAGTGAGGATACACTGTAGCTAAATATACAAAGCGGTAGTGGAAGAAGGGGGCTAACTCTCCGCCGACCCCTTCAATTACGAATCATATGCGCGTTTTATACACAATCGCCTGCGTTAATATTACCCAGATTATCAACGTTCCTGAATATTTATTGGCAATTCGCAATTAAGCGATTCGATTGCCTGAGCCTGAGCTGTAGTAATGATCAAGCTCAGCAAATCATGCTGCTTGATTTCAGCACATTTTTAAGTATTTTGAAATAAATAATTTGACAAATATCGGCAAAATTAGCGCAAGTGACAGTGTACTGTTAGCCTAGACTGATATGCTTTAGACGATATTTTAGTGTAGTCTTTCGACAATCATCGTTTTACGTGCATAAGTCTACTCATTAGAATAGTGCAACCGAATGGCACCTCCCTGATTCGGAAAAAAAGCTGCATACAATACCAAGGTGTGTGATCACGTGGTACTAACAACAACAACAAGTACTGAAATTTCCAGAATCCATCTGATCCAAAGTACGTATTCTTTTATAGTGTCCTTATTACGTAACGGATTTTGATGAAATATGGCGCATCAAACGCGTCTTGTGAAGCTGCATTTGGTGGTCTCTGTATTTCCGACACGGAAATCGATTCTTCGCAAAAACGACATAAGTTTGTGCCAGACTCCCTGGACCACCAAATGCAGCTCATGATGACGCGTTTGCTGCGCCATATTTCATCAAAATTCGTTTTATATTAAGAAAATATCAAATAATATTTCAAAGATTTCAACACTTTCTGCCACTGTTGTTGTTGTTGTTATAACCACAACACCTTAAATACGATTAATTGTGCATGTTTCTCGAAAGCACATGACTGATAAATGTTTTAGCGGACAGTTTAGTGTAGTCTCTCTACACTCACTGTGACTTCTCATTACACGAGCGCAAGTTCACTCATTAACGTAGTGCAACCCAATGACATCTTCCTGATTTAGAAAGGCTGCATAAAATACGGTTAATTGTGCGTGTTTGTCGAACGTACATGATCTCCCGGCGAATTATAGCGGACGCGTCTAATCAATGGATCCCCGTTGATTCTCTGAATGCGTGTATTGATGTGGGAATTATGGGAGCTTTATGAAATCCAGACTATTACTGTCTGTTTCACGAAACCTACCCAAATGTTACGACTATACAATGCGAAAACAATATTTTTTTCGATAATATTAAATTAAAGGAAAATTTAAGAATGAGCTTTCTTTTTATTTCGTGAAATTTGGTAAAATATTGATTTTATTGCGAAAAAACAATTTCCTCATGTTAAATCCCCATAAACATAGGGAAATTTTTTAGAATTTCAGAAATACTGGGCCGATTTTTAAAATGTAACTTTTGTTTTCTGAGTTAGATCATGTTTTGACTCTTCCCACAACTTCTCTACCTCTTTTTCCCCACAAGTTAAATTCCCATAGAGAAATCAATTTTTCGTAATAAAATTAATATTGGACCAAATTTCACGAAATAAAAAGAAGGCTCTTTCTTAAATTTTCCTTTAATTTAATATCATCGAAAACAATATTGTTTTTTAATTGTTTATATGGCCGTAAAATTTGGGCAGCTTTCGTGAAACATACAGTAGACATCGTGCAGTCGGTCACAGGGTGCTCGGTGTGCAGTAGTAATACGTATCGATATTTCATTAACTTATTACTACCCGAGTACGGAGCTCCGCAGTGGGCGTATAATTCTTTTTTTCATTAATTCGTTCCCACGAAATAACAATTCGTTCCCACGAAATGACAATTCGTTCCCACAATTTAACAATTCGTTCCCACGAAATAACAATTCGTTCCCATGAAATAACAATTCGTCCCCATGAAATAACAATTCGTTTCCTCAATTTAACAATTCGTTCCCACGAATTAACAATTGTTAAATTGAGGGAACGAATTGTTATTTCGTGGGAACGAATTGATAAAACAAAAGATATCCCCTGCGGGGATCCGTAGCTCGGTCTGCAGTAGTAATACGTATCGATATTTCGTTAACGTATTACTACTTGAGTGTGTAAAACATGCGTTTTGGAAACCATGACGGTCTTTGGATTATATCCTAGACCACCTATAGTTTTATATGTACCCCGTTTCTAGAACTCAGGATTTCTGTCAGGCTTTCAGGTTCATAATTTGTAAAGGTTGGCAAACTTAAAGGAAACCTCAAAATATTTATAAATCATCAACAGGTCGGTTTTAACCTTTTCAGCTATACATGCCATAAATGCAACACGAACAAATGCTGTAGATCCAGATAAGCCGGCTCGTAACGAGCCGGCTTATCAGGATCTGCAGCATTTGTCAGTATTACGCAAATTAAAAGAAAACACACATTTTCTAATTAATGGGATATTCCAAGAAACAAAACAGAACATTTCAATATTGGATATTTATTGGTGAAAGTGTTAGTGTGTGTCTGTAATAGGACCTAGAAAAGGAACCGTGTCTAAAACGAGCACCAGTAAATCTCACAGACGTCAGTGTGCCTGTGGGGGAGTTACTATCTTGATGAACGAATACACAGCGCAAGTGTTACTATCAATCACTCAGCTTTGATATATTACCTCAAAATAATAACTAACCTGTGCATCAAGATAAAAAACGTGCTACAACATTTAGTATATAGTTAACTGGTTTGCTTAAAATGTTGCATGTAAGTATATCCGTAATTATGACGTCACAACGAGAATTGGTTATTGGCATTCGTTATAAGCTATAACCACGAAATAGGTGCCATAAGTTAACATCTGATAGTTATTGTTTGCATATTGAATTTTTCATAAATTAATTTCGTAGCGAGCGGTAGCCCCCTCAGAGGCGGATCAAACATTTGGGGAACGGGGGTGGGGGGGGGGGGGGGAGAGTGGGGGGTGTCTAGTTGCGAATGGTAACTATTGAAATCCACTCCCGTACCGTCCGTAGCTAGCTACCCCACCCTCTCCCCTCCAGATCCGCAAGATTACTTGAGACGAGAATTGCGTTCATAGGTCGAGAAACTAGGGTAAACAATAAGCTGCCTTATTATCAGCCTTTATCGAGAAACCGTTATTCACTGACGAGTAACTGACCACGTGTAACTTGCTGACACCATATATAATATAATATTCAGGGCGTATGCATGATGTCTGGTTTATAGAGGTTCGTCTGTTGCTTGATACATTGTAGCTCATTGCTAATTCCAGCCCGGCTATCTGGATCTACAGGTATACAAATGAAAGGAATCAGTGGAAGAAGGGGGTTAGGTCCCTTATGGACTACTGTCTGTTCCACGTTTTTCTGCAGACGAACTTTTGATTATTAAACATATTAAATCTAAAAAATATTTAAATGCTAGTACTTTTTCACCAATAACAAAAAGTCACCCTCCCCTAATTTTTTGGGTTGATGATATTCCATTAAATATTGATTTTACAGCGAAAAAACGATTTTCCTATGGTAATTTAACAAGGGGGGAAAAGAGGTGGAAGCGCTGGGGGAGGAATAACAAAAGAAGAAATTGACTCCAAAACCTGGCTAGATAGCTTGTAAATGATGTAACTAAGAAAACAAAAGTTAGATTTTGAAAATCGATCCACAAATAAAACAGTATTAATTGAATTACTTCTAAGTAAATATTATTTGATATTTTCCTTAATATGCAACGGAATTTGATGAAATATGGCGCAGCAAACGCATCTTCATGACCTGTATTTGGTGGACTCCGGCACAGACTTATGTCGTTTTTGCGAACAATCGAGTCGTGTCAGTATTGACAGTAAACACGGAAATCGATTCTTCGTAAAAACGACAGATGTTTGGGCCAAAGTACAGAGACCACCAAATGCAGCTTAACAATGCGCGTTTGATGCGCCATATTTCATTCAAATCCGTTACATAATAAGGACAGTAAACCAGAATACGTACTTTGAATCGGAGGCGCTTCTGGACGTTTCAGTAATTGTTGTTGTTGTTGTAACCACGTGATCATGCACCTTGTATACGTTCTGGACATGCATATGTACTGAACTGTTGCAAATCGGCGGCTATAGTTAATGCTACTGATGATGATGACCGGAGAAAACGACGGCACTAATTGCAATTTAGAGCATACCAAGGGGCCGTTTCACTAAATTTCGTACGATAAAAATGTTCGTACGAAGATTTCTATGATTTTTAATCTCACATTAACGTGTTTTTTTGTAATGTTACCATTTTGTACTTACGGTTTCATATCATTAACTGCAGCACATCCACGAAAGATTTTTCAAAATCGGCTGTTACAACAATTACAACAAACTTTATACATGTAGTGGATTTCAATGTTGCACTTACGAACTTCTTAGTCGTACGAAGGTTAGTGAAACGGGCTCCTGGCTTGTGATTTTCTACGTCAAGTTTGTCAGGTGAAGCTAGGAAACGTGTAGGAAATTCGAGACTCACCGAGTAATTCCTGCCGTTTCCATACCGAGTACTCATGATTGCAATCGTTTGTTTTCTATATATGACGTACACAATATGAACATTGAATCGACTACACCGCTACACCAGCGCTTGCGTTAATATTGCCTAGATTACCAACGTTACTGAACATCTATTGGCAATTCCAATTCGCAATCAAGCAATTTGATTGTCTGAGCCTGAGCTGTAGCGCAGCTCAGGCTCAGACAATCAAGCTGCTTGCACACTATTCAAGCTTTTTGAAAACAGAAATAGACAAATATTGGCAAGATTACCGCGTACGGTTGTTTAACGAGTTTCAGCTTCCAAAATTAGTTTCTACATTTAAAGTACATATCTCCACTCTTAGATAACAATTATCCCCGCTATAATTAGACACAATTATGCAGTCAATTACACTCGCATGATAACATGTATGCTTCTAGCAGAGATTTGTACCCAGTCCTGGCGTTACTCATCTGTGTTCTATTGCCCCAATTTCAGCACGAGATTATATTTGGCTGCTAAATAATCATGAAGCTTTTCATCAAACAAGTATTTATAATATCATTTATAGAAGGCCTCTGGTATGTGATGTATGGCTTTGACTGGCGAAATGAGGTGTATGTGAGTCATGACCAGTGTAGCCGCTGATGGAATAGCACACCCGTAGCCTCATTACGATCTTGTTAGAAGCATGGCGGGAGATTCATTTATGAAACGGATGCACAGCCGGATCAGGATCTACACTGGTTGCAAAACCCATAAGCCCCATTTCTCCAGTCGCAGCCACATATACGCATATCTACGTTGTGCCTGGAGAAATGGGGCTTATGGGAAATGGCACCAATGTATCTCTTGATCAAATAGAACACTCGAGTTAACGATCTATATTCCGTGTGAGAATCATTATGGCGTTTATAAAATGGAATACCGACCAGTGTAGATCTTGATCAGACTGTGCGGATGCACAGGCTGATCTGGATCTACACTGGTCGCTAAACCTATATTCCTCATTTCTCCAGTCACAGCAATATATGAGACAAGTTGCCGTATGATTTGTAAACCGAGACAAGTTCGGAAATAGACGTTGATAGCTTTATGTGAATTCGCGAAGATGGTTTTGCATGCATACTAAAGAAGAATTGTTCAGCGTTTTGGAGAACGCGTTTAAACGCGTTTTGATGAACGCGTTTTGGTGAACGCCGGTTCTCAAAAGGTGAACATAGGTCATTGACAACTAATGTGCGCAGTCTTATCAGGACAGACACCGTTCGTCACCCAGTTGCCTATATTCCGTTAGTAAAACACCAATCGAAAATCTGCAATTACGTGTGTAAATAAAGTGGAAATTCACAGAATTCAGGGAATTCACATTAATAAATGTCATGTGCATTCTGATTATTTAGTACCTTTAGAAAACCTCTTGCACTATTCTGGTATCGAAATCGACGAAATACGCAGATTATATAAGGACCCACACACCGACTCAGTTCTAGCCATACTGTGCGTATGCTTGATGATCAGGATATACATTTGCTGGCAGAAGGTCACAACCATGCGGATGCTGTCCTGTTAGGGCAGTGAGAAAGGAGCACTGTGTAACCGCCTATTGTTGTTCATCAACCGGTTTACCTTCACAAATGGACAACGACTTTTCTGCAGAGCTCGCTTCTCCAATGCGGCCGGGCGTCGATCCGCGACCGAAACAGGATGCGATATGCTTTCGTGGTCGCCCGAGATATGACAGCTGCTTTTCTCTAAATACTCCGGTTTCTTCCTACTTTAATAACCCAACTTATGTCTGCAATCGTTCCAACGAAAGTCTTCGTATAACTGCTGTCTCGCTTGTCTGTAATCGTTGTGATCAAGAGTTTGAAAAACACTACTATGATCTCCTTGTTTCATTCTGTTTTGAAACAGTTAGGTAGTAGTGTATTGAATTTTCCTATTAGGAAAACCAGTTTAAAAACAGCTGAACGTCCGCGGGTAGAAAATGTCATCGTCCGCATCGCCTCATTAGCCAGGTGCGCGAATTATCCTCTAATCGAGGATAATTCGCGCACCTGGCTGATGCGGCGGTGGACCGGCGGAATCCAGATCGCTGCCGTTCCGCTGTTCCGTACTTGTCTTCGTTTTGGAACTCTCCCTCCAAAGTATGTAATAGAAATTCCAAAGCCTTGTACTAGATAACATACACATGTCTGTGGCATTTGTTCGTTGTAGTCGGCAAGGCTCAGTACAAACATGTTTGCTTTCAGGAGTTACGCTGTAGATTGGAACGAGAAATTATACGACACATTATACCAAGAAGAGAAACGAAACGTATTTATTTTGGAAAATGTAACGCATATCGCCTAGCATGTACACCGATGTATCCTTGTATATACATAACTACATAAATGAAAAGAGACAAAGCAATCAAACGTGCAATTGGCTAATACAGTGCAACTTTTCTGCAATGGCCATCCATGGGAAGCCACAAAGCAGTTGTATAGAGATGGCCGTTGTGTGTAGGTTCAATGTGGAGGCGACTTATCCATTTGGGATATAAAATATCAGCTGTTATAAGAGACGGTGCTGTCGAGAGGTGGCCGTTCGCGAGGGTCGACTGTAGTGCATTGCCATGTTATACGAACTACGGATGAACAGTCACAAAAAAAAGCTATGAGCCTCTGTGCTCCAAATTCCATAATCTGACGGAACGAACGAACTTTTGCATTACGCATGCGTCAGCTCTTTACAAATTCACGCGAGTGTCAAGGACATAAAAACGTTAGTTGTTAACACATGTACTTCTATTTTTTATTGCAATGCAGCGTTACCAAGGCTATGAGCGCTATTACACGTTATTTGACATTCAGCCCGTTTCACCCACTTGAAAATTGTCAGCGTAGTTGCACCAACAATAGTAACCTGAATTTCCTGTCTATTACAGACAGAACATTCGGGTTACACCAATATCAGCGTCTGTAAGCTCTATTCGCCGAACACGACACCCGTAATACAGTGGAACCTCTCTAAACCGGACACCATGGGATGTCCCCAGGGTGTCCGGCTTAGAGAGGTTTCACTGTAAATCAGGTATTTCATCATTCTGAGCCATAGTTGTGAGCTATGCGATCACGTACATACATTATAACCTGATATAAATGACCAAGAAACTCATCAAACATAATATTACAGGTGTTTTCTTGGTATCCGGTTTAGAGGGGTTCCACTGTATTTGCATTTCAAGAGCGATTTTATTGCAAATGTTCATGCCTGTCACTGACTGTGCATTTATTCTCTCAATCCATGAAGTAAGCTCCTCCTACACAACCGCCTACGTTAATCTTTTCCATCTTATAAATGAACATCTATTGTCAATGACAAATCAAGCAATTTGATTGTCTGAGCCTGAGCTGTAGTACAGCTCAGGCTCAGACAATCAAGCTGCTTGATTGCATGCATAATATGCAAGTGTCTTGGAATAAAGAAACTGACAAATATTTCAAGTAATTGAGCTACATAAATGTACGGATCGGTAAAATAATACCATCACTCATAAACTATCCAGCAAGCGGACAGTGTCTGAAGTAGTTAAATAGCATAAAGATCTCCGCAAATAAATATAAAGACTGATTGAATATGTATTTGCCGGAATGTTTTATTGATTGACTGATTCAATGTGCATGATCACGTGGTCATAACAACAACAACAGTGGCTGAAAGTGTTGAAATCTTGCCCACTCTAAGGTAAGTATTATTGTATATTTTCCTTAATATGGAACGGATTTTGATGAAATATGCCGCTGCAAACGCGTATTCATGAGCTGCATTTGGTCGTCCAGGGAGTTCGGCACAGACTTATGTCGTTTTTGCTAAGAAATCAAATGCAGCTTAACAAGACGCGTTGATGCGCCATATTTCATCAAAATCTGTTACGTAATAAGGACAATATAAAAGAATACGTACTTCGAATCGGATGGATTCTGGTAGTTTCAATACGTGTTGTTGTTATTGTTAGTACCACGTGATCATACACCTTGTGATTGCAAGAGTATATATATATCCATATGAGATAAATCAGACTCCACCTGTATGGGTGAGCAATGAACATTACTCACGCATTGCAATATAACTTTCTGGACTGAAACACAGAGGCTGAATGATATCACAGAACTACTGTCTGTTTCACGAAACCTGCCCAAATTTTACGGCCATATAAACAATGCAAAAACAATATTCTTTTCGATAATATTAAATGTTATCAAAATGTAAAAATGTGCCTTCCTTTTATTTCGTGAAATTTGGTCAAATAATGATTTTATTACGGAAAATTGATTTGTCTATGGGAATTTAACATGGGGGAAAAGGAGGTGGAGGAGCTGTGGGAGGAGTAAAAAAACGAAAATATTTGGATATTGACTCTGAAATCCAGCTAGATAGCTTGGAAATGATCTAACTAAGAAAACAAAAGTTAAATTTTGAAAATCGGTCCAGTATTTCTGCAATTCTAAAAGTTACCCCATGTTAAATCACCATAGACATCGTCAATCTGTGTGTTTTTTCGCAAAAAAATCAATATTTGACCAAATTTCATGAAATAAAAAGAAGGCTCGTTCTTAAATTTTGCTTTAATTTAATGATATCACAACAAAATATTGTTTTTGCATTGTTTATAAAGCCGTAAAATTTAGGCAGCTTTCGTGAAACAGACAGTAGGTGGACAACCGAGCAGGTTCACAGACCGAAATACATTGGACCCGGTACTAGAATGTCTGTTATATGGCGTGAAAGTGTCCACATTCCTCCGTTAATGCAGTGGAAGCTCTATAAGCCGAACACCAAGACAACATATGTGATCTTATTTTGACGGGTTGCTTGGCCATTTTTCTCGGATGTCAATGTATGTTCATGATTACAAAGCACTCAAATACGTATCTTAATGACCATATGCCTGATTTACAGTGGAACATCTCTAAACCGGACACACTGGGGACCTGATTGCAAAGCACTCAAATACGTATCAGAATGACCATATGCCTGATGTACATTGGAACATCTTTAAACCGGACACCCAGGGTGTCCGGTTTAGAGAGGTTTCACTGTACGCGTATTTTGTGATCTTAGTATAGCAGGGTAAGTTGCATGGATACATTGACAAGCACGTTCTTAAATCTTCAACTTCGATTTGATTTACAGTGGAACCTCTCTAAACCGGACATCATGTAGACTCGTATGTTGATTTAATTCCGATGATGCTGTCTGTTGGCGATCGCCAATCACGAACGCATGTATTGGAGTGGTCATACCTGATGGAACATCTCTAAACCGGACATACTGGGGACTTCGCAGGACGCTTCCATATAGAAGAGACGAGCCCAATGAAGGAGTCGGCGAAAGAAGAGGCGTGGGTATTCCAATTACTCCATAATTGTATATTAAACTCACGGCTTTGTGTTGTAGACTACTGACCTTGAGGTGGATGGCGTGGCGTGGTTCAGCATCATGTAGGCTAGATATGTACAAGTAGTCATGCCATGATGTCGGCAGTCGAGTGGGGTGAGGGGACGTCAGTACTTATCATGTCATACATGGACGTTGGTAACTATACACATGAATACATGGAGGCTGGCACAATGGCAAACTGACTGTCACACACAGTTTAGTTTAGAAGCGTGATATGTCATGCGGCGGCCTGATCAGAACGTGTTTACGTTGTATAATTAACCCTTTAACCTCGAAGTAACTGAAAAGGATTTTGATATGTTAATTGTGCAGGCAATCCAACCGTCGAAAAATGGTTTCAGACTAGTCCATTTATGAAAACGGGATGCCTTTTGTTCTACAAAATAGGAAAGTTATTTGCCAAACGTGCAGATTCAGATGAGGCGGCTCGTTACGAGCCGGCTCGTCTGGATATGCACTGTTTGCATATACCGCTATAGCGGGTTGTCGAGTTCAAATGGTTCTATATATTATACATGTGGTTCACGATTTGACAAAAGGTTGCGTTTTGCCCTTGCAACCAATATTGCGCAGATCAGACTATGTCGGCTGGTCTGCGTCTACACCGTACTTCATTCCGTCAACGAAACACCGTATTCATATAGAACACAAGCCAGTGAGTTGGTATTAAACGTCACAAACCATGTGTGCTTTTGTACATAAGATGTGCGGTATCTGACGAAAATATATATGCCATTTACGAATATATATATACCATTGTCCGAAAACGACGTCGAACGTTGACGAAATGGTTAGGGTAAATGTTTCTGTAAATATCTTTCATGAACACATTCGCACAACAAGATATGACGAAGTAGTATTTCCAAATTTGGGTTTGAAGCTTTCATTGTTTCCTTTCTACGGTACCACTTTCTACTTCGTGGAGAGTGACCGAATAATTTTGCTACTACACACTTTATTAGGTGACTTTGTGTTAATATTTTCATATCAAATTGTATAATTCTCTCAATAACAATATAGCGAAACATGAATGTCAACACTCTGCATATTTTTCTATAGTTCAGTGCTCGAAATGTAAATGCTATTACGCAATTTTATACCGTTGGCGGCGGTGTAGCGATATAGTGCAACCTGTTGTATATAAAGCGGAAAATGTGCGCTAACGTGGAAACAACTTATTTTGTCAGATCTTGATTCTTCATCGCATTGGCTTGCATATAGTCAGTATCACTATAGACTGTCTTTGTTCAAGTTTATGTCTGTTTTGCTTGGAATTTGTACGGAGCCCCGCAGTGGACATGGATATTTATAATTAATTCATTCCCACGAAATAACCATTCGTTCCCTCGAATTAACAATTCGTTCCCACGATATAACAATCCGTTCCCTCGAATTAACGATTCGTTCCCACGAAATTCGTTCCTTCAAAATTCGTTCCCTCGAATTAACCATTCGTTCACACAATATAACAATTCGTTCCGACGAATTAACAATTAGTTCCCGTGGGAACGAATTGTTATTTCGTGGGAACGACTGGTTAAATTGAGGGAACGAATTGTTAATTCGTGAGAACGAATTGTTATTTCGTGGGAACGAATAAATCAAAAGAATAAGTATACGTCCCCTACGGGGCTCCGTAACATTCTAGGTTTTAAATTACGTTGAGTGTAACTGGTATGTGCAATGCGTGTGTTATATCAAGAGACAATTTATTAATTTACGTAAACATGTCAAGTGCGTGCTTGAGTCTGGGTGTTCGAACGTCACGTTTTTAGTTGTTTATGGCATGTTTAATTTTTCATGAAATTATGTTATAAACAATGCTTTACTAGTCACTTTGCAAACCGCAACATTTATATCCACCGAGTCAGCGCACTAAAAACAAATTTAATGGTGCATATGGGCTCGCAGTGTTCTGTAAATTTTCGTCATTTATGGAAAATATAACCGATTTTGGAAATCGATTTTAGTTTGGGGAGATATTACATGTACCAAGGCCGAGTTTACCCCGTAACTTATTGGGCTTATGGGTTTTGCTACCACACAGTCTGATCATGATCTGCACTGTTCACCATCCCATCAATGAAACCCCCGTCATGCTTCTAAAAAGCAAAATAAATCATGGTCAGGATGTAGGAGTATGCTGTTCCTTCAGTCACAGCCACATATCAGGGGACCGTTTCACTAAACTTCTTACGACTAAAATGTTCGTAAGTGCAGATTTAGAAAAGTCTGTAAATGTCAATTAATGGATTTACATTTATTGAGCATAGGCTGCATATGCAGCCTATGCTCAATACATGTAAATCCAATACCTGTTTACAAGAACACATTGATATTGTGAAATTTACAGACTATCATAATTTTGCACTTACGAACATTTTAGTCGTACAACGTTTAGTGAAACGGCCCCCAGAAAGACAACATACTACGAAAAAGAACAGCCTTGTACGGAAAAATGAGAAATGAAACTACGTTTAATATGCTATTAAACCGACCGACTTTACAATATTAATATCAGAATAACAGTGTGCATTAGCTTTCCAGATTTCGCCATCACAAACACACCTTTAGGCACTAATCATTGCTCGATAAAGGTGGCACGATTCAGTACGTGTTCATATGTGGCTGTGACTGGATAAATGGGGCTTATGGGATTTCGGACCAGTGTAGCTCCTGATCAGACATCACTCTCCTGTCACCTGATAATGATGTGTATTGCTTGTTAGAAGCATGGTGGGTGTTTTATTGACGGAATGGCGAACAGTGCAGATCCTGATCAGCCTGTGCATATGCACAGGCTGATCTGGATCTACACAGGTCGCAAACCCCGTAAGTCCCATTTCTTCAGTCACGGCCACATATTAAGTGCACAACGGCCTGCGTTAATCTTGCCTAGATTATCAACGTTTCTGAACATGTATTGGCAATGCGAACTCGCAATCAAGCAGCTTGATTGTCTGAGCCTGAGCTGTAGCACAGCTCAGGCTCAGTCAATCAAGCTGCTTGATTTCAAGCACGATACTCAAGTATTGTGACATAAAGAAATTGACAAACTTGAACATAGGCAAGATTAACGGAGGCGGTAGTGTATATCTCAGGGAGTCACATGTAGAAACATGCAGCACCCGCCCATCAAGTTGCTTTGACAACTTGAGTACTGGTAAGATTTTCGCAGGCGGTAATGTATACAATATCAGTATGACTGTTCCAAGACATCGTGCGATTGAACAGTTGGTGCACTCCGATAGACACTTCTGTAACCTTACCGAACTAGCTGCACCGCTGCAGACATGCTGATTATAGTTTGCATTCAAGACCACATGGAACCCCATTGATTGATAACTAAGAAGCATTGATCACCGTGCATTTCACTTCATGGTGCCATTCGTCATAATAGTGACACTTTCCAACAGCTTATGGAGTGTGCGCCGCGCCTAACCGCGAATGCTCGATGTTAAAGTTAAAGACATAGTTCATATGCAATTATCAATAGTTTTAGTCGTAATTTAAGAGATCAGTGGAAGAATAAGGCTAACTCCTTTACGGAGTTAGCCTCATTCTTCCTCTGATCTCTTGAATTGCTCCATAAGTATCAACGGATATATATATATTTAGCAGATATGTTATTGTTTATGGGCATTATTAAGGATCACGCATACGTCCCCATCTTGTCAACGAAAGGATTTGTTATCAAGTTATCTCGTGCTTCATTGCAATCGTTGTAATATAAATGTTTAAACATTTACATGGGTGTTATAGTTTGAATTGATCCCCTCAGACATCCTAGTATGCACACAGATTTGGCCGGTTGTACATTTTGTGGCGTTTGACAGAGACGGCAAAGCACTTGACTCAGTGGCATTTGGTGCATCATGTACATGTAGCGATCTTAGAGCACATCGTGCTATTGGTGTACTCAACATGTACACAATAGCCTGCGCTAATTCGGCCAATAATTGTTAATTTATCTATGTCAAAATACATTTAACTGAATATTGTGCTTGATATCAAGCAGCTTGATTGGCATAGCCTGAGCTGCGCTACAGATCAGGCTCAGACAATCGAATTGTTTGATTACGTGTTTGCATTGCCAATGGATGTTCAGAAAGGCTGATTATCTGGGCAAGATTGACGCGGGCGGTTGTGTACGACGGATCAGGGGGCCGTTTCACTAAACCTCGTTCGACTAAAATGTTTGTATGTGCAAAATGATGAGTATTAAAGCAAAAAGCAAGCGATAAAAAAAAATTGATTTTTTTCGAAACTAAAATTCGCCGAGTAAAGATTTTTTACAAGTTACAGGGCACGTGCCAAGTGCCATGTATTCCATGCATTTACGGTCGTTTTCTTATTGTTTCAAAATTTAAACGTTTTCAATCAAAAATCATGTCTAAACATACTGTGACAGTGTCAATATTTTTGCTCCAAAATGCGCCAGAACGCAAGAAATGCGATGTAGATTTCAAAAAATGTCCGGGGGGGGGGGGGGGAATGCCCCCGGACCCACTAGCGCTATCCAGCTCGTTCGATAATATAGTAAAGTATTGCAAAATAGTTACGCCCCCCCCCCTAACCAGAAATCCTGGATCCGCACCTGTATATCATGGCTGCACTCCACTAACATACATGGCACGTGGCTATGCTCCATTGACATGCATATATAATGGCTCCACTTCTTTGACAAGAATGTGACGTGGCTATGCTCCATTAAACAAGCATATATCATGGCTCCACTCCACTAACATACATGTCACGTGGCTATGCTCCATTGACACGCATATATAATGGTTGCACTTCCTTTACAAACATGTGACGTGGCTATGCTCCATTAAACAAGCGTATATCATGGCTCTACTCCATTGACAAGCATGTGACGTGGCTATGCTCCATTGACAAGCATGTGACGTGGCTATGCTCCATTGACAAGCATGTGACGTGGCTATGCTCCATTGACAAGCATGTGATGCTCCATGCTACCAATTGAAACAATCAAGAAGTGTGACGTTGGCGGATGCTCCATTGACAAGCCTTGCAATTGACGTGGCTATGCTCCATTGACAAGCATGTGCGTGGCTATGCCCATTGATAAGCATACGTGCAATGCCCATTGACAAGCATGTGACGTGGCTATGCTCCATTGACAAGCATGTGACGTGGCTATGCTCCATTGACAAGCATGTGACGTGGCTATGCTCCATTGACAAGCATGTGACGTGGCCTATTGCAACATTGAACAATGTGACGGGCTATGCTCCATTGACAAGCATGTGACGTGGCTATGCTCCATTGACAAGCATGTGACGTGGCTATGCTCCATTGACAAGAATGTGACGTGGCTATGCTCCATTGACAAGCATGTGACGTGGCTACGCTCCATTGACAAGCATGTGACGTGGCTATGCTCCATTGACAAGCATGTGACGTGCTGGCTCTGCATGTGTGGCTATGTTCCATTGCATGTCACCTGGCTATGCTCCATTGTCAAGCATGTGACGTGGCTATGCTCCATTGACAAGCATGTGACGTGGCTATGCTCCATTGACAAGCATGTGACGTGGCTATGCTCCATTGCATGTTACGTGGCTATGCTCCATTGACAAGCATATATCATGGATCTAATCCATTGACAAGCATGTCACGTGGCAATGCTCCATTGACACGCATATATCATGATTCTACTATATTGGCAAGCTAGTCGCATGGCTGGTCCCATTGACAAGCATATATCGTGGATCTATTACATTGCCAAGACAATCATGTAACGTGGCTGTGCTCCATTGACAAGCATTCCAGGTTGTATGTACTGTAAGATGCAACCACGCAGCTGTCGTATACCATTTATTAACTACGCATACATTTACCGATAAAATTGTATCTGAAATTAAGCGTGGGCTATATTACATTTAACAATAGTACATGTACAGAATCGTCATTGGAAAACAACTGTATACATACATGTACATACATTTACCACTAAAACGCCGATTGGGTGTTTTGTACGGAGCCCAGCAAGGGATGTAGAATTCTTTTTTTTATTAATTCGGTCCCTCAATTTAACAATTCGTTCCCACGAATTAACAATTCGTTCCCACGAATTAATAATTCGTTCAATCAATTGAACAATTAGTTCCCACGAAATAACAATTCGTTCCCGCGGGAACGAATTGTTAATTCGTGGGAACGAATTGTTATATCGTGGGAACGAATTTTTAATTCGAGGGAACAAATTGTTAAATTGAGGGAACGAATGTTATTTCGTGGGAACGAATTGTCATTTCGTGGGAATTAATTGTTAATTCGAGGGAACGAAATGTTATAACGTGGGAACGAATTGTTAAATTGACGGAACGAATTGTTATTTCGTGGGAACGAATTAATTAAAAAAGATCCATGTCCCCTGCGGGGCTCCGTAGTTTTGTCAATTAAATATATTAAATCTGAAAAATATACAACTTAGTGTATGCGACTACATTCTCTCAACTATTAATGTTACACATATACTGTTGCTAGATGTAAACTTGACGGCGATGGCTGATAACGAACTACACTGGTTGGAAGTGAAATACAGTGAACCTCCGTATACCGAACACCATACAGCCCACGTGTGGATGTGCTACATTATTTAACCCTTACTACGCTGAATTGAATGTTGTCGTCTGCTGGAAATGTTTTATTTTCCAAATTTATCGACACAAACCTGGTTTTGACAGCACATGAGAATCGTCTCCAGTGGAGACAATTCTCATGTGCTGTCAAAACAAGTTTTTTGTTAAGAATTAAAGCAAAAATGAAATACAGTAAAACCTCCGTATACCGAACATCATACAGCCCACGTGTTCCTATTACTATTGAGTTTCATTCTTACTTATCTGACTGAAAATATCTGCGTATGATAGCAAACAACAGACATGTGTCTTGGATCGCTCATGTGCTTTGCTTACAGTGGACCATCTCTAAACCGGACATCCTGGGGACTTCCCAGGGTGTCCGGTTTAGAGAGGATCCACTGTATCAGATCGTGGCCACGATAAAAGTGAATCCTCGTCATCAACAAAAAACACCCGGAAGCTGTAGTTGGAAAAGCAATCGACGAATGACGTAAATCCGTGTTATACTACGGAACTACCGGGTTACCACGAGTGCATGCATGTGACACCTAGTTCGTCCACAAGTGCCCAGTTGTGTATTTGCCCACTTGTGTATTTTTCCTGATCATATCAAGTGTTCTTGAAACTATTTGCTTTTTGTATACAAACCCGGATGTTCTGTGTATAACGCAGGACGACTTAGAAGACAGAACATTTGGGTTATTTGTATCCAAGAAACTGAACCATTTTCAACCATAAATAACTGGAAGGGGCTGGCATTTGCTAGTTTTCCGACCAATCCAATCGTCACACAATTATTTCCAGATTTGTTAATTAATTTATAAAATGGTGTGAATGGCCTATTCGGAAAAACATTTCCCCACCAACCTCTTACTGTTAGACTATATGTATCATGTACCGATACCACGATGTCGTGTAACATAAATAGGTGCATATAGGATAATGTATCCAGGGTGTCTGGTTTAGAGATGTTCAACTGTAAATCAGGCATATGGCCATTCTGATACGTATTCGAGTGATTTGTAATCATGAACATACATTAACATATGAAATAAATGGCCAAGAAACCCATCAAAATAAGATCACATATGTTGTCTTTAGAGAGGTTCCACTGTATCTGCTAGTGTATTCCGGCAGTCGTAGTTCGACTGACAAAATAGGCATTACACGGTTACGTACGGACAGTTGGACGTGAGCATCCGTACGGAGCCCCGTATTAATTCGTTCCAACGAAATAACAATTCGTTCACTCAATTTAACAATTCGTTCCCTCAATTTAACAATTCGTTTCCCCGAAATAACAATTAGTTCCCACGGGAACGAATTGTTATATCGTGGGAACGAATTGCTATATCGTGGGAACGAATTGTTAATTCGAGGGAACGAATTGTTAAATTGAGGGAACGAATTGTCATTACGTGGGAACGAATTGTTAATTCGAGGGAACGAATTGTTATATCGTTGCAACGAATTGTTAATTCGATGGAACGAATTGTTAAATTGAGGGAACAAATTGTTATGTCATTGGAACGAATTAATAAAAAAAAAAACATGTCACCTGCGAGGCTCCATACTTCCGCACTGCACTGTTGGACGAGATCCTACGTCGTGTGCCATTTATTTTCACTTCTTAGCTGGCTATACTGTGAGCTGAGGAATTATACCATATTACGTGTACCACGACGATATAGGGATTTAGAGATATCGTTGTAGCACACGTTGTTGCACACGTAGTATTTTCCATTTTCGTGATGTTGATCATGCATCGTCTGAAGAGGGCATAGTTTGTGCGTCAATTAATCCGGGTAAGAAAAGATTGGGGACCCTGATCAGATAGTATGACTTGCAAGCGGAAAAGTATATTGATTTCTTACGAACATCGTAAGGAGAATTACCGCGTCGTTCTCTGAAAACAAAAGTGAATGCGACTATAGTATGCTTATATGTGTCTGTGACTGGAGAAACAGGGCGTATGCGGCTTGGGACCAGTGTAGCTCCTGATCAACTAGCACACTACTGTAGTATGATAACGATCTATATTGTTTATTAGACGCATGGTGGATGTTTCATTGACGCAATGGCGAACAGTGCAGATCCTGATCAGACTGTGCGGATGCACAGTCTAATCTGGATCTACACTGGTCGCAAAACCCTAAGCCGTCCGTCACGTCACGTCCACATATTATGGCAGTGTTTTACTATATAATTCAACCGAATCCCATCCAATAAGGCCAGTCTCTCCTACTTTCACTATGCGTATGGATACTGTGGGACCTACTTGTACATGACATGCAGCCATTCTGTATTGGTTCTGCATGAATTAAAATAATAGGCTCACTTACTCCTAAGAAAAAAAATCCAACCTTGTCATGTCTCACAATATTGTTTTGGCCCCGGGAACTCTGTTTACATCACGTGACCAACAAGTTCAGTGTTTTCTTTTAAATGCTAGGAATATGTGGTAAAATCACCCAAAATGTTCCTCAAGTGAAACTGGGTAGTAATGGATCAAGATTTGCAAGCAAACTATGTCTGTGACCTCAAAACACCCACTTGTTCGTACCCCATTGGCGAGTTCGCACTATTTTGTATTCTCTAACCTTTATATTGAAGTGTTGACTACCGGTCGTCTCGGGGCGGCACCACTTGACGGTAGCCGGGTTCACTAACATATATCCACTTCCGTCATACTTTAGACAAGGAGTTCACGATGTTCGCGCTCACTCGGAAACGGTTATTCGGCGTAGTGCAAATACATAAGTATCCACTAATGTGCATCCTGATTGGCGACTCGTCGTCCAATACAGTGTCGATAGCTCTTCGTTGTGTTTTCGAGTCTATGGGCGTTTTTCATTGTAGCACGCGGGTAGCAACTCGAGTAACACGGGTACCAATGGAACAAGCAGAGTTCCAAACCGGAGTTAAAGTATTTGACATTTGAACCTTACCCGAGGAACTCAATTCGAACCCATGCCATGTGGTGGGTTACTAGAGTTCCAACTCGAGTTGGACTCGAACAGCGACTCTGTTTTTTCCTGTGTTACTCGAGTTTAACCCGGGAGTTGCAACGAAAAGTTCCCCATGGGTCTCTTACTATGGTGGCTGATTAGGGACATTTCGCCTCGTCGCGATAAACTTCGTGGCGACGGAGCGACGGAGCGAAGTTTAAGGACACTAAGCTTCGCCTCGTCGCTCCGTCGCTCCGTCGCCACGAAGTTTATCGCTCCGTCGCCGCGAAGAAGCGATAATTATCGCTCCGTCGCTTCGTCGCCACGAAGTTTATCGCTCCGTCGCGGGCGGCGAAGGAGCGACGAGGCGAAGTTTAGTGTCCTTAAACTTCGCTCCGTCGCTTCGTCGCCCCGTCGCTCCGTCGCTCCGTCGCTCCGTCGCTTCGTCGCCACGACGAAGCGACGAAGCGAAGTTTAAGGACACTAAACTTCGCTTCGTCGCCCCGTCGCCCCGTCGCTTCGTCGCTTCGTCGCTTCGTCGCTCGTCGCGTTCCGGTCACGCATGCGCATTGAGAACTCACGTGTATGCAGCCATTAAATGTTTACATGATTAAACACAATGCCAGCTATAATTAAAAATCTATTATATGCCACTAACAACTCCAATGATCTTACGGTATACGTATAAAACAGAAATAAAGATTACCACCTTTTAATCATGTAAACATTTAATGGCTGCATACACGTGAGTTCTCAATGCGCATGCGTGACCGGAACGCGACGGACGAGCGACGGAGCGACAACGACGAAGCGACGAACGACGAGCGACAAGCGACGGGGCGACGGGGCGACGAAGCGAAGTTTAGTGTCCTTAAACTTCGCTCCGTCGCTTCGTCGCTTCGTCGTGGCGACGGAGCGACGGAGCGACGCCGACGAAGCGACGGAGCGAAGTTTAAGGACACTAAACTTTGCCTCGTCGCTCCTTCGCCGCGACGTGGCTCTGGCGACGGAGCGACAGGGCGACGAAGCGACGGAGCGACGGAGCGTCGGAGCGACGGACGACGGGGCGACGGGGCGACGGGGCGACGAAGCGACGAAGCGAAGTTTAAGGACACTAAACTTTGCCTCGTCGCTCCTTCGCCGCGACGTGGCTGGCGACGGAGCGACAGGGCGACGAAGCGACGGAGTGACGGAGCGACGGGGCGACGGGGCGACGGGGCGACGAAGCGACGAAGCGAAGTTTAAGGACACTAAACTTCGTCTCGTCGCTCCTTCGCCGCGAAGGAGCGATAATTATCGCTCCGTCGCCGCGAAGTAGCGATAAACTTCGTGGCGACGGAGCGACGGAGCGACGGAGCGACGAGGCGAAATGTCCCTAATCAGCCACCATATATTACAGTCGCATGTGCTCGCGACCTCAATACATTGTTCCGGGTATGCCAGCTCGCAATCAAGCAGATTGATTGACTGAGCGAGAGAAGTAGTTTGATTATAAGCTTCGTATTCAGGTATTATGAAATTATAAAAAAACAAACCAATATTGGCAACAATGTTCGTAAGTGCTAATTTAGGATCTTCTGGAAATTTAAATTCATGGATTTAAATTTATTAATAAATATAAATCCAATAATAAAAGAAAACAGTGTCAATGTGAAATTTACAGACTATCATATTTTTGCACTTACGAATATTTTAGTCGTACGTACGAAGTTTAGTGAAAAATGCCCCAGATATCAGTGTGCGCTTAATTATAATGGGTTTCACTGTAGGTCATCAGGTAACGAGCTTTGTATTGGCCCAAAACGCACTGACTATAATGCACGAACTGCATGGCAACCTCTCTAAACCGGACACTCAGGGAACCTCCAGGGTGTCCGGTATTAGATGAGTTTCACTGTATCATGTTCATTCATTTATTTATATGTTCTTAAACTGACGGGGGATCGAACCTTCAACTTCCAATTTGCAAGGCATATCAGGAATATTTGAAAAATAATATATAAATCAAAGTACTGAAAGTATTGAAATTCTTTTAGCTCCACAAAAACTGATCACTTGCGGCACTAGAGAATGAAAGTTGCATATTTTCTCAATCATCATCCAGAGGAAAATATACTGTGATGGTGCAAACCCATTCCCATACATCCGTTTTCTCTAGAAATAATTACTATTTGAAACTCCCAGAAATAAAATGTACGAAACTGGGGACCATTTCACTAAACTTCCTACGACTAAAATGTTCGTAAGTGCAAACTTATGATAGTCTGTAAATTTCACATTAACAATGTTTTCTTGTAAATAATTGTTGGATTTACATTTATTGAGCATAGGCTGCATATGCAGCCTATGCTCAATAAATGTAAATCCATCAATTGAAATTTGCAGAAGATTCTAAATTTGCGCTTACGAACATTTTAGTCGTAAGAAGTTTAGTGAAACGGCCCCCAGTTGGCGGTTAACTGATCACTGCTACGTAACTGTGAGAACTAAAGATACTAGCTGCTGTATTCATACGCACGAAATGATGTCTTGATTCTTATTTTCCAGAATTTAACTGATAAACTGAGCCCAAAACTGTGAAAACTATAGAGACAAGTATAATTATTTAGAGTTTTAAATACAAATCAAGACAGACTAAAACATGGCACTATTGTCTTGGTCGTACTCGCCATTTAGGCGTAGCACGACACTATGGCTTCCCCCATAAAAATTTGCTTGACATAATATGCTATCTCAAGGGAGATAACATATAAAAAAATAGAAAACGTGTTTTCATCATGGTCCTGTGTAAAGTGGTTTAATTGGAAGATATATGTAATGGCAAACACATGTCGTAAGGTACATTTTCTCGACCGGCGACACAAATGTCGCCAGTCTAGAAACAAACCAATATGGAAGACTGTCGCACTTCTATCCCACACGAAATTAGGTAATTATCACAGTCATCGACCCTACCCACACAGCGGGCGGTGAAGATTTCAATTTCCTACCCAGTAAATACATTAATTTCATTACGGTATCGGCAGGAGAGCTGTATATTTCTCGTAAACAACTTTCACCCACAGACCGGCACCATCCTAGTTGTGGAGTTCAAGAGGAGTCGTAGACGGCTTGTGACATTGATCGGTTTCTGCTGTCACACATTCTGGACAATCCCACGACAGCTCCCGCCAATTTTAATCCTATGTCCAATAAGACAGATCTTAGCGATATGTAACGGCAACACATTCGTATCATATGGAAGCGTCATGTGGCCAATGCTAGAATATATGTATCTCATAATTAGGAGATGCTAACTCCTAATTAGGAGATACTGTCTCCTACTTAGGACTTAGTATATCCTAATTAGGATATACTAAGTCCTAATTCGGAGATACTAACTCCTAATTAGGATATACTATCTCCTAACTATGAGTTACTATCTCCTAATTAGGACTTATTATCTCCTAATTATGACTTACTATCTCCTAATTAGTACTTACTATCTCCTGATTAGGACTTAGTGTCTCCTAATTACGAGTTAGTATCTCCTAAATAGGAGATAAAACAAGAATTAGCATTGGCACCAGGACGCTTCCATAGACCTTAGCGCTATGTAACGGCAAAACATCCGTACTGCGATGCTTGTCGTTGCACACGTAGCTGAGCCGATAAGAAATACAATTGAACCTCTCTAAACCGGACGCTCATAAAAGATATACGTATGCCTTACCCTGTCACCCCTAAATATATGCCATGACTATTTATATGCCCATTTCTGGGCTATTCCATAAATCCGATAAGGGGTGTTTTGTAGAATATTTGGATAATGCTAACAAATGAAGCTGAGACGGCCTGTTATATCCGGATATACCGTGTTTGAAAGCAGGATTAAAGTGTTAAATATGGTGGATTATGTCGCAATTTGTCTGTGAAAGTGTCTTCCCCGCCGCGAAGCACGTCATGATGTCTTAGAGAGCTCCATTTCCTGATTTACAGTGGAACCTCTGTAAATTGGACACCCTGGGGGACCCCAGTGTGTCCGATTTACAGAGGTGCCACTGTAGTTAATAATACATTACCGGTTTGCTTCGCACAAAGGTTGCATATACATGTCCATGTACGTGTGTCCTCCGAGGAACCAATGGGTATATGTCCTTGTTTTTCTCAGAATCCAAACATAATTTGCACGCCATATGAAGTCTAGCAATAATTTTCTGAAAAGGACAGACAGATTTCCAATTGAACCCTCAGACATTTTGTGACGATTGAATTAGTCAAAGAATTAGCATATACAAATCAAATTCAGTTACTTAGGGATGAAAGGGTTAATATAGTTTAAAACTTTCGGAAACAAATCAGTTAAATGGTGAACATGCCCAGTGATATTTGGCACTGTCATTTTGTATCGCACCGCTTACAGAATAAAGGTCCAGAGGCCCGTTTCACTAAACTTCGTACGACTAAAATGTTCGTAGGTGCAAATTTAGGATCGTCTGGAAATTTCAATTGATGGATTTTCATGTATTGAACATATGTTCAATAAATGTAAATCCGATACTTGTTTACAAGAAAACGGTTTTAATGTGTAATTTTGCACTTACGAACATTCTAGTTGTACGAAGTTTAGTGAAGCGCCCCCAGACTTTTAGAAACCTCATTGACGACACGAATCAGCCACATAATTATGTATATTTATTTGAAAGTCGATAGTATATGTTTCAGCTGCACTGCTACGTAAATTAGGAAGATCCCGGCACCTACAAGGTACAAACTTACATTAACTTCAGACATAATATTGATTAAATATTAATAAACATCAACACAACTCATCAAAATTAAATTACAAAATTGAATTGCAGTACAACCCTCGGCTGCCCCACCCATTATTATTAATTCTGAACGATTTGTACACCCCGTTGTTTCCACACAAACATGATTATATTATATTATATAGACAGCCAGTGTAATCACACATGCCTCCGGAAACTTGAAACATGAATACTCGTGTTTCTAGTGTCTTGTTTTATATGCTTAAATACGGTTAGCTGACACGTTTAAAGGCCCTGAACGGCTCAGTATTACAATTTTCCGATTTTTTCAAACACAAAAACATGTTTGGCAACTGATTTAGTACACAAAACTAACATATACTGCCGAATAGATACATCTCAAGTCTTGAGATTTACATCTTAATCGCAATGTGAAGACAACAAAAACTTGTTTTGTGTACCACTCAGTGCAAAATGTCAATATTGACAATTTCATTTCCGTAACCCAACGGCTTCGGCTCGGAAGCGAGTCGATAAACTCCGGCTATCGGAATTCATCGGCCGCGAATCGGGTAGTTGAGGAGTTGACCCAGTGTCTATCGGAAAATCGATCGGGCTTTGAAACACGCACCTGCTGTTTGTTTATCAACAACTATTGATATTTTCATCGACTACAAATTCATTTTTGTACCAAAATGAATGCAAACAGTTTCAAAGTGTGTGCAAATAGAAACCTCTTGGATGTATGTGTGGGAAAACCCAATAGGAGGCCAAATTCGGCAACTTGAGCCGTATAGGGGCTTTAATACTGGTGTAGACTAAGTTAAACAATATTAGGAACACAAATGGTTGTGTTTCTAGTATAAAGTTACACTAGGGTTATCTGATACGTGTTAAGTGCTATGGTAAAACTAATCAGCGCTATCCTGATGCCTCCTACAACCCGAGACTAGAAACACGAATATTCGTGATTGTAGCGTAGCTGTAAGGGTATACTGGGATCAAATGGTGCGTTTAATTACCGTGGTAAATATAAACTGTTAAATATTGCCACTATCATGGTGCACCCTAGGCCACCCGATACAAGACACACGAATATTCTTGTTTCTTGTATCGGGCTGTATATGGTGGGAATGACCTGTGCTGTAATTCCGATAGCGTTCGTACATGCTGCACGGTGTAAGGGGCACAACCACGTAACGAGACAAAGCACTGCAAATGTGGCTGCGACTGGGAAAATGCGGCTCTTCGGTTTTGCGACCAGTGTAGATCCGGATCAGCCTGTGCATTCGCACAGGCTGATCAGGATCTGCACTGTTCGCTATTCCATACATTAAACACCAGTCATGCTACTAACGAGCAATATATCGTTATCAGGCTACAGGACTGTGGTATATGATCAGGAGCTACACTGATTACAAATACCGTAAGCTCCGTTTCTTCGGTCACAGTCATATAATATTAAATGAGACACGTCAGGCGATTTTGTACCTTAGAACATCTGCATAATTTCATGAAATACGTTTACACATTTTACAATATTTTCCGTAAACGGCGTCAAAAGTTGACAAAAATTTCAGAGCACATGCGGAAGACAATGTACCTTGAAAATTGTGTCAACTTCTGACTGTATTTATGACAAATATTGTAAATTTTGTAAACGTATTTAATGAAATAATGCAGCTGTCGGACTGTAGAAAATAACATGGCGTGTCTCAATTATAATGATCGAGAAACTCATGCAATATGAACTTGATAGGTATGTTGTGTCTAACCTTCAAACATATAAACGCTCAACAATTGAGCGTAAGGAGGAAGTGCTTACACTACGCCAAGTATTTATGGTTTGTGTATATCATACAACCGTATTTATACATACTCGACTTCGCGTTGGTCACATTCCATTTCCCGGGCCACATACGTTTATCTTTTATATCTTTCTTGGAAGCCGTCGTCACCTCGATTTCCACGTATTTGGTTTAAACAATATTTTCTTTCACTTGAATACGCACATGTCATATATTATACATAGTGGTATTGGAGAATTGAGGAGAAAGCAAACATGTTTGAATAATAGCTATTGCCGTATACTTCAATTGATCTATGTATACTGTTCTATCTATTCGCGTGAATATGGTCACTCCGATATTTTCTGTGGTTGATTGTAATACGTTTTATTTTGTTTAGAACATATGCATTTGCTAGTAACATTGATCGGCTCAATTTGAACGGTCATGTGGTCCGTCACGACAAAAGCAGTATAGACCCTGATGATTTAGTCTCGTGTAGCTAGTTGCGGGTACGTAACTCTGCAAAACCTCCCGCACGTGCGGGAGGTTTTGAAGTGTTACGTGCCCGCACATATGGCAGCATGACCCGGATGTGCTGTTTACATTATAAGCATCAGCTGTGTTTCTTCAATACAATCGCGAACAGTGAAGGCCCTGGTCAGAATGTGCGAATGTTTTGCTGTGGCGGGCTACATATAATATAATATACATATTATACAGCCAATACAATATATCATATTATATAGTCGATATACTATATCAGATTATATAGTCGATGGTATCGAAACGGAACTGACATATGCAAGTACTCAACACATGTATCAACCCTTCCGGGGACGTGGAGTGATTTGTCCCCTATCTGTGATAAGTATCTGGGATAGTCTGTAAAGTGATATGTGTATCCTAGTATCCTGGTATAGAATCCGTGTCAACTATATATACCCAATTATGTTCAATAAGCAGCTGAAAGTCAGAGAAGTAACAAATGCCATGAAAACCAAACAACATCACCTCTAAAGATCTAATATGTCTTGATCCATCCACCGGTGACCCGAGTATGCTCCCATTAAACGACCGTAAACATGGAGACATATGTTTGATTCGTTTAGTGATTAGCGAACCGTGTATGCCTATGGTTAGTTGATATCATTGATAAAATGGCGAACAGTGCAGATCCTGATCAGACTGATGCACAGTCTGATCTGGATCTACACTGCTCGCAAAACCCATAATCCACAGTTAGGTCACGTTCATCCGCATGTACGATCGATGATCACTAATGTTCGCGGATTATCTCCTCGTACATGAGGACGAACCGTGATCTAACTGTGGCTTAAACTTCTGGATTCATGTTTATCTTTTTCATGGTATGGCAAAACGGTGCTTACTGTGTTTGAGGACACCGCAGCCTCAGATCAGCATACTAACTAACCAGCCCAGTCTTTTCCGTACGGAGCCCGGCAGGGGACATGGATTTTGTTATTAATTCGTTCCCACGAAATAACAATTCGTTGCCTCAATTTAACAATTCGTTCCCTCGAATTAACAACAATAAGTTCCCACGAAATGACAATTCGTTCCCTCAATTTAACGATTCGTTCCCTCGAATTAACAATTCGTTCCCACGATATAACAATGTTAATTCGAAGGAACGAATTATTATATCGTGAGAACGAATTGTTATATCGTAGGAACGAATTATTATTTCGTGGGAACGAATTGTTAAATTGAGGCAACGAGTTGTTAATTCGTGGCAACAAATTTTTAATTCGTGGGAATTAATTGTTAAATTGAGGGAACGAATTGTTATTTCGTGGGAACGAATTAATAAAAAAAATAATTCTACGTCACATGCGGGGCTCCGTATTTCAGGACCTACATTTGTTTGCTACTGGGATTCATGAAATGTCCCAAATCCGCTACGTATAACGAACTATTGTATACATGTAGGACGCTAGTTGTGGGCAACGGACCAGTGACCCTTCACATACTTCCGTATCGTCCCAAACTGACGATGTACGTTTGTGTAACTACCCACGTGTGAATGTGAAACTGGTATCCGATTTTTCGTGGACAATTTTCACGAGCCACAAAAGCATTACGGCTCTTTCTATTGTATTTCAAATGTGCATCGACCATTGGTTAGCACTAAGCATAGCTTAACTAATTGAACCCCAAAGCCCGAGTTTGCAAACAGTGCAGATCCAGATGAGCCGGCTCGTAACGAGCAAGTTTGCAAGCACTTTTCATATTTGTTTAGAACAAACACAAACACCTCCTGTTCATAAATGGACTAATCTGAAAATATGTTTTGTTGACAATTGGAATGGCTGCAAAATTAACCGATCAGAAGCCATTCCAGTTACTTATGGGGTGAAAGTGTTAAGCTCGACGCATATGTTCGATAAAGCGGACACGATAAGAAATACTGTAAGGCCCCTTTTGTTCTCCATGTTCTATGCTCTCTGGCGAGTGACACTTAAGCCGTATCTTTGTGAACACGCAAACCGCAATACCCTTGACATATTTATATACCGCAAGGCCCGGCCGGCTATTTTCTAGGAATACGAATTGTGTACAGACCCTGGGTTACCTCGTAATGAAATAGTATTATATCGTAATGTTATCTTTCACAGTTCATGGAATATAGTGGAACGGTTTACGAATGCTTCCTAGATGCATACAAACTCGGACCTTGTATTCTAAATATACATACTATATAGATGAGCTTATGCGTGATGATTTTAAACGATATTTATTAAACGAGTGTACATATTTCATAAGCAACGAGGCAATGTAGAGTTTTCAATAACATTAGTTTACTCGTTTAACAAACTAGTACTTACGCACTGCACTGACTAAATTGTAATTATGTGCAGGTTTTTTGTTTGGTTAATTTGGCCTACTGTCAAAACCACACTATTAACATTAATTTGCAAAAGTGTAGATCCAGATGAGCCGGCTCGTGACGAGCCGTCTCATCCGGATCTGCACTTTTGCAAGTAAATTTAATATTTTTTACAGAGAAAAAAATAACTTTTCATAAATGAGCTAGTCTGAAAATAATTTTGTGACAATTGGATTGGTCGGAAAATTGACATACAATCCGGTCCAGTTATTTAGGAGTTGTCCACCGCTAATATGTCCGAATCTGCAGTCGATATCATGTTATTTGTGGTCCATCTACCTCCTGTAGCCTATTTCACCAACATTGCAAAGTATACTTTTCTAGCAAAGTATACTTTGAGGGAGAAATTTTAAATTTTAGGATAAATTTATTATTTTTTATTATACTGAATTTATTACATTATCACAGCCATTTAATGGCTGTGATAATGTAATAAATTCAGTATAATAATTCTGTATATGTTTACTCATCAAATATATGCAGTAGTTAGTTCTATATGAAATAAGGCATTTCAGGAAAAATAAATGTTTACTCCCTCAAAGTATACTTTGCTAGATAAGTATACTATGCAATTTTTATGAAATCGGCTACAGGTCTGCTAGATCACTCATTCAACCTGATAAGGTTCTATGCTGTTTGCCAGAAGCATGGTAGTCATTTCATTGATTGAATGGCGGACGATGCTAACCCTGACCATGACTAATCCGGGTCTGCACTGGTCACAAGGGACTCAACCCTAAATGCTCAAGTCATAATCCCAGTTGTAATCAAAGGACTGAACGTCCTTAAATTATTCGCAGTATGTGTTTGTGGATGACACATGGACTACTAATAAACCTATAGTGGACTTGAAAGCGTTCCGCGAAAAATAAGCGCGGTAATTTTACAGCAGCAGCAACAACAACAACAGCAACAACAACGAGTTAAAATAGATTTTTTGAAAACCCAAAATAATATATTTCTATTATGAGACCTATTCTGAACCGAAATCGAAAATTGTATTCGGGCACCGAACCATGGAGTTACGAATCGCGAATAATCGATTATGGCGCACCTTCAGACTTCGGAAATATGTGCAATAACATAAATTTAGCCCAATAAAAGCAAACAAAACATTTATCACACTGAAAAGGCGATCAAGCTTATTTATTACATTGTAAATGATATGGCGATCTAGATGTTAGAACTATTTTTATGGCGCAAGACCGTGTTTTTAAAAAGTTCATCCTGCAGAATATGTGCTGCGACCGACCAGGGACCATACATATCCTTCGTCCCAGGACCGACATAAGCTAATTAGTATAAAAGCTGTAAGACCTCAAATTTGGATGTTGGTTGTATAATTATTCGCTAGCGCTCAATTAATAAACATGTTTACAGTAATATGTACGTGAAAACATGGCCAACTTTCGACTTCATTTTCGGAAAATGCAGTTGCTATGATATCAGTAAATATGACAGTCGAACCCACGATACATAACATGAGAGGGCAACCCGGTTATCGTTTGTGTCCTCGAGTGCCCTCCATGCACCTGCTATATTCACCGTCATCTGGACAAATGGCGCCCATGGTAGATACAGCAATTGTAGATCCTGATCATTTAACATGAGCAGACAGTCACATCGGATACATTTACAGACCGCATGCTCAGTGGCAGCTGTGACTACATACCTGATTAAAGGGTAAGATATGATTGGCCGGGTAGATCCATTGGCTAAACTGGACGTGAACGTTACACGGTAACTTTTCCCATGCAAATACATACACTATTTGACCCTTTTTATTGAGTTTGCTATCAATGTAGGCCCAGATAAGACTGCGCATACGCGCAGTCTTATCAGGGCCTGCATTGTTCGCTATTGATGTATTCCTTATAACTAAGATCTGCAGATGAGGAGTTAGTTACACTGGGTAAAAACCCATAAGATCCCTTCTGTCGTAGCGGGGTCGCAGGGTAACATTGTCTCACGCTATCACCAAATACGGCGCGTACGTGCCAGCTGAATAGGTCACAGTGGACATTAGTCCCATCGAAATGTGAAATAGAGATAAAAGTATGTTCCTGTTCCCATGGTGCTCAAGATCGTTACTTATTTCTCTCACATGATACATTATCAGACATATTAATTTTTTAAAACTTTATTTTACAACAATTACAAACAAGGGCGAGTAGATAACTATAATTACATTGCATTACACTGCATTACATAAGAGTTATGAATGAGAAGTCTTTTCAAATGTTGAAGCCTTCTTTGTTTACTTTCTACTTCGTGGAGAGTGACCTAAGAATTTTGCTGATACACACTTTATTAGGTAAGTTTATGGTAATATTTGTTGTGTCATGTTGTAAAATTGTAAATGCTTTGATTTAACGACGGCACTGGCTCGATGACCTTGCATGTCGGGATCGTCTATTTAAGTCTCCCTCCGATAGGAATAGGCTAGCACGAGGTTGTCTTGTCCATGGACACACCGAATCGGCCATTAGCAGCGGTCGAGGTGGGAATCGAACCAGGGGTCTCCCGATGCAGTCCGACGCTCTACCTACTGAGCTAATTCGAATGGTCAATTGTAAAATGTCTCTCAATAACAATATAGCGAGGTATGAACGTCAACGCCCTGCAGGTTTTTCTGAATTTTAGTGAGCGAAATGTAAATGCTATTACGCACATTTTTACCGTTGGTTGTGGTGTAGCGATATGTTGCCTATACAGCGAAAACGTGCAGCTAGGGCGGGAACACTTATACGCGTGATTTGAAGTACCTCCTACTGCCCATCATGAATCCTCTAGTGTATCTCCGGTTACAATAGAGAAGTGCATGTGGACTGTAGGGTTATACCGGACTTTCACTATTTGTGGACCTTGCATACATACATGTATTGTACGTTTTCGGAGTTTCAACATTTTCAACAACTCTACATAGCTTTCTACGGTGGCACAGAGGGGACATGGAAATATGTTTTACTATTGCGTGCGCACGCGATAGCTATCGCGTGCGCACGCAATAGTAAAACATATTTCCATGTCCCCTCTGTGCCACCGTAGCTTTCTAATCATTTCAATTTATAAATAAGTTCGTAACTTCCAGTGTCCATACGATCTTGGAGATTGATATTAAATAGGTAAATGTTATGGAACGCCAAATCTACATAAACTCAACTAAGTAATGCTAGCTTTAAATAATTAGAGCTAGCATTAACTATTTAGAGCTAGCTCCAAATCATTTGTAGAGCTCTCTAAATCATTTGGAGCTAACTCTCAATATGTAATGCTAGCTCTAATTATTTAATAATAATTTAATTATCTAATTGTTTGAGTTCATGTATATTTGGCGTTCCATGAGCTAGCATTAATTATTTGAGCTTATGTAGAGCTGGCGTTCCATAGATGGGAATGCCCGACACGTTGACTTATACATGTATGTACACGTGTATACGGTTTTATAACTGATAAACCAACACATGCCGCGACACGTGTGCGTCTGGCTGAAGTGACAGTCAAGTTCACAACACATGACATGAGGCCCTCCCATCCAGAAGTACACTTGGGTCACCAGCGGACAAAACGGTCCTTGGATATGCATCATGATATGTTGCTGCGAGTGGGGAAATGGCACACGTCTGTAGTCTGATTTTTTTCGATCTGTATTGCTTGTTAGAAGCATGACGAGTGTTTCATTGATGGAATGGCGAACAGTGCAGATCCAGATCAGACTGTGCACAGGCTGATCTGGATCTGCACTGGTCGCAAAACCAATTCACACATCACAGTCACGTATATAGATTATCTTACATGATAATAATAATGAAATTTGTTAAACAGTTTTAACTGGTTTCATACGAGACTACACTGGATCTACACTGGTCGCAAAACCCATAAGCCCCATTTCTCCAGTCACAGCCACATTTTAGACGCGTCGCCCTGTCTACATACAGAAAATTATGTTTGATATAGAGAGTATCAAATTGTTATCTCACAATATTAGTTGCGTACTGTAGTCTCTATTAACAATAAAAAAAGTGAAGTCTACTATATATGTTCTAAATTGTATCCATAATATTTTCATTCATCATGCTCATTTCCAGGTATCCAGAGACGAAAACTATTTATACCTGAAACACCCAGAGGTATTTCTAACAGGTAAATGTACTATATAGTGTTACCTAAACTATTTCGCTATTACAAAGCATTGGTGTGTTTTGAGTTATATATAGTGAACTGATAAAAGTACAACCAACTCCGGAGGTGTTCAGTGCCATTCTAACCAACTTGGCATCGTCCGTCCGCCTGTACTGGACCAGTATACGTAGGGTTAAACTCTGAACCCCACATGCCATACTGTATACATATCAATATTTACTAACACTGTAGATCCAGATGAGCCGGTTCGTAACGAGCCGTCTCAATCCGGATCTGTAGTGTTTGCAAGTATTTAATATGATTTTATACGCCCACGTTTTCGGATGAATGGGATTGAAAACAAAATAGAACATGTGTATGTGAGATTAACCCTTTCCCTGATAGAGACGACTTTTAACGCCTCTGCAGAAGATGTTTTTTGAAAACATTGTGGGAAAAGGAGAAATTGCTTGTAACAAGCAATTTCTCATTTTCCCACAATGTTTTCTACTCTATCAGAAAATTTAACCATCATTTGACCCAGCATTTGATTCTTTTATTCAGATGTTTTCGATTTGGATGAGTCGAAATATCGCAAAACAGGGAAAGGGTTAAGAGTATCCGCCATAGGCACTGGTGTGGGACAAGACACTCGGGTGTCGAATATGTAATCAGGCTTTGCCGAGTTTCTGACAACATATTCTCATCACGAGGGTGGAATATCATTGTCCAACACAGATGCGTACGACGGGTACTTTTTTCTCGCCCCTATATTGAACATACTTGCGAGTCTCAAAATATGTACGTCGTGTTCAGAATATGTCGTCAGAAACTCGGCAAAGTCTCGTTTCTGACAACATACTCTGACACTCGGGTGGAATAGCCTTGTCCAACACCAGTGTCTATGATGTATACTCTTAATCTCACGTGGGCGTGACTATACGGATATCCTTGTCTCAGGGCACCTGGGGCCGTTACACTAAACTTCGTACGACTAAAATACTCGTAAGTGCAAACTTATAATAGTCTGTAAATTTCACATTAGCAATGTTTTCTTGTAAATAATTATTGGATTTACATTTATTGAGCATAGGCTGCATATGCAGCCTATGCTCAATAAATGTAAATCCATAAATTGAAATTTACAGACGATCTTAAATTTGCATTTACGAACATTTTAGTCGTAAGAAGTTTAGTGAAACGGCCCGCTGGTTGGCGAGAAATAATATATCATATATGTAGGGGTGAATGTTTTATGCCCGAATCTGAGATGGGGCAGCGAATGTCGTTTGGGAACTAGTGAACATTAGCTCTTACAATTCTAAATTACATATTGTCGTCCGTTTTATTTTCTATTTTGTCTTATAAATACATGCTGTGACAGCACTTTAGAATCATTGGATCATTGAGAATGATTCTAAAGTGTTGTCAAGCCATGGTTTAATTTGACAGAAGACAAACTATGAAACAACAACAGACGACAATTTTCCGTACCCGTATTTTAAGTGTTGAACACCCACCCTTTTCTGCGTCATATGTTCCTTTTTAAGCCGCATGAGTGATTAAATATACAAGGCTGGTTTATACAGGCGAGCCCCTGATATTCCGGAGAATATGTTACCCAATGTTTGGGTAACTACTCGTGAGCGAGACATTTGTCCCCTGCGTTGGCGGGAACCACTTATACCAGACGGCGTGAGGGGGTACTTCGCATTCCGACCACCTGCCTGACGTATATACCAACCCACGTGGCACACTGCGCCCTTTTAACTATAACACCACATCCGGGCACATGGCGAGAGTTCATTCATGACTACAATCGTTTGAATCAATTCGAAATATACCTGTCTGACCTATATACATGTACGAACCCCACGTGGTACAGTAACACTGCGCTATTTTAAATATAACGCCACATCCGTGCACATGGCAATGGTTCATTCATGATTAAACTATTTTGAATCGATTTGACATTTCCAGAACAGCCCGTGCATACGTGCAGTCGGATCACGATATACACAGTTCGCAATTCTACGGAAGCCCATTAGGGCCACTTCATTTTTTTTTATCTTTTCTTGAATTTTCATGTTCTTTTCTTGAATTTTCAAGATATTTTCTTGAAAATTGAAGAAAAGATCTTGAAAATTGAAGAAAAGATCTTGAAAATTGAAGAAAAGAAAATTGAAGAAAAGATCTTGAAAATTCAAGAATTGAATTTAAAAAAAAAGAATTTTCAAGTTCTTTTCTTGAATTTTCAAGATCTTTTCTTGAAAATTCAAGAAAAGAACTTGAAAATTCAAGAAAACATCTTGAATAAATGGAAATTAAAAAAAAGTTAAGTGGCCCTAATGGGCTTCCGTGGACTTCTATTATGATTGTTAGTAACAGCGTAGATCCTTACCATGCTGCAGGAATGTGCTATCTGTAGCCTATTTCAGCAACATTGCAAAGTATACTTTTCTAGAAAAGTATACTTTGAGGGAGAAATTTTCAGCTTTAGGATAAATTTATTAATTTTTATTATACTGAATTTATGACATTAATAAATTCAGTATAATAATTCTGCATACATTTAATCATTAAACATGTGCAGTGGTTAGTTCTATATGAATTAATGCATTTTAGGGAAAATAAATGACTACTCCCTCAAAGTATACTTTGCTAGATAAGTATACTTTGCAATTTTGATGAAATCGGCTACTGATCTATAGCTAGACTGACCATCAATACCATAAACCCCATTTCTCCATTCACTGTGACTGGAGTGACTGTGACTATATAGTAGCTCCCGATCCAACAACGCACTCCAGGGGGCCGTTTCACTAAACTTCGTACGAATGTTCGTAAGTGCAAAATTATGAACGACATTCGCTGCCCCATCTCAAATTCGGGCATAAAACATTCACCCCTAAATGTATATATTATTTCTCGCCAACCTGGGGGCCGTTTCACTAAACTCCGTACAACTAAAATGTTCGCTGGTAAACAATTATTGGATTTACATTTATTGAGCATAGGCTGCAGATGCAGCCTATGTTCAATGAATGTAAATTCATCAATTGAAATTTCCAGACGATCCTGAATGTGCACTTACGAACATCTTAAGCGTACGAAGTTTAGTGAAGTTTAGGGCCCCTGAAGCGTGAACACAATCTATATTGCTTGTGAGAAGCATGACGGATGTTTCATTGATGCAATGGCGAACAGGGCAGATCCTGGCACAGGCTGATCTGGATCTACACTGGTGGCAACGCCCATACGCCCAGTTTCTCCAGTTACAGCGACATATGTGAAACATATGTGAAAAGCGACATATGTGAAAGGTGACCTATTGAGTTAATTAAACATAAATCCGTGTCTACAGAGAGTCCGAACAACGGCACTCTTCGATGTTCAATATGGGAATCATCCTCTAGGTCACTATGACAACTTCAGTTCCATATGAAACACGCCATGTGATATTTTGCCGTCGGATATATCAAACATTTTCCGTAAATCTGGGGTCCGTTTCATTAAACTTCGCAGTGTGCAAATGCAGGATCGTGCTCTATAAATGTAAATCCAATAATTGTTTGCAAGACAACATTGTTAATGTGAAATGTACAGACTATCATAATTGTGCACTTGCGAACATTTTAGTGGTACGGAGTTTAGTGACACGGGCCCCTGATCAGTAAACCTGTAGCCTATTTCATCAACATTGCAAAGTATACTTTACTAGGGAGTAATCATTTATTTTTCCTGAAATGCATTATTTCATATATAACACATGCATATATTTCATGATTAAAGGTATGCAGAATTATTATACTGAATTTATTACATTATCACAGCCAAATTGGCTGTGATAATGTAATAAATTCAGTATAATAAAAATTAATAAATTTATCATAAAATTGAAAATTTCTCCCTCAAATTGCTACTAAAGTATACTTTGCAATGTTGGTGAAATAGGCTACTAAAAGCAAATAGTAAATTGTCTACTAGCTGCGTGTCTTCCGCTTTATAGGCAACATGTTGCACTTTATCGCTACCCCACGTTACACAATAACAATATGCGTTATAGCATTTACACTTCGCGCATTAAAATATGCCGTTCATTATAGGAATGAATGGCCTTTTTGTGGAATTTATCGGGGTATAAACTTGGAAAAGTCGCGGGAATACTGGGCGAATTGATAAAAAAATACAATTTTCGAAAAAAAATCAAAAATTATTTTTTTGATTTCTTTCTCGAAAATTGTAATTTTTTAAGGCCTCATCCAGTATTCCCGCGACTTTTCCAAGTTTATATCCCCGATAAATTCCACAAAAAGGCCATTCATTCCTTATAATTCCAGCATTTTAAATAAATTAATTAAGAAAATGTGTTTATTTTCCGTTTTCTTAAGAATTATTTTAACTGCGCCTCACGGTTAAGGAAAGTAGCTTAGCATGGGAGTTTACTGGGATATACATTTTGGACAGAGACTTGCTACTGGCCAATCAAATGTTAGGGAATTGTGTAAATATTTTTGTGCTGGAATTATACTTCGCTATATTGTTATTGAGAGACAATTCTGCAATATGACACAAAAATATTACAATGAACTTACATAATAAAGTGTGTATTAGCCAAATTATTAGGTCACTCACTTTCCACGAAGTAGAAAGCAAACAAAGAACGCTTCAAACGCACATTTGTGTAATGCGGCGTAATAAAAGGTAATTAGAGTAATGTACTCAGAACTACTTTTCTACATACATTAAGATAGAGACAGATTTTATCTTATATATCACGTTAATACATCGATTGCAGCAACTTGCACACCTGTTACAATTGATTGTATGAAGGAGCCCCGCAGGGGACTTGGATCTTTTTTTATTAATTCTTTCCCAAGAAATATCAATTCGTTCCCTCAATTTAACAATTCGTTCCCACGAAGTAACAATTCGTTTTCACGATATAACAATTCGTTCCCTCGAGTTAATGAGTCGTTCCCACGAAATGACAATTCGTTCCCTCAATTTAACAATTAGTTCCCTCAAGTTAATAATTCGTTCCCACGAAATGACAATTCGTTCCCTCAATTTAACAATTCGTTCCCTCAATTTAACAATTCGTCCCCACGAATTGTTAAATTGAGGGAACGAATTGATAATTCGTGGGAACGAATTGTTAATTCGTGGGAACTAATTGTTAAATTGAGGGAACGAATTGCTATATCGTGGTAACGAATTGTTATTTCGTGGGAACGAATTAATAAAAAAAAGAATTCCACGTCCCCTGCGGGGCTCCGTACGGTTTATGTAACTGTAAGAACTACTTATCCGGTAGAATGTCGTAAACGTTGAATGAATCCGCAGACCCATTGCCATTTCCCATGTTCTGATAAAGTAAGTGAAAATGATAATTTCGCGATCCGGTGCTACGGAGCCCCGTAGAGGACATGGATTTTTTGTATTAATTAGTTCTCACGAAATAACAATTCGTTCCCTCGAGTTAATAATTCGTTCCCTCGAAATGACAATTCGTTCCCTCAATTTAGCAATTCGTTCCCTCAATTTTATAATTCGTTCCCACGATTGAACAATTCGTTCCCACGATTGAACAATTCATTCCAACGATATAACGAATTGCTATTTCGTGGGAATTAATTGTTAAATTGAGGGAACGAATTGTTACTTCGTGGGAACGAATTATTAATTCGTGGGAACGAATTGTTAAATTGAGGGAACGAATTGTTATTTCAGTCGTGGGAAGAAATGGTTATTTCGTGGGAACGAATTAATAAAAAAACGAATTGTACGTCCCGTGCGGGGCTCCGTACATGTGTAACAGGTTTATATAATTGTAAGGTAAGAACTACTCAGGCTTGTCCGGTAGCATGTCGTAAACGTTGAATGAATCCGCAGACCTATTGACATTTCCCATTGAAAACCGTTGCACTTTCTCGGTCATGTTCTGATAAAGTAAGTGAACATGCCAATTTAGTAATCGGGTGCTAATTGCGCAAACGCTCTTAAAATAAACAGATCACGTTGCATTTCGTCGTGACGCATACATTATGCATACTTGTCTTGATTTTACTTCGGTGTGCGTAGTAACCGCATTGACACTACCGCCCGCGCTAACCTTGCCAATCTTTTTCATTTATTTATTTCAAAATACTTGAATATTGTGCTTGAAATCAGAGCTAATATTGCTAATATGGCAGTATTAACACAGGCAGTTGTGTACTTCGTTTCACAGGATCTTGCCGTCGTCTTGGAGTACACGTCATATGAAGGGGTCACTTACCCCTTCCACTGACGGTAGAAGGGAGACAGCTATCCCAAGGTGTATGATCACGTGGTAATAACAACAACAACAAGTACTGAAACTTCCAGAATCCATCTGATTCAAGGTACATATTATTATATATTGTCCTTATTACGTAACGGATTTTGATGAAATATGGCGCATCAAACGCCTTTTGTTAAGCTGCAGTTGGTGGTCTCTGTATTTTCGCCCAAACTTCTGTCGTTTTTGCGAAGAATCGATTTCCGTGTCTACCGATTCTTTGCAAAAACGACATAAGTCTGTGCCGAACTCCATGTACCACCAAATACAGCTCTTGAAGACGCGTTTGCTGCTCCATATTTCATCAAAATCCGTTTCATATTAAGGAAAATATCAAATAATATTTACTTTGGAGTGCCCGAGGTTGTTGTTGTTGTAACCACGTGATCATGCACCTTGTATCCGCTACTAACATATTTTAATAATTAACAAACGTATGCAACACTTACGGTACTTTCATGTACCGAAAATAACTCGACAATCCTACCATATCATCTTCTTACAAATGGGCACAACATAACTCGACAATCCCACCATATCATCTTCTTACAAATGGGCACAGCTTGCTCGGAGCAATATGTCTCTTCTATTGCTCCTGTCTGAACTTAATATCATGAAAGAAGCAACTTAATGGAGCACATTAATACTCACAAACAATAAAGTTCAACAGGAGGGCAGTGTACAGCTTGCTCGGAGCAATATGTCTCTTATATTGCTCCTGTCTGAACTTAATATCATGAAACAAGCAACTTAATGGAGCACAATAATAATCACAAACAATAAAGTTCAACAGGAGAGTATAGTGTCTCCTTCTTCTACGACGCAGAATCATACGGAGCCGCACAGGGACGTAGAATTACTTTTTTTTATTAATTCGCTCCCACGAAATAACATTTCGTTCCCTCAATTTAACAATTCGTTCCCACGAAATAACAATTCGTTCCCACGGGAACGAATTGTTAATTCGTAGGAACGAATTGTTATATCGTGGGAACGAGTTGTTGTTCATTCGAGGGAACGAATTGTTAAATTTATGAAACGAATTGTTATTTCGTGGGAACGAATTAATAAAAAAAATCCCTGTCCACTGCGGGGCTCCGTAAAATCAACATGTGCCGGTAAGACCTAAACATTTTAATTCCTGGCTGACTCGCAGTAAAATTGACCATTCAAAATGACGTAACCAACGGAAACCATAAACAAACAATTTAACTCATAACTACCCATTAATATAAATGTATACCAGCAATAGTCCACGAAAATAAAACTTAAAATTAATTAGTGAATTCAACATACGAAACGCACTTTAATCTTTCCGTAATTAATGCCCCAAATAATTAGCCCGGAACAAATCTGACAACTGGAGGAAGATGGCGCGAAGAGATATTTTCCAAGAGATGTCAACCTTTCGAGCAAAACATTTTTCATGGTTAACAATTCCCGATGGTAGAAGGGAGACAACTATCCCGGCAACAGATGTTAATGCGCGTGCACACATTTAGTACGAGGAAAGTCAATTTTATCTCCTCAAACTTGAAACAATGTACATGTCCGTATAAGATCATGTCGAAATTGACCAACGTCTACGAATTTAATTCTGTTTTTATATGCACATTAATAGTCACCGGTGATGTAGATAAATTACCTGATGGAGTTATTAATAAATCGAAATTAACTGATTTCAGATAATAATCATCGCCCATTTGATCAGTAGCCCATTTCACCAACATTGCAAAATATACTTTTCTAGCAAAGTATACTTTGAGGGAGAAATTTTAAATTTTAGGATAAATTTATTAATTTTTATTATACTGTATTTATTACATTATCACAGCCAATTTGGCTGTGATAATGTAATAAATTCAGTATAATAATTATGCATACTTTTAATTATGAAATATATGCATTTGTTAGTTCTATCTGAACTAATGCATTTCGGGAAAAATAAATGATTACTCCCTCAAAGTATACTTTGCTAGAAAAGTATACTTTGCAATGTTGGTGAAATAGGCTACAGGGTCCACACTGCCCGATGAAGCTATTAATCGTCCACATCGAGTAATGCCTTGTGTGATCAGACTATACACTGGTGAAACTCTGAAAGGCACCAATTTTGCCATGACGGAGACCTATGAAGTTCATACGGTAAAACATAATTGTGGCTGTGATTGGCGAAATGGGGCGTATGGATTCTGCGACCAGTGTAGATCCAGATCAGCCTGTGCATCCGCACAGGATCAGGATCTGCACCGTTCGCTATTCCAGCAATTGATCGCCCGCTATACGTTTAACAAGTAATATATATGATTATCAGACAACAGGAGTGTGTCGTTTGATCATGAGCTACACAGGCCAACAATCCCATAGGCGCTAGTTCTCCAGTCACAGCCACAATTCAGCTCGTATCTGTAATTACCTATCTTATCGCAATTCCGTTTTTTTTTTCAATAGTGATGTCTGATATCAAACATACTTTTCATAAATGACGCCGAAAATTGACAAAAATTCAGAGCATGAGCTTTGAATGTTTTGTCAAATGTCGACGTCATTTACGGAACATGTCGTATTTTCTCGAAATCACTATTGGAGAGAAATGGTGATGCGTTAAGGGCGTTAATTCCAGTGTCGTGTTCAATTGTCATATGCCTGATACTGGCCCGATGTCTGAGGTATGTGTGATGACAAACATTATAATTGAAACTGCGTCATTCTACCGACTATTGTAGACCATATATTGGCGAAACTAGGCTATACAAATAGATACTGGATCTATCTCTGTTAGGAATTCAATACATCAATTAAGTATTGAACAGAAATTGAATTCCCATATATTGGGAATTATTGCCCGCAATTGACACCAGTATGGCATATTCAATCGGTGAATTATAGTACGAGTGTGCATGTCACGGGACTAAAGTTTTATTGACCCGACCAATGGGGAACATTCATGAATGACGTTCGTTGGGCTTAACCGGTGTTTGTATGTAAACATTATAGCTAACGCGCATCTCGGCATGTTCTGATATAGCGATGTTATCATACACGTTCAGCTTAGCAACCAGTATGGTTCCAGAATGTAGACAATGACTAGTGTATATACGATAAACATTTCAAATGGCACGTGAGCAGTCCATCATGATGGCCAATGACGTACATGTGAATACTACTTAGTGTATAATACTATTATAACCATACCAGTCTATGGCCCTGTCTGATGTATTTATCTTATATTTACGGATGGGAATTGGCTCATAAACAATCCATACCCGGGCATACGAGTCCAGAAATGTGTCAAGCCAGGCTGGGCCCGTTTTATTTTCAGTATCTACTATTAGTTGTAATGTGGTCGAAATTGTCAGTTGAATTAAGCAGGTTGGTTATGAGGCGGTCAATTTAACATAGCTAACACATGAGGACCTGCTTATAAACTTTATTTAGTACGCACGCCGCTGTTACGCTCAAAATCAAGAAGTTTTGTTTGGTCGAGACTTAGCTCTCAGTCTCGACCAATCAAACAGCCTGATTTCGGGTACAAAATTAGATAACGTTCTCAGAAATATTTACTAGTCTTGTTCGTTTTCCCAGGAGTATACACGCCAAATCGCTTCGTCATAAATACCTCAAATAAACTTCACTGAAGAGGGTGTATTTATATTGTACGCCCATATATAAAACAAAATCAAGTGCCGAAAGTAGTGCAGACATTTCGGCAGGGTCAGGATTAAGAATAATGAGTCTGGCTCGTGTCCGTACAAGTTGTGATTATACCTTGGTTGCTGGTATCATGCCCTCGACATTATAAATGTATGCCGACATATTGCGTACGCTGTGACACCGCATACCAATGTTGATAGACAAGGTACAAGCAGGGGCGGATCTGGAGGATGGTTCCGGGGTTGCAACCCCCACCCCGCCCCCGTTCAGCCACGGAGTTTACATGGATCACAGTTTACCACCAGTTGGAGTCTGAATTTAAATGCCGTAAAACACAGGAACGTGCATTTCGAAGAGCTCGAAAATAGGACAACCCCTTACATGTAGTTGCGAAAGGTAACTCTTGCAATTACTCCCGTACCGTCCGTTCCCCAAATGATGGGTCCGCCCCTGACAAGATACCCAACTCGAGTCTGAATCGTGTACCAACAAGCGAACACAATTTCACACTGTGATTACAACAATTATCAAACAATGCAAAGGGCGTTTCATTAAACGTATTGTAAGATTAGCGCAGGTGGACATGTAGCATTTGCCACATGTGCAGACCCTATTTAAATACTTCAATGACAGACCAATATTCTTGTTGGTGATACACTATCGCCAGCGCGAATGTTGCCAATATTTGTCAATTCCTGTATTTCAAAACATTCGAATATTGCGCTTGAAATCAAGCAGCTTGATTGACTGAGCCTGAGGTGTGCTACAGCTCAGGCTCAGACAATCAAATTGCTTTCTGTCTATGTGGCAAAAGATGTTCAGAAACGCTGATAACCTGGGCAAGATTAACGCAGGCGGTTGTGTAATATGACCATTTTAGCGACATAATGGCGAACAACGTAGGCCCTGATCAGACTGCGCGGATGCGCAGGCTGATCAGGGACTACGTTGGTCGCGGTCGCACATATCATAGGGTCCCCTTTCGCAGCATCAGAAGCTGGGTGTGTATGTATTCATACGGAAGGTTGGTGGGGTGAAATTACATTTATAGATCGGAGCGGAATAAAACATTCCGTATTACCGCTATATTTAGACTGGAAAGATCCTAAACAGGCGGGCAATCTGTTGCTACTTTGTTATTCACTTCAAGTTTCATTTACATATATCTACGCAATAATAAATTACATCTGTTTCACATATATAGAAACGACCAACGCACGTGTTTACTCGATGTTAATTACGTGTACATAGCGACAGACGCATGCTACCGAGTGGTTAAAAAAATGTGGATTGTTGTCATTCAGATTGTTGTATATATGTATGTCGTTCGTTTTCTATTTTTGTTTTACTTATTTACTTTTCCTCTTAGAGATCTGGGGGCCGCTTCACTAGACGTCGTACGACTAAAGTGTTCGTAAGTGCAAAACTATGATAGTCTGTAAATTTCACATTAACACTGTTTTCTTGCAAACAATTATTGGATTTACATTTATTGAGCATATGCTGCATATGCAGCCTATGCTCAATAAATGTAAATCCAATAATTGTTCACAATAATACAATATTAATGTGAATCTTATTTTTGCACTGACGAACATTTATATCATATGATCAATAAATGTAAATCCATTATTTGAATAGGCTGCATGATCAATAAATGTAATCCTAAATTTGGCGGGTCTGCCATAGACTGTGGACTGTGCCTGTCTTGGTATTTGCGCTGTCTGGCCATGGTTTACATCGTTGACCATTCTGTCCGTGACGTGTTCCTGGCGACGCGACAAGTTACATGCACAGGCGGAAGACTCGGATCTAGGACCCAGTAAACGACCCTGCTACAAGCTAAAATTACTGTCTGTTCCACGCTTTGCTGCCGACATTAAATCTAAAAAATATTTACATGTAAGTACGTTTTCATCAATAACAAAAAGGTCGCCCTCTCCAATTTTATTTTTTTTGATGGAATTCCATCAAATATTGATTTTATTGCGAAAAAACGATTTTCCTATGGGAATTTAACATGGCAAAAGAAGCTGAAGCAGCTGCAGGAGGGAAAAAAAAGAAAACAAAATGGAAATTGACTCCGAAACCTGGCTAGATATCTTGGAAATGATGTAACTAAGAACACAAAAGTTAGATTTTGAAAATAGGTCATCACATTCCAAAATAATTTATAAAAATCTATTTTTAGCCCCATGTTAATTTCCCATAGGAAAATCGTTTTTCGCAACAAAAAAAATCAATATTCTGTAGAATTTCGTCAAATATTTTTTTTGAGGAGGGTGACTATTTTGTTATTGATGAAAAAGTACTTACATTTAGTATTTTTGGGATTTAATGTGTTTAAGTAGGCAGCAAAACGTTGAACAGACAGTATGTACTGTAATGGCAATGTTTGTTCAGCAATAGGGTTACTGGCCCTTGAGCATACAGTATAATACAACACAATTATTATCACAAGACGACAAACAGCGGTGAAGTGTGTATTGAATCACAAATAAATACATGCATACATATTCAACATGTGTTCCAGACTATAATGAATTTGCATTATTCTATGGCCCACGATGTGAATACCAAGTAGTTCAGGCCCGTACGCAGGAATTAATTTAGGTGGTGCGTTATTGACGGCGCGAAGGGCTAAACTTTTTTTGTTGCTCATCCACGGACAGACCTCGGCAGACTAACACTAGTAACTGGAATGAATTTTGATATGTTAATTTTGCAACCCAATCCAATCATCACAAAATGATTTCCAGACCAGTCCATTTATGAACATGGGTTGTTTTTGTTCTCAAAATTATGAAAATTACTTGCAAAAAGTGCAGATCCTGATGAGACGGCTCGTCACGAGCCGGCTCATCTGGATCTACACTTTTTGCCAATACCACTATACAGGCATGTGGTGTTGAAAAGGTTAAGGGGGATGCGTACGCACCCGTCGCAACCCCTCTGCGTACGGGCCAAGTAGTTACATGTGTTTCCCTTTGACCAGTTATCGTGTTCCATTCCGGCAGACTGAATGTGATCTTTGACTATTATTATGACCAGTGGAAAATGGCATACATGTAATTATATAATTAATTATGGATACAGTAGTTATGGTATATATTTTGGCGGTACATTGTATATGATAAGACGGTGCTAATGCGTAGACTGGTTCGGACCACAGGTGGAAGACTCGGACCTGTGACACAAATAAAATGACATTAAAATCCATTACCCCACCCATTGGTCTCATACAGTACTATCTTCTATTATGCTATCCCTTTCACATGTGGTCTGGACCGTCATATCCAACTATCCGAGCACACGGTCCGTTCCTACGATCGACAAAAGCAAGTTCGACGGTCATAGCAACAATGTATATCATCACCCACGGCTAGGAAACGGTAGGAATTCCTCGCAGGAATTCATACGCGTTTCCTAGCCTTGCCTCATAAACTTGATATCAAAAACATTAGCCTGGTATTCTATATTCTGTATACCGAAAATGATATAATTATTATTTAATAAAATGTGTTTATACCATAATTATATGCAATTGCTGAAGACCAGACAACGTAGTCCCGTGCACTGAAGGTTAACACTGCATATCTATAAGCGATACTTCTATTTAGGTCATGCAGTCATTGATCTACCTCTATATATAAATTTTATATATCCATATCAGTTTTCATTCATGGATCATGTACCGTATATAACACGTTTTGACGAATAGGTCGATGTTGTACGTCAATCGCGAATAGCACGCGTTCGATGCATGACTAGGCCAAATAAAATATATGTGTGTTCGAGCAATGGTCCAGTATAATGATACAGCGCTCCAGATAAGCTGCGTATTTGCGTAAAGACCCAATTAAAATTGACAAAAACCCAGAAATAGCGAGTATCAAAAAACACTAAAACATGTGTGGTACCTTTATCATGCTGCAGAAAACATTAAACAGACTACAAATATAGCATATTTTCCTTATTTTCCATGAAAACATATCTTGGTATTTCATTAGAATTGTCTCCAAGGAGACAATTCTAATGAAATGCCAAGACATGTTTTCATTTCGAAGCAAACTGTTCAATAAGTGTTGTCTGTTGATGTGTAAACAGTAGTGTGATTTTATTTTACCCAATTAAAATTTTGAAATACCCAATTGCTTCAGAATGAAAATATTGTATAAGCAAAGAAACACACATTGAAGCTGTGCTGCTCATGCAACGTGATTTATGCAGCGGTTTAATTGGCATATGTATTACGCAGTGTTTTATAGATTTCGTAGCACGTATCGGGCTCAGACAATCTAACCGCTTGATTTCAAGCACAGTAATCAAGTACTTTTGAAATAAATAAATTGGCCATAATTTTCAAGATAATTGCAGGGGGGCAGTGCACGAACATCCAGAGAGGGAAAGTCTCCACAACAGGAAGTCTAGAATGTCAACTAATCTGTGCAAGAGTTCAATAGCCAGTGATGACGGGGACTATATAACCGTTATATGGTGGTTTGAATACACTGATCTACGGAGCCCCGCAGGGGACGTAGAATTCTTTTTTTTATTAATTCGTTCTCACGAAATAACAATTCGTTCCCTCAATTAAACAATTCGTTCCCTCAATTTAACAATTCGTTCCCACGAAATAACAATTCGTTCCCACGAACGAATTGTTAATTCGAGAGAACGAATTGTTAATTCGAGAGAACGAATTTTTATATCGTGGGAACGAATTGGTAATTCGAGGGAACGAATTGTTAAATTGAGGGAACGAATTGTTATTTAGCGGGAACGAATTAATAAAAAAAAAGTCCATGTCCCCTGCGGGGCTCCGTACAAACGTCCAGAGAGGGAAAGTCTCCAGATCGGGAAGTCTAGAAAGTCAACTAAACTGTGCCACACAGTTCAATATCCAGTTAGTGATAACGGGGAATATATAACTATATAGTAGTTTAAATACACTGATCGACCGGCACTAGCACCGACACACCTTGATAGGCTTATCAACAAGGCGTTGTTTACTTGACCCACCTGTGATTTCATGAACTATATATAGACGCGTGCCTCAAAGAATGCATGTTCCATTGCCCGATACAGTGGAACCTCTCTAAACCGGACATTTTGGGATGTCCCCAGGGCGGATCCAGCATTTGGTGAACGGGGGTTGTCTAGTTGCGAAGGTAACTCTTGCAATCTACTCCCGTACCGTCCGTAGCTAGCTACGGACGGTACGGGAGTAATTGCAAGAGTTACCGGGGGGGGGGGGGTGGGGGTGGGGTTGTGGGGTGTCCTATTTGTGAGTTCTTCGAAATGTATCTTCCTGTGTTATACGGCATTTAAATTCAGACTCCAGTTGGTGGTAAACTGGGATCTATGTAAACTCCGTGGCTGAACGGGCGGGAGATTGCAACCCCGGAACCCCCTCCAGATCCGCTCCTGGTATTACAGTGGAACCTCTCTAAACCGGACACCCTCCCAGGGTGTCCGGTTTAGAGATGTTCCACTGTAAATCAGACATATGACTATCACAAGGTATGCGGCTGTGCTTTGCGAACCTGAACAAGCATTATCATCATATACTCCAATGAAACACATACAATACGTGTCCGGATTAGAGAGGTTCTACCCTACATGTTTGTGGCTGAGAATGGATAAATTGGGCTTATGGCATTTGTGACCAGTGTAGCTCCTGTTGAAAACCCACACTCATGTAGCCAGGTAGCGACGAACTAGTAATACATACTGTTGAACCTCTCTAAACCACAGGCATTCGGTGTATTTCGGCTTTCATCGGTATAACTACATATGCATAACAATGCTTATAACATTGGTCGGACACGACCTCGTATCATAACGTTTTCCGCGATTTTATGAACGTTAATGTAAATATTTGGTGCACATGTTCATTTGAGAATTGTTGTTATCTTGCTGAAATAGCATAGTTGGAACATAATTATGCAAAGAATATCGAATTACAGCTGGTTATCCTAGGTCGGACACTACCTCGTATCATAACAAATGAAATCATTTGTTTAGGGCTCTAATGTCAATATTGTAGTGGGAAGTTCATATGCTCATTTGAGAATTATCGTTATCCTGCAGTAATACATATAATGTATAGGCAATTACAATTTTAAACATGTTATTGTGTTATGATACGAGGCCGTGTCCGACCAAAGTTATAAACCTTGTTATTCATATGTAGTTATGCCGATGAAAGCCGAAACACGCCGAATGTCTGTGCTCTAAACCGGACACAAGAAACTATATTCTGCATCTCAGATAAAAATACATGTTCATGATTGCAAAATACACACTTATGTCCCAGAATGGTCATAGGCCTGATTTACTGTGGACCATTTCTAAACCAGACACCCTGGGGACCTCCCACGGTGGCCTGTTTAGAGATGTATCACTGTAGTATACACGTATTACTAGTTACACTCATGGTGGGTGTTTCATTGATGGAATGGTGAATAGTGCAGATCCTGATCAGACATTGCGGATGCACAGGCTGACCTAGACCTGCACAGACCGTAAAACCGATAAGCCCCATTTCTCCATTCACATCCACATATAAGAAATATACGAGTAACTTCATTTAGTTGTACAATCATGTACATCGGCATTATAATTAGCGACGGCTGTGGATTTGACGCCAAGTTGGTTATATTTATCTAAGAAATGTATGACATACCGATACATCTTATCCCTGCATTGCAAATATACTTAATTTTCTACATGCACACGTTGTGTGCAAAATTGCTCCAGCGTTGGCTGACTGATTGCTCCATAGTCAATGTGCATGATCACGTGGTTAGAACAACAACAACAGTAGCTGAACGTGTTGAAATCTTGAAAGTATTATTTGATATTTTCCTTAATATGAAACGGATTCTGATGAAATATGGCGCAGCAAACGCGTCTTCATGAGCTTCATCTGGTAGTCCAGGGACAGACTTGGCACAGACTTATGTCGATTTTGCCTAGAATCGATTTCCGTGTCAGGGACACGGAAAACGATTCTTCGCAAAAACGACAGACGTTTGGGCGAAAATACAGAGACCACCAAATGCAGCTTAACAAGACGCGTTTGATGCGCCATATTTCATCAAAATCCGTTACGTAATAAGGACACTATAAAATAATACGTACTTTGAATCAGATGGATTCTGGAAATTACAGTACTTGTTGTTGTTGTTAGTACCACATGATCATACACCTTGATAGTGTTATATGAATTTAACTTATTTTCGGCATAGGGGTTCGAAATTGGTTTCATACACAATTTGTATAATATACTGAACTGCAGAGTCATGCCAAAAGGCTTCATTACCTACTCACGGTATGAGCCAACCCACATTTACATCATAATTGAGTTTCGCTAAAGCCAGTGTAGGAGGAATTTAAAAAAGAAAACTCACAATTGTAAATACCCTGCGGTTAATAAACTAAACTTCATACGACTAAGATGTTCGTAAGTGCAAATAGGATTGTCTGGAAATTTACTTTCATTTACATTCATTGATCATACAGTAGACTGCAGCCTATGCTCAATAAATATAAAGCCAATAATTGTTTACAAGAAAACATTGTTAATGTTACAGAAAATCATATTTTTGCACTTACGAACATTTTAGTCGACGAAGTTCAGTGAAACGGCCCCTGGGAGACGCTTGTGTCACAATATTAACAGAGTGGAATGTCACAATATTGACAGAGTGGAATGTCACAATATTAACAGAGTGGAATGTCACAATATCAACAGAGTGGATGTGGCAAAGGAACGAGTACACTGAAAACGCACTAGCATTGTATACAGTAGAACCTCTCAAAACCGGACACCCATGAACATTTGTACAGTGGAACCTCTCTAAACAGGACACCAATACAATATATCGATGGTCTAGTAACATAAGGTCGTAACTGCTATGCTTTAGCATAGCAGTTACGACCTTATGTTACTAGACCATCGATATATGATCTCCTTTTGAGAGGTTTCTTGGTAATGCATTTCAGATAATAATGTTTGTTCATGATTACAAAAGACATACGTATGTCCCAGAATGGTCATATGCCTGATTGACAGTGGAACATCTCTAAACCGGACACCCTGGGGACCTCCCCAGGGTGTCCAGTTTAGAGAGTCCCCAGGGTGTCCGGTTTAGAGAGGTTTCACTGTATTCTTAATTAAGGTGTGTTTATTTTAAAGTTATCTATTATGTTAATGTGTGTTCCTCTTATCAAAGCACACAATCTTTTCTTGGAGTGCTTATGCGCCTGTTTTACAGTGGAACATCTCTAAAGCGGACACCCTGGGGACCGGGGTCCGGTTTAGAGAGGTTCAACTGTATTTGGTATCGACAGTTTGCCGATTATCAAGGATCTCCTAAAGTGCGTGGAGTCCGACGGAAGGACTCCACGCACTTTAAACACACCAAATGTTTTTCATACTACAGTAAGCGCAACATACCATGGTTTTATTACCTATATTACAATGCATGTTCTGATAGTTTTAACAATGTAAATAGCCAAATAGTTTACGTCATTTGTCGCAAATTCATGGAACATCGACGTTGCCGGTTAATAGCGTGACGTTACTGACAACGACGATGAACGTCATGTATTTTAATGCCGTCAAACACATTTTAACGAATCAACAACGTCGCACGACGTCACGTGGGGCAAATGTAATGTACTGGGACATAAAGGCAATACGTTGAATGGGCGTTTGCATTTAATCCCGTCAACACAGTGCGTATGTGCCGTGAAACACGGTGCCGTGAAACATTTTTGATATCCAGTCAATACTATTCTTGCATTTTACAGCCATTTGTAGGTGTTGACGGGATAAATAGAATAGTAGGTTAGTGCCGTGAATGGGAAAACATATCTGGCGCGGCACGGAAACGGGATGGGCTCGGCCGAGCCCATGCCGTTTCCATGCCGCGCCAGATATGTTTTCCCATTCACGGCACTAACCTACTATTCTCTATCTATTTTCCTTATTTCTGAACCAAAGTATATGTTGTGACCACTCATTTGAACCGTCTCGGCGAGACGGTTCAAATGAGTGGTCACAACATATACTTCTGATGAGAAATAACGAAATTCTTCAGCCTTGCCGGATATTTTTTCCCATTCACGGCACTAACCTACTATTCTCTATATGAATGTAAGGAGAGTGTAAATATATTTTTAAATTGGTCAACTTTACTTCGATATGTTCCATCATATAAAGGCTTCAATCATCAACACTCCAACCGTCTTCCAGGACTACTTTCCCGAGTTCGAGTAGAGTACGAGTGTGAGTGGATGTTGTCAATACAACCGTATGTATGTATTTATCGGTTGTTACGCATGAAAAACGACTAGGGAAATTGGATTCTGTCTTTTGCGGCCACTGAAAACCAATAACAGCAAGCGCCTCTGCATAGTCTGACAAGGATCTGCACTTGTCGTCATTCAGGCAGTGACACATCCGTATATATATATTATAAATGGTGTATGTAAAATGTTTATTAACAAATAAGCCATTTTAAGGCAATTGCTTAAAATTGTTCATTTGCGAAGACATTATAACGACATGAAATTTATGTCGCAGAACCCCCATTTATAATATATTACATGCTTCTAAGTCGCAGTTAGGTCACGGTTCATCCGCGTGTACGAGGAGATAATCCGCGAGCTTTAGCGAGTGGATTATCGATCGTACATGCGGAAGAACGTGATTTAACTGTGTTATAACATCTTCATGTTCATACCTTGCCAATGTGCTGTATAAATACAGAAACAAAACTCGAAACTGTATCAAAGATGTGACAATAAACGAAACTGTTTGACTGGCCGCGGGAGTGTACCAGAATATATGGAGCTAGACAGACTAGCGACAAATACCACAAGCCACACCTTTGCAGTGACAGTCAGGTTTGCACCCGAGCTCCATCGGAGTCTGACCGAGATTTCCAGACAAAATCGATGGTTCCATCAGCGATTAACCGAGAATGATATTGAAGGTCGTATTGGAGAAAAACATCGCATAACACACATTCCCATGCATAACATTGCAAACAGAATGCACTCTGCGACGGAGAGAAATGCCATTTTTAAGTAGTGTAATAAAGACATATTACAGCACTAGAGACTGTCTATTTTGTCAATACAATCTCTCCAAGGCCAGAAAGTGAACTTTACACTACCGGATTGGAACTTTCTGACTTTGTGTAGGTGTATCTGATATAATGTGACTGAGACTGGAGTTATGAGACTTATGGGATTTGTGACCAGTACCTGATCGTCTAGCGCAGTCCTGCTGCATGGTAAAAACCTACACTCTTTGTTAGAATCAGGACCGATATTTCACTGACGGAAATGCGATCAGTGCAGATCCTGATCAGACTGTACGGATGCACAGTCTGATTTGGATCTACACTGGTCGTCAAGCCCATAATCACCATATCTCAGTCGCAACTAATACTGAGGCTGGTGTGTAAGCTGACTGTTTCCCAAATGGCCAAAATACACGATCACGATCAACATTTGTGGCTGTCACTGGAGAAATGGGACATATCGGTTATGTGACCAGTGTATATCCAAATGAGCATGTGCATCCGCAAAATCATTCCTAGATATGTTCTCATCATGGCAGCAATTAGGTATACGTAAAACATCGTTTCTCCGTCTGTAAAGGGAGATTATTATCGAGCAGACAGGCGGACAGCCTTTCTCTAGTTATTCATGCCGCCGCATACACTGCCACCTGCGCTAACGCTTCCACCATTTGTTAATTTCATTATTTCAAAATACTTGAATATTGTGTGCTTGAAATCAAGCAACTTGATTGGCGGAACCTGAGCTGTGCAGCTCGGGCTCAGAGAATCAAATTACATTATTTCGAGTTGAGATTGCCAATAGCCCGGTACAACCAGTTTTCGTCCACCTAACAATGTTATTTGCAATTGTTATATTTTCACAGTTTGCTAATACACATATATTGTAAATTTCAATAGAGTAACATTTGTGTGTAATAATAATGAAAATAAAAATATGTTGCCTTTAAAATGTTGTTGTAAATCAATGTTTTCTTGTGTGACCCACTTCCTGCTGCTCGTCATAATACTCGACCACTTTTCGTCCACTGCTTAAGACATCTACACAACTGGCCAAAAAGTACGCAAAGTCAAAACTAACGCTGATTAAAATGTAATGTTTGTAAACTCCAACTCTAAATATCTGTTTAAAGTTATTTACAATGCTGTATATCCCGTTTAATATAATAATTACTGGGTTGTAATGATGTCACCAGTGCAGTTAGTACACAGAAACGTGTCACCAGTCTTGATGATTTGTCATATCGTCGGGGTCGTAAGGAATGTATGGCTGCCTTGTAGATGTAAGAGAATAACTATCATTTTGACAAAATAAAAAAACAAAACAAAAACGTTTAAAATCTATTTTTATTACTCTTTTCTAACTGTATACAAAGATAATCATACAGACAATCAGTATTGAAAGTGTACAAAATAAAAATCACTACACCAATAACAACAGCGGCTGTACTTTTTCTACTTTTTGACCGACAGTATACTTTTGGCAACCTTCCAGCAGGTGCGTGTGCCCCGAAAAATCATCCCTCTCGCAGACGGTAAAAGAAAAAATGTGTAAATGTGTTAAAAATGGTATTTTATTTTTTGGGGTTAAAAATGTATTTTATGAATAACATAATTTGGGAATAGTGAAAAATGACATAATTTTATTGATTTATTATTTTTTAACCATTTCGTACCTTTCTAATCTCCATTTTTCACCAAGCCAAACGCTTTGACATTTCTGTCACTACGGTAAACAATCTGTTGTGCGCGCATCTCCGCTATGTCGTAAAATAACCCGAGAAAATGCTGTTTACTGGTCCGGACGAAAACAGGAAGTGGACGATTTCTGGCAGTGTCGGGATATATATTCAAGAAACATCGATAATCCGGGCAGAATTAACGCAGGCGGTTGTGTACCCGTACTAAGCTGGCTCTCCACATAACACAGTGCGAAAACTAGAAATATTGGTGATGTGGGACAACACAACATGCTGCATACGATTAAAAACTGCGTAAATTCAAAATGGCCGCCATATTTTTAAAAACTATCTCAGCATCTGAAACGCTATCAATTCTAGTTTTGGAAAGTATTCATCCGTCATGTATTCATCAGTCACTTACAAAAACGTGGGGATGGTCAAATGGTACAATTCCCCTATTATATCAAGACAAAAGGCAAGGCAAAAACCCTAAGAAATATGAAAAAGCATTCAAACCAAAGACGTCACAATCTGATACGTTTTCTTTTTGTCTGTTGCCCGGACTGTTTATCTATTTATCTCTTTCGGATTTCTAAAGATATTAGAGGACTTGTAACCGGCTATACGTTTTTCACCAGTGCTGTACTGTCGGCCATTTTGAGATTGTGTGCCGTACCAATCTTGCCTCTATTTGTCAGTTCCTTTATTTCAAAATACTTGTATCGGTATATCCGCTAATCTTGCCAATATTTGTCATTTCTTTATTTCAAAATACTTGGATACTGTGCTTGAAATCAAGCGGCTTGATTCTCTTAGACTGAGCTGTGTTACAGCTCAGCCTCAGCCAATAAAACTGATTGATTGCGAGTTGAGATTTTCAGTAGATGTTTAGTTCAGGAACGTTGACATCTAGGCAGGCCGTTGTCTAAGAGGGTATTTATCAGCGGCTGGCATAATGCGTTTACTATACATGTCACATATATACAGTTGGTCAACTATCTCAGGTAATAATGCCTGTTCGTGACCGCATAGCACACAAATATATGGATCGGAATAATCAAATGCCTGATTTACAGTGAAACCTCGCTGAACCGGACACCCTGGGACCTCCCAGGGTGTTCGGTTTAGCGAGGTTTCACTGTATTTACTCTTGCTTCTGCGCACGTACTACACATACTTACTCGACAGCAGCGTCACCTGATATTGGTCTTCACCAATTAATGGTAAAAAAAAAACAGTTTCGGTCATGTCGACCTGGAATATTGTACGTGCCATGTGTATAAAAAAAAAAGAGTGTTTACAATAATTGTGTTTATCGTGTGTCAATTTAAGCCCATAAACAAGTAAATTGCAGTAATAAAAGAAGATTCCAGTGACAATTGTCGCGACAACAACACAGAAAACATGCAACTGCCCGAGTAAATAGCAGGGACACGAACTACGACTTACAACTTACAAACACGCGCTGCCACCCAATGAGCTTTTCTTAGAGCTATATAACAAGTAATATATCTTTCTATTTGCGGCGCAGATAATACACCATGTTCGATTTAAAGAGAGAAAGTGTTGTTCTATTATTTCAAAATATGTAACTTCCCCTGTAGTTGCGTTCCACACTTCAGTGGGTTGAACAACATTGTTCGCTACGAGTCTATAACGACGAACATTAGCCAATAAAATAACCAAGAAACGCACAATGCATTTATATGAGATACGCCATGTGATTTTGTATCATGAAAAGTATTTACAGAATCGATGATATTTTCTGCCAATGACGTCAAATTTCGCATTTGCTTATTTTGTCAACTTTCGACGTCATTTACATAGATTATCGTATTTTTTTATGTAGATATATTTGTTTTCGTCGACTTTTACAGGAAATATCGTAATAAAGTACATGTATGTCAATGTATTACATGAGAAGTGACACATATTAGGTACACATGTATCATGTAATAGTTACAGTTCACGTATTGAAGTTTTAATAAATTAATTTCTTCGCTCGCGGCGCGAGCGAAGAAATTAGTTTGTTAAAACTTATTGGTTTCCGCGCACCATCGCGGGCACCTGCCCGTTAGAATGGTGCGCTGCCTAAAGCATGTGAAGAGTTCTCTACGTCAGTTGATGCTAGCTAGCTATCCTAATCTACATAAACTCAAATAAGCAATGCTAGCTCTAAATATATAATGATATATATAATTAATTAATGCTAACTCTAATTATATAATGCTAGCTTTAATTATGTAGAGCTAGCAATTATTATTTGTGTGTATTTAGACTTGGCGTTCCATACATTTGAGAAGGGTGAAGTAAATCGAAATACGACACGTCTACCTACATAGCCGCTTGCGTTAATTTGGCCCAGATCGCAGGCACTTTGTGGTATGAACGAGAAAAGCCTCTTTAAATTATATTTTACTCCGATATTAAATATCTAGAAGGTTGGACACTTGTCATCTTTTCAACCAACGGAAGTGGAGTATTTACATTGGTCCCGGCTCGCTAATTCAGTAATTGTAACGCACACGAAGGCCGGGATCCTGCTGGTCCCGGCCTTCGTGCGCGTTACAATTACTGAATTAGCGAGCCGGGCCTAAGGTACACCACTATCACTTCCGTTGGTTGAATAGATGACGAGTGTTCTACCTGGTAGATATTTAATATCAGAGTAAAATTGGGTATGATTTAAAAGAGGCATATGTCGTTCAAACCACATAGTGCCTGTGGACCAGATTAACAACGTTACTGAAAATGTATTGACAATGCCAACACGCAATCAAGCAGTTTGATTGTATGTGCCTGAGCTGCTCAGGCTCAGTCAATCAAGCTTCATTAATTCAAGCACAATATTCAAGTATTTTGAAATAAAGACATTTACAAATATTGGCAAGATTGACGCAGGCCGTAGTGTACATCGCCTGCACGCATTTGTGGCTGTGACTGAAGAAATAGGGCTTATGGGTGGTATGACCAGTGTAGCTCCTAAGCAAATAGCACACTCCTATTGTCTGATAATGATGTACAATCAAACCTGTGAATAAAGGCCAATCATGGGAAGAAAAACACATGGGGTCCGTATAACTAAACTTCATACCACTAAAATATTCGTAAGTGCAAATTTAGGATCGTCTGGAAATTTATATTGATGTATTTAAATGTATTGAGCATGCAGCCTATGCTCAATAAATGCAAATCCAGAATAGTTTACAAGAAAACATTGTTAATGTGAAATTTACAGACTATCATAATTATGCACTTACGAACACTTTAGTCGTACGAAGTTTAGTGAAATAACCCCCAGATCTTAATTCACAGGTGGTCTTTATTAGCAGGGTCATTTATACGGTGATAAGTAATTCGTAAAACAAAAGCGTTGCTGCTATTGATAGGGAATTGATAGTACAATGGGAATTTTATCACAGGTTCGGCTGTATATCGCTTGTCAGTAGAAGCAAAATGTTCGTTGATGGAATGGCGAACGGTGCAGATCCTGATCAGACTGTGCGGATGCACAGGCTGATCTGGATCTGCACTGGTGGCAAAACCCACGAGCCCCATTTTTCTCGTCACAACCACATTTGACATGAACAGGTGATGTGACTGGAAATGTGAGCCGTCAACCTAGTAGGTAAGTTATACAACAATAAACCACAGCAATGTAGTTATGTAATAGGAGTCACAGAAGATAAAGTTAACTTTGCATATTTGTATCGACGTCAACCACCTACTGTCTGTTTCACGAAACCTCATCAAATTGTATGGCCATATAAACAATGTAAAAACTCTCTTTTTTTTTTCGATAATATTAAATTTGATAAAAATTTAAGAATTATTTTTCTCTATATTTCTTGAAAGTTGATCAAATATTGATTATACATGTATAACGATAACTTCATTTGTCTATGGGACTTTAACATGGGGGGGTGGAGAGAGAGAGGTGGATGAGCAGTGGGAGGAGTCAAAAAGCGAAATGTTTGAAAAATGATTCTCAATCCTGGCTAGATAGCTTGGAAATGATCTAACTAATAGAACAAAAGTTACATTTTGAAAATCGGTGCACTATTTCTGAAATTAGAAAAATGTTTTTTCGCAATGGAATCTATATTGGACCAAATAAAAAGAAGGTTCATAATTAAATGTTGCTATAATTTAAGACAATCAAATAAAATATTGATTTTGCATTGTTTATACAGTCGTGAAACATGGACAGGTTTCGTGAAACAGACTATAGTCACGGTGACAGTTTAGGCATCGTACCCAATAGCCAAAATAAGGTGAATCGGTGCTTGGCAGGGAAATCACCGTGACAAGCAGATTTTGTAAGAAGTTAACTATATGTTCCTTGGTTGAAAGGATAGAAATACGATTCACGGCACTAACCTACTATTCTCAATGTATTTTCCTTATTTCTGAACCAAAGTATATGTTGTGACCACTCATTTGAACCGTCTCGGCGAGACGGTTCAAATGACTCATTTGAACCGTCTCGGCGAGACGGTTCAAATGAGTGGTCACAACATATACTTCTGATGAGAAATAAAGAAATTCTTGAGCCTTGCCGGATATTTTTTCCCATTCACGGCACTAACCTACAATTCTCTATATATACTCGCTTGTAAGAATGGGAGTTTTCCAGTTTCCAGTAGAAATGTACATCTACATTACCACATCGTTTTCGACCATACATATACAGTGGGGTAAGCGTGTAAGTGCACACACGAACAAACACGACAGGTTGGTTCCAACCTGTCGTGTTCGTTCGTGTGTGCACTTACACGCTGACCCCACTGTAACGCTTCCTGGTTGCCAACATTTAAATGAATAACCAACACAAATTGAAAGGGGTGAACAAGGGAGCTTTATTAACTAACTACGCTCCAACTAAAATGCATGCGCGCACAAAACATGTAAATAACCGCAAGAATAATTAATTCGTCGTTATACTTCATACCAATTATGAAGTAATAATACATACGCGCATTCAAGCAATAAACCATTGCGTAAGATGACATAAGTTATGCATAGCTTATACATTGAACAGCGTGTGCAGAAATACTTCTCCAAATGCTGATCATAATGCGCATTCCTAGAGTCTCATAATCACCTCATCATCATGGATGACAAACAGTGTATTCCATGAGCAAGTGTTGTGATATTATATTGTCCCACTACACAACCGCCTGCGTTAATCTTGCCCAGATTATCAAAGTCTATTGACAATGCCGACCGGCAATCAGGCACTTTTATAGCACACCCAAGTAGTAGCCTGATAACGATCAATATTGCTTGTTAGAACATAACCCGAAATTTCTGTCTGTAACGCAGGGCGACTTCGCCCTGCGTTACAGACAGAAATTTCGGGTTAGTTAGAACAATAACTGGTGGTTCATTGATGAAATGGCAAACAGTGCAATCCTGATCAGACTGTGAGGATGTGCAGTCTGATCCGGGTCTACCTTTGGTCGCAGAACCCATACGCAGCATGTCTCCAGTCACAGACGCGTATTCGTCCCGATTTGATGCTGAGGAACTATTGAATACAAATGTGACCCGTCAAGGGAAAACGGACCAGTAAAATGAAATTACGAAATGTGGATGGTCAAAACATCGGGATTCATCAGATGCGACGTCATTCTGACAATGACTTGCCTTGTAGTACAGTCTATGGTTGATCGACCCTTAATAGTGTCCACGTGTGAAAAGAAGCCGGCAATGCAGGCCCGAATAACATTTGTTGATGTGTTATTATACCAATACCGTTGGTTCCCGAAGAACACATTACATAGACTATTTAAACTAGTGAACGCTATGGGTTGACATCAACACTTAGTGCCCACGTGTGAAAAGAAGCCGGCCATGCAGGCCCGAATAACATTTTTTGATGTGTTATTACCAATACCGTTGGTTCCCGAAGAACACATTACATAGACTATTTAAACTAGTGAACACTAGGCGTTGACGTCAACGCTTAGTGCCCACGTGTGAAATGAAGCCGGCCATGCAGGCCCGAATAACATTTGTTGATGTGTTATTACCAATACCGTTGGTTCCCGAAGAACACATTACATAGACTATTTAAACTAGTGAACACTAGGCGTTGACGTCAACGCTTAGTGCCCACGTGTGAAAAGAAGCCGGCCATGCAGGCCCGAATAACATTTTTTGATATGTTATTACCAATACCGTTGGTTACCGAAGAACACATTACAAAGACTATTTAAACTGGTGAACTCTACGGGTTGACGTCAACGCTTAGTGCCCACGTGTGAAAAGAAGCCGGCCATGCAGGCCCGAATAACATTTTTTGATGTGTTATTACCAATACCGTTGGTTACCGAAGAACACATTACATAGACTATTTAAACTGGTGAACTCTACGGGTTGACGTCAACGCTTAGTGCCCACGTGTGAAAAGAAGCCGGCTTCTTTTCACACGTGGGCACTAAGCGTTGATGAACAATAGGCGGTCCTACAATGCCTTCGTACTGACGATAGATACATGCCCAGTAATACTGTGTTGTTAAAAGCTTGCTATTCTCAAAACTTTACAAACTAATGACGTTTTCCTTATATGCATGTACATGCACAACGGACATGTCCCTTACAGAAAGTTGAACACTGTCAAAGTATGTCATATCTGTCCACTGCCAGATGATCACTCTTGTAGCATTAAACGGACGCCACAAACTGGTCACTTTGCCCTGTGCGGGTCACATAATGTATATGATACAACTACAAAAACAAACTATTCCGAACATATAGCAAGTTTGTACGTTACAAGGTCGGTTGGTAAAAGTACAATTCCTTCACGCTGCATGCCTTTATCCGCATCAGCAGGATACCAGCAGTCAAAACATGTTTTAGCGGATAATGATTTAATTCCGCCTTAAATTACACAATTACCATCGACAATGAAGATAAAGAATGCTTCAGTAACGGAGCGCGCATTCCTGGAGCTCGAATTCGCCAATGTCTGGGCAGGCTAACCCAGTAAACTAACGACAAAGAATAAATCAACGCATTGTCTACAGAAACCCACCCGGATTGTTAAGGTTTACTACGTGATACATCAGTTGCATACTTCAATTTTCCGAAAATGTGAATATGGGACATCCTATTTGATTTTGCACTTCAGGGGATGTGATATTTTTCGTGCTATATTTGCTGTAAATTACGTGAAAAGTTGACGAAATGTTCATAGCAAATGCGGAATTATATTCAGCATTTGCGCTGAATATTTCGTAATTTACGGACAATGTCCCAAATGTTGTATATAATATGCATGATAGAGCGCACAGCTTCTTAGGTACAAACTCACACGGCTGTCTCATATATATATAATACAACGGTTTACCTCAATAATATGCGCATGCATGTGTATAACAAGTGTATTTTAACAAATGTTAAAGTAGCCAACAACATACAGAAGTTTCGAAATATGGTATAGGTACATTTAATTAATTTTGTGGAATAGAAATGGTTGTTATGCTGCATGTACATATAGAATAGCAGGTCACAGCAGCGCATTTCGACACCTGTATCAAGTTCATCAGACAAAGCGATGAAATGTGTATGAATTCCTAGGTTCGCCTACCATTTCGGAGCCTCGCGTGGTATGGTATATGCGGCTTCTGGTATTTGTGACTAGTCTTGACTTAATAACACACTTCTGTCGCCTGATAATGATCCATAGTGCTTGTTAGACGCATGACGAGTGTTTCCTTTATGGAATTACGAACAGTGAATATCCTGATCAGACTGTGCGGATGCACAGTTTGATCTGGATCTACACTGGTCGCAAGATGCATCCACACCATCAGTTCCCCAGTTAGAGCCACATATGATTATAACAGTCAGGAAAGCCCCTGGTCAGATTGCGCCGACGCGCAAGATGATCTTGGACTAAGCTGGTCGCAAACCTCGTTGTGTGCCCGTTCTCGAACATTGGCCATAGTTTGACAATGAATAATAAATAGAACATTGAAGACTTGTTGCTAGAACATTACGAACTCTTGTTTTGCAATACGTGCAGGGTATAATCACTTAGTATTATAGTTCACAGTATCATTATATATGCATATGCACATTTCTGTGACGATCCATGTAGCTGTTTCACCAAATCTCGTACGATTAAAATGGTCAAAGTGCAAATTTAGGATCGTCTGGAAATTTCAATTGATGGATTTACATGTATTGAGCATAGGCTACATATGCAGCATATGCTCAATAAAATGTAAATCTAATAATTGTTTACAAGAAAACAGTGTTAATGTGAAATGAACAGACTATCTATCATAACTTTGCACTTACGAACATTTTAGTCGCACGAAGTTTAGTGAAACTGCCCCCTGATACTGTAACTTTGGTAAGTGTATGCCCAGTAGCAGATTTCAGCAACATTGCTAAGTATTATCTAGCTAAGTATACTTCGAGGTAGTAATCATTTATTTTTCCAGAAATGCATTATTGCCTATATAACTAACGACTGCATATATTTGATTATTAAAAGTATGCAGCATTATTATACGGAATTTATTACATTATCACAGCCAAAATGGCTGTGATAATGTAATAAATTCAGTATAATATAAATTAAATAAATGTATCCTTAAATTGTAACATTCTCCCTCAAAGTGTACTTAACAATGCCTGCATAGTTAGATCAAGCTCTGCAAACTGATCCATGGCTATTTCCTAACTGTTTCATGAATGTTTCCTAACAGCTTCATGACTGTTTCCTAACTGTTCCGTTACGGTTTACTAACTGTTTCATGACTGTTTCCTAACGGTTACATGACTGTTTCATAATTGTTCCATGAATGTTTCCAACTGTTTCTTAACTGTTCTGCGACATTTTCCTAACTGTTCCATGTCTGTTTCTTAACTGTTGAATTTTTCCTAACCGTTTCATGACTGTTTCCTAACTGTTTCATGACTGTTTCCTAAATGTTCGATGACTGTTTCTAACTCTTCCATGATTGTTTCCTAACTGTTCCATGATATTTTCCCCACTGTTCTATAACTGTTTCCTAATTGCTCTGTGACTGTTTCGATTCCTGACTGTTCCATGACTTTTTCATAACTGTTTTATGACTGTTTTTTGTTTTCTACCTTTTCCAAGACAAGACTGATTTTTAGCTGTTTCCAGATGTTCAAAGACTGTTTCCTAACTGTTCCATAGCGGTTCCATGGCCGATTCGTGACTGTTCCATTGCTTCACGTGCTGCCATGGATCGGGCATCTATCGTATCATGTGAAGCAATAGACCATTGGCCGCCGAAACGCATGGTCAGTACTGTGTCAGCCAGTATGCTTATAAGGAAAAGAAATAGAAAACAATGAACATAGAACATAATCTTTATTTGTACACAACCAGTGATAGGTGAGCAAGTTGTGATATGCAAGTACACGAGTATCGCTCCTGCATAGTAGGTAGCATGACAAACTATAACGATGCACAGTCAGGATTATCAAGGTGTATGATCACGTGGTTCTAACAACAACAACAACAACAACAAGTACTGAAACTTCCAGAATCCATCTGATTCAAAGTACGTATTCTTTTATATTGTCCTTATTACGTTGATGAAATATGGAGCATCAAACGCGTCTTGTTAAGCTGCATTTGGTGGTCTTTGTATTTTCGCCCAAACTTCTGTCGTTTTTGCGAAGAATCGATTTTCGTGTCTACCGACACGGAAATCGATTCTTCGCAAAAACGACATAAGTCTGTGCCGCACTCCATGGAAGACCAAAATGCAGCTCACGAAGACGCGTTTGCTGCGCCATAGTTCATCAAAATCCGTTGCATATTAAGGAAAATATCAAATAATACTTACTTTGGAGTGGTATGGACTACGTTCTTGTTGTTGTAACCACGTGATCATGCACCTTGATTATGATTGTTTGATATCTGTAATATCATTGTGAATGTTACATGTATGAGCCAGTATATTTGAAAGCCCACTATTCGTTTCCTAATTCTTATATAGGGTGTCAGTGCGACATTTTGGTATAATACATACACATATTATAGTTCTAGTACCACATCAAACATTTGCATTGCGTGTCATTAATTATTTAGACGCCTCAAATGTTTCCTTCGTAGCTCTTAATCTTCAGCGTTACGAGCAGATTGTTTTAGTAAATAATTGTTTGTTTGAATATGGTTACACCTTGAAGGAACACGGTTCAGCGTGTGTACGTACTACTAATAGTATCCGTATTAAGTTTAAAAGGGTCATTAACAACGCCCTGTTTTGTGACTGGCGCCTGTGAATCACTTACACACACTATAGTCATCGTTTCATCTGGGCCACATGAAAGGATGGGAACATTGTTGATAAACTATAGGCGGAAACAGCGTTACGGAAATATTTTATTTCACATAAAACATGACGCATATATATGTGTAAATGGTGTCATGCGGTTTAAATATGAAACTGATGGACGATCAACAGTCGTTGTACGTTTGGCTGCACTCAATTATACTGCGTTTTATAATATATCGATGGTCTTGTAACATAAGGTCGTAACTGCTATGCTACAGCATAGCAGTTACGACCTTATGTTACTAGACCATCGATATGTTATAATATATGTGACACGCCGTTCATACAATTGCGTAATCGTGTTATTAGTGTGGGACGAGAGGTCTGCTCGCTGATCAGAGGCTACATTATATAAACTAAATAGAGGATCATGTATGAGTGATGATGGTGTATGGTATATATTAACACTTTCAACCATAAGGAACTGGAATGGACTGTGACATGCTAATGTTCCGACCAATCCAATGGTCACAAAATTATTTTCAGATTCGTCCATTTATGAAAATGGGGTGTTTTTGTTCTCCAAAATATTAAAATTACTTTCAAAAAGTGCAGATCCTGATGAGACGGCTCGTTACGAGCCGGCTCATCTGGATCTGCACTTTTTGCATCAACCGATATAGCGGGATTTCGGGTTCAAAGTGTTAAATACCAGATTAAATCATAACGAATGTTCAATTATGTTTAGTGCACAAACATAGATTCGTACGGAGCCCCGCGAAATAACAGTTCGTTCCCTCATTCCCTCAATTTAACAATTCGTTCCTACGAATTAACAATTCGTTCCCTCGAATTTACAATTCGTTCCCACGAAATGACAATTCGTTCCCTTAATTTAACAATTTGTTCCCTCGAATTAACAATTCGTTCAGTAGCGTTACGGTCCCTATGGGGGCACTCTGGTAACATGGTCCGAATAGGGGCACTAAAATGGTCCAAATAGGGGCACTTCTGTACATCTTCTCTATCATACAAGATGCGACTGGTGGTAACATTACTGGGCCATATAGGGGCACTCGGGTAACATGGTCCGTATAGGGGCACTGAAATTGTCCAAATAGGGGCACTTTTGTATAATCTTCTATATCATACAAGATGAGACTGGTGGTAACGTTACTGGGCCATATAGGGGCACTCGGGTAACATGGTCCGTATAGGGGCACTGAAATGGTCCAAATAGGGGCACTTCTGTATAATCTTCTATATCATATATACAAGATGCGACTGGTGGTAACGTTACTGGGCCATATAGGGGCACTCGGGTAACATGGTCCGTATAGGGGCACTGAAATGGTCCAAATAGGGGCACTTCTGTATAATCTTCTATATCATATATACAAGATGCGACTGGTGGTAACGTTACTGGGCCATATAGGGGCACTCGGGTAACATGGTCCGTATAGGGGCACTGAAATGGTCCAAATAGGGGCACTTCTGTATAGTCTTCTATATCATACAAGATGCGACTGGTGGTAACGTTACTGGTCCCTATGGGGGCACTCGGGTAACATGGTCCGTATAGGGCCACTAAAATGGTCCAAATACTTTGAACAGATAGCTGTTCCCCTGTATGTATGCGTCATGTCGGAGCAAACGTATGTAGTGATTTAATGACATTGTCTACATACTTTGAATATATAGCTGTTCCCCTGTATGTATGCGTCATGTCGGAACAAACGTGTCTAATTATTTAATGACTTGTTCACATGCATGCACTTCGTTACCACCAGTCGCATCTTGTATGATATAGAAGATGTACAGAAGTGCCCCTATTTGGACCATTTCAGTGCCCCTATGCGGACCATGTTACCCGAGTGCCCCTATATGGCACAGTAACGTTACCACCAGTCGCACCTTATAAAGTATCTAAATATCATACAAACAGGTGCCAGTATGCGTCACATATAACACAGTATAAATATGATACAGTTGTCTTGGACTGGGCTGTTACGCAGGCTGATCTGGGACTACGCTGGTGACAAATGCCGTCAGGTCCTTCCTTCATAATTGTTGGTACACATACAATGGTTCCCTTATATACTACTTAGTGTTATGCCACTCGATGAGAGGCTTTACATGACGTGTCGCACTAGTACTTTGAGGCAGGCTGATCTGGGACTACAATGGTGACACATGTCGTAAGATACTTTTTTCACCTGTTGTAGCACATACAATGGTTCCTGTATATACTTATCAGTGTTATATATCGATGTAAGCCTTTAAAATACATGTTTATAAGTGCCCCTATTTGGACCATTTTAGTGCCCCTATACGGACCATGTTACCCGAGTGCCCCAAAAGGGACCGTAACGCTACCAACCCCTCTCAATTCGTTCGTTCGTTCCTACGATATAACAATTCGTTCTCACGAATTAACAATTCGTTCCCGTGGGAACGAATTGTTATTTCGTGGGAACGAATTGTTAAATTGAGGGAACGAATTGTTATTTCGTGGGAATAAATTAATACAAAAATAATTCTACGTCCCCTGCAGGGCTCCGTAGATTCGTATTTTTAAGCTGTACTGAGCAAATGTTTTTTTATTGTGCGATCTTATTGGCGTATGTATAATTGATATGCATTAATATGAGTTTTACTACACTGTGTTATAGCATGTATATGATTACCGAAAACATGTTCGTTGCTAATGAAATCAGTGAACGCATATATACATTTTTGCAAGATTGGTATGTAAGCTTTTAGTTTAGATAACATTTCCAAAATGGCCAAAATACAAGATGGCCATCAATATTTTGACTGTGACTCGAGAAATTTGGCTAATGGGTTTTTGCGACCAGTGTAGATCCAGATCAGCCTGTGCATCCGCACAGTCTGATCAGGATATACACTGTGCAACATTCTATCGATGAAACACATGTCATGATTCGAACAAGCAATATAGACCGTTATCAGCTTACAGGAGTGTACTATTTGATCAGGTACTATACTGATCAGAAATTCCATAAGCTCCATTTTTCCAGTTGCAGCCTCATATAAGCAGTTTTACTGAGAAGACAATGAAATGAACATGAGCCTGGTCGTTACTGACGTAAATCCGGATATACAGATGCTGCAGATGTGCGTCATTTTACGTCATCCCCATAAGTTTGACAGATTGTTTACACTCGCCAGGCATGCGCGCCGCTCGTCGTGTAAAGTATATAAATAAAGGATAAACATAACAACGAGTGTAGTGTACTATGAGTTGCAGATAATCAGTAATATTATACTGTATATGTGGCTGTAACTGGATAAATGGGGCTTATAGGTTTTGTAACCAGTGTAGATCCAGATCAGCCTGTGCATCCGCACAGTCAGATCAGGATCTGCTCTGTTCGCCATTCCATCAATGAAACATCCGTCATGCTTCTAACAAGCAGTATAGATCGTTATCAGGATACAAGAATGTGCTATTTGATCAGGAGCTACACTGGTCGCAAAGCCCATAAGCCCATTTCTCCAAGCATACCCACATACGAAAATCTGGTAGGATATCAGACAACGTGTATATGATCAATGAGCAGCTACATGCCTACTGCCTACTACATGTATATTCATATTCAACAGCTGATAATTTTCAGCACAAAAATATTTACACAATTCCCAAACATTTGATTGGTCAGTAGCAAGTCTCTGTCCAAAATTTATATCCCAGTAAACTCCCATGCCGAACTACTTTCCGTAACCGTCAGGCGCAGCTAAAATAATTCTTAAGAAAACGGAAAATAAACACATTTTCTTGATGAATGTATTTCAAATGCTAGAATTATAAGGGATGGATGGCCTTTTTGTGGAATTTATCGGGTATATAAACTTGGAAAAGACGCGGGAATACTGGACGAGGCCTTAAAAAATTACAATTTTCGAGAAAAAAAAATATAATAATAATCTTTTTGTTTTTGGATTTGTTTTCGAAATTTTTAATTTTTTATCGCTTCGTCCAGTATTCCCGCGACTTTTCGAAGTTTATACCCCGATAAATTCCACAAAAAGGCCATTCATTCCTATAGTATATGATGGGATGGAATATTTACCACCATCGTTTCCGCTATTATTGCCAATACTTGTGTTTTTATATTTCCAAATACTTGAATATTGTGCTTGACATCAAGAGGCTTGATTGACAGAGCCTGAGCTGTAGCACAGCCAATCAACCTGCTTGATTGCCAGTTAAGATAACCAACACATGTTCAGAAACGTTGACATCTGTTCAAGATCAAATATGGCGGTACTGTAGTACGGATATAGGATACATATTCCACTAAAGATTCGTATTGTCCGTATTTTTCATGTGTACTGTCAAATATTAAACATTGCATTATATAAAACCATACCATATATCGGGTTGTACTACTAATGTAAACAAGCCCGGATTTGTCAAATTGTGGCTGACTATATCAAGGTGTAAGTGCTCAAGTGGTACTAACAACAACAACAAGTACTGAAACTTCCAGAATCCATCCGATTCAAAGTACGTATTATTTTATATTGTCCTTATTACGTAACGGATCTTGATGAAATATGTCGCATCAAACGCGTCTTGTTAAGCTGCATTTGGTGGTCTCTGTACTTTGGCCCAAACTTCTGTCGTTTTTGCGAAGAATCGATTTCCGTGTCAGTAGACACGGAAATCGATTCTGCGCAAAAGCGACATAAGTCTGTCCCGAAGTCCCTGCACGAACAAATGCAGCTCGTGAAGACGCGTTTGCTGCGCCATATTTCATCCAAATCCGTTATATATTGAGGAAAATATCAAATAATACTTACTTTGGAGTGGGCAAGATTTCAACACTTTCAGCCACTGTTGTTGTTGTTATAACCATGTGAGCACGCACCTTGTATATACATGTAGTGTGCCAACTGTTGACAGACACGCATAATAGCGTCCCATCTGGTGTACATGCATCACCCACGCATATGGACGTGTTGACTTGGACTCTTATGCCAACAGACTGCTTTGTATTGGAAACTAATTAGTTTAAATATACATTTTGATACATACGTGTGCTATTTATAAATTTAGCGTTTCCACATCAGCAGAAACAATACAATATGTGTTATCGTCGTTGACTTTATCTGCTTTTTTTTCAATTCTAATTTTAACTGATAGCCTGGGACAGTGATGCGCTGACATGTTCGCGCTGTCCATTGCACAGTGTAACAAAATGTGGCTGATGTGGACCCTGATTATTGGTGCCTAAGAATAACACACGTGGCAAGTTACGGCTGCATGAGTTGATGGAGAAATGGGGTTTATGATATTTGTACCCGTGTAGCTCATGATCAAATAGCACACTCATGTAGCCTGATAACGATATATATTGCTTGTTGGAAGTATGATCGATATTTCATTGATGGAATGGCTACCAGTGCAGATCCTGATCAGACTGTGCGGATGCACAGTCTGATCTGGATCTTCACTGGTCGCAAAACCCGTAAGCCCCATTTTCCAATCACAGACACATATTCGCTATGCTTACCCGCAATCATGCAATTTGATTGTCTGAGCCTGAGCTGTAACACAGCTCAGACTAGCTGCTTGATTTCAAGCACGGTATTCAAGTATATTGAACTCAACAAATTCACATAAAAATCAAAGTACTGAAAGTACTGTAATATGTTATCTCCACAAAAACTGATCACTTGCGGAACTAGAGACTGAAAGTTGCATATTTTCTCAATCATCATCCAGAGTTTTCTCTAGAAAAAATTACTGTCTAAAATTCCCAGAACAGAATGTACGAAACTGGCGGCTAACTGGTCACTGCTACCTAACTGTGAGAATTAAAGATAATAGCTGCTGTATTCATACACACGAAATGTCTTGATTCTCATTATCCAGAATTTAACTGATAAACTGAGCCCAAATCTGTTAAAACTGTAGAGAATAGTACATGTTGAGTTTTAGATTCAAAGCAAGACAGACCAAAACGCCATAGGATAAGTTGGCATAGGGCACTCTTTTCTTGGTCGTACTCGCCATTTAGGCGTAACACGACAATATGGCTGCCCCCATAGAAATTTGAGTGACACAATATGCTATGTACGGAAGCCCATTAGGGCCACTTCACTTTTTTTTAATTTCCATTTATTCAAGATGTTTTTTTTTGAATTTTCAAGAAAAGATCTTGAAAATTCAAGAAAATAACTTGAAAATTCAAGAAAACATCTTGAAAACGAGATGTTTTCTTGATTTTTTTCTATCTTTTCTTGAATTTTCAAGATCTTTTCTTGAATTTTCAAGAAAAGATCTTGAAAATTCAAGAAAAGAACTTGAAAATTCAAGAAAACATCTTGAAAATTCAAGAAAACATCTCGAAAATTCAAGAAAAGATAAAAAAAAAAAGTGAAGTGGCCCTAATTGGCTTCCGTAGCTATGTCAAGGGAGATACCATATAACATCAATTAGCGAAGGTGGAAGTATATACATTTGAATCGAAGTTGGTCAAATACTATCGGTGTATGTCTGCATATTGTGGATACGGCGTATCTGCACATAACGACATTTCCTTTTGCTAGGGTCTACACTGGTTGTCATGTGACGTGACAAACAAGGCAAATAATATTCATACAAGTAATTTATATACGAGTTGTGTTCCGTGTTCGGTGTCAACGTACTGAAACAAGACGTCTAAGACGCTGCTGTTGTTGTTTATATGAAACACAGCTGCTACCATTTCATACGATGCACGTGTAAATGTGATCGGCCGCGAAAAACTGGACTTACTGCGTTTGTGGTCAGCATAGCTCATGATCAACTACAACACTCTCATGGAATACTTCCCAGCTAACGTTTTCTCGGGTACTACAATCCGCACCGGCGTAAAATATTAATGTCATAAACGCACCGGTTACCTGATGAGATGATACTAGGCTCCACTTAGGGATATCTCATAAACGTATTTTCGTCTAGTAATCGGCGCAAATCTTTTGCGCCGGTTACTAGACGAAAATATGTTTATGAAGTATGATCTGCTAGTAGCTGAATAGAAATTCGTTAGGAATCCGGCGCCTATTTCGACGTGACACGTTTTACACTGGCGCGGAGTGCTCCTCCAGTGGTTTTATTACATTCATCAATAATATGCGGCCATTACAATCTTGAGTATATTCTCATTCAGCATTTTGCCTTCTCCCAAACCCCATTCATACTGACAGGTATTTCACTCCTGATTTACACTTAGTGTATATAAGAATATAATGTCACCGTAATATGAATAAAATATAGTTACATCGTATAGCAAACATTGTAGGCCCCAAACAGATTATATGGATTCGCAATCTGATCTGGGGCACCATTGTCCGCGAACTCAATAATCACATTTTCGCCTTGGACAGCTATAGAAAGAACGCTGAGCAATACAGAATCACTGCGGTATGGCGACATCTGGCAAAGGACTTTATCGCCCTGTACCATGCCTCCGTCACATTGTGTCATTAATTAGAGGTGGCTTTCTCCACTTGATACCTGGGAGCGTTTGCTGCTAATGAATACAATGATTCCTGGCCAGTGTCACCAAGAACAAATACATGTCCTTGGTTGTTGATCATCGGGTCGTGCTTGATTGTACTTTATTCAGCCTGCTCCCACCCACACCACACACATGTTACGCATTGCGAGTATAGTGCATATACATGTATTTGCGGTTACTTTATTGCTAGGTTTTGTCCAATGTCATAAACCCCTACTAACGTAATTGTAATCCCTTACGTACTGTTTTTTTAGCAGTGGGTTACACTGGTGATTGTAGTTGCAGCCCCACCAGCTGTTCTGGTTCTACCCAGGTGTGCCATACAGCGGCTTGGTCCGCGGGTATTCAATGCCGGAGAGCCAATTAGGACGACGTCTGTCGTTTTTGCGAAGAATCGATTTTCGTGTCGTAGACACGGAAATCGATTCTTCGCAAAAACGACAGAAGTTTGGGCGAAAATACAGAGACCAACAAATGCAGCTTAACAAGACGCGTTTGATGCGCAATATTTCATAAAAATCCGTTACGAAATAATGACACTATAACATAATACGTACTTTGAATCAGATGGATTCTGGAAGTTTCAGTACTTGTTGTTGTTGTTAGTACCACGTGATCATACACCTTGTGTTACATAGCCCGCTTTTCTCTGCCATGGGTAGCCAACAACGAGACTGCGCGTCTGTAAGTTTCAATATGGTGACGGTCTTCGTCATGTGCTTGATCGTGTCCCTTATAAATGAAACATCGTATTAAACATCTGATTAAATCGCACTTCTAAATCAAGGTGTATGATCACGTGGTACTAACAACAACAATAACAACAATAAATGTAAATCCATCAATTGAAATGTCCAGACGATCCTAAATGTGCACTTACGAATATTTTATTCGTACGAAGTTTAGTGAAACGGGCCCCTGAATATCAGATATGCATAGAACGTGATGAAACATTATATAAAAACAACAGTTTAATTGTAGATGCGTCATATTTCTGAATCCAGTGGTACTACTTATAAGGCGCCTGGAAAAAATCGGGGATTGTTAAAACGTGTTTCTTATACGGAAAGATAACTAGCATCTGATGATTCAGATAATGACAACAGAGGAAGGATATTGCATGCGTGATGATTTAATACAATGTTTGTTATACGAGCTATGCCTCGTTTCGTATAAAATCAGTATTATCATATTAAATTACCAGAAATGTTATATTATATGTATGGCATGACCACCCTATTGAAGCTGCAGATCGACTGTTTCATAACTTTTTTTAGTGCACCTGTCTCATATGTACGGAGCCCCGCGACAATTCGGTCCCTCAATTTAACAATTTGTTCCCTCGAATTAACAATTCGTTCCCACGATATAGCAATACGTTCTACGAATTAACAATATTTCGTGGGAACGAATTGTTAAATTGAGGGAACGAATTATTAATTCGTGGGAACCAATTGTTAATTCGTCGGAACGAATTGTTAAATCGAGGGAATGAATTGTTATTTCGTGGGAATAAATTGATAAAAAACAAAATCTACATCCCCTGCGGGGCTCCGTGCATTGGCATATTTGATATATTGTTAATGCATTGCGTTATTGGCCACCCGCAAGTGCCCGTTCCATTCAATAATGATACAGTGCTACCTGGAATATGTCTTGCAATTTCAGACACACCCACATAGTTTCTCCCCTTGTGAGTAGTATTTCGTAATGCCGAATTCAAACCGATGATTGCGTAATATGACGTGCATTGCAACTGGCTGTGCGCTCGGCAAGTTAGGAAGACAATATACAGTGAAACCTCTCTAAACCGGACACCCTGGGATTTCCCAGGGTGTCCGGTTTAGAGAGGTTCCACCGTAATCCTGGCATATGAGCCATTCAATACATATTTGTGTGATTTGCAATCATGAACATACACTGAGGTCAGATATAAATGCCAGTTAAACCAATCAATTTATACAACCAAATGTGTATTCGGTGTCCGGTTTAGAGAGGTTCCACTGTACACGTATAAGACGTTTACGGAAGTCATTCTAGATGCGACGTCCAATAGCATTGTTGGTGCACTCTGTAAAGGCACAACTGTTTCACGTCGAAACATGCACCAGTTTCCTGACGCGATGCCATTCAGCTCTATTTAGAGCTATCGCATAAATACATGTTTCGTCAAGTAACCGGCACAAATTTCTTGCGCCGTTTACTAGACGAAATGTGTGTATGCAGTAGCCTCAGCGTGTAGCTGAATGGTAATTGATCAATAACCCGGTGCCTGTTTCGACCTGAAACACTTTACGCTGGCGCGGAGTGCAGCAGCAATTGATCGACTCTGCATGCAGACTATGAACTCCAGACAACAGGGCCGCTGCTAATCCGCCATCAAGGCCTCGCTGCGAGCGGGTATCGGGTGGAACATGCGTACACGTCGGTCACCACACTCGCCCTCGCACCATTCCGTAAATTAACCCTTTCACCCCTAAGTAACTGAAATGGATTCTGATATGTTAATATTGCAACCAATCCAACCGTCACAACATTATTTTCAGACTGGTCCATTTATGAAAAGGGTGTATTTTTTGTTCTAAAAAATATGAAAATTACTTTCAAAAAGTGCAGATCCTGATGAGACGGGAATTTCAAAGCCACACCAACAATGAGTTAAACAAGAGTTTTGGAAATCCCAACATCCCATAAATTTCTGTTCTGAGACCTATTCTGAACCGAAATCGAACATTGTATTTGTGCACCGAACCATTGAGTTACGAATCGCGAACAATCGAGTATGGCGGTTAATCGTAGTTAATAGACTACTGAAACATGTGCAATAACATAAAGTTAGCACCAAAAAGCAAACAAAACATGTATCACACTGGAAAATGCGATCAAGCTAAGTTGTTAGAACTATTTTTGATGGAGTAGGACCCGTGTTTGTAAAAATGCAACCCGTAGAATATGTACCGATTTGCATAAAAGCTGTAAGACCTCAAAGTTGGATGTTAGTTGTATAATTCTTCGCTAGCGCTCGAATAAAAATCATAACTCCGAGTTCATTCCAGTCGGACACAATTCCCGTCCTTGTGGTTACGGAAACTACCGATACCTGCTGTTCGTACTTGTCCGCCGCTCCCGTTTCCAAACTGAGTCAGCGAACGCTTCATTCATTTTGCATGTTCGTTTCAGCGACTGCGGAAGCACACAGCGTGTTGTTTTTAACCACTGTAGCCCATGTGAACCTGTGTTGATTCCGGAATTGTGATTCTCTCATGTCTGTGTCATTATGATTGCTTTTGAGTTTACTTTACTCATGCTTTCATGACACAGGTACGTCTACCGCTCCAGTAAGATTTGGCGCGAGTTGTTCGCATTCATTAGACGCTTACTATCGTTAGTATTCACATGTCATAACTTTCCATATGTGTGGTTGTGGCTGGAGAAATGAAGCGTATGGGTTATTTTGAGATCAGTGTATATCCAGATCAGCCTGTGCATCCGCACAGTCTGATCAGGATCTGCACTGTTCGCCAGTCCATCAATGAATCCCCCGTCATGTTTCTAATACACAGTATATATCGTTATCAGGCTACATGTGCGTGCTATTTGACCAGGAGCTAGTTAAGACCTCAAAGTATACGGCACACAACCCATAAATCCCTTTTCTCCAGTCACAGCCATATTTCCCGCGCCGGATTGTTTACTAGTAAACAAGCCCCACGCAGTGTCTGCGGCGCGGTATAATGGCGGCGATCGAAGGTGCAGATGTGGGAGCGACATTTTCTTTACAGCACGTGTTACACACCGACGGGCTCCATGAAATACTATAGCGTGCAAACACCGACGGCTGCACTGGTCTGAATTCAGGACGGTGGAAACCAGTGCATACCCTGACCATTAAGCGCATGACTGGTGTATATATTATAGTTGAATAAGCTATAGTATTCGTTAGCGCAATAAAGGTAGGCAACTATGTAAGTGGCAAACTATAGACCTGCTATAGACCTGCTGGTGATACATTGGTCGGAAACGTCAACAGGTACCGTATTACTCACTCCGCCTGTCAGAAAGTAGTCCGTCGACAGCTCGATTTATATGAAGTGCACTGCAACCTATATTGGGTACAGACAATTTGCATGCACGGAGGTCATTATTTATTCCTTCCTTTTACGGCATGACCCTGCAGTTACCGTTCACAGTTTCATTGAAGATCAGTGGAAGAAGGAGGCTAAGTCCATATCTTAGCTTCTTCCATTGACCCATTTGGTTGTAGTTGAACCAGCTTTCAAGTATTTAGAGTCACCGGTGCAGCCAATGTGTATGCTCACGTGGTAATAACAACAACAACAAGTACCGATTCAAAGTACGTATTCTTTTATATTGTCCGTATTACGTAACGGATTTTGATGAAATATGGCGCATCAAACGCATCTTTTAAGCTGCATTTGGTGGTCTCTGTATTTTCGCCCAAACTTCTGTCGTTTTTGCGAAGAATCGACACGGAAATCGATTCTTCGCAAAAACGACATATGTCTGTGCCAAACTCCCTATACCATATTAAGGAAAATATCAAATAATATTTACTTTGGAGTGGGCGACGTTGTTGTTGTTGTAACCACGTGATCATGCACCTTGGGTGCTGCACTCCACGCCATCGTAAAATGTTTCCCGTCGACATATGCGCTGGATTCCTGACGAATTCATATTCTGCTACATGAAGAAGATACTGCATAAACCCAGTATCGTCGAGTAACACATTGTTGTCTAACAAATTTCTTGCGCCGGTTACTAGACAACAATGTGTTTACGGGGTAGATCAAAGGAGAGCGGAGTGGTGTCTCGTCATGAAACCGGTGCATTTGTCGAAGTGAAACATTTGTATTAGAGACAGTGTAGCCATTCTTAATCGAGCATACACATCAATTGATTATATTAATTGTGTTTACTTTGGATGGTCTCTTTATCATTTGGTTCAGATGCATGTGTCTCTTTATGATTGCAAAGCAGTCACGCATGAATTGAAGTGTTTTTATGCCTTATGACAGTGGACCATTTCGAAACTGAACATGCTGACAGCTTCCCTAATTGCGCCAAACTACATAACCTCAATTATTAGAGCTAGAATTAAATATTTAGAGCTAGCTCCAAATCATGTGAACATCTCTCTAAATCATTTGGAGCTGGCTCTAAATATGTAATGCTTATTCTAATTATTTAGAGCTAGTTAATGCTGGCTCTAAATAGTTAATGCTAGCTCTAAATATTTCAATGCTAGCTCTAATTATTTAGAGCTAGCAATAACTATTTTAGTTTATTTATTTTTAATTTTAGTTAAATTTAATGCTAGCTCTAAATATTTAATGCTCGATCTAAATATTTAGAGCATGCAATAATTATTTGAGTTTATGTATATTTGGCGTTCCATACGCGCGCGTGCAGCTTTAGTATCGCAGTCAGCTGTGCTTAGTTTCTTATGATAGCAGTAACTCGAATATGATATTTATTAAACTTGTTATTTTACTAATATCATAAGAAAGAATAGCCTCGTTTCTTTTAAAATTAGTAAACTCGTTTAGTACCTATCATACCACGCCTTCTTGTAAGATCCACTATTTAACAAGGCAGTGCGTGTGCGACAGAGCGTGCAGTTTCGGCAGCTGGGATATTGCGTCGAGCAACAACAGTCGCATATGGTCAGTCAACCGTGCAAGCCTCATATGCGACACGCCATGTGATTTTGTACCTGCGGACATCTGCGTAACTTCATGAAATACGTTTTCAAAAATTACAATATTTTCCGTAAATGGCGTCAAAAGTTTTCGAGTACATGCGGAATAATATTTCGCATGTACTCTGAAAATATTGTTAACTTTTGACTTTGTTTATGAAAAATATTGTAAATCTTGCAAACGTATTTAATGCAATTACGCAGATGTCCGAATGTACAACATCGCTTGGCGTGTCTCATATGTTGTGACCACAGGTGGAAGACTCGGACCTATGACACCAAAAAAATGCCTATTAAAAAAAATCCCATTACCCCACCCACTTGGTCTCGTACATTACCATCTTCTATTTATAGAAGTTGGGTATAAATATGACTATTATAGAAGAAAGAGCCCTCTCTTTTCCGATTCGCACAAACACAATAAACATCGATTAAATGTATGAAATATGTCTCTGGCAATCGATAAAGGTCTTAGGTGTGTGAATATACTCACTTCAAATCGCTGTTTCAAGTATTTATTGAGTTATTCGCGTTGATTACCCCATCCAAAGCGAAAGTTGCGTGTACGAAAGAATCTCACACAGAATCGGAGGCCGTCCGGCGTGGATTATCGGTTATATTTGGCCGATAGCTGATCGCCAGCTCAAACTAAAGTGGTGCACCATGACCATATACATTAGAAACTCCAACCATAAAAAGTTCGTCCAATTGTGATCGTTCACCGATCTAAAAAACTATTTTTTGTCTAATTTCGTTCATTATCTGGAACTGGGGTCAATGCACCATCTTCCATAATACAACCGGAAGAGTCTATGTAAAGAACATCTCTGATTGGCTAAATCTAAACTGTAATGACGTCATTCAACCTATTTCGGGATCCCGGAAGACATAATCTGATAGTACGCGAATCATGAATGAAAGTAGAAAAAAGGTGTTTTTTAGATCTGTGAACGATCACAATTGGACGAACTTTGTATGGTTGGAGTTGCTAATGTATATGGTCATGGTGCACCACTTTAGTTTGAGCTGGCGATCAGTTATTGGTCAAATATGACCGATAATCCACGCCGGACGGCCTCCGATTCTGTGTGAGATTCTTTCATACACGCTAATTTCGCTTTGGATGAGGTATACAAAATGCGAATAACTGAATAAATGCTGGAAAGAGCGATTTGAAGTGAATATATTCACACACCTAATACCTTTATCGATTGCCAGCGACAGAAATCATACATTTAATCGATGTGTATTGTGTTTGTGCGAGTCGGAAACGAGAGGGCTCTTTCTATAATGGCCACAATGTTATCCACCTTTCTTTATATAAGATGGTAATGTACGAGACAAAGTGGGTGGGGTAATGGGATTTTTTTTAATAGGCATTTTTTTGGTGTCATAGGTCCGAGTCTTCCACCTGTGGTTGTGACTGGAGACATGTGGATGTGGTTTGTTGATATTCAAATTTCTGACCTTCTACCAAAACATACATTAAAAACATTACGTGTGATTCATTGACTGAATGGCGAACAGTGTATCTCCAGATCAGACTGCGGGGATACGCAGGCTGATCTGGGGCTACACTGATCGCCGAACCCATACGTCCCAGTCAAAGCCGTATATACACCATTGATATAATATCAAATAAATGCGCAACACAAAATTTCCTTTCATCCAAACGATTACTTTCTTTTATTACCTGTTACATCACGAGAGCAACTGAAACACGTCATGTGACCACATCAAAGGCAGTAAATTGGAGTAAATCACAATCACCCTATATTATAGAGTAAACAAAGGAAGTCGCCGTGTGTTACGACGTCTAACGACTGACACCGATGTCTCGACGTCTGTCGTTTTGTGTTTCCTATTGTTTATCGCATACTTTTTTGTATTAAGGTGCGTCGCATATAAGCAATGAAATATATTTATATAGGTGTTATCACATCTTTGACACATTTCCTGGTGTTGTTTCTTTATTAACACAGCAACGTGTACACATAAGGATGTGGTAAATAAGTTAGATCAGACAGTAGCCGAGGGGTAACACCGTCGGACTGTCACGCTGGCAACCCGGGTTCGATTCAGGGTTCAGTTCCAGGGCGTCAGTATTTCTGAGATACTTTGTATTTACTGCTACACTAGTCCTTTGAGATGGGGACTTTAATGGGGCCCCTGGGGCCGGTTTCCTCTGTATCCACCTCCTTCCTTTCTCTCCTTCTTGGTAGACGATATGCAAGTGCCGTCGTTCAACCCAAGCATTTACATTTATTTTCATTTAGTTATATCACGTGTGTCCTCGTACATGTGGACGAACTTATGACAAATAATCAAACAGAGGACACATGATTGATAGACAGATTAGTAATGGACTGTACTCGAGAACAGACCGTCGAACATAAGTCTTACTTTGATTTCCAGGTTTGTTGAACATTTACAAGATATATGTAATTATAAGTGGGATCAACCGTGTATTTGACACTAATATATAATTCCAGCACAAAAATATTTACACAATTCTCTAACATTTGATTGGTCCGTTGCAAGTCTCCGTTCAAAATTTATATCCCAGTAAACTCCATGCCGAACTACTTTCCGTAACCGTCAGGTGCAGTTAAAATAATTCTTAAGAAAACGGAAAATAAACACATTTTCTTGATGAATTTATTTCAAATGCTGGAATTATAAGGAATGAATGGCCTTTTTGTGGAATTTATCGGGGATATAAACTTGGAAAAGTCGCGGGAATACTGGACGAGGCCTTCCGGCCTTCGTCCAGTATGATTCCCGCGACTTTTCCAAGTTTATACCCCGATAAATTCCACAAAAAGGCCATTCATTCCTATAATGAATACAAGAGTTCCAGTGTTACAGTGAAATACTGAAAGCTATGAATCTTATCAATCGTTAGTGACGGGTGCCAGGCGACCATGATGATGAGTACAATGGCCCGTTGCTCGCCAACCCTTAACCCGAACGGGGGATCGTATCTAGTTATTTTCCTTTCGTTTTATTTATATAAATCAGGTTCAACTTGTATATACTATGGCCCAATTGCTTGTAAATAAGCGAATATCGCATGATTTGTTGTGTAAAGGAACCATTATAGTGTGTTCGATTCAGATCATCCTACATACTCGCGCAATTTGATCCGGAACGGCATTATTTGCCAGACAGTGTAGTCTGATCTGGGTCTGGCCGGCTAGCAGTCTTTATTTTTTTGCAAGTTATTCAGTAAGAATTAAACGCTACAATAAGCCAAAGAACCGGATCTCTATAAATATATTTGTAAAGGGAAATAACTTGATGGATTTACACTTATTGAGCATAGGCTGCATATGCAGCATATGCTCAATAAATGTAAATCCGGTAATTGTTTACAAGAAAACAGTGTTAATGTGAAATTTACAAACTATCATAATTTTGCACTTACGATCATTTTAGTCGTACGAAGTTTAGTGAAACGGCCCCCTGATGCCGCCCTTGTACACGATTCTGAGAGTATGCATTGGCTGCGGGTAGCCACAGGCGAACATATGACAACAGGCCCGTACGCAGGAATTAATTTAGGGGGGTGCCAATACCACTATACAGGCTTGTGGTGTTCAACGGGTTAAGGGGGTGCGTACGCACCCGTCGCACCCCCTCTGCGTACGAGCCTGGACAAGAGTTCATACATCATACATTGGTGAACTCCAGACGAGTTGAACTTTCAAATGTGAAAAATACGACACTGAGAAGAGAAACACATACATTTAATAACGCACACCTCTAAATGATATTTGCTTAGAGCTACGTACAGTTCAATATGTTATGTTGACGTTATGCCACTGATATTGATGCAAAACGTCAGACAATACACGTGAATAGTTGCTGTATATGTGTGTTGAAATCCGGAAAATAGGATGTAAAATAATAAAGTGTTAATACAATTGCCTTGGAGTTATAAGCAAGAAAATACATGTTTTGAGAAATCATCCGGCCTTCAACCAGTATAATTGGATTATTAAAAGCTTATAGCTTCTCCAAAACATATCTACGAACTCCGCTGTCCACTTTACAACATATTTGCTAGTAGAAAATTAAAAACTATTCGCAAATATTGCAGAATATGATTGCAAACGCTATGCCTGTGATATGCAGCGTGGAAAGTGTTAATGTATACGTACGACCAGAATAATTAATGCTAATCAGGTGTTTGACTTACACCCGTCTATGATACCATAAAGGTCACCACTCCATTCATCAACGTTTGGAAAGGTAGGAGTGCCTCAACCACACATCAAATGTCATCTCGGTACGTTTCAATAATGGATAGCAGAACGATATTTCATGAAATATATTTACAGAAAGTGTGATATGTTCTGTAAATGACGTCGAAAGTTGACGAAATTTTCATAGCAAATGCGGAATTCGATTCCGCATTTGCTATAGAAATTTCGTCACCTTTCGATGTCATTTACGAAAACTATCAGAAATTTTGTAAATATTTTTCACATGTTCTTAGGTACAAAACCACATGGCGTGTCTCATTTGTGGTTTTTACTGGAGAAATAGGGCCAATGGGATTTATGACCAGTGCAGCTCTTGATCAAACAGCACACGCATGTAGCATGATAACGATATATATGGCTTGTTAGAAGCGTGGCAGGTGTTTCGTTGATGAAATGGCGAACAGTGCAGATCCTGATCAGCCTGTGCGGACGCACAGGCTGATCTGGATCTACACTGGTCGCAAAACCCATAAGCGACATTTATCCAGTCACACCCACAATTTACAATGTTATCACATCTAGCGAAAAGGAAATGGGAGAGTCGTATGAAAGCTATGTGGCACAATAACAACATAATTACTGAATTCGCAAGGTTTTTGAAAAATAACAAGAGGCCGTATAATCGATCCCATCTTTCGTGTTGTTTAAAAGGTGTTATTCTGACAAGTTATCGTGTCACAGCGGTGTCTTCACATATTGGCAATAAACACCGAAGTGAAACTCTATCACTCTCCCATATTTTATAGAAACACACGGTCTCGGTTCATATGTATAAGACGTATACAAGTGGTTTATTTTGCTATTGGTTCCTGTGAATAGTACACGGTCAGTGATGCATGAGGGATCTTATCATAACTGGTTTAAATCTAAATTATATTAGATAGCATTTGAATACTATTCATCACCCGGAACTACTTTTTCACGGTGTTTTGTACTGCCCGAACTTGCTTCAAACTGCGTTTGAGTATTTAATATTCATCGCCACAACTTTGAGATTCGTCCATGCATTAACGAAGACTTTCTACGACAATGCTGAAAGATCATTTTAAAATTAGTTCATATAGCCAGCGGGCCCAGTACCATTCATTGACAGCGTGATCATACGGGGAACGTACTTTTAGTGTGGGTGGGGTGTAGTTGCAGTGCTCCAGATAAGCTGCGTATTTGCTTAAATACTCAATTAAAATTGCCAAAAACCCAATTGAAATCAGAAGTAGCGAGTTTCAAAAAGCAATTACAATTTTGTGGTACATTTATCATGCTGCAAGAAACAATAAAAAGACCACAGGAGACAATTATAATGAAATGCCAAGACATGTTTTCATATCGAAGCAAATTATTCAATAATTTCTGTCTGTCGATGTGTAAACAGTAGTGTGATTTTATTTTACCGAATTAATAATTATGTTGAAATACCCAATTGCTTCAGAAATGATGGAGTGAAAATACTCAATTACTAATTCCTTATCTGGAGCCCTGTAATTGTATAGTTGATATATTTTTTATCCCACCGCGTCTTCGTAGGGAACGACCGACGATCCATATCACCACTATCAAAGAACCATTGGTTGGTATTTTGGTGCGTAGCTATCGCTGGATAACTGGGGCTTATGGGATGTGTGAACAATGTTGCTCCTGATCAAATAGCACACTGTTGTAGACTGATACGATCTACACTGCTCGCAAAGCTCAAATGCAGAAATAGGGCCAATGGGATTTATGACCAGTGCAGCTCTTGATCAAACAACACACGCATGTAGCATGATAACGATATATATGGCTTGTTAGAAGCGTGGCAGGTGTTTCGTTGATGAAATGGCGAACAGTGCAGATCCTGATCAGCCTGTGCGGACGCACATGCTGATCTGGATCTGCACTTGTCGCAAAACCCATAAGCGACATTTCTCCAGTCACACCCACAATTTACAATGTTATCACATCTAGCGAAAAGGAAATGGGAGAGTCGTATGAACGGTATGCGGCACAATAACAACATAACCCAGTCAGAGCCACATATGAGACGTTCCGTGCGAGTTCGTACTTTTGACTTCATTTGCGGAACATTTATTAAATTTTGTGAATGTATTTCATGAAATATCGCCGTTGTCGGAAGGTACACAATCACATGGCTTGTCTCATATGTGCAATGGGACAATCTCAGCCCAGGGTTCCATCACTTTATGGCGATACCACAGCCAAATAATTCCAGCACAAAAATATTTACACAATTCCCTAACATTTGATTGGCCCGTAGTAAGTCTCTGTCCAAAATTTATATTCCAATAAACTCCCACGCCGAACTACTTTCCGTAACCGTGAGGCGCATTTAAAATAATTCTTAAGAAAACGGAAAATAAACACATTTTCTTGATGAATTTATTTCAAATGCTGAAATTATAAGGAATGAATGGCATTTTTCTGGAATTTATCGGAGATATAAACTTGGAAAAGTCGCGGGAATACTGGACGAGGCCTTAAAAAATTACAATTTTCGAGAAAAAAACAACAAAAAAACAAAAAACTTCTTTTTTTTTTTTTATTTTTTTTTTTTGAAAATTGTAATTGTTTATTGCTTCGTCCAGTATTCCCGCGACTTTTCCAAGTTTATACCCCGCGATAGTCGTTGCATCCATCTGTCGAATGCTGGAACATTTATGACATGTCATTTGCAGCCAACTTAGAATTACAATACCAATGTTAGTATACTTTATCTCACCATCTACGAATATTACGTATACATGTGTAAATTCTGCAGTTAACGTGGATCTTAATATGTTCATACAGTGAAACCTCTCTAAACCGGACACCCTGGGAGGGCCCAGGGCCCAGGGTGTCCGGCTTAGCGAGGTGTCACTGGAAATCAGGCATTTTTGTCAGTCCTAGCAATAGTTGTGTACTCTGCAATGGCGAACAGACACTATCACCTGAGATAAAAGACCAATAAACTCATCAAAAATAAGATAACAGGTGTTTTTTGGTGTCCGGTTTAGAGAAGTTCCACTGCAAACCGGATAAGGCTCATGTGCCACCTGTGCAAACCAGATACTGTATGAGGTCCCGGGAGTGTCCGGTTTAGAGAAGGTCCATTTTCTTTTTGGTAAGAGAGCATGGCAATACATCTATGATTGCGTTATAATCATGAACAAACTTTTATGTTTCACGATTAAATGCACAGCGTTTTTCTGGGTGTCCATTTGAAACGGGTTTTACTGCACACTTCCGGTCCGTTTTGTCGACTGCAGTGGGAACGTTATGTGGTGAAGCGTAGCATGCTTGTCGCCGGGCATCCAAACATCGGCGTCGGATTGCAGGTTTGTGCTTGCAAATGGCATTTACCCACGGCTTTGGTAGGCGGGAATTAACGACACACAGGTTTGTATGTTTGTTAAGACATATTTGCGGTTTTTGCCGAACCACAAAGAATTCAAATGCTTGACACGTATGAATAAATGCACCGCTCCCCAGTTGAAACGCAGTATTTAATAAACAAACATTTCTATCAAGGTAACGCGGTAATGAATAGTATTGATTATTCTCAGAGCCTGCGTGAACTTTACAGAACTACACTACCGCCTGCGCTAATCTTTCCAATATTTGTAAATTTCTTTATTTCAAGATACTTGAATACTGTGTTTGAAAATCAAGCAGCTATATTTCTTGAGCCTGAGCTGCTCAGACAATCAAAAGTGCTTGGTTAATATTATAGGAATGAATGGCCTTTTTGTGGAATTTATCGGGGTATAAACTTGGAAAAGTCGCGGGAGTACTGGGGGAAGGCATGAAGGCCTCGTCCAGTATTCCCGCGACTTTTCCAAGTTTATATCCCCGATAAATTCAACAAAAATGCCATTCATTCCTTATAATTCCAGCATTTGAAATAAATTCATCAATAAAATGTGTTTATTTTCCGTTTTCTTAAGAATTATTTTAACTGCGCCTCACGGTTACGGAAAGTAGTTCGGCGTGGGAGTTTACTGGGATATAAATTTTGGACAGAGACTTGCTACGGACCAATCAAATGTTAGGGAATTGTGTAAATATATTTGTGCTGGAATTATACAGTGATAACACAATGTCGAAGCCAAATATACACTTCCGCCTAGGTTAATCTTTTCAGTGTTTGTCAATTTCTTTATTTCAAAATACTTGAATGCTGTGCTTGAAATCAAGCAGCTTGATTGCCTGAGCCTGAGGCTGTTCTACAGCTCAGGCTTCGTCAATTAAACTTGCTTGATTAACATACCGTGATAACACAATGTCAAAGTGAAATGTACATTACAGCCGGCTCTAATCTTGCCACTATTTGTCAATTTCTTTATTTCAAAATTCTTGAATATTGCGCTTGAAATGAAGCAGCTTACTTGTCTGAGCCTGAGCTGTGCTACAGCACAGCTCAGACTCAGACAATCGTGTTACTGGACAGCGAGTTGGCATTACCAATATATGTTAAGAAACATTGATAAATTGTGCAAGGTTAACGCAAGCGTTTGTGTAACTAAACCTGATACTAAATAAAGGTTTACACCGACATCGCGTATTATTATTAATTCTATTTCTATACAGATCAATATTAGCGGTAACAGTTGGGCATAGACAATTATAATTCAAAACTTCAAATCATTACGCAGAAATACAAACAGCAAGTCATGATACGCCGGTGTTCCGTTTCATAATACAAATAAGCCGGACTCTGTGATTACCTCCGTTATCGCATTGATTTTGAAAACTTACTCTATTTTCCATCACAGGTGTCGCAATTTGACCAAGAAAATAAATTCCGCATACGCTCTGAATGGTTTATCAATTTTCGACGTTTTGATGGAAGATATGAGGTAAGTATGAACAGAGCTGGACAGTATTACTTGCGACATTGCGACGGTCTCCAACGAAGGATCATGTTTGACCGTTTTGCTCTATTTTGTTTGCTATCGTCTATCAGCTCGCTGTAATTGGAGAACTGCGTTGTTGCCATTCATTAAAATTTGAACAGATATTGTGTCCTGAGCACGGACCAGGAAAGACAATAGGAACGCGAGCTATTTTAAACACTCATGCGTGCTAAGGCCCGCGTTCTTATGTAAACGGACGTGTACCCGGACCTAAAAAAACTGTCTTTGTGTTGAATATGTAATTACCTCAATACGTGGGATGGGACTTCACCGCAATTAAGTCCTACATTGAGAAAATAGAATCCACTATGTTGATTTTGACGCAGCTTTCTCATACATGCATATAATGAGGGATCGCAGGTAGTTATCTCCCGTTGAATTTATTTATAGAAATCCAGTCCAAGGTGTGTAGTTTATGGCCTTTATTGCTAAGAAAATGGGCGAATGTAGCATGATTTGTTATGCAAAGTAGCAATTGTAGTGATTTCGAATATTGTTGATCCAGATCGTTCTACATTATAGGAATGAATGGCCTTTTTGTGGAATTTATCGGGGTATAAACTTGGAAAAGTCGCGGGAATACTGGACGAAGGCCGGAAGGCCTCGTCCAGTATTCCCGCGACTTTTCCAAGTTTATATCCCCGATAAATTCCACAAAAAGGCCATTCATTCCTTATAATTCCAGCATTTGAAATAAATGCATCAAGAAAATGTGTTTATTTTCCGTTTTCTTAAGAATTATTTTAACTGCGCCTGACGGTTACGGAAAGTAGTTCGGCATAGGAGTTTAATGGGATATAAATTTTGGACAGAGACTTGCTACGGACCAATCAAATGTTAGGGAATTGTGTAAATATTTTTGTGCTGGAATTATATCTACGCAATCTGATCTGTGACTACATTATTTGCAAGATTCATATTTTCACACTTATTAATGTTATGGCAATCAGTGTAGACTCAGATCAGACTGCACATATGTGCGGTCTGATCCGGGTCTACTCTGTTCGCAAAACTCAATTCAGCGTTATTCATTAAGAAATAAACGCTGACAGACTGCATAGGACCGGATCTCTATAAATATATTTGCAAAATGACTAGCTACGATCACCACTCTCTCATGGAGCCAGTACAAAGGGGGCTAACTCATAAACGCATTTTCTTCTAGTAACCAGGGGCCCGTTTCACTAAACTTCGTACGACTAAAATGTTCGTAAGTGCAAAATTATGATAGTCTGTAAATTTCACATTAACAATGTGTTCTTGTAAATAATCATTGGATTTACATTTAATGAGCATAGGCTGCATATGCACTTAATTTGCTAAATTTCCTAAATTTGCACTTCCGAAGTTTAGTGAAACGGGCCCCAGCATGATCAGTGAATCGGGCTGTGTGAAGTTAGCACTGCAATCGCAGATCGACAATCAACATTCAAATCGAATGTCGAGTTGAATGTAGAGCTGTAAAGTTAAGATATGTAGAAAACTTGAATGAACAGCTGGCTAGTTCCAATGCGCTGCTGGCTCTGCAATGGACATTTGTACTTACAGTACAAAATGAATGTACAGCTGGCTAGTGCCAATGTACAGCTGGCTCTGCAATCGACATTCAAACTTGTATTGTCAGTTCAATCTGAATGTAGCGCTGGGTACTTCCAATGTACAGCTGGCTCTGCAATCGACATTCAAACTCGTATTGTCAGTTCAATCTGAATGTACAGCTGAGTACTTCCAACGTACAGCTGGCTCTACAATCGACATTCAAACATTTATTTTCGGTTGAATGTGAATGTAGAGCTGGGTACTTCCAATGTACAGCTGGCTCTGCAATCAACATTCAAACGTATTTTCCGTTGATTCTGAATGTAGAGCTGGGTACTTCCAATGTACAGCTGGCTCTGCAATCGACATTCAAACTTATATTGTCAGTTCAATCTGAATGTAGAGCTGGATACTTCCAATGTACAGCTGGCTCTGCAATCGACATTCAAACATGTATTTTCCGTTGATTCTGAATGTAGAGCTGGGTACTTCCAATGTACAGCTGGCTCTGCAATCGACATTGAAACATGTATTGTCCGTTCAATTTGAATGTAGAGCTGGGTATTCCCAATGTACAGCTGGCTCTGCAATCGACATTCAAACAGTATATCTTCGGTTGAATCTGAATGTAGAGTCTGGGTATTCCCAATGTACAGCTGGCTCATGCAATCGACATTCAACTCGCATTTTCTGTTCAATCTGAATGTAGAGCTGGGTACTTCCAATGTACAGCTGGCTCTGCAATCGACATTCAAACTTATATTGTCAGTTCAATCTGAATGTAGAGCTGGATACTTCCAATGTACAGCTGGCTCTGCAATCGACATTCAAACTCGTATTGTCAGTTCAATCTGAAGTAGAGCTGGGTACTTCCAATGTACAGCTGGTTCTGCAATCGACTTCAAACAGTTATTTTCCGTTGATTCTGAATGTAGAGCTGGGTATTTCCAATGTACAGCTGCTCTGCAATCGACATTCAAACACGCATTTTCTGTTTCAATCTGAATGTAGAGAAGCTGGGTACTTCCCAATGTACAGCATTGGCTCTGCAATCGTACATTCAAACTTATATTGTTCAGTTCAATCTGAATGTAAGACTGGATACTTTCCAATGTACAGCTGGCTCTGCAATCGACAATTCAAACTCGTATTGTTTCAAAGTTCAATCTGAAAATGTAAGAGCTGGGTACTATTCCAATGTACACGCTAGGTTCTGCAAATCGACCATTCAAACATGTATTTTCCGTCAGATTCTCAGAATGTAGAAAGCTGGGGTATTTCCAATGTACAGCTGGCTCCTGCAATCGGACTAAATAAAGGACCAAAAAAAAGACCAATTCAAACTCCGCATTTTCTGTTCAAATATGAATGTAGAGCTGGGTACTTCCAATGTTTACAAGCTGGCTCTGCAATCAGACAGTTCCAAACTTGTTATTGTCAGATTCAATCTGGAATGTAGAAAGCTTGGGTACTTTCCAATGTAAAACAGCTGGCTCTGCAATCGAACATTCTCAAATTCTCGGTATTGTCAGGTTTCAATCTGAATGTTTAGAGCTGGTACTTCCAATTACAGTACAGCCTTTGGCTCTGCAATCGACATTCAAACTCGTATTGTCAGTTCCAATCTGAAATGTACAGCTGGGTACTGTTCCAATGTACAGCTGTCTCACCTGCAATCGACATTCAAACATTTAATTTTTTTCGGTTAAAAAATGTAGGAATGTAGAACTGGGTACTTCCAATTCAACAGCTGGCTCTGCAATCGACAATTCAACATGGTATTTATTTCCCGTTGATTCTGGAATGTAGAAGCTGGGTAATTTCCTAATGTACAGCTGGCTCAGCAATCGACATATTCAAACTCGCATTTTCTGTTCAAATCTGAATCGTAGAGCTGTGGGTACTTTCAATGTACAGCTGGCTCTGCACCTCGACATTCAAACTTGTTGGTTTTGTCAGAATTCCAATCTGAATTTGTAGACAGGGTAAACTTCCAATGTAAACAGCTGGCTCTGCCCAATAGACATTCTAACTCCGTAATTGTCAGTTCCAATCTGCAATGTATAGCTGGGTACTTCCAATGTACATCTGGCTACTACAATCAACAATTCAAAATTCAAACATTTAATTTTACGGTTGAATGTGAATGTAGAGCTGGGTACTTCCAAATGTACAGCTTGCTCTGCAATCCGCCAATTTCCAAACATTTATTTTTTTCCGCATTGATTCTGAATGTAGAGCTGGGTATTTGCCAATGTACAGCTGGTCTCAGCAATCGACATTCAAAAACTCGCATTTTCTGTTCAATATGAATGTTTAGAGCTGGGTACTTCCAATGTAACAGCTGGATCAGCAATCGCACATTCCAAACTTGTAATGTTTCAGTTCAATTCTTGAATGGTAGAAGCTGGGTAACTTCCAATGTACAAAGCTGGCTCTGCAATCGACCTTTCAATCAAACTCGTATTGTCAGTTCAATCTGAATGTACAGCTGGGTACTCTTCCAATGTACAAGCTGGCTCCTACAATCGACCATTTCAAACCATTTATTTTTTTCGGTTTGAATGTGAAATGTAGAGCTGGGTACTTCCAATGTACAAGTCTGGCTCTGCAAATCGACATTTCAAAACTATGTATTAATTTTCCGTTGATTCTGAATGTAAGCTGGGTAACATCCAATTGAACAGAGCTGGCACTGCAATCCGACATTGAAACATGTAATTATCCGTTCAAGTTGAATGTAGAGCTGGGTATTCCCAATGTACAGCTGGCTCTGCAATCGACATTCAAACATGTATCTTCGGTTGAATCTGAATGTAGAGCTGGGTATTCCCAATGTACAGCTGGCTCTGCAATCGACATTCAAACTCGCATTTTCTGTTCAATCTGAATGTAGAGCTGGGTACTTCCAATGTACAGCTGGCTCTGCAATCGACATTCAAACTCGTATTGTCAGTTCAATCTGAATGTAGAGCTGGGTACTTCCAATGTACAGCTGGCTCTACAATCGACATTCAAACATTTATTTTCGGTTGAATGTGAATGTAGAGCTGGGTACTTCCAATGTACAGCTGGCTCTGCAATCGACATTCAAACATGTATTTTCCGTTGATTCTGAATGTAGAGCTGGGTATTTCCAATGTACAGCTGGCTCTGCAATCGACAGTGAAACTCGCATTTTCTGTTGAATATGAATGTAGAGCTGGGTACTTCCAATGTACAGCTGGATCTGCAATCGACATTCAAACATGTAATGTCAGTTCAATCTGAATGTAGAGCTGGGTACTTCCAATGTACAGCTGGCTCTGCAATCGACATTGAAACATGTATTGTCCGTTCAATTTGAATATAGAGCTGGGTATTCCTAATCTACTGCTGGCTCTGCAATCGACATTCAAACATGTATATCTTCGGTTGAATCTGAATGTAGAGCTGGGTATTCCCAATTTACAGCTGGCTCTGCAATCGACATCCAAACTCGCATTTTCTGTTCAATCTGAATGTAGAGCTGGGTACTTCCAATGTACAGCTGGATCTACAATCGACATTCAAACATTTATTTTCGGTTGAATGTGAATGTAGAGCTGGGTACTTCCAATGTACAGCTGGCTCTGCAATCGACATTCAAACATGTATTTTCCGTTGATTCTGAATGTAGAGCTGGGTATTTCCAATGTACAGCTGGCTCTGCAATCGACATTCAAACATGTATTTTCCGTTGATTCTGAATGTAGAGCTGGGTATTTCCAATGTACAGCTGGCTCTGCAATCGACATTCAAACATGTATTTTCCGTTGATTCTGAATGTAGAGGTGGGCACTTCGAATGTACATCTGGCTGTGCAATCGACATTTGAACTCGTATTTTCTGTTCAATCTGAATGTAGAGCTGGGTACTTCGAATGTACAGTTGGCTCTGCAATCGACATTCAAAATCACATTTTATGCTGAATATGAATGTAGTGCTGGATAGTTCCTATGTACAGCTGGCTCTGCAATCGACATTCACACATGTATTTTCGAGTGAATCTGAATGTACAGCTGGCTACTTCGAATGTACAGCTGGCTGTGCAATCCACATTTAAACTCGTATTTTCTTTTCAATCTGAATGTACAGCTGGGGACTTCGAATGTACAGCTGGCTCTGCGAACTTTGTATGGTTGGAGTCTCTAATGTATATGATCATGGTGCACGACTTTAGTTTGAGCTGGCGATCAGCTATCGGCCAAATATGACCGATAATCCAGCCGGACGGCCTCCGATTCTGTGTGAGATTCTTTCGTACACGCAACTTTCGCTTTGGATGGGGTAATCAAAACGCGAATAACTCAATAAATACTTGAAACAGCGATTTGAAGTGAGTATATTCACACACCTAATACCTTTATCGATTGCCAGAGACATATTTCATACATTTAATCGATGTTTATTGTGTTTGTGCGAGCCGGAAAAAAGAGGGCTCTTTCTATAATAGCGCTACTTATGCTCACCTTGAATTAACGTATAGTACTGTACGAGACTAAGTGGGTGGGGTAATGGGATTTTTTTTAATAGGCATTTTTTTGGTGTCATAGGTCCGAGTCTTCCACCTGTGGGACCGACATAGCCTTGGACGCGACTTTGAAAAACGACTTTTAAACAACTTATGCTGCTTTATCTGTAAAAGGCAGTTCATTTTGCCGCAAAAAGGGCACGCGAGAGCTGAATAACGATCTCGGAGCCAGCTCGTTATTCATACGTGCCAGCTCTGTATTCAGAATATACAGAAAACATAGTACTGAATAACGATCTCAGACCCAGCTCGGTATTCAAACTACCCAGCACTGTATTCAAACACACCTGTTTAAATGTCGACTACACAGCCAACTGTACATTCGAAGTAACCAGCTCTACATTCAGATTGAACAGAAAATGTCGATTGCAGAGCCAGCTGTACATTGGAAATACCCAGCTCCACATTCAGAATCAACGGAAAATATATATTTGAATGTCGATTGCAGAGCCAGCTGTACATTGGAAATACCCAGCTCTACATTCAGATTCAACCGAAAATACATGTTTGAATGTCGATTGCAGAGCAGCTCTACATTGGGAATACACAGCTCTACATTCAGATTGAACCGACAATACATGTGTGAATGTCGATTGCAGAGCCAGCTGTACATTGGAAGTACCCAGCTCTACATTCAGATTGAACTGACAATACGAGTTTGAATGTCGATTGCAGAGCCAGCTGTACATTGGAAGTACCCAGCTCTAAATTCAGATTGAACAGAAAATGCGAGTTTGAATGTCGATTGCAGAGCCAGCAGTACATTGGAAATACCCAGCTCCACATTCAGAATCAACGGAAAATATATATTTGAATGTCGATTGCAGAGCCAGCTGTACATTGGAAATACCCAGCTCTACATTCAGATTCAACCGCAAATACATGTTTGAATGTCGATTGCAGAGCCAGCTCTACATTGGTAATACACAGCTCTACATTCAGATTGAACCGACAATACATGTGTGAATGTCGATTGCAGAGCCAGCTGTACATTGGAAGTACCGAGCTCTACATTCAGAATCAATGGAACATACAGTTTTGAATGTCGATTGCAGAGCCAAGCTGTACATTGAAAGTACCCACTCTACATTCAGATCAACCGAAACTAAATGTTTGAATGTTCGATTGCAGAGCCGAGCTGTACATTGGAAGTACCCAGCTGTACATTCGGATTGAACTGACAATACGAAGTTTAATGTCGATTGCAGAGCCAGCTGTACATTGGAAGTACCCAGCTCTACATTCAGATTGAATTGACAATACAAGTTTTGAATGTCGATTGCAGAGCCAGCTGTACATTTGGGAAGTACCCAGCTCTACATTCATATTGAACAGAAAATGCGAGTTTGAATGTCGATTGCAGATCCAGCTTGTACATTGGAAGTATCCAGCTCTAACATTCACATTCAACCGAAAATAAATGAATGTCGATTGTAAGAGCCAGCTGTACATTGGAAGTACCCACTCTACATTCAGATTGAACTGACAATACGAGTTTGAATGTCGATTGCGAGCCAGCTGTATCATTGAAGAATACCCAGCTCTACATTCATATTGAACTGACAACACAAGTTTGAATGTCGATTGCAGAGCCAGCTTTACATTGAAAGTACCCCAGCTCTACATTCAAATCAATGGAACATACATGTTTGAATTCGATTGCAGAGCCAGCAGTACATTGAAAGTACCCAGCTCTACATTCAGATTTCACCGAAACTAAATGTTTGAATGTCGATTGCAGAGCCAGCTGTACATTGGAAGTACCCAGCTGTACATTCAGATTGAACTGACAATACGAGTTTGAATGTCGATTGCAGAGCCAGCTGTACATTGGGAAGTACCCAGCTCTACATTCAGATTGAATTGACATACAAGTTTTGAAATGTCGATTGCAGAGCCAGCTTGTTTACATTTGGAAGTACCCAGCTCTACATTCATATTGAACAGAAAATGCGAGTTTGAATGTCGATTGCAGAGCCAGCTGTACATTGGAAGTATCCAGCTCTATATTCACATTCAAACCGAAATAAATGTTGAATGTCGATTGTAGAGCCAGCTGTACATTGGATGTACCCAGCTTTTACATTCAGATTGAACTGACAATACGAGTTTGAATGTCGATTGCAGAGCCAGCTGTACACTGGAAGTACCCAGCTCTACATACAGATTGAACTGACATACAAGTTTTGAATGTCGATTTGCAGAGCCAGCTGTACATTGGAATACCCGCTCTACTTCATATTGAACAGAAAATTCGAGTTTGAATGTCGATTGCAGAGCCAGCTGTACATTGGAAATACCCAGCTCTACATTCAGAATCAACGGAAAATACATGTTTGAATGTCGATTGCAGAGCCAGCTGTACATTGGAAGTACCCAGCTCTACATTCAGATTGAACTGACAATACGAGTTTGAATGTCGATTGCAGAGCCAGCTGTACATTGGAAGTATCCAGCTCTACATTCAGATTGAACTGACAATATAAGTTTGAATGTCGATTGCAGAGCCAGCTGTACATTGGGAATACCCAGCTCTACATTCAGATTCAACCGAAGATATACATGTTTGAATGTCGATTGCAGAGCCAGCTGTACATTGGGATACCCAGCTCTACATTCAAATTGAACGGACAATACATGTTTCAATGTCGATTGCAGAGCCAGCTGTACATTGGAAGTACCCAGCTCTACATTCAGAATCAACCGAAAATACATGTTTGAATGTCGATTGCAGAGCCAGCTGTACATTGGAAGTACCCAGCTCTACATTCACATTCAACCGAAAATAAATGTTTGAATGTCGATTGTAGAGCCATCTGTACATTGGAAGTACCCAGCTGTACATTCAGATTGAACTGACAATACGAGTTTGAATGTCGATTGCAGAGCCAGCTGTACATTGGAAGTACCCAGCTCTACATTCAGATTGAACTGACAATACGAGTTTGAATGTCGATTGCAGAGCCAGCTGTACATTGGCACTAGCCAGCTGTACATTCACTTTGTACTGTAAGTACAAATGTCCATTGCAGAGCCAGCAGCGCATTGGAACTAGCCAGCTGTTCATTCAAGTTTTCTACATATCATAACTTTACAGCTCTACATTCAACTCGACATTCGATTTGAATGTTGATTGTCGATCTGCGATTGCAGTGCTAACTTCACACAGCCAGTGAATCGGGAAATTTTACTGCTCGCGGCTGCTGAACTGTTTTCAGTGTTGACCATTGAAAATGGCCATTTTCTAAGCAAGTTTTGGACGTGTTCGACGAGACAACATTGTTTGTAGCCTATACCGTATACTGGATAGAAGTTGACTTCCATGTCAACACTAATTGTATACTTTTAAACTGGTAATTTCTTCTTCATTTTGTGTCAGAATATCTTCCTGTCGCTGTTTTATTTATATACATGTACTTGTACATGAGTGATGTATTAAAGTATGGTAGTTTACTGAGTTCATAAGAAACGAGACTCTGCCGAATTTCTTAAAATCAGTCATCGGGATTAATAACTACTAACCATCAAAACACAACTGGGGCCCGTTTCATTAAACGTCTTACACTAAAATGTTCGTAAGTGCAAATTTAGGATCGTCTGGAAATTGCAATTGATGGATTTACATTTATTGAGCATAGGCTGCATGCCACGGAATGTTTTTGCTTTATTGTTATTAACTCAACACAGCAAATGAAAATGCATATGCATATTATAGTACATGCAATTTAGATTGGGCATTGACGCAAAAATCAGCCTGCCGTTTTGCAATGACACTGTCGCATTTACGATTTGTTGTGTGCCTGGTTGTCAATATTCTTTGTTCCGCGTAATATTTGAAGAATGGCTTTCATTATTTATGAAGTCTGGTTGGTATTGGTGAAAACAACGTAATAATTATATCAATAAAATATAGAACACAATTGACAAAGTGCACTCGTACGGTCGGTAGGCATGACTTTGCATTTTCGATCAATGCCGACTGTGCACTTTTTAGACCGACACTGATATGAGACACGCCATGTGATTGTGTGCCTTCGGACATCTGCGTAATTTCATTACATATGTTTACAAAATTTACAATATTGTTCATAAATAAAGTAAAAAGTTGACAACATTTTCAGAGTACATCCGGAATACACAATTCCGCATGTACACTGAAAATATCGTCAACTTTTGACACCATTTATGGAATATATTTTACATTTTGTAAACGTATTTCATGAAATTGCGGTGACGTCCGAAGGTACAACATCGCATGCTTTGGTGGATCACCATGCATATTGCAGAAATCATGGATTAATCTTTATATTTCATTAACTCAATGATGAACTGTGTTGGTCCAGGTCAGACTGCGTGGATGCGCATGCGCAGGCTGGACAACGGTGATATATGGTTGTGACCTGCTGCGGAGAAATGGGGCTTATAGTATTTGCGATCAATGCAAACTCAGATCAGACTGCGCCGCCGCGCAGTCTGATCTGGGTTTCCATTGATCGCCATTCAGTCCACGCAACACCCTTTATGTGAGTATGGAAAAGAGTAGATCTTCAACATGCTACATGAGGTGCATAACCTTGACTGGCCATACATACAATAATCCCCATTTATCCAATTACAACCAAATATAAACAAACAAACCGTCACTAGACGGGAGTCGGTGTCCTATGTCGTGGCCATTACAGCTAAATTGATTTAAATATTAGTCTACTTTCGGCCCAATTATATCAATAGGTATGTGTCAAGGTGCATGATCACGTGGTTACAACAACAACAACGTCACCCACTCCAAAGTAAGTATTATTTTATATTTTCCTTAATATGCAACGGATTTTGATGAAAAATGGCGCAGGAAACACGTCTTCATGAGCTGCATTTGGTGGTCCAGGGAGTTCGGCACAGACTTGTGTCGTTTTTGCAAAGAATCGATTTCCGTGTCGATTCTTCGAAAAAACGACAGAAAACACAGAGACCACCAAATGTAGCTTAACAAGATCATATTTCATAAAAATCTGTTACGTAATAAGGACAATATAACAGAATACGTACTTTCAATCGGATGGATTCTGGAAGTTTCAGTACTTGTTGTTGTTGTTAGTACCACGTGATTATACACATTGTGTGTACCGCCGCTTGACAACTTTAACCTTTGGGAATGTTACATGTTCTAGCACATTTGCACGCACGACCATTCGCCATCGAGATATGTAGCCTATTTCAGCAACATTGCAAAGTATACTTTTCTAGCAAAGTATACTTTGAGGGAGAAATTTTCAATTTTATGATAAATTTATTAATTTTTATTATACTGAATTTATTACATTATCACAGCCAATTTGGCTGTGATAATGTAATACATTCAGTATAATAATTCTGCATACTTTTAATCATGAAATATATGCATTTGTTAGTTCTATATGAAATATATGCATTTGTTAGTTCTATATGAAATAATGCATTTCAGGAAAAATAAATGATTACTCCCTCAAAGTATACTTTGCTAGTAAAGTCTACTTTGCAATGTTAATGAAATAAGCTACAGGACATGAATAAAATGATCACATCTTTGATACATTTTCGAGTTTTGTTATTGCATTTACACAGCACATGGGCAATGTACGGACATGAGGATGTGATAAAACTAAAGCCCGCGGATTATCTACTCGTACATGCGGACGAACCGTGATCTAACTGTGGCATATTTTACTGCATAAACAGTGTATTATCATTATGGTATAATATTATTCATAACTCATTCATTTAATACATATGTCAATGAACCTCTATAGCGAAACATGTTTTTGATCAGTATACATCTTCAAAGTATAATGGTGTACGTTTTCAATAAATATAATCATTTGTCATAAGAAACGAGACATGGTCTTAGTAAATAAGTATTAGTCACATTATCTTTGCCTCATCAGTAAACAAACGTCTTAACCCTTTAACCCCTAAATAACTGAAATGGATTTTGATATGTTAATTTTGCAACCAATCCAATCGTCACAAAATGATTTTCAGACTAGTCCATTTATGAAAAGTGGGTACATTTTGTTCTCAACATATCAAAATTACAGTGCAGATTCTGATGAGACGGCTCTCTACGAGCCGGCTCATCTGGATCTGCACTGTTTGCATAAACCGCTATTGCGGGCTTTCATGTTCAAAGTGTTGAATTTATTTCATCACCACTCGCGAAAGATGTGTACATTTTACGTCGAGTATTCAATTCCGAACAGTGTACGCCCTAAAAAGACTACACATGCTTATATGTGGCTGTGACTGGAAACATGGGACTTATCGGTTTTGCGAACAATACAGATCCAGATCAGACTGTGCATCTGCACAGTCTGATCAGGATCTGTATTGTTCGCCATTCCATTAATGAAACACCGGTCGCGCTTCTAACAAGCAGTATAGATCGTTATCAGGCTACATATGCGTGCTATTTGACTAGGACCTACACTGTCCACAAATTCCATAAGCCAAATATCTCCAGTCACAGCCACATATATCTGGGGACACAGGCATTCGGCGTGTTTCGGCTTTCATCGGTATAACTCTATATATGAACAAGGCTTCTAACTTTGGTTGGACACGACATTGTATCATAACAAAATAACATGTTTAAAATTGCAATTTCTTATGCATTCTATGTATTTCTGCAGGATATTGATAATTCTCAAATTATCATATGAACTTGCGACTCCTATATTGACGTTAGATCCGTAAACACATTGTTTCATTTGTTATGATACGAGATTGTGTCCGACCTAGCAAAAGCAGCTATAATTCGATTCATAATTATATTCTAACTATGTTATTTTAGCAAAATAACAATACTTTTGAAATGAATATGTGCACTTTACACAAACTATTCACATTAGCGTTAATACAATCGCGGAATTTGTTATGATACGAAGTAGTGTCCGACCAAAGTTAGCAGCCTTGTTCATATATATATATAGTTATACAGATGAAAGCCAAAACACGCCGAATGCCTGTGTCTGGGAACACACCTGTGGCATAATCACAGAGCACAATTTGCCGGCCGGCTGGTCTTTTTTGTGACGTCTCTCGGTGGTATTAACTACAATTAAGTAGCTAAGGTGTCACACTAACCGGACTACTTTCTTATCCTGGCAACAGGCAATAGACATGACAATGACGTTTCTATGTTCTAACGACCAGGTGGAATGTTAATTCCTTATCCTGGATCTATGTTACGATTATAAGCTCACATGAGAAAACAGGCTTGATGTTTTTATTGCCACACATTGAACATGATATACGACGTCACCTGAAATTGTTCTGCGGTATCTACATTTCTGATAAGTATAATAAACATATTCAATCCCTGTTTGTTTTGTTGAGTGTGCAATATATAAGGAATTACACCTGGCTGCCCAAGTACGTGTTCGGTTATACAAATTTGAATGTACTAATATTTTTATTACAAATGTAAACACAGCATATATAGATATTTAAAGAATATACAACGTTTGTCATTGTCTGGAAGTCACGCGGACCATTTTAGTATTCACTAATTCGTTTGAGGTCATATGTCCGTACGTAATATATTCTAAATTAAGAAACAAAGTACAATCGTAATCAATCGACGAGTTTATATAAATATCATATTATAAAAGCTAGAGTCCCACGTGCCAGGTCATAATATAGGGAAACATATTATTGTCATATAATAAACAATCATTTACCTTTTCCCGACGATATAATTGACATTAGTATACTTCGTATATCAAACATGAATTTCCACACTGATATCAGGGGCGATAACCGTGTTTCCTTAAAATGTTAACGGAAATTAATATTCTCTGCATTTATCTTTTATGTGTAATGATAATACTTTATAATCTGGCGATAAGATTTTGTGCAGGTGACGCATTTAATTTGTATAAATAATTAAAAAATATCGTACCTTATTTGCATATCAAAATAGCCTGATACCACCGCGAGTCACTATCAGCAAAATAACGATTACTAAATGATTGTATCTGTATAGCGGGCACTCGTAATTTTTAAATCTGGTGGAATAGTTACACAATTATACACTTATTTAATTCCTATAAGGAACATTGTATGCCTACTGTGACCCCAACTTTAAATAATTACGTTTGTTAGATTATATTTATTTCATAAGCAGATCATCATAATTTGAAGCTATACAGAGCATCTAATGCGTTTTCTCTAGCGTCTCATTTGCATATTTATTACACTAGTGCATTTTTATGTAATGCAATAAGTGTAGAATCATGCATCTCGTCGTGACGAAACTGCGATAGGTTTGCAACAGCGTATTGCCAGGAATGAAATATAGAGAATAGTAGGTTAGTGCGTGAATGGGAAAAAATAACCGGCAAGGCTCAAGAATTTCTTTATTTCTCATCTGAAGTATATGTTGTGACCACTCATTTGAACCGTCTCACCGTCTATGAGTGGTCACAACATATACTTTGGTTCAGAAATAAGGAAAATAGATAGAGAATAGTAGGTTAGTGCCGTGAATGGGAAAAAATATCTGGCAAGGCTCAGGAAACGGGATGGGCGAGGCTCTGCCGAGCACATCCCGTTTCCGTGCCGCGCCAGATATTTTTTCCCATTCACGGCACTAACTTAATATTCTATTTATCCCGTCAACACCTAAACATGTATGGCTTTAAAATGCAAAAATAGTATTCACTGGATATCAAAAATGTTTCACGGCACCGTGTTTCACGGCACATACGCACTGTGTTGACGGGATAAAAAGCCATTGTCGCGTCTCCAGATCATGGTACAGTGGAATATCTCTAAACTGGACACCCTGTGAGGTCCCCAGTGAAACCTTTATAATGAGGACACACTGGGAGGTCCCCGGTGGGACTTCTCTAAACAGGTCACCATGAAAATCCACATTGAAACCTCTCTAAACTGGACACACAGGGTGTCCGATTTGGAGATGTTCTATTCTAATATACGCACTTGGGTACCAAAGAAAATCACGGTGTGGTTTGCAATCATGAACATACATTATCATCAGAGGTAAAAGACGATGAACCCCACCGAAATGAAACATTGCGAGGCTTCCCGAATGCCCAGTTTCAAGAGTTTCTATTGTAAATCTAAACTCGCGTCTGTCCGCCCGCACGGTAACCTTGGGGACTCCGGGATTATGGCAATACATGTGCTACTAAACACAGAGAGGCTTCACGAATTTTTCCAGTTTCGAGTGATTCTACTGTAAATCTAAATATCGCGTCTGTCCGCACGGTAACCTTGGGGACTCCGGGATTATGGCAACACATGTGCTTGTTAGCAGTCAACGACCCAGTTCGCGCTGATGTTAATGGAAGTATGTCACGAACGTAATTAGACACGCTACTGTGTATTCAAGTGAACATCGTATTAATTAACTCCGAGCGGCCTCGTATCTGTGTCAAGCAAGGTGTGTCGAGGTTTATTGAACCCACGTGATCTTTCGACTTCTGGTCTAAGGGACATAACTCGGATACACCGACGCCGTTTCTACGCTGTGACACTATGCTGTAATGCGGTTGTTCAGTGTCACTGGTGGTGTGTACACACAACACCGGCGTAAAATGTTTCTCGTCGAAGATGGCGCCGGATTCCTGACGAATTCCCATTCAACTAAATGCAGAAGATAATCAACGCATTTTCGTCTAGTAACCGGCGCAAGAAACTTGCGCCGGCTACTAGACGAAAATAAGTTTATGCGATAGCTGCTCTAAGTAGAGATGAGTCGGATCTTGTCAGGAAACCGATGCATTTTCGATGTGAACTTTATCAACGTTTCTGAACATCTAGGTTTTTATTTTTGTTTTATCATAACGAATTAAAATAGTTTGTTAAAAATTGGTTACTGCCTGTATATTTACATATTGTCATATATCATACATCTATCGCAGGAAGCAGAAACAAGGAGCATACAGCAAGAATAAAATCCCATTTTATGCTAATGGCAGTACTAATTATGTTTGTTATGTCCTGGTTCCTGCAGCCTGTGATACCAAGCCACACATTAGGGAGAGGATTTATATAAGCTTGCTTTCAATCCAATCCCATTTGTGTAATTCTGTATATACTACGATTGCTGCCTTACATCTATTGACAATGCCATCTCGGAATCCAGCAATTTGATTGTCTGAGCCTGATCTGTAGCACAGCGCAGGCTCAGTAAATCAAAGTTTTATTTCAAACACAATGTTCCAGTATTTTTACATAAAAGACTGACAAATAGTGCCTAGAATAGCGTAGGCGGTAGTGTATATTTAATGTATTTTACGGTTAGTCATTCATTTAATCAAGAGACGTACATGTAGGTTATGCAACTGGATCCCATTTCACTAAACATCGTACAACTAAAATGTTCGTAAGTGCAAAATTATGATAGTCCAGTAAATTTCACATTGACAATGTTTTCTTGAAAACAAATATTGAATTTACATTTATTGAGCATAGGCTGCATATGCAGCCTATACTCAATAAATGTAAATCCATCAATTGGTATTTCCAGACGATCCTAAATTTGCACTGACGAACATTTTAGTCGTACGAAGTTTAGTGAAATGGGCCCCAAGGACACTGAATCCAGATCGGGTCTCTTCACACAGTCTAGGACAGGGCTAACTAACCCGAATTATCTGACTGTAACGCAGTGCGAAGTCGCTCAACGTTACATACAGAGAATGAGGCAACATAGCTAGTTATTTCCATTTGCAAATCTATTTATAGAGATCCGGTCTAAGTTTTTCAGCTGATGTCATAGGCTCCTTTTGTTAGCGAACGTCTCAAATGTGGCAATAGAACCACTGCAGTGACCAGGCAATGACACTCACCTGAACCGAAGAAATTACCTGTCGATACCTAGGATTAATTACGATTTTCGTCCTCGAGAAAATGGAAACTGATCATTATTAAAGGTACGATGCCAACCGCCGACCGTCAGATGCGCAAATTACGTTTATTAACCATCGGAAATGAAACTGAAATGCCGAGGGGAAATATGGATATTGGCACCAGTAATATGCCGGGGTCACTAAAATAACGCCAATGTCTGTCATTCGTGGCAGATTGGAGAAAATCTTTCTCGTAATTGCCTTATTATAATCAGAGATCAGAGAAAATTGTATCTGGTCTAGGAACTGATAAAATAAGGATTATGGTCAGTCACAGGTGTAGAACAGTTTCAGATGCACAGTCTGATTAGGGAATACAATGTTCGTCATTCGTTCACTGAACTACTGTGCCTGTTTTCCATTCGACAAGCATCAGTTCGATTACTTTTATTTGTCACTGCAGTCCGAAATGACAATATTTTGTACTGAAGAAACGGGGTTTATGAGTTTTGTGACCAGTCTATACCCAGATCAGACTGCGCGGACGCGACGCGCAGTCTGATCGGGGTATACACTGATCACCATTCAGTCAGAGAATCACCCACCGTATTTCTATTACACACTATTCATTTTTTATTTGGCTGCCGGCGTGCGCTAGCATTACAATATGCTACATTGGTCACAAGCCCAATTTCCCCCGAACCAGCCATGCCACCAAGGTAATAAACCCGGTTTTGTGACGACGACTGACGGTGGCTCATTTTGTTCCACGATCGCCTCATCTGCGTCTATAATTGCAGGAATACCGCTGGAATTATGCTCTAAATTACGGGCAGGTGCGTGTCCGCAGCATTGGCACGGTAACCGTACGCCGATATGACCCCTCCTGTCTCCAGAGCCACCATGGCGGTGATGATTAACAAGACAAACACGCATTGTGCACGTGCGCCGATTCTGCTAAATTGCCAATGGACGCTGCATCCATGTCTTATAGGTCGGCGGAGCGCACGTGTCAAAGCAAATAATGAATATTTTAATAAATGGACACACATGAATGTCAATCTGCCCTGTGGCATCTTATTGTTGCCGATATTCGTTTCGAAAATGATTGAACGTATTCGTAAATGGCGTCAAATATATTACTTGCAGAACAATTAGACCATACACAGTTATTTCTCTGTTAACCCTTTCCCTGTTTTGCGATATTTCGACTCATCCAAATCTAAAACATTTGAATAAAAGAATGAAATGCTGGGTCAAATGGTGGTTAAATTATCTGATAGAGTAGAAAACATTGTGGGAAAAGGAGAAATTGCTTGTTGCAAGCAATTTCTCCTTTTCCCACAATGTTTTCGAAAGACATCTTCTGCAGAGGCGTGAAAAGTCGTCTCTATCAGGGAAAGGGTTAAGCTTCCGCGTAAGGGTAGGTTTTGAAAGTGATTCTGTGAAATAACAAGCACAATGGGTGTGCTATTTTACACTGTTTACTGGTGAAGTAATATGAAAACTGATTGGGGGACTTGTTCAAGTATTAAACCCGTTCATGAATGGCCACTTAATACGTTTAATAAGAGTATCATTTTCTTCTTTTTGGAGGAAATTTCAATTTATGTTAAAAACTTCCTCAACCATTTGCAGACTGCCACTGCAAAGGGTTGAGGAAGTTTTTAACATTTTACATTCTTTTTCTTTCACTGAATAACTTGTTTGTTTTTACCGGATATGTGTGTAGGTTTCGGCCAACTGGGTGGACACTTAACATAGAAAATATATGGTATGGCCTTATCGTAGGTTCAAAATCATGTGTAGTTAAAACAGTATTACATGTACGACTAGATATATTAACAAAGCCGCCGATTTGGTAGACAAAGGTCATTGTAAATTGACAATAAAAGGCGGGAAATCTGCCGATATGTGAAGAATGCAAATCGATCTATTACCCCGATATTTATCAAACCCTGGAATGTTTGATTTATGATGGTTCATTTACCACCATACGCCTGTCCCTGACAATACTGAATTAAACTTTGTCGTCTGCTGGTTAATATTGAGTTTGAATATGTCAAAACAAAAACAGGTTGAATTGGAGACGATTCACATGCGCTGTTCAATCATAGTTTTGGTTTCGAACTAATATACGCCTGATAATCAGCAGACGACACTCGGTATTATGTTAGTTTCCCGCTTTAATACACGGAACTCGTCACCAATAGCTACGATTCTCATGCGCTGCCAAACATGATGTTGGTTACGAAATAAGACAAGTCTGGGGTGCAGCAGACTCCACTCTCTATTATCTTAGTTTCCCGCGTTAATACATGTGACTCGTAACCGCTGGAGACGATTCACATGTTCAGCCGAACAATGGTGTTGGTTCAAAAAATAAAACAAAACAAATAGCAGACGACAATCACTATTGTATTAGTTTCCCGCCTTATAAGGGTTAGTCACATAACTAACAAACGGGTACAAATGGCAATTGTTGTGACGGGTGTGGAGTAGAAACACTAGCGCCTCAACCAGGGCATGACTAACTCGCCGTACATTGTGCAATGTGGAAGAGGACCATGCCACGTTCCCATGACCTCACAATGCGGAGATCGTATTCATGCGCGTACAGCTTGTAAAATGTCACAAATAAAGTAAGAATATATAGAGCAGACGTTGAAAGAAAAACCCCAGTCACGATGTAATACAAACCTGTCGGAATGGCAAATCGCAACATGTACCGCTGCTGATAAACAACAATTATTCCACTTCGTGATTTAGTAATCAACTGTATTGCTTGCAACTGCAAAGGAAATAAGGAAAATATGTAACACACATGGCAATTTCAAAACAAATATATGTTTCTAGTGCAAGTCTTTATATTCAATTCAATTCAATTCGTATATTGGCATTAAACAGCAAATAGCACATTTATAGCCATATAACAAACATGTATGATGGTTTCATGGAAATGTGTTCTCACTAGACATATTAGCCAAGAAATATGATTAGGCTAAATCATTTCACAATCAGTTTGTTGCTAGTCCACTGCATTCTAAACTCTTTCTGTCCTCATTAAATTTCATATACTATTTTCATCTTTCTCACACAGGCTGCATGCCGCGACAAGCCATTCAAACCGTTATAATCAAACGGTTCAAATAGCGACCACGACCTACACCGAGTGAGAAATATGAACCATATGTAACACTGGCCATGATCAATTTTGGATATACCCAAAAGTTATTGGGGTTCGGTTTCTATTCAAGCAATTATCAGAATGCAGTACTAGCTAGACATTGTTCCGTGTGCATGCCGATACAAAACACTACATGAGAATTCCGCTTTCGTAGAAGGAATCGCCGGCTGACAAAACAAACGCATTGCCACACCGTCTGATCGGGACATACTCCGGTCGCCATTCGCCATCTACTGTACACAACCGCCGGCGTTAATCTTGCCCGGATGTCAACGTTTCTGAATCCCTATTGACAATCTAACGCGCAATCAAGCAATCAAGCAGTTTGATTGGCTGAGCATGAGCAGTAGCACATCTCAGGCTCACCCAATCAAGCTGCTCGATTTCTAGCACAATATTCAAGTATTTTGAAATAAAGAATTTGACCAATATCGGCAAGATTAGCCCGGGGTGTAGTGTATGTACATGTGCACTGATCGTCATTCAGCCATTGCCCTCTAAGACCACACGCGTACTATAGAGCAGGGGCCGTTTCACTAAACTTCGCAATTATTGGATTTACATTTATTGAGCATAGGCTGCTATGCTGCATAGCAGCCTATGCTCAATAAATGTAAATCCAATAACAATGTTTTCTTGTAAACAATTATTGAATTTACATGTATTGAGCGTAAATATATCAATTGCAATTTCCAGCCGATCCCAAATTTGCACTTACGAACATTTTAGTTCCTGTTATATATAGAGCTAATATTAATTATTTGAGCTTATGTAAATTTGGCACTCCAATGAAACATAGGTCTGTGATAATGTGCATTATATGGATCAGAATCTGTAATAGGACGAGGCTCGTAAGTTTATAACTTCCTGGACTAAATAACTAACATAGTCGGAATTCTTCACAACTAATGTGCCGATCTGCAGTGGCCCAGTAAACGGCCTTTGTCATCTAGCGACACGACAATAATGGCTGGATCGTCAGTTCCCAATCTATCAAATTACATAATTACGATGCACACGTGCCGTTCTTGGCATTGGACAATGTCATTCTATTTGTGTGTGTATCATGATACTCGTCTCTTTTACATGTATGTTTTGAGGAAGCCCTGTAAAAGTGGTGCGGTGACTATAATATTGCGGAACAAACTAAACGCACAGAGTATACTCTGTGCGTTTAGTTTGTTCCGCAATATTATAGGACACTCCCGGTATGATTCGTCTCATCTATTATATCATACATACACATTGAATACTTGGAAAATAGATAATGCATTTTCCTCGCAATCGGCCGCAACAATAAATGTCATCTTGTACGGGGCTGTGACTGGGGAAATGGGGATTATGGGATTTGTGAACAATGCAACTCATCGTGACACATTTCTCTAGCCTGATAACGATCCATATTGCTTGTTAAATGTTAGATTAACATGCTATATCGTCATTTAGTTTTAATAATCTGACATTTTTCTTTTTCTGTTATCATGGTATATTCGCGGGAGAGTAGCTGGGGCCGTTTCACTAAAATTCGTACGACTGAAATGTTTGTAAGTGCAATCTTTGGATTGTTTGGAAATTTCAATTGATGGATTTACATTCATTGAGCATAAGCTGCAATAATATTTTCAATAACTGTAAATGCAACCGACAGCCATAGTTAAATGCTTCTAACATATATATAATGGCGATACCTAAAAATAGTAACATACATTGGACGCTGACATAACACTGAGTATAGTATGGTGTAAGAACGGGGTCAAAACTAAACTTACAGGTGCAGCTATAAATATATACAGCTGCACCTGTAAAAATACAATTTTGTTTTGACCCCGTTCGTACACCATATGTACGAACGGTGTCAAAACTAAACTTACAGGTGCAGCTATAAAAATATACAGGTGCACCTGTAAATGTATAGCTGCACCTGTAAAATGTACAGCTGCAGCTTTAAATGTATAGTTGCAGCTGTATAGCTGCAGCTATATATGGTGTACAAACGGGGTCAAAACTAAATTTACAGGTGCAGCTATAAAAATATACAGGTGCACCTGTAAATATACAGGTGCAGCTGTAGAAAATACAGGTGCACCTGTAAAAAATGCAGCTACACCTGTAAAAATACAATTTAGTTTTGACCCCGTTCGTACACAATATGTACCAACGGGGTCAAAACTAAAGTTACAGGTGCAGCTGTAAAAAATACAGCTGCACCTGTAAAAATACAGCTGCACCTGTAAAAATACAATTTTGTTTTGACCCCGTTCGTACACCATATGTACGAACGGTGTCAAAACTAAACTTACAGGTGCAGCTATAAAAATATACAGGTGCACCTGTAAATGTATAGCTGCACCTGTAAAATGTACAGCTGCAGCTTTAAATGTATAGTTGCAGCTGTATTTTTTATAGCTGCAGCTATATATGGTGTACAAACGGGGTCAAAACTAAATTTACAGGTGCAGCTATAAAAATATACAGGTGCACCTGTAAATATACAGGTGCAGCTGTAGAAAATACAGGTGCACCTGTAAAAAATGCAGCTACACCTGTAAAAATACAATTTAGTTTTGACCCCGTTCGTACACAATATGTACCAACGGGGTCAAAACTAAAGTTACAGGTGCAGCTATAAAAATATACAGGTGCACCTGCATTTTTACAGCTGCACCTGTAAATGTATAGCTGTATCTGTAAAAGGTACAGCTGCACCTGTAAATGTATAGCTGCACCTGTAAAAGGTACAGCTGCAGCTGTAAATGTATAGCTGCACCTGTAAAAGGTACAGCTGCACCTGTAAATGTATAGCTGCACCTGTAAATGTATAGCTGCACCTGTAAAAGGTACAGCTGCAGCTGTAAATGTATAGCTGCAGCTGTATTTTTATAGCTGAAGCTATAAACGTATTTTACAGGTGCAGCTATACATTTACAGGTGCAGCTGTAAAAAATGCAGGTGCACCTATATATGTTTATAGATGCACCTGTAAGTTTAGTTTTGACCCCGTTGGTACATATTGTGTACGAACGGGGTCAAAACTAAATTGTATTTTTAAAGGTGCAGCTGTATTTTTTACAGCTGCACCTGTATATTTACAGCTGCACCTGTATTTTTTATAGCTGCACCTGCAAATTTACAGGGTAGACCGTATCCTTATGGAAACGAACACCTGTCATTACTAACGGTCGCTGGATAAAGGCAAAGCGACGACTGTGTTCTTGCCAGGTTCGTGTATGTTTCATACCCATGTAATGCGCAAATTCCGCAGTTGTAATGCGATAATCTTATTATTCTTTGCCGGCCTGTGCGACATAAACTCGAATCGTTCCGTCAATTTAACAATTCGTTCCCAGGAATTAACAATTTGTTCCCTCAATTTAATAATTAGTTCCCACCAACGCACAATTCGTTTCCACGGGAACGAATTGTTAATTCGTGGGAACGAATTGTTAGTTATATTGTGGGAACGAATTGATAATTCGAGGGAATGAATTGTTAAATCGAGGGAACGAATCGTCATTTCGTGAGAACGAATTGTTAATTCGAGGGAACGAATTGTTATATCGTGGGAACGAATTGTTTATTCGAGGGAATGATTTGTTAAATTGAGGGAACGAATTAATAAAAAGAAATCCATGTCACCTGCGGGGCTCCGCACGTTCTTTGATCTTTATTTTATTTACTTATATGCATGTACACCTACAGTGCAACCTCTCTACAACCGCCATCCATGGGAAGACGCAAAACTGGCTGTTGTAGGGAGGTTAATGCTGACTTATATTTTGTCGTCCGCTGTTTATTTACTTTCTTCGATAATTCTCATCATTGGAAATGATTCTAAAATGCTGTCAAAACATGTTTTTATTGAGAAAGAAGGCAAAAGCAACAGCAGACGACAATTTTCATGTTCAACAGTCTAAGGGTTATTTGTCATACCGCAGAAAAGTTTCTCGGCTTTTGATTGGCTAGCTTGCCTGGTCATATATATTATATGACCTGCCAAGGCCGTCGAACATAAGATAAATTGCGATTCCCCTCCGGCGCCTCGCGTCCACTGAAGACACATTTTGAAAGCGTCTAGCGATTGCGAATTGTATCCCTCACTAAACAGAATAAAACCCCGAATTGATCAATACAAGTAACAAATTGTACACTCAAAACCAGTCTTTATTGTTTATTTTTCCATAAATATTCTTCGCTCATCAAAATATGAGCGAAAAATTAGCCAAAATAACGAAAATTGCTTTTCAAATCTCAACACGCTTAGCTTCGTGACACGGCTATATTTAGGTCACAAACTATGGGTTCCACGCACGAAACCGCGGCGTAGCAATGACAGCGAATGTTTGGGAACCAATCGCATTATTCTAGAGGCGCCAAAGGGAGAGCAGATCGATAGAGCAGTGGAATGTAAATTAAATTACACGATATAAAAAAAACTGTCATAAAGTCGTTTTCGATGGATTTCTTACTCCATATTTAGTTTGTTTTCGTTTAATAATAAAAAAAAAAAATGTTCATTTACGCCTTTATATTAAGACTGACGGTAGAAAATCGAATCTCGGATTATTTGTCTTCCTGAAAAAACGTAAAGATCAAAAGAAGAGATATGTTTATACGGCCAAATACAGGATCTGCGGTATGACAAATACGTTATTATGATTCTACACAGGCTATATGGTGTAATATTGCCCGTCTGAAGGTATGTCATACCTCCAGACGGGCAACAGGCTATATGGTGTAATATTGCCCGTCTGAAGGTATGTTCACCCTCGGTTATCGCCTCGGGTGAACATACCTCCAGACGGGCAATATTACACCATATAGCCTGTGTAGAATCACAATAACTTATAATACAGAGGAAAGTATCCATTTGGGATATAAAATAGCGGCTGTTACAGAGAGAGACCAAGCGACCGCCAGATCTTGACAATGAGGGACCCCAGGTATTTTAGGTGAAAGCTTCGCAGCAGAGGGAGATGGTGCCCACTCCAGCCAGACCTGAACCAACAACTTCAGAAGGCCGCATCACATCATTGGAAGATGCGTTTGTGAAACTGCAGACATGTTTGGAACATTTGATTGTGCTGGCCCGCAAAAGGGAATTCCATCAGAGGTGCTCCATAAGCAGGAAACCAACTCATACATACATGGAGTGTCCATTGAAAAACAAATGTTTTGCTTGTTTGAAGGAAGGCCACTTTAAAAGGAATTGTCCAAAGAGCAATGGTAAGAAAATAGGACATTCTCCGGATGGAAAGTCAAAATCTGTTGGAAAAGCTGCGTGTGCCGAATGGTTAGTTGATCCAATGATGGATACGTCTACACCAAGTCTGATACCGAGTTTGGGTACCAAGTACTCGGACTCGTATGTGTGCACTAAGTGCGGAAAGGTGGCACTAGCCCCCAGTAGAGATGTGGAGATGATTGAAAACATTGATGCCACACTGAATAGTAGTGGGGCCACTTTGTATCCATCTAAGATGGGTGTGCGTGAACAGTCGATGAGTCAATCGCCTAGTGGAAGTAGAAAACCTGAAATGGATGTCGGTCCGATTTGCCCGAAGGTTGATGAATCACCAAGTGACTTAGGATCTCAGGTTGGAGATGGTGATAGGAACAGGGTTCCGATTGAAGTGGAAATCCAAGATTCCACAAGGAAGGAAAACTTGTGTCCTGTAGCATGCAAGGTAGGTATGTATCCAAATGCAAGCGGGGAGAATGTGCGTAGCGAACACATTTGTCCCGGTTTTGTCAAGGAGGAACATGTACGTCATGAACATGCGTTCCAAGGTAGGGACAAGGATCACGTGCGTAGCGAACACGTGTTTCCGGTTGCTTGCGGGTTGGAGCATGTAATAGCATGCAAGGAGCAAACATTTTCCGGGGTGTCATCAGAGGGGCAAGCTTACCGTGTTTGCTCACCTGGTGGCGAGCGTGGAATGGATTTCACAAATGAGACGGATGAGGGCAAGGACGTCGGTGTTGCCAGTGAGAGTCCCGGTGCTGAATCCGGCGAGACAATGAAGGCCAAGCAACCAGAGGTACGGGCAAGGATGGAACTGGACGAGCCTGGTCTCGATGTGATCTGGCCGTGGGATCCAGGAGGGTGTAATGACCTTGGTGAGGGAGTTCCGTGTTGACTTCGTCACCCAAGGTGACGGTTTTACGTTTTAGACTGGCGTGTCTCCAAAGGGACGACAGTTGGTCTGCCAGAGACGCCGTCTAGTTGTGGATTCTCTGTGGAAGAGCTTAGAGAAGCTCAAAGAAATGACAAGGATCTAGAGTTGATCCTGGAATGGTTGAGAACGTCTGCTCAGCCTGAGGAAGCCCCTTTATTTATAGCGAGCTCTGCGATCAAGAGCAGTTTGTACTCATTGAGGGGGTACTATACCGAACCAGATATGAATGTGACGAGAAAGACTTGGTAGTGCCAGAGAGTCTAAGACCTATGACATTAGAGTGGAACCATGATATTCCATCTTCCAGACATCAGGGTGTGGTGAGAAATAAGGCAAGCATGAAAGAAAAGTGATTTTGGGATGGAATGGCAATAGGTCACGGCAGGCTCAAAGCCTCCACAGACAGTGCACCAATTGAGCGAGTGCAGACTGATTTCATGAGTCCATTGCCTACTACTCCCCGGGGACATGAACACATCCTGATGAGGGTAGATCGAGGCCAATTCAGTGGTTGATCATTTTTCTCGTGGTTCGGATATCCCATTCAGCCATTCAGCCAGGGACATATCCCACTCCGGATATGGTAAGGGAGATGGTTGGAAAGGGGACAGTGGTGGCCATTGGCATGCATCCCAAGGGTGCAAGCACAACATCAAGGGCAGACATTTGGGCAAAATGCGACATTTGGTAGAAATGCCCGAGGTTTGGCGAGATTGGGTTGGACGTAGTCACATATCACGTCCAAATATACATCATTAAGGAAGACGGCCAAGTGGAGCGGGTTGCGGCAATTCCTTGATCAGAGGCACCACATTTCAGGAGGTGCTGAGGCTGACTGCGGAGAATGACTAATAACTCTACAGGGCCCAGTTGTAGTAGAGTACAATAATATGTGGAGTGTTTTACGGCAGAAACGGAGAGACCAAGTCTCTAAGTGTGGTGGTCGGACTATGTTAGAGACTTGAGTCTCTAGGTCAGGACGTTTTATATGGATTTTACTATAGTCAGAATAGTAAATACAGAGAATCCGCGAACTGGGACATTTTAAATGGATTTTATAGTAGTAAAGACAAAGAATTTGTGGACTGGATTTTTTAAATGTACAAAGTGTTTTAATGTATTCTTAACTGGATGTATTGTGTGTAAATTCTTACTGAATAGCACAATACGTGAGTTTTGCGAACAGAGTAGTCCCAGATCAGACTGCACACATGCAGTCTGATCTGAGTCTACACTGTTTGCAATAACAGTAATAAGTGTGAGAATATTAATCTGGCAAATAATGTAGTTCCTTATCAGATTGCGTAGATATGTAGTATGATCTGAATCAACACTAGTCGAAATCACTCTATACATTCACTCTTTTTACAAGCAATAAAGCCCCAAACTACACAATTTGGACCGGATTTCTATAAATAAATTCATCGGGAGATAACTAGCTACGATCCCCATTAGTGACACATTGCGCAGCCACTGACCACAGGTCGAAGACTCGGACCTATGACACCAAAAAAATGCCTATTAAAATAATCCCATTACCCCACCCACTTGGTCTCGTACAGTACCATTTAAATGCCTATTAAAATAATCCCATTACCCCACCCACTTGGTCACGTACAGTACCATCTTCTATATAGAAGATGGTACTGTACGAGACCAAGTTGGTGGGGTAGTGTGATTCTTTTAATAGGCATTTTTTGTTGGTGTCATAGATCCTAGTCTTCCACCTGTGCTACTGACTGGAACAAGCGTTAGGGAGTTTATCCACTGACCGCTTCGATTATGAATACAGTCTCAAGGTTGTGCCGATTTCGCGTAAATTGGTACAAGTTGCACGTGGGAATTCAGTACATGCTGAAGTGTCCGAATATCGATTGGTCAATGAAGCAGAACGCGTGCATTTGTCCTGCCCAGTCGGTCAGTGTGTCAATCACCCGGGCGATCCGAGGTCAAACCCGGGGTAGTCCGAGGTGATTGGTCAAGGGTCACTGCTACTGTAAAGAGGTCACGCAAGACGCGACAAATGCACCAGATAAATATTCCCATATGCTCTTTGACTTTGCAATGCACTAGTGAATTCACGAGAAGCATTGACCGCGTGGGGAAAGTGCAAAAGGTCAAAGTTGTTTTCAGTGGCGGACACTGACCCGCGTGTGTTGTCGTACATGGACGCTGCGTGTCCAGTTATGGTAATGAGCACTGCAAATCCAATTTGGATTAAAAGGTGGTTGTGGGCAATTGTCTTGGGAGTTGTGAGCGTGGCTGGAGAAATTGTGATGATGCTATTTGCGACCAGTAGCCGATTTCACCAACATTGCTAAGTATACTTTGAGGGAGTAATCATTTATTTTTCCTCAAATGCATTATTTCATATAGAACTAACGACTGCATATATTTGATGATTAAAAGTCTCCCTTAAAGTATACTTTACTAGATAAGTATAATTTGCAATGTTGGCGACCATCATACCACGTCACGTACCGGGGCATATCGAACGAGTGCCGCATTGATGAAAATCGCGCTCGTTACCAATTGAGCTAACCAGACATCTGCTGCAGTTAACCTGAATTTTCTGTTTGTAACGCAAGGCGACTTAGGCCATAAAAAAGTACATTGGTTCTCAGACACGGGGTTTGCGGAATGTGAAGCGGGAGGGTGGATATTTTAATATATAGAGAATAGTAGGTCAGTGCCGTGAATGGGAAAAAAATATCTGGCAAGGCTCAGGAAACGGGATGGGCGAGGCTCTGCCGAGCACATCCCGTTTCCGTGCCGCGCCAGATATTTTTTCCCATTCACGGCACTAACCTATTATTCTATTTATCCCGTCAACACCTACAAATGGCTTTAAACTGCAAACAATAAATAATACGCAGTGATTATGTCGTATTGACAGGATATCAAAAATGTTTCACGGCACCGTGTTTCACGGTACATACGCGCTGTGTTGACGGGATAATTTTAGATATTCGTCTCTGATTTTTGCCAGATGCATATATGCATATAGGCAATTTGACAAAAATCAGAGACGAACATCTGAAAAAAAATAGTTCTATAAAGTTACCATAGCCTCTTTTGAATTTTAAACTCGCAATATTTTCGTCAGACATGATTGGATTCAACATATTTCTGCATGGTAGTGTTTTTTATTGATCATGAAGCAATTTTACAGTACGATTTTATGTTTCCATGACAATAAAATGCTCGACGCGCAGGGATTATTCAGACACGGTGATATCTGTAGCCGATTTTATCAGAATTGCAAAGTATACTTATCTAGCAAAGTATAATTTGAGGGAGTAATCATTTATGTTTACTGAAATGCATTAGTTCATATAGAACTAACGACTGCATATATTTGATGATTAAAAGTATGCAGAATTATTATCATACTGAATATATTACATTATCACAGCCAACATGGCTGTGATAATGTAATAAATTCAGAATAATAAAAAATAATAAATGTATCCTTAAATTGAAAAGTCTCTCTCAAAGTATACTTTGCTAGAAACGGAAATCGATTCTTCGCAAAAACGACATAAGTCTGTGCCGAGCTCCATGGACGACCAAATGCAGCTCATGAAGACGCCTTTGCTGCGTCATATTTCATCAAAATCCGTTTCATATTAAGGAAAATATCATATAATACTTACTTTGGAGTTGGCAAGATTTCAACACTTTCAGCCACTGTTGTTGTTGTTGTTATAACCACGTGATCATGCACCTCGATAACAATGGTACACGAATCTGATGTGATTCTACAACTTGAAGGAAATCGGTATATACAATGGTTGTAACAGCGACTGACATTAATGTGGTCTATGGCATTGGCGGCGACAAGTGTACACCCAGCACAGCATGCGTTCCTGCGCCATGTCTCCAGCCACAGACGCGTGTATGATGTACATTGGTAGCGAAAGCCATACGATGCATTCCCTGCATCCGGCGGCGACTTAGTTACAGTCTACCATCTGCGCTAATTGTGTCAATCATTGTCAAGTCCATTGTTTCAACGTACTTGAATATTGTGCTTGAAATCTAGCAGCTTGATTGACTGAGCCTGAGCTGTGCTACAGCCCAGGCTCAGACAATCAAAATGCTTCACTGCGAGTTGGCATTGCGAATAGTTGTTCTGGGGCCCGTTTTACTAAACTTCGTACGACTAAAATGTTCGTAAGTGCAAACTTATGATAGTCTGGAAATTTCACATTAACAATGTTTTCTTGTAAAAATATATTGGATTTACATTTATTGAGCATATGCTCAATACATGTAAATCCATCAATTTATATTTCCAGATGATCCTAAAGTTTCACTTATGAACATTTTAGTCGTAAGAAAGTTAGTGAAACGGCCCCCAGGAACGTTGATAATCTGGGCAAGATTATCGCGTGCCGTTGCATTTTACAGGAGGCGGCTGCCCGCCAATATGCAGTCCGTCCCGGTAGCAATTTCCTGATATTTATTGCTTTCTCCGGAAATAGCAGGAACTGACGATTAGACCGAATGGCGACGGCAGAATACCACCAATTAAATACAACCGTTAGCCTTTATGGTGCCAATAATCACTGTTTATATTCATTGTCGTGTGATCCGGTTACCATGATCGCGTGGGTGCACGTGATGTATCGCTTGCAACATCTTGAATTGTGGCTGCGAATGGAGAAATTGGGCGTATAGGTTTTGCGATCAGTGCAGATCCAGATCAGACTGTGCACAGTCTGATCAGGATTTGCACCGTTCGCCATTCCATCCAGGAAACACCCGTGGATGGTTCTAGCATTCGATATATATCGTTATCCGGCTACAGGAGTGTGCTTGCTATCCGATCAGGAGCTACACTGGATCACATAAGCCCAAAGTATTCAGTCACAACCACAATTTATGTTTAAAGGTCTAGTTTATTTATATCTCCCAGAAACTCAGTGTATATGTGCGTCATCCAATGACCAATGTCCGAGCATATCCTGATAAACGTCAAGTGCTCAATACTAGTAATTACCCAAACCTGGGTTTCCAAAAATACCGATTGCCATCTCGACTGGTGGTTATCTTCAAACCCGGGTTTGAGAGACTAGGGTTTGAAGATAACCACCAATCGAGATGGCATAATGGATGCAGAAAGAATGTTGAGATAATCGTTGTCGGTATCGTATGGCAAGCCAAATGCACAATAATTCAACGATTATCTCAAAAGTGTTTCTGCATCCATTATGCATCTCATACATACTCACTATCACGCTAGAGATCATAAGCGATGATCGCCATCGTTCGTAAAAAGAGTCGGCGTCGGAAATTTAATTTGTTTGGAAACAAAATCTCGATCAAAAAGAGTGAATTTTGTGCAAACATACATGTAGTTTTCAATGAAACTTATTTGAAACAATTCTATGAATGCAAATGAGTCAGTTCCGGTGACCAGTCTGTGTCTTAGACATTCATTGGAACCTCTCTAAACTGAACACAATAAAACATCTGTGCTCTTATTTTAGATGAGTTTCTTGGTCATTTATCTCGGGTGATGATGTCTGTTCATGATCGCATAACACACAGCTATGGCTTCGGAATGATCGAATGCATGCTTTACAGTGAAATCTCTCAAAACCGGACACCCTGGGGACCTCCCAGGGTGTCCGGTTTAGAGAGGTTTCACTGTAGTTTCGACAAAGGTATAATTTAGTTACTATTTTTTGACGGTCCACGTAAAACTCAAGATTGACTAGAGTATCAGTATAGTGTATACTTTGATCGCATCATGATAGTACCACACTATACAAATCAATGACCTATAACAAGTAATGTCCAATCATTAACCATATATTCGACAAGGATCGGAATTCGATATGGACTATTTATACTGATACTGTCCTCATGTGTTTTGGTTGAGCTATTGCGAATGGAGGGCAGTGGCCTTTGGTGTATTCGATACCGATAATTAACATATAGACCTCTAGATATCGCATGTCCCATCCTTCACCAGCTGTGACAGTTTCAGCAACTAATCCCAATATCATGTGACCGTCTGTGATTGACACCTAACGTTTGCAATACTTTCATAACAAATGCGGACCGCATTTGTTATGAAAGTATCGCAAACGTTTGACGTATTCACGGACGGCATACTGTCCTATATTTTATCATGCCCTGCATACATGTAGGTCATTAACTTTATTATGATTAGAATCACCGTGAGACACCTGAGTCTGTGTACGTATTAATTTCGTGGGGAAACATCAATCACCAGTTAACTGTACATGAAGAAAAGAGCAATGCCCACATGTGGAATGTTCCCACAATATTAGGAATATGATTCTTATTCAGAGATACGTATTCACCCGCAAGTGTATTCATAAAATAATTGTGGCTTATGTATAATTGAGTATGGCCTTTTTCCAGCGAATAAAGGGCGTACTGAATATACGAGTGTTGGCCAGTGTTTGATCTTCTACGCTTTGAACCCAGGTAGGATGTAGTCGGCAGAAACCCATCCGGTAGATTATGCGCATTGCGTATTAGAAAAGGTATAGCCCAGCCGAATATAAATTGTGTCAACTTTGACGTTCTTTGTGAAAAATACTTTTGACGCCATTTACGGAAAATATAAAAGTATGTCATGAAATTACGCAGATGTCCGAAGGTACAAAATCACATGGCGTGTGTCATTTGTATATGTGTTGGAAAGTGTCTGTAAACTACACCCACAGTTGGCAGAAACGATCAACCATTATTTCTATCGACTATGGCCGATTTGGGGAAAATATCGATGGAATGTGAAATTGCATAAAGTTCATTTCCCCGCATTCGTACCATGTCTGTTTATTACTTTTGTTTTGGTATTGACGCGCACTTCGGAATTAATGTAGAGGTATCTATGTTGTAAATACATTTGGTTCATTTTGTCAAGAGTCCTGCCCGTTGATACAGGTTATTATTTAATGAATTCACTCTGTTCCGCGGTACGCATGCCCTCTTTATTCAGCACATCAGTGACTGATGTGGTTGCCTAACTCACAAGAACGCTGCGAGTAGAGCGTATATGCTGTCAACTTGTCTGTTTTAAGTATTGTAGCATATTCTGAATCTATTGGACACGTATTATCCCTTTCCTCCCTACTTAGCTGACATTGAGAGTCACAAGCTTATTTATTGACAAGTCCATTGAATCGATAAGAGGGATTTTATAAATATCTACACATTTCTGAAAAACACTGCAGATCCAGATGAGTCGGCTTGTAGCCGACTCATCTGGATCTGCAGAGTTTGCAAATGTTGGTTGTTTTGGTATGTATTGTGGAAAATGTTAAGTTCCTAAGATATGGACGGGGTAGATGTTGGAGATCAACAGAGGGCACGAAGGTCAACGATCTCCAACAAACACACTGTCAATTATTCTCATTCACGAGAGCAATTAAACGTTCGCGTGTAATACAAGTCGACGTTTCACCTATATTGTGCTCCTCGACAAAGCCAGCTACTGTTTTCAATTCATAAACGACACCACGTGACACTCTGGCCGTGTTAAACATGATCATCCCGTCAAGGGAAACATAAATTGTGCTTGTAATGAGCTAAGAATAGGGTTAGGATGTAACGTGATACAGAACCATGATATAGATACCAGCGATTAACGAACCGCTGTAGTAACCACGAGAAAAGCGAACCCTTTTCCCGATTATGAGTGTTTGCCGCCAAAACTTTAAGGGCGCATTATCTGTCTACTGTTGCGATGAATTCCATGATTTCTGTTCACAGTAACGTCGTATATATGGCATCATGTCATCATATGCCACTCCGTGTATATATCCTCGTAGTTGTGGATGTGACCGGATAAATTGGAGCTCGTGTTATTTGATATACTACCGTACTTCTGCAGATTGGTATGGTTCTATACAGCTTGTCAGCATGATAGTTGTTTCACTGATTGATTGGCGAACAGTGTGAATGGCGAACCGTTCATACTCTGATCATACTGCGCAGATGAGTAGACATTGATAGTAAATGCCAAAAGCCCAGTCCTCTCGTTCCAGTCACAGGTTCGTTTTACATGAACATTCCGTCTATACCGCCCTGTTCAATCAAAACATATGCCTGACCGATCACTAATTGACTTGTACTTTAACGGAAACAGAAATTGTCGTCTGCTGTTGTTTCATATGTGTATTATTTCTCAATGCAAACATGGATTGACATGACAGCACTTTGGAATCATTTCCATTGGAAACGATTCCAAATTGCTGGCAAACAATGTTTTTGATGAGTAAAATGAAGATTAAAACACAAACGGCAGACGACAAATACAAATAAGCAGTGTAAGCTCTTCCTCTAATCATATCGTCTGCTTTCTCTCCGGGGATTCATTCACTGGTATTTCTTTACTGCCCAATGTATACCGACATGCATGATTTGTGGGAAGGTGTATGAACTGTTACAGGGGAGGTGTTCGGCCGCCGTATGGAAGCAATCACGTCACGCTATGTGCGGGGTATTTGACCTGTAGGTCAATGGTAGCGGGGCTTGTAGCGGAATCCGGCGTTATGGTGAAACACATGGCGGATGGTGCCAGCGCGTCTCTAGACATGTTTATATTGACAGGCTAGTGTTGTTGTTGTTAGCATCCGTTGGGGTTGTCCATTTACTCTCACATCGCATTTAGACAAATAGGAGAAATTGTTATTTAAGAACATAGAACATTCAGGCATACATAATAACCTATGTTATTATATACGTATTTTCGTTTCCCATTGAAATACACTGCAACGCGAGACGTCAATATTTTTCCATATTGACGTCTCGTGAGTTCATATTGGTCAGTGCCGGAACTACGCTTCACATCGCTAATAGTTCCTTCTATAGCACCACTAATTTGTTTATTTGATGTCTAGTTTGTATATTTCTTGAAGCCGTATACATTGTGAATGATGTACGTATTTAATTAAAAGGTTATTTGATTTGTATATTGTATATGAATAAATGCCACTCGTTCCGTCGCGCAACGGTATTGCGCTAAAGTCGCGCAATATCGCACGCTGCGGAACTCGTGCACATATCCACATACAAATCAAATAACCTATAAAATCTCATACTGCATGTATCGGTACAGTCGAACCTCCCCGAACGGCCACCTCTCTGCAACAACACCCTCTCTGTAACAGCCGATATTTTATATCCCAAATGGATGATTTGCTCTATATCAAACCCTTAGACTGCTGAGCATGAACATTGTCGTCTGATGTTGCTTTTGCATTCTTTCTCAATAAAAACATGTTTTGACAGCACTTTAGAATCATTTCCATTGGAAATGATTCTAAAATGCTGTCAAAGCATGTATTGATGAGAATTATCGAAGAAAATAAATAAACATCGGACGATACAATTTAATTCAGCATTAACTTCTCTACAACAGCCACCTCTCTACAACAGCCAGTTTTACGTCTTCCCATGGGTGACTGTTGTAGAGAGGTTTCACTGTAGAAGCAATATATCACATGTTCTCCCATATTACATTTAGACAGAAAGAACAACATCTCTCAACTTTAATTTAGCAGATAGACGAACATGTTCTCTCATATTTCATTCTCTTATATTGCGATTAGTAGCTAGAAGAACATTCCCTCAACATTTATTGTCTCATTATTCAAATAGAAGACACACTGAAACCTCTCTAAACCGGACACCCTGGGAGATCCCCAGAGTGTCCGGCTTAGAGAGGTTCCACTGTAGATATCAGCTAGTTGATCATTCTGAGCCATAGTTGTGTTATATGCGATCACGAACAGACATTAGCACCTGGGCTGAATGACCAAGAAACTCATCAAAACAAATCACAGGTGTTCTCTTGGATCTAACGTATTGTATTGTATTGTATTGTAGTATTGTATTGTATTGGGATGTAATTGTAGAAGAACGTGTTCTGTGATATCGCATTTAGCAGATATTCGAACTTTTGCTCTCGCTTTCAATTGATGTCGTCAGTGGGACAACTACTGTCTGTTTCACGAAAGTTGCCCAAATTTTTCGGCCATATAAACAATTCAAAAACCATATTTGTTTTCGATAATATTAAATTAAAGGAAAATTTAAGAATGAGCCTTCTTTTTATTTCGTGAAATTTGGTCAAATATTGATTTTATTGCGAAAACAAAATTTCCCCATGTTAAATCCCCATAGACATCTTCACTGAGTGAAGATGTCTATGGGGATTTAACATGGGGAATTGTTTTTTAATTTCAGAAATACTGGACCGATTTTTAAAATTTAACTTTTGTTTTCTTAGTTAGATCATTTCCAAGCTATCTAGCTAGGTTTCAAAACTCCTCCCACAACTCCTCTACCTTTTTCCCCCATGTTAAATTCCCATAGACAAATCATTTTTTCGTAATAAAACCAATATTTGACCAAATTTCGCGAAATAAAAAGAAGGCCCATTCTTAAATTTTCCTTTAATTTAATACTATCGAAAAAAATATTGTTTTTGAATTGTCTATATGGCCGTGAAATTTGGGCAGCTTTCGTGAAACAGACAGTAGGTACTTAGACCCCAACTTATTTCTACTGACCCCTCCAATTGATAATTTATTTTGGTAGTAAAATTTACCTTATCATATTATGGATGTACAGTGGAACCCCCCTAAACCGGGCACTCGGGAAAATATGGAGTTTAACTTTAACTGGATTTCGTTTTTATGTATCTCTGTTTACAATGACTTTTCATAATTGCAAAACACTAGAATGTGCCGGACTCCCTGGGAATCTCCCAGGGTGTTCGGTTTGGAGAGGTTCCACTGTATTAACGTGTCCAGTGGAAATCGTAGCGTGTGAACTCACGATATGATGGCTGCTCAGCGGTCAAAGGGGGATAATCCATGTAATACGATTTACACCACCGCCTGAGCGAATCTTGCCATTATTTGTCAATTGTTCTATTTCAAAATCCTTGAATATTGCAGCTTGATTGACTGACCCTGAGATATGCTACAGCGCATGCTCAGCCAGTCAAATTTGAGATTGCCAATAGATGTTGTCATCTGGGGTCCGTTTCACTAAACTGTGTACCACTAAAAGATTTGAAGCCCAGACTGGCGCCCCATCGCCAAGTGTATGTGCGCGTCTTATCCGCAACCATGGGTGCATCAGCTGTGCCGTCGACAGCTGTCGGGAACAACGGCCGGCGGGTGAATGAAGACGCTCACGCTACGGCTGCGTGTACAAACATACACTTGGGTTACCGCGACATACACTATCTAGGGTCGGTATTATGGATTATTGCGGCTATTTGTGGTCCGTCTCTACTATATCTACGGCATACACTGCCACCTGCGCTAATCATGAACATATTTGTTAATTTCTGTACTTCCAAATAATTATTATAATTGAAATCAATCAGAGTGATTGGCTGAGCCTGAGGACAGCATACTTTAATTGTGCCGCCTGAAATCAAGCAGCGTTATTGGCTGAGCCTGAGCCCAAAATACTTTAATTATGCCTAAAAGCGTGCAACACGATTGACTGAGCCTGAGATGTGCTACAGCTCAGGCTCAGACAACAAAATTGCTTGATTGAGAGTTAGCATTGCTAATACAATGCAGATGTCCAGAATCTGATAGTCTGGACGATATTATAAGGCGGCATCAGTGAATACGATGATCACGATTTACATAGATAAGAAATGAAATGGCCATTTCAGGGAGATATCGACATATTACGGTGATTCTCTCCCCAGATGTTGCCGTCTCCTGTTACGGACAATATATGTAGATGTGACTGGATAAATGGGGCTTATGGGTTTTGCTACCAGTGTAGATCCTGATCAGCCTGTGCATCCGCACAGTCTGATCAGGATCTGCACTGTTCGCCATTCCATCAATGAAACACCCGTCATGCTTATAACAAGCAATGTAGATTGGTATCGGGCTACAGGAGTGTGATATTTGATCAGGAGCTACACTAGTCACTAGTCACACTAGCCCATTTCTCCAGTCACAGTCACCATTCATTAAATGTATTGGCGTATGAGGGTGATAGTGTTTGTAGTATGGACGAGGCGTGAAATGAAACACCTTCTATAAATTCATAATACAAACGCCCATTTGACGTATTGTCTTTACATCTCAATACAATGCATTAGACACATGTGACGTCGCGCCATGTTGTTGATAGGTTAACGTTCGCTTGACTTCATTAAGTTCCACCAGGTTGTGGAAGTGCGACAAAATGACGTAACACAAGAGTATTCACATTTGTAATACCCTATTTGGTTATTTACATCTTTGAAACTATCAGAAAATACAATGTAAATATAAGTAATACAACTATGGGCTGTTGTTTTTACTGTGGTTCACAATACATTTGGTCTGTTTAAAAAGCGTGGAGTTCTTCCTTCGGACTCCACGCACTTTATACATACCAAATGTATTGCACACGCCAGTGAACGCTTAAGCGCGTGATTTTATTCCTTAAATACAATGTAGATGTTTCAATGTCTGACCACGGCTGGTTTAGTTTATGCCTGGTCAATGTACATTGTAACTCACACAACATGACTGCTTTGGTCGTGTAATAATGCAAATCTTAACTTGAAATAAAACATAAATCATGGTTATGTAAGTAAAACATGCTGCTGTATTTGTGTAAGAATATAAATATAATATTTTGTGTTGACTTCATATGCTATTTATTAAACCCGTTGTCTGAACTCATAATGAACTCGGCAATGGCTCGTTTCTTATGAAACTAGAGCAAGTGGGTAAATGCTCACGGATACTCCCAGCCGACGCCTAGACCAACATACAAAAACGTTAACGTAAATCTTACGGACGGACGAACGGAAATAAGAAAAGTATATATCCCTCGATATACTTCGTAAACTCAGTTAGATAGCCGCAGGCGATACTGTAATGCCCTTTTCAGCAACCAGTCAGTCTCCCACCTGTGCTCACGTGTACGGTGGCGGGATAGACGAATGCGTATATTTGTCTGTGACTGGAGAAATGGGGCTTACGGGATTTCTTATCAGTGAAGCTCCCGATTAAATATCACTCTCCTGTAGCCTATTAACGATCTAGATTGTTGCGTATTAGAAGCACGCCGGGTGTTTAATTGATGGAATGGCGAACAGTGTAGATCCTGATCAGACTGTGCGGATGCACAGTCTGATCTGGATCTACACTGGTCGCAAAACACACAATCCCCATTTCGCCAGTCACAACCACATATAACCAAACGAGGTAACAGTTGGCCGCTGTAAGGCTCGTCATTGAGTTTATATTAAGTACAATAGCCCGGCTCTGGTATATTCTCCTTTATCGCATCACGGGTTTTCGCCGATATTGATTAAAAAAATTGCGTCCAAAGTTAGTAAATTGCGTCGAAAGTTAACATATGCCCCCCCCCCCCCATACCCCTCGGCTCGTTTACATACCTAACAGTGCAGACAGGCCTCAAACGAGATGGGCGGACTTATCTGGGACAACACGGCGGTCGATTACACGGGCCTGAGAAAATTACGGCACTAACAGCACAAGTATATAGTTGCCCTCTTAACATATCAGGACGCACGACTAGAATCTGCTGGTTTTCATAGTGTCAGTAGGCCTACTTCAGTGGCTGGATGGTGTCACCGAAATCGTCAGGAAACGCATTTTGAGCCGGCCGCGTGTGTCAGTAACTATTTGCTGACCGACTACAAATGCCAAAAAACGTCAATAAGCCCCATTTTGTCGACTGTCTTACATTTGTACAATGGACCTCTCTATTGTGTCTTAGGGAGGAAATAACCCGAACTGTCCGTCTGTAACGTAGGTTAGTCGCCCTGCGTTACAGACAGAAAGTTCGAGTTATTCTGGTACAGTGGAACATCTCTAAACCGGACACCCTGGGAGGTGCCCATGGTGTCCGGTTTAGAGAGGTTCCACTGTAAAACATACATATGACTACTTCATGACACGCGCGGGTGCTTTGCGATCACGAACATACATTATCATCGGAGATGAATGGCAATGAACCCGATCAGAATTGAGCAGAACTAACATTTATCCGTGTCCGGTTTAGAGAGTTTCGACTATATATGCTTATTACAGGTAATATTTGTGTGTGTTGTGTATATGTACGGAAGCCCATTAGGGCCACTTCACTTTTTTTTTATTATCTTTTCTTGAATTTTCGAGATCTTTTCTTGAATGTTCAAGATGTTTTCTTGAAAATTCAAGAAAATATCAAGAAAAGAACTTGAAAATTCAAGAAAACATCTTGTTTTCGAAATGTTTTTTTCTTGAATTTTCAAGATATTTTCTTGAAAATTCAAGAAAATATCTTGAAAATTCAAGAAAAGAACTTGAAAATTTAAGAAAACATCTTGAATAAATGGAATTTAAAGAAAAGTGAAGTGGCCCTAATGGGCTTCCGTATATATGTGTCTGTATTGCATGAATCAAATAGTATGCACCTGCTGCAACGAGTCTGTATTATCGCATGCTTACTGTAATGTATTCCTTTTTTTATTCCAGCGCTAGGGAAGAATTATGCAACCAACATCCAAATTTGAGGTCTTACAGATTTTATGTAAATGAGCTAATTTCGCAGCACATATTTTGCGGGTTGAACTTTTAAAACACACGGGTCTTACGCGATAACAAAAATAGTTCTAACAATTTAGTTTGATCGCATTTTCAGTGTGATAAATGTTTTCTTTGTGTTACATTTGTGTTATTGCACATGTTTCCGTAGTCTAAGGGTGCGACAAATAACTGCCATATTCGATCACTCGCGATTCATAACTCCATGGTTCGGTGCACGAATACAATCTCGCGGTTTTCCAAAAATATATGTTTAACTCGTTGTTGTTATTGTTGCTGCTGTGAAATTCCCGCGCTTGTTCTTCGCCAGACGCTTTCCACCCTAGATTAATTATTAGTCCATGTGTCATCCACAAACACATACTGCGAAGAATTTCAGGACGTTCAGTCATTTGATTAGTTAAATCGATTGGTGCACGGTTATGGTACATACCAGCAATCAATACAGTATAAGCTAAATGATGGTACTCAATGGATTTGTATAGTTTTAACCAAGTTTGCATTTGTATGGCCAGGAAAAAAGTAATACGCTGGATGTGTAAGTTGAACCCATGCCGCCGACTTTATTATACTAACATGTCACTTACACAAGCTGATCAGGGTCTGCCCTGTTCGCTATTCAATTAGTGAATTACTTTTATCCCGTCAACACAGTGCGTATGTGCCGTGAAACACGGTGCCGTGAAACATTTTTGATATCCAGTCAATACAATTTTTGCATTTTACAGCCATTTGTTTAGTGTTGACGGGATAAATAGAATAGTAGGTTAGTGCCATGAATGGGAAAAATATCTGGCCTTGCCAGATATTTTTCCCCATTCACGGCACTAACCTACTATTCTCTATATATTGCTTCTATCAAACAGAATAGCTCCTCGTCGACTTGCATAACTGTCTATGCACACGTATGTTATCTCTTTATTATACAATGATTGCACATAATTATAAAGATGCAATCGCTGGCACAGAGAGAGGGCCATACAATCTCACAGACTGCGCCGTTCGAGGATCGAACCGAGGCCGTATTAGCAAGAAGCGTGCTCATTACCAATAAGGGATCGTAGCCAGCTATTTCCCGTTGCAAATCTATTTATAGAAATCCGGTCCTTTTATCGTTTATTTCTTACTGAATAACTTGCAAAAATAAATACTGCAAACAGGGTAGACTCAGATCGGAATGCAGTCTGATCTATGTATACACTGATTTCAGTACAATTAATAAGTGTGAAACTAGTAATCTTGCAAATAATGCAGTTCCGCACCAGATTGGGCAGATATGTAGGATGATCTGGTTCAACACTAGTCGAAAACAAACTATAATGGCTTCTTTACACAACAAATAATGCGATATTCGGTTTTATTACAAGCAATTAGGCCATAAAATGTACAAGTTGGACCGGATTTCTATAAATAAATGCAAAGGGAAATAACTAGCTACGATCCCCTATTGCGCTCACCGGACAACGGCTTCCCACCGTGAGTGGGACAACGGCCGAGGATACCACATTAGAGATACCACCACTTGGCCCCATTGTTAACGACGGCTTATCTGTTGCACAACTGGAATCAAATTCACGCGTTACTTACAACAAAATATTTCAAATATTGAACCCACGGCGGGAAAATCACGAATCTATTATCAGGAAGCGACCGCGATCAGCGGTGCGTTCATATAATGTGTTGTTAGTTATAATGCCTTGACGGTTATTAAACAATAATGACAATGCACATAAGATAGCTTGAAAGATACCTTTATAGCCGTCATTAATTCCCACAGAGTATCCAGTGTTGGCCTTTACAAAGGGTTTTATAGGTCGGCGGAGGGCATGTCCTTTCATACCTAAAATACAACAACTGAGTTTTATCAGTCGCTATTTTCTTGTATACAATTGTTACCCGGTTTAATGGGATTTAGTAACGAAACAATTAGATATTGTTTTTCATTGTCTGTCGTAGAAGAAAAATCAGATATCACGAACGCGCGTAATAAAATACTACGTGTGTCTTTATGTTATTGTGTTATCAAATACCGATTGGGTTGGCGCTAAAATTTACTGCCATTCAAAATCCGTCTTCTCGCGTTACCACCTCGAATTTGTTTTGAATTCCCGTCATAATTAAGGAATTTCACACTGAATGTGTTCGATATACGAAGACAGCTGATAATTGCGATTAAGTTCAAGATTAATGGCTGATCCTATTTCGGCCAATGGTCGGGAAAATGGACTATGTTTGCGATCAGCGTAGGTTCTGATCAGACTGCGCATTTGCGCAGTCTGATCAGGACCTACGCTTCTCGCCGTTTCGTCACTGAAATAGACTTACTGCCATCTACAATGACAAGTAGATACAAGTACTAATGATACTGTGAGAATTCACAGTAGCTGCAATATAGTGAAAAATGCCTAAACGGTGCAAGGTACCTTTTCTCAGGTTTGCGGCCAGTACCCACAACTGGCCTACTAAACCATATATGTATTGCTACACTGAGGTCAATGCTGTTGCACTGGTCTCTGTGGAATTAACGTCTCCACAAATCATAGATTTTCCATGTTAACTTTCAGATAATTTGATTAAAGTGTCTCGCTGTCTCTCAATCGAATTTCAGCTATATCAGAATACAAGTTTAATAACTCTTGCGATTTTGCTGAATCCTACGTCATCAGTTATGAGGTACGATCTTTGTATTTGCCGAACACGTAGTGACTAATGGCGTAATGTTGCCGTATGAGGCATCATGATATTGCCGTACCTGATACGAATATCCGGGTTACAACGAATTGATAATTGACATTTCATAACTGGCGTCAAAATAACATTTTCAGAGTACATGAGGAAAATGTTGTCAACTTTCGTCGCTATTTACTGAAAATATGTAAATTTTGTTAAACGTATTTCATGTAATTACGCAGATGTACGAGGATACAAATCATACGGCCTGTATCAAATATTCCTGATATGTCTCCGATTTCAACGACATGGCGGCGCATATGGACCGTGCACAAAGACGACACGTGACTTGCACAATAGAAGAAAATAACTCATTGTTTATGTTACGCATTTGTTTTTATAACTCACGAAAACAAATTAATACGAAACACGATATATAGAGCAAAAGTAAAGAATTGTCTGAACTAAACCAGTCATGTGTGAGCCATAACAATCATAATGATTTCAGTTGTAAGAAATATAAACGAAACAATATGTAAAATGATACAAAACAAGCGAAAGTAAAATAATGTTCGGACCTCACATGAATCACTAAGCCTGTGTGCCAGTATATATATATGCACCCGGTATATTATACCATAAACCTATTGTTTAGCTTACTAACATATGATATTATGATAATTATGCTGTTCTACGGAGCGCCGCAGGGACATGTATTTTGTATTATTAATTCGTTTCCACGAAATAACAATTCGTTCCCTCAAGTTAACAATTCGTTCCCTCGAATTAACAAATCGTTCCCACGATATCACAATTCATTCCCACGAATAAACAATAGCTATATATCGTGGGGAACGAATTGTTATAGCGTGGGAACGAATTGTCAAATTGAGAAGGAACGAATTGTTAATTCGAGGGAACGAATTGTTATAGCGTGGGAACGAATTGTCAAATTGAGAAGGAACGAATTGTTATATCGTGGGAACGAATTGTCAAATTGAGAAGGAACGAATTGTTAATTCGAGGGAACGAATTGTTATAGCGTGGGAACGAATTGTCAAATTGAGGGAACGAATTGTTATTTCGTGGGAAGGAATTGATATAAAAACAAGATCACGTCCCTGCGGGGCTCCGTACTGCTCAGTCCGTTGAATGCGAACATATTTTCAGTAACAGTCTGTACATTGCATTTCCTGACTTGAATCGGAACTGAGAAACAACTGTATACTTCAATGAGAGATTGTAGCTACATGTAGTTATCTCCTGTTGAATTTATTTAAAGAAATCCGGTCCAAATTGTGTAGTTTAGGGCCTTATTGCTTGTAAAAAGGTCGAATGCAGCATGATTTGTAATGAAAATGAGCAATCGTAGTGATTTCCACTAGTGTTGATCCAGATCGTTCAACATCTACGCAATCTGATCTGTGACTAAATTATTTGCCAGATTCATATTTTCTCACGTATTAATGTTATTGCAATTAGTGTAGACTCAGATCAGACTGCACGTCCTGTCCTGCGGCCCGTTTCACTAAACTTCTTACACTAAACTGTTCGTAAGTGCACATTTCAATTTATAGATTTACATTTATTGAGCATAGGCTGCATATGCAGCCTATGCTCAATAAAAGTAAATCCAATAATTATTTACAAGAAACCAATGTTAATGTGAAATTTACAGACTATCATAAGTTTGCACTTACGAACATTTTAGGCGTACGAAGTTTAGTGAAACGGCCCCCTGATGTTTCAGATAGAATCGGCCGCTAACCGTGTCAACCAATTATCGCCAGGAGCGATACTGGCCATACATGGCATAAGCCCCATATCGCTGCAGTCACTGCCATACACGAGACACGCCACGTGGGTTTTTTACCATCGGACATTTAATAATTTAATAAAATACGTTTACAAAATTTACACTATTTTCCGTAAATGGCGTCGAAAGTTGACAAAAATTTTAGAGTACATGCGGAATATATATTCCGCATGTACTCTGAAGATTTTGTTAACTTTTGACTTTATTTATGAAAACTATTGTGAATTTTGTAAATTCATTTCATAAAATTACGCAGATGTCCAAACTCTCATGGCGTGTCTCATTAATGTGCTATTGTTGGTGGCCATATATTAGGTATAATTTAATTACAAACTGTTATAATCTTTACAAAGTAATATAACAGACATGTAGTAAAGCTCGACTAATTACATGAATGCCATTATCATATTGAATTAGAATGACGCAGATGGGAACGACTCACTCGTGGTAAACCTGCCTCTTATGTACTGTTCGTACTGTACCTAGACGTCTAGTAAATCCTTCGACTTCTATCGACGCTTTTACTGGCACCGGGTTGGTTGCGACGTTGTAACCCATAGGGTCGAATTTACTTGGGTGGTTACGCACGCCACCACTTGTTCAATCTGCTTTCAAACGCGTTCGATTGCTCATAATTTTATCTCCATAGCAATATCAATGATTCCACCAATATTGCAACATATAATGAAAAATACGTGACCTTTTTTTGTACAATATAATGCCTGTTTCCAATATTGTTTACATCTTCATGACGACGAAATTAAATATTTAATGGCGACAAAAAGATGTAGAATATATTGGAAACACGCATTTTATAGTATTTTTTATGTTCATATTATAATGCCTGTTTCCAATATTGTTTACATCTTCATGACGACGAAATTAAATATTTAATGGCGACAAAAAGATGTAGAATATATTGGAAACACGCATTTTATAGTATTTTTTATGTTCATATATTATAAAATCTGGAGCCCCATGAAAAAAGACTGACCTGCATACATTTAAAATCAATGTAATTATGGGACTTGACTGGAAAAAACTACATATTAATATTAATCTACATGTAGTACGTAGAAGATCTCACATGACTATGGATGTAGTATGATATTTATTAAACTCGTTGACTGATTTCATAAGAAACGAGGCTATGCCTCGTTTCTTATGAATCAGTCAACGACTTTAATAAATATCACATTAAATCAGCACAACTGTTATATTATATTCATCGCATGAGAACATCATAATACTCTGAAACCATACGGATCAAATAACATGTCTCGTTCCAAGTTATTGCTCTATGATATTATGAAGTCAATGCACTGTGGTTGCGATCACACTTGGAATGCCCATTTCAAGGAATAAATACATGGCAATCTGCGCTGGTGTAGCCAGTTGGATATACGGCCCAGTGACTGTGTGGAACATCAGTAACATTAGTTTGCTGACATCGGCTTTTTATACGTTTGTATTTATAAGGAATCGTGATATACTTCTCGTGTTTCTTTTGTTTACGTATTTATATTACTTGTTCGTCGGAAATACTGACAAGAAGACATTGAATGTCTGAGAACCGCTGTGTCGACTTGACCTGGAAACTGATGTGACTCGGACCAACAGTAACCGTAACCTGCATGACAACCACCGGGATATGTTTTACAAATACTGCTAACATCAGGGGCGGATCCAGCATTTGGATTGTCCTATTTTCGAGCTCTATTCTAGGGGTGTCCGGGGAACTTTTGAAATCTAGATGTCCAGAAATGCACTTTCCTGTGTTTTACGGCATTTAAATTCAGACACCAACTGGTGGTAAACTGTGATCTATGTAAACTCCGTGGCTGAACGGGGATGGGGTGGGGGGGGGGGGTGGCAATCCCGGACCCAGTCCCTCCAGATCCTCCCCTGAACATTGATGTAGAACCATCCTGTTCAATGATGTAGACAACACACCAACCAGCTTAATGCATACATTTCGTCTATACCAGACAACGTTCAGTTGTTAGTACATGGACTTTATATGATCTTCATCGTAGCCCTATGTCATGGCATTGGCTCATCTAAAACGTGAAGACATGTGTGCTTTGTGTTACTACTGTCTGTTTCACGAAACCTGCCCAAAATTTACGGCCATATAAAGAATGCAAAAACTAATTTTGTTTTGATAATATTAAATTTTAGCAAAATTTAAGAATGAGCCTTATTTTTATTTCGTACAATTTGGTCAAATATTGATTTTATTTCGAAAAATGAGTTCTCTATGAGAATTTAACATGGAGAAAAAAGAGAACCTGGAGGCTGAGGAGTCGAAAACTTAAACAATTGGGAAATTGATTCTGGAACTTAGCTAGATAGCTTGGAAATGATCTAAGAAAACAAAAGTTAGATTTTGAAAATCGGTCCAAAATTTCTGACATTAGAAAAATTTCTCCATGTTAAATCCCCATGGAAAAATTTGTTTTTCGTAATAAAATCAATATTGGACCAAATTTCACAAAATAAAAAGAAGGTTCATTGTACAATTTTGAAAACATTTAATATTATCGAAAAAAAAAATTGTTTTTGCATTGTTGATATAAAACAAAATAAAAAGAAGGTTCATTGTACAATTTTGAAAACATTTAATATTATCGAAAAAAAAATTTGTTTTTGCATTGTTGATATAGCCGAAAATTTGGGCAGTTTTCGTGAAACAGACAGTACCAGGTATTAATGGTGAAATATTTATTTAGTTTCATGCATTGCTAAGCTAATATTCATGTCTTCAGAATATATGAAGTGAAAGCATGGCATACTAGAGTAAGTGTGAAGGTAAACTTATTGGAGACACGCCATGTGATTTTGTACCTTCGGATATCTGCGTAATTTAATTAGATACGTTTACAAAATTTACAATATGTTTCATAAATAAAGTGAAAAGTTGACAAGATTAGTACATCGCAATACGTTGAAGCTGTAAGAACCACATCCAGTGAAACCTCTCTAAACCGGACACCCTGGGAGGTCCCCAGGGTGCCCGGCATAGAGAGGTTTCACCGTAAGTCAGGCATTTCATCATGCTGAGGTACAGGTGTGTGCTATGCGATCACGAACAGACATTATCACCCGAGATACATGACCCAGAAACTCATAAAAATAACAGGTATTTTCTTGGTGTCCGGTTTAGAGAGGTTTCACTGTACATGTATCATGTTTTCTGTAGCGGCCTCGTTTGCATATTTATTACACACGTGTATTATGGATTGTAATGCACTGTTTTATTCCACTGTGAATAAACATATCTATTGCACATGTTATTGCATTGCAAAAAGTCATTTATACAATAAAATAACAAAATCTGGGGGCCGTTTCACTAAACTTCGTACGACAAAAATTTTCATAAGTGAAAAATTATGATAAATATCACATTAACACTGTTTTCCTGTAAACAATTGTTGGATAATCATTTATTGAGCATAGGCTGCATATGCAGCCTATGCTCAATAAATGTAAATCCATCAATTGAAATTTCCAGACGATTCTAAATTTGCGCTTACGAACATTTTAGTCGCACGAAGTTTAGTGAAACGGCCGCCAGCAGCTGTAGTGCCTCAATGGATAATAAGTATATCTCGCATAGGCCGATGCGCCACAGTGACATAGTTGGCAGTTGATGGAACTTATCACGTTGTGCCGACTCACTGGCTTGCATTTTATTGCCGAATAACTGGATTATCGTGTTATCGTCTACACCGAAATAGATGGAAATGGCGCGTGTGCAACCTGCAACCCGTGCTATTAATTATGTAACTTACGAGACAGCCGACCCAACTCCACAGGCCATAAAACAACATGCGCAAACACTGTAGATACATGTGAGCCGGTTCGTAAAGAGCAGCATTTGACAGTATTGTTAAATTATAAAACAGAATCCTCATTTTCACGTTAAACCCACAGTTTGAAGTAACGGACCGAGGTATACAAATACATTAAATATGCATAAAAACATATATAAATGAAAAAAAGTAAGCTAAACAAAATGGTGTTACTCCCTCTATAACACTTATATGTATAAGTGTTATAATGGGCGTAACTCAATTTTGCTTAGCTTATTTTTTGTTCATGTATACATGCTTATAGGCATATTAAGCGTCATAGAGGGAGTAACACATTTTTATACCCACTTTTTTGTAAAAAAAAAATGGGTATATTGTTTTCGTCACGGGTGTCCGTCCGTCCGTACGTCCGTACGGGCCAACATCGGGGGTTTAGGAGCTTAGGGTAAGGGTTAGTACCTTTGATCTCTTTGATATTGTCGGTGCCTCATAAATTTAGGAGCTAACTCTTTGATATTTAGGAGCTAACCCTTTGATCTTTTATATAGCGGTGCCTCATAACTCTCAAATGTTTGTCCGTCCGTCCGTCCGTCACGTTTCTTGTAACTCGAAAAACTTTTTCACCTTCATACCTACGCGCCTGATATTTGGTATGTAGCTTCGTTATCATGTGCAGATGCGCAAAGTGAATTCGGATTTTTTATCCGACCCTCCATCATGGATTACCTCCCCCTTTCGGACTCAGAATTTCCCATTTTTTCCTTGTAACTCGAAAAACTTTTTCACCTTCATACCTACGCGCCTCATATTTGCTATGTAGCTTCGTTATCATGTGCAGATGCGCAGAGTGAATTCGGATTTTTGATCCGACCCTCCATTATGGATTATCTCCCCTTTCGGACTCAGAATTTCTCATTTTTTCCTTGTAACTCGAAAAACTTTTTCACCTTCATACCTACGCGCCTCATATTTTCTATGTAGATTCGTTATCATGTGCAGATGCGCAAAGTAAATTCGGATTTTTCATCCGACCCTCCATCATGGATTATCTCCCCCTTTCGGACTCACAATTTCCCATTTTTTCCTTGAATTGTAACTCGAAAAACTTTTTCACCTTCATACCTACGCGCCTCATATTTGCTATGTACCTTCGTTATCATGTGCAAATGCGCAAAGTGAATTCGGATTTTTCATCCGACCCTCCATCATGGATTATCTCCCCCTTTCGGACTCAGAATTTTCCCATTTTTTCCTAACTTCGAACTCAAAAACTTTTTCACCTTCATACCTACGCGCCTCATATTTGCTATGTAGCTTCGTTATCATGTGCAGATGCGCAAAGTGAATTCGGATTTTTGATCCGACCCTCCATTATGGATTATCTCCCCCTTTCGGACTCAGAATTTCCCATTCTTTCCTTGTAACTCGAAAAACTTTTTCACCTTCATACCTACGCGCCTCATATTTGCTATGTAGCTTCGTTATCATGTGCACATGCGCAAAGTGAATTCCCATTTTTGATCCGACCCTCCATCATCGATTACCTCCCCCTTTCGGACTCAGAATTTCCCATTTTTTCCTTCCTTGTAACTCGAAAAACTTTTTCACCTTCATACCTACGCGCCTCATATTTGCTATGTAGCTTCGTTATCATGTGCAGATGCGCAAAGTGAATTCGGATTTTTGATCCGACCCTCCATCATGGATTATCTCCCCCTTTCGAACTCAGAATTTCCCATTTTTTCCTTGTAACTCGAAAAACTTTTTCACCTTCATACCTACGCGCCTCATATTTGCTATGTAGATTCGTTATCATGTGCAGATGCGCAAAGTAAATTCGGATTTTTCATCCGACCCTCCATCATGGATTATCTCCCCCTTTCGGACTCAGAATTTCCCATTTTTTCCTTGTAACTCGAAAAACTTTTTCACCTTCATACCTACGCGCCTCATATTTGCTATGTAGCTTCGTTATCATGTGCACATGCGCAAAGTGAATTCCCATTTTTGATCCGACCCTCCATCATCGATTACCTCCCCCTTTCGGACTCAGAATTTCCCATTTTTTCCTTGTAACTCGAAAAACTTTTTCACCTTCATACCTACGCGCCTCATATTTGCTATGTAGCTTCGTTATCATGTGCAGATGCGCCAAGTGAATTCGGATTTTTCATCCGACCCTCCATCATGGATTATCTCCCCCTTTCGGACTCAGAATTTCCCATTTTTTCCTTGTAACTCGAAAAACTTTTTCACCTTAATACCTACGCGTCTCATATTTGGTTCGTAGCTTCGTTTTGATGTGCTGATGCGCAAAGTGAATTCGGATTTTTTATCCGACCCTCCATCATGGATTACCTCCCCCTTTCGGACTTGGCATTTGGGGAAAGTGGGTATATTGCGATGGCGCGCCATCGACTTTTTCTAGTTATTATCTTATTTTTCTCCATTTGTATATGCTTTTAGGCATATTTAATGTATTTATAGACCTCGGTCCGTTACTTCAACCTGTGGTTAAACCTGCTCTCACACACCCCACGCTAGGGAGACATATTTTATGTTTGATATTGTTGGATATACAGCCAGGTCCCTTTTCGCAGCTATCCGCCATTCTAGACTGGGACGGCATATGTTTCATATCAATGAGACACGGCTGGAGAAAAGGTACCGTATGACATGTATCCCAATTCTAGATCCTGACAAATATTACACCGTTACACAGTATGAGTATTGTGTAAACAGCTAACGACAGCACCGACGGATTAGCGAACAACGTAGACCCGGATGCGCAGTCTGATCTGGGGCTACGCTGGTCGCATACGTCATAAAACAAATTTTCTCATTCAGTACCTAATTCACGAATTGGGCGACGGTGCAGCATTCTAGAATGTCGGCACGTGAGTGTGCATATCTGACACTCATATGGATGAACTGTGCATGAACTGCACTGATAATGTAGTAAGTATACTGAAGGACTGACTTTATAGAATGTGACCTTTTGTTTCCAATGTCGTAGCATCATACATGTGACTGAATGTTTAGATAAAGTATATCTGACACTATATTTGTATATACTATACAGAGCATTGAGATGCGATCTCTGCAATTTTACTTTGTACATGCTACCGGTCAGTTGTTTCGCCAATTGGAGCGTTTGACACGTACAACACATATTATGGCAGAAAAGATAATAAAATGTGCTGCAATACATCCCATATATATACGACAACGTCCTATAAATATTATCTCAGCAGCCTCCACAAAAGGTTTATATATCTGAGCTTTTCTAACATCACTCAAAATATATACTATGGACACTTTTGCAATGTGTAAAATATCAAACTGGTGCATAGTCTATAAGTACATCTATCACAGGTAAAGGCCGTATTTACTCTCATCTATAGTAGGCAAGTAGACAATAGTGACAATACACTCAGATAACTGCTATCAAGCCACTGGATTCGATACAGTATGTATTGTAATACAGGTATATATTTACAGCACTGTGTATTGTTGTTACTGTTACACAGTAATTACTGAATTCTCTAACATTTAAAAAAAAAAGGTCAACAAACCCTTCAGATACAGACTTTGTATCTCATCTAAATTTGATGAACACGAGGCAAGGCACGCTGTTGCCTGATGTCTTCCGATCATGTTGCAACACAGATTATTCATGTGTTTTCATATAGTTAGTGGTATGTGTCAAACGCTAGAAGAGGTACAACAAAAGGTAAAACGCTAAATGAGGTGGTGTACACGCTACGATGGCCGACATGACCACTCCATGCAGCATGTAGGATATAGTAAGAAGAGAATGTCCACATGTATGTTATACATATATCCCATGACATTTACGAAGCAATTATGCATTAATCACATGATGATCCGGTGTTCCACGGGTCCTTAAGACATTTTGTGATACAATTACGCCGAATTGACATAATATACACTTGATGAAAGGTACTTCATGACCATTCAGAGTGCTTGACTGTTAATTCGGCGAAATGTTTGTACCAAACCATATCACTAGTGCTGCGCCGGAGTAAAACACACATAGAAGATACTGACTGACTAGACACATTTTCGTCTCGCAACCGGTGCAAGGAATTTTCACCGGGTTCTGGACAAAAATGCATTTATGCAAATAGCTCTAAGTATAGCTGAGTGGCGTCTCGTCAGGAAACCGGTGCATTTTTCAACTTGAAACATTTTATGCCGGCGCGGATTGCATTACCAGTAAAATTGCAATTATATTATTCAGTTGACGACGTATTATCACTATGCACGATGGTCAGATACTAAACACATGTAGCTGTGAATGGAGAAATTGCGCTTATGGGTTGTGCGACCAGTGTAGATCCAGATCAGCCTGCGCATCCGCGCAGTCTGATCAGGATCTACACTGTTCGCTATTCCATCAATGAAACGCCCATCATGCTTCTAACAAGCAATATACATCGCTATCAGGCTACTTGAGTGTGCTATGTGATCTGTAGCCTATTTCACCAATATTGCAAAGTATACTTTTCTAGCAAAGTATACTTTGAGGGAGAAATTTCAATTTTAGGATAAATTTATTCATTTTTATTATACTGAATTTATTACATTATCACAGCCATTTTGGCTGTGATAATGTAATAAATTCAGTATAATAATTCTGCATGCTTTTAATCATCAATATGCAGTCGTTAGTTCTATACGAAATAATACTTTTCAAGAAAAATAAATGATTACTCCCTCAAAGTATACTTTGCTAGAAAAATATACTTTGCAATGTTGGTGATATAGGCTACATGAGTTACACTGTTCGCAAAGCCCATAAGCCACATTTCTCCAGTCACAGCCACGATATAACGTTACCTCAATGACGTTATATCACGACAGGGACGATAACCGCATATCTACCTACTAATCACACATTGTCCCCCGCTGCCACAACTATAGACAAAACTCATCAATTATTGAAATATTATAATGGCAATTTTGGTATTTCGCTTCCAGCTGCGCGGATATTGGGAAGTATAATAATATTAATAACGGGGTGAAAATACTCAACATAAGTACAAGTTATTGTTCACATATTGAATTTGTAAGGAATTAAATGCGAGGGAGTGCTAGCGACCGCAGCATTTAGCTGAGGAAAAATCCAATATGTGAATAATAACTGACTTATAGTTCAGCCAAGTGTACAATGCAATGTCCTATCCGAGTATTGATTTTCCATTTACTGTCGAATCATTAAATCTGGTAAAACACAACTTATTCGGATTAAACGTTGCAATATGTTAAATAAGTGGAGCACAATACTGTCCTACTGTCCAGCGATTGGCTTAGAAAGTAGGGTGCACTATGGAGTATGGTTGTGACTGGAGAACATAAAGGATCTTACATGAGTGGTAATGTAATATGATATTTATTAATTAAACAAGTTTACGTTTTACATACGAAACGAGGCTATGTTCAAACGAGTTTAATACATCATATTAAATCATCACATATATTAGATTATCTTTATTTCATAAGCGCAGCACCTTACATGAAAGCTGTATTGATCACTAAATACCTTTTTCTGTAGCGAGCTCATTTACATATTCATTAGCATATTGTATTGTAAGTTTAACCTATTACATTTGGAATACACCTTTATGGGTATGGAATATTTTAAATATTTCAATTTTATTTTTTTTATTTCTCAATTAAAGTATATGTTGTGACCACTCATTTGAACCGTCTCGACGAGACGGTTCAAATGGTGGTCACGACATATACTTCTAAGCACATATAAAGACAATATTCCGCAAACAAAATGACATATCCTTAGCATGATATGGGTTAATGTGCTACATGCACTGAGGAAGACAATGTTATATAATAAAGGGGCGTATGATCGATATGTTCATTTTAGCTTCTGATCTGCCAGTACAGATATTCAGCCAGGTATTATGCGGTATAGCCTATTAAATAAGGATCGATTCTGTTTGTTAGATGCTTAACTTGTGTTTCAGCGAATGAATGGCGAACAGTGCAGACCAGTAGCCTATTTCACCAACATTGCAAAGAATACTTTTCTAGCAAAGTATACTTTGAGGGAGTACTCATTTATTTTTCCCGAAATGCATTATTTCATATAGAACTACCGACTGCATATATTTGATGATTAAAAGTATGCAGAATTATTATACGGAATTAATTTCATTTTCACAGCCAAAATGGCTGTGGTAATGTAATAAATTCAGTATAATAAAAAGTAATAAATTTATTCTTAAATTGAAAATTTCTCCCTCAAAGTATACTTTGCTAGATAAGTATACTTTGCAATGTTGGTGAAATAGGCTACTGATCAGACTGTGCGGAAGCTAAAGACAGCAGGAGGAATCAAGAGTGTTATGTTTCCACAACTACATCTACCAATATGCCGCCATCATACAATAATAATGTTACATTATAGTGCATACAGTTAAAATCACTGCTGCCAGACTTGATTCTATACACCGACCGTACTGTGCCCATACTGAATACGTCAGAGAATATGCATAACTTCGTCAGTCAGTGTTAACCCTTTGAACCCGAAAGCCCGCTATAGCGGCGTTTGCAAACAGTGCAGATCCAGATGAGCCGGCTCGTAACGAGCCGTCTCATCAGGATCTGCACTTTTTGCGAAGTACTTTTCATATTTATTAGAACAAAAACACCCCCTTTTCATAAATGGGCAAATCTGAAAATCATTTGACGATTGGATTGGTGGGAAATTAGCATATCGCAGTCCATTCCACTTACTTAGGGTTGAAAGGGTTAAGTGTACTAATGCTAAGAAGAAAGGCTCGCCATATATGTATTTGTGAAGCAGATTTATGGATGACATGAATTTAGCAATTGCATAAAAAATTACAATTTTCGGGAAAAAAAATGTTTTTTTTTTCGAAAATTGTAATTTTTTATCGCCAATACTTAATCAACCTGAGATGTTTCCGTGTGCATACAATTAAACTGTATACCGTGCTGTGATGTACGTCTTTATGTTATTATTCCAACGAGTAATGTAAGCAATAATTAGCAAAATAAAAGATAACAGCGTCAAAACTTTTCACATCGAACCGTTTACATGATGTTCATTGAAGTGTAAATAATGGGTTGGGTCCCTTATGAAGGGGACAGTGGAACATGGGGACTACGTCTCTTTATGACGGGGACAGTGGACAGGGGAGCTAAATCCATAATGAATTAGAAAATGAACAAATGAGTTAAGTTCCTTATAAAGAGACAGTGGGAAAATGGGGCTAATTCCATAATGAAGGGGACAGTGAAAAAGGGCGCTAAGTCCCTTATCGACTTTGCCCCTTGTCCCACTGACCCATTCAAATATATCCGATGCCCTATCCAATGTACAATGCAACAGATCATAAATAATCGGGCGTACACAATCAGTTAATCTGTCTGAGATGAAATGACGGGATCAAATGGTTCGGTGAGGGTAAAAGGTGGATTGGTACAGAATGTGAGACGTGTCTCGTTAATTCCTCCCAATATAAATATAAATAAGTATAAGCTCAATCAAGTCAGGCATATAAATAATGAAACGGCGTGTAAAATAAACCACAACCTTGCGCTCCCAGCCACGGTGGTGCCAGATCCGCATGCACGTACACACAAAATGTAAACTGTATTTATGTTACAACGATTACAAACAAGCGCTATACTTATACAAATGAGTACTCTGAAAGTTGTGTCAACTATTGACTTTATTTATGAAATATATTGTAAATTTTGTGAACGTATATATAATGAAATTACTCAGACGTTCGATGGTACAAAATCAAATGGCGTGTCTCAAATGATTTCATTGGCACCGATGGAGAAGTACGGGTTTCCTTTATGTGGGAGAAATGTGACCCGACTTGTCCAGCCTGGTTGCCACCATACCATCTCATATACCGCCCCAGTCGAGGATCGAACCTGGGCTGCATTTATGTTGTCTTTATAAATTGTGCTAACCGGACAATCCAACATACACGGGCACGTGTATACAGACACCATACATATATATACATTTATATATACATGTATATACTTACAGAAGACCGGGCTAGAGTCCGTTGATATCAAGTGTCTCAGGCAAGGCTAAGAAACGTGTAGGAACTCCGAGGCATTGACGAGTTGGAAACTGACGTGTCGTTCGTTTAACGTCGTCACATGACGTCACTGAATGCCGTCAACGTCTTTACGCAACGTAACAATATAGCATTCTAATGCACCGAAACTAGAAAGCACGCATCTGATTGGTCAATTGAAATCAGAGCCTATAAAATATGAAAAATCACAGCATATAAAATCTCCGTTTTACCAGCCTGTGTTTTACAACTTGACATATTTATGTAACCCTACGCGCTTTTGTAAACAATGGCCAGCGCGGCGGGGAATGCAAATATTTCCAAATTAATTTCGGTACATTTTCGGTTATCCATTCGGCCATATTGACATGTACAACCGAAAGCGGAAAAGAGAATCTACCAACGGCTGACAAACGTGGCTTCAGTGTGGTGGCCCTTCAACAAATTCCTAAAAATATTACCCACCCGCCCAAAATGCAGAAAAATTTAATAAAGCGCTCAAATGCAAACTCAATATGCCGGTACCACCTATAACTTTACGAATTCCAATGTGCACATACATGACTATACATAATAAACTGTATTGCAGATGGGTATTCACCTGAATTAGGCGTAAATCCAGGGAAATTCTAGGCCTGTTGACACAAGTTGTTGCTGACATTTCCTTTGTAAAATCACACGAACCCAATGCAGAATTGTTGGCATTTCTTTAAATGAATAAAAGCAAATAACTGTTGCAATTAAACATACAAAAGCAATAAAATAGTTAATATAAACATTACAGTTGAATAAATGTATACATGTCTTTGAAAAAGTCCCGTTAATCTCTATTTGAAATGGGAATATTCTTCGGCGGAGTTAATTTCTTCTTCTTCAAATTCATTTGGTGTGAGGCGTTATCGATATGACGACAACAACCTGCTGACGTAATGAAAAAGATTACTGTTCGTGATATGCTACGACGTTTATAGAAAGCGGGGAGCACACTAGGTGCATTAGAATGGGGATAACCATGCTTTGTTTTTCGATTTGGAGCGGTATGTGTGAGGTTTTATGGTCTGTGAATCAGTTTTACGGCTCCGCTGACGCGTCGCCGTAAAACTGATTCACAGACCATAAAACCTCCCACATACCGCTCCAAATCGAAAAACAAAGCATGGTTATCCCCTAAATGTACGCGTTCTTTTTAGCTCACCTGAGCGAAGCTCATGTTCAAAGTTGTTAAAATTGCGACCCCGGGGTCAAAAATGGGCGTGGCCCGTGGGGTCAAATTTTATTTTTGACCGAATATGATCATGTTATATATCAAATCGAAGGTATCCATGAGGCGATCACTCTGGTACATTTTTGTCGAAATCGGATTGTTATGTCATCCAAGATGGCCGCCGAAAGGTCAAAAGGTCGTTCTTTTATTAGAGATTTCAAAATTCTTCTTCACATGAACCGCTTAGCCCATGGTAGCCAAACTTAAAAGTTATCGTCCATGGGTGAAGCCTTTTCAGATTTGTTAAAATGGAGGTTATCGCTAATCCAAGATGGCCGCCGTCTAAAAATAGCATATATTCTTAAAAAATCTTCTTCTCATGAACCGCTTGCCGGATTTCGACTAAACGTGGTAGGAATGATCGATTTATAATGCTCTTTCAAAGTTGTGAAAATGGTGACCCCGGAGTCAAAAATGGGCATGGCCGGTGGTGTCAAATTGGGGTCAAATTTTATTTTTGACCGAAAATGCTCATGTCATATATCAAATTGAACGTATCGATGAGGCGATTGCTCTGGTGCAATATTTGTCGGAATCGGATGATTATGTCATCCATGATGGCCACCAAAAGGTCCATTTATTCAAGATTTTGAACATCTTTTTCTCAGGAACCACATGGCCGATGCTGGACAAACTTCATAGGAAGTTAAGATCCTTCGGTGAAGCATTTTCAAATTTGGTAAAATGAGAGTCATCGCTTAATCCAAGATGACCGCCATCTAAAAATAGCACAATTTGTTTTAAAACATGAACTTGATGTCACATTGTCCTCTGGTGTTCATGGAGTCAGGTGAGCGAATTAGGGCCATCATGGCCCTCTTGTTTATATTTTATATTTGCACACTCGATGTGTCTGCAGCTATTCATGTCGCACTTGATTTTTCCAAAACGTGGTACATATAGTTTTATAATATTTCCACTTTTAAATCAACGTGTCAGAGGTACTTGGATGATTTAATCGTCCTGAGATATACGTCTATTTTATGCACTCAATCAACGCCATAATTGACGAAGTCAATGCCAAAGATCCCCACCTGACTTTATTTCCCAGTCGACAGATTCAAGCTAATCCGAATTTTCTGGCGTTTTGCGCAGGGCGATCACGCCCAGCGCAAAACGGCGGAAAATTCTGGTTCTGAATCACGCGGCTGCTTTACACGTGCAAATAGACTTGAGTATACTCTGAAGGATGGGAGCATACATATTGTCGGGGACACATTATTTATCATGTGTTGAAGGTCAACAGTTATTTGGTGCAGTGTTTTGGATTTATCGATACGCACTGAAGGTGGTTGGTTAACGTAATATAACTCGACGCTGGGCGGGTCACAAGGACCATCGAACGATAGCACGTGAAAGCAGATGTTGTCCGCGTGTTGTCATATTTCAAATGAGGCTGAGAGGTGGGTATTTGGCATGTACAACAATGATGTCGGCCATCGTGGTAGATGTATCTGTTCAGTCTCTTATTTTCAAATTGCGCGATTTATTGTACGCATTTAGAGAACGGCCTCAACCGATATGCCATATTTGCATTGGTGGTCCTGCGTAGCCTATGGGTGGTCTAATTCACACTGGGTACGAATTGAGAACTTGAGGAACTTTGGTTCGATTCGGCTTATATTTAAGGGTGGGACCTGGCTCGAACACCTTCCATACCCGGAACTTTGGTTATTGGGTGCATTGGACCCAATGACCAATCAAAGTACTGAAAGTACTGAGCTGAGTACTGAGCTGTAATTCCATATCCGGGCTCAAGTATTGTAAGTGAAAGTGTACGCTATTACCACTCATTCGAAACATGACGACGCGACAATTCAAATGAGTGAACCATCTATACGACACGCTTCAAATGAGTGGTAACAGTATATTTTTATAAATTTTCGATATCATTTAAGGAAAATATGACTGATTTTCGAAATCAATATCAGCGAAATACGGCGATGCGATAAGGGTGGTAATTTCATATCCGGATTCACTCTTCAAACACCTGTGGTTATAGTGTTGTTTTATGCAAATTAGTACACGCCATAGTTGTGAATGAAAAAATCCAGACAGTTGCCAGACAGGTGTGATTCGGGTTTACAGACCATTAATGCGCGACCAAAATAGCCCGTTTTATTTGTGGAAAATGAACGGCTAAATTTGAGGTTCCATTGATTTTTCTTCAATTATTTATGTACCAAAGATATACATTCTAACAAATGTGAAATGTAAAATAGCATAAAACGAGTCGTTAACAATGACCTAGATACAAGATGTATACATACGCGCCACAAGAAAAAATAGCGCCATGATATCTGACTGTATTTTGAGACCCGGCTACATAAGCTGCGAGAGGCTAAAAAGGAACTTTGGTTATTGGGTGCCTGGTTTGTACCTGAAGACGCGACAGAAATCAATCTTCTTAACATACTTGCAACAATTATTAACTTTCCAATTACTTTCAATATTAACGGTATAATGTTCTAAATACATCGAAATATAGCGAATGGAATTAACGAATCTATTAGCTCTCAATAAGAGGCGTCGTCGTCTATAAAACATAAGGAGTGATACGTTTGAAGTGCTCCTGGGGGCCGTTTCACTGAACTTCTTACGACTAAAATGTTCTTCAGTGCAAACCAATGATAGTCTGTAAATTTCACATTAACAATGTTTTCTTGTAAACAATTATTGGATTTACATTTATTGAGCATAGGCTGCATAAGCAACATATGCTCAATAAATATAAATTCATCAATTGAAATTTCCAGACGATTCAAAATTTGTACTTACGAACACTTTAGTCGTACGAAGTTTAGGGAAACGGGCCCCTGGTATGGAAGGTGTTCGAGCCAATTCTCACCCTTAAATATAAGCCGAAACGAAACGTTTGAAGTGTTGAAGAAGGGTGCAATGAAGATCTCACACACAATCAACATAGTTTTGACAACGAAGATTTTTCATGAAACATATTTGCAACTTTTACAATATTTTACGTCAGAAGTTAACGAAACGTCATCTAAAGAAACATTCACATTTTCTGGAAATATTCATGAAAAATCGCACATCTTTTTAAGCATGGCTTGTCTCATTACTTACGTTTGCGTCTGTTCAACTTTATGCCATAATATGTATGTATAGGGGGGTGTGAACAAGAGGAGGTTCAATATAGCATACTAAATCATCACTCGTGTAAGAATAGTAGCCAATTTCACCAAAATTGTCAGTACTCTTATCCAGCTATGTGTACTTTGGCGGAGAAATTTTCGATTTATAATCAATATTTTCCATTTAATGAAATATAACATTTTCTAATAAAAACAATTACTGTGATAATTTAATTTACTCCCGCAAAGTATACTTTGGTAGATAAGCGTACATAGCAAGTTTTATGATGAAATTGGCTACTGATATATATACATGTATATAAAAAGTAATTTCCAACAGCGCTATATCGAAAATGTCGCTAAATATAAAATAATTACTGCACGCGCTGAGGTTGACCTGTGAATCATACTGATAATGTTTGGCCTTCCAGTCGGCGTAAATGTGTTATTGTCTGCCAACGTAATGCTATATGTTTATCTAAACTACAGTGACACCTCTCTAAACCGGACACCCTGTGAGGTCCCCAGGTTGTCCGTTTTAGATATGTTCCACTGTAAATCAGGCATATCACCATTCTGGGACATACTTATATCGTTTGCAATCATGAACATGCATTATTATCTGAGATTCGTTACCAACAAACCTCTCAAAATGAGATCGCATATATTATCTTGGTGCCCGGTTTAGAGAGGGTCCACTGTATATTAATGTTGCTTCTAAACCGCCCGCAGAAATGACACTGCTACATTTTGCATGCACGTTAACCCGACATTTATGTCTGCAACGCGTTACAGACAGAACACTCGGGTTACAAGCACGTATACCTTTTTGCAGTACAATGGAGGTCCCTAGGGTGTCCCGTCTAGAGAGGCTCACTGTAATTAAGCACTACATGAACAGTGTTTGTCATTTTGAATCATGAACAGACACGAAAATGAAATAAGTGGCAGTGAAACCCATGTCAATCAAACACAATGGTGTCACTAGGGTGTCCGGTTTGGAGAGGTTCTACTGTATTATATTCTGAATACAACACAGGTTATTGATAGCAAACAAGAAACAAACATATAGCTTGGTAATTGTCCTTAACAAGATGATGTATATGAATTTCACGCGAGAGAGACTGACATTATAGGAATGAATGGCCTTTTTGTGGAATTTATCGGGGTATAAACTTGGAAAAGTCGCGGGAATACTGGACGAAGGCCGGAAGGCCTCTTCCAGTATTCCCGCGACTTTTCCAAGTTTATATCCCCGATAAATTCAACAAAAATGCCATTCATTCCTTATAATTCCAGCATTTGAAATAAATTCATCAAGAAAATGTGTTTATTTTCCGACATACACAACCGTGTGCGTTAATCTCGCGCAGATTATCAACGTTTCTGACCATATATGCCAACTCGTTATCAAGCGATTTGATTACTAATAATACTAATACAAGGTGTATGATCACGTGGTACTAACAACAACAACAAGTACCGATTCAAAGTACGTATTATTTTATAGTGTCCTTATTACGTAACGGATTTTGATGTAATATGGCGCATCAAACGCGTCTTATTAAGTTGAATTTGGTTGTCTCTTTATTTTCGCCCAAGCTTCTGTCGTTTCTGCGAATAATCGATTTTCACGTCTCCGACACGGAAATCGATTATTCGCAAAAACGACACAAGTATGTGCCAAACTCCCTAGACCACCAAATGCAGCTCATGAACACGCGTTTGCTACGCCATATTTCATCAAAATCCGTTGCATATTAAGGAAAATATAAAATAATACTTACTTTGGAGTGGGCGACGTTGTTGTTGTTGTAACCACGTGATCATGCACCTTGTAATAGGGAGTGCGGCTAAGTGATGACGGTGTGGTGAGCACCCGACACCAAATCAGGTTATTCTAAATTCGGGGCTGAATATTTTTATTTATTATAAATTTATCAGTTATGATTTTTCGGTATTCCCTATCTATGCGGGTGAAATATGGGAACCGAGACCATTTACCCGGCCGAAAATGATCTAAGCTGTTGACAGGCCGTTAAACATCATTAAATAAATAAATAAATGTCATGCAATCAGGAAGTGATATCATCATCAGATAAATAACAGCGCCACCTGTCGGCGATGTTAATTTCTGGTTATCGAATTAACACGTTAACTATCTGGCATTGACAGTTCCATGCTTATTTCTCGACTATTCCATTCATCATATAAGGTGAATTTTAAAATAAATAACTGAAATATAGTTGCAACAAACACTGCAGATCCACATGAGACGGCTCGTTGCGAGCCGGCTCATCAGGATCTACACACAGGCGAATCTAGCGTGTCTTGGATGGTCAATTATTGTTTGTATACACATAAAACACCTTTCTAAACAATGTACAAAACAATTCAAAAGTGCCCGGGTGTAAATATAATAATACTTAGAAAGGTACAAAACTCCCATTCGCCACCATTGTACGAAAACTCACACAATGTAAACAATTGGAACTCGCCTATACAACGCATTACAGCGTGTCGAAACCACTGCTTGGGGTGGGTTTTCGTCATAGATTTTACAGTTGCTAATACATTAACATAAATCTCAAAGATTTCGAGTGTAAACTGTACTAAAAACGCGTCTCACTAACCTAAATTCGCTTTTTAAAATCATACACGTTCACTTCCGCATTCTCAATGACTATTGGCCGCCATCTTTGAAAATGTTTCAATCACGTGCACGCAGTGGTTTGGTTGGTTACTGGAGACTGACGTCATTTCCATTAGCCAACCAAATCAGTGCATGTCACGTGATTCGATATTTTCAAAGATGGCGGCTAACATTCATTTTTAATCAGGAAACGAAGGTGTATGATTTTAAAAAGCGGATTTAGGTTAGTAAGACGCGTTTTTAGTACAGTTTACACCCGAAATATTTGAGGTTTATGTTAATGTATTGGTAACTGTAAACTTTATGTCGAAAATTCACCCCAAACAGCAGTTACGACACGCTGAATGCGTTTTATAGGCGAGTTCCAATTGTCTACATTGTGTGAGTTTTCGTTACAATGGTGGCGAATGGGAGTTTTGTACCTTTCTAAGTATTATTATATTTACACCCGGGCACTTTTGAATTGTTTTGTACATGGTTTAGAAAGGTGTTTTATGTATATATAAACAATAATTGACCATCCAAGACACGCTAGAATCGCCTGTGGATCTACAGTGTTTGATGAAAATGTTTGCTTCATAATATGTAGGGTAGTCGGGTTACAGAGGTTCTGCGCCAGTTTACGTGCGCTCATCCTGGTGTTGGCGGAAATAGAAGTAGTTCCGTCTAGTTTATTTCTGTGTACGCCCGAAATAGCAACAGTGCGTTATATATAAACATTGCTAAAACGCAAATGATTTAACGACCCATATGATTGAAAACAAAACGACACCAAGCATAATTATCCAGTCTAATAATTTCATTTTATTATACACAACAAAGGAATATTACACTCGATTAAAACACTGTTATACGTACACTTGACATTAGCAATAAGTCTGCAAATGAAAATGCATTATGTAGGTTAAGACTGTTGCTATAAAAGCACCCATGCGTATATGTAGATTGTCCCAAAGCAATGACCTATGTCTCTTTTAAGACTATGTTTACATTATGTCAAGGAAATGTCTACATCTGTCTGCGGTAGTACGACAAGTGGTTATATAAAGATGACATTGCGCTTTGTTTTGATCTTTGCAAACAATGGCCTCGTTTTATGTGCCACTACATTGGAAGGCGTAGAATGCGCGCGCATAAATCAGTCTAAACTACGGTGACTCGTTACGGACATTTTGTGTCTCCGTCTTGTTTGTGTGTTGGTTTAAACAATAGTTATTTCAAGAGAGACACGTTAGAACTGATGTGCATACCACTGAAACAAGATAAGAAAGTGTGTTTACTCTTATGTGAATTCTTATCCTTATGCTACGTTGAGACGATAATTAAATGGGCCAGTGGGAAAAGGGAGATAACTTCCTCATGGAGTTAGCCCCCTTCTTCCACTGACCCCTTTACTTAACAAGAAAATCAAGGAAATCTGGTTAATGTCATTGGTATTCGTATCCATGCGTTTTCTAAACGACGGAACAGCACTACTTAAAGGCTATTAATTTTCTTCTCTAGAATGGAAGAACGAAATGTAAGCATCAAATGTCTTATTTGTTGGTGTGACTGGATAAAGGGGGCTTATTACTTTTGCAACCAGTACGTGTAGATCCAGATCAGCCTGTACATCCGCACAGTCTGATCAGGGTCTGCACTGTTCTCCATTACATCAATGAAACACTCGTTATGTTACTAATATATGTTACTTTTAAGGTGCATGATCACGTGGTTACAACAACAACAACGCCGCCCACTCCAAAGTAAGTATTATTTTATATTTTCCTTAATATGGAACGGATTTTGATGATATATGGCGTAGCAAACGCGTCTTCATGAGCTGCATTTGATGGTGTAGGGAGTTTGGCACAGACTTATGTGTTTTTTGCGAAGAATCTATTTCCGTGTCGGAGACACGGAAATCGTATCTTCGCAAAAACGACAGCAAATTTGGCTAAAATACAGAGACCACCAAATGCAGCTGAACAAGACGCGTTTGATGCGCCATATTTCATCAAAATCCGTTACGTAATACGGACACTATACAAGAATACGTACTTTGAATCGGTACTTGTTGTTATTGTTAGTACCACGTGATCATACACCTTGTAATAATCAATATAGTTCGGATACATGAGTGTGCGATTTGATCAGGAGCAACACTGGTTGCAAATCCCATATGTTTCACTTTTACTTTTTAACTATTTTATTTCCGTATCATAAGATTCTTTATTTTCGTGTCTACGCGACGAAAAACGAGAGACTAACATGTCCCTAAAGGCCCACCATACTAAACACGAATGTAGATGTCCATGTAGTGTTAACTGGTCACCACTGTCCCAGTATGTTATGGTGTCAAGGCCATCACGATACATGCATTGACTTATACCCAACTGGTAGACTTAACTAGACAACTTTATTCGACTACTATGCGTACAATTAAGTTCGAATCAAACTACTCATTGGGGTATACAGTTTAAGTCATAAAACACCCATGCATCCACAGAAGAATAAATATATAGTGAATGGACTGAAATTAATAAAAAGTATATATTATTAATAATTCTTCTGATAATTAGACTTCGTCTTGGTTTTTGTGGTCTCGCCATTTCACATAAACTGCTTATAGTCTGTTTCACGAAAGCTGCCCAAATTTTACGGCCATATAAACAATTCAAAAACAAAAAAATATGAGGAGTCTTTTTATTTCGTGAAATTTGGTCAAATATTGATTTTATTACGAAAAATTGATTTCTCTATGGGAATTTAACATGGGGGAAAAAGAGGTAAAGAAGTGTGGGATGAGTCAAAAAAACGAAAAATTTTGGAAATTGACTCCGAAACCTGACTAGATAGCTTGGAAATGATCTAACTAAGAAAAACAAAAGTTAAATTTTAAAAATTGGTCCAGTATTTCTGAAATTCAAAAAATTTCCCCATGTTAAATCCCCATAGACATCTTCACGGAGTGTGGATTTGACGTGTTACACAACCGCCTCCGTTATCTTGTCCAGAGGTCAACGTTTCTGACCATATATCTCAACTGGCAATCAAGCATTTTGATTGGCTGAGACTGAGCTGTAGCACAGCTCAGTCTCAGCCAATCAAGCTGCTTGCGGTAGTGTATTACACTACTGTCTGCTTCACGAAAGCTGCCCAAATTTTACGGCTATATAAACAATTCAAAAACAAGATTTCTTTTGATAATATTAAATTAAAGGAAAAATTAAGAATGAGCCTTCTTTTTATTTCGTGAAATTTTGTCAAATATTGATTTTATTGCGAAAAAACAATTTCCCCATGTTAAATCCCCATAGACATCTTCACGGAGTGAAGATGTCTATGCCGGGGATTTAACATGGGAAATGTTTTTGAATTTTAGAAATACTGGACCGATTTTTAAAATTTAACTTTTGTTTTCTTAGTTAGATCATATCCAAGCTATCTAGTCAGGTTTCGGAGTCAATTTCCAATTTTTTTCGTTTTTTGACGCCTCCCACACTTCCTTACCACTTTCTCTCCCATGTTAAATTCCCATAGACAAATAAATTTTTCGTAATAAGATCAATATTTGACCGAATTTCACGAAATAAAAAGAAAGCTCATTCTTAAAATTTCCTTTAATTTAATATTATAGAAAATAATATTGTTTTTGAATTGTCTATATGGCCGTAAAATTTGGGCAGCTTTCGTGAACCAGACAGTAGAGAAAAAACATCCCCTTTCATAAATATGCTAGTCTAAAAATCATTTTATGACGATTGTATTATTCGGAAAATTAACTGATCACAGTCCATTCCAGTTATCTTGGGTTGACAATAGTTAAAACGTTTTCTATCAAGTTATATGGGTTAAAATATTACAGGTAGTGGTGTAAGGGAAACAACCGCGATTGAAACGTACCCAGTACGCTACGACCGACAGGCGAACGATTTACAACGTTCGCCAATGTTCATATGTCGTCTGATCAACGTCGTCCGAACTTTAATATAAATGCCGCATTATCGGTCGATCGACGGCATTTCTAACTCGAGCCGGACCAAAGTAGACGCATCTTATTTTCCGTAGCCGTTTCTATTCCTTACATGGCGGAATGTGAATAATAAGTATTATGTTGTAAAAGGATGAATATTAATTATTGAAATGTGAACTATAAAACGCAACTATTTGCTATAGCATGTAATTACATGTATATCTAAATGTGACTGAACTTGTCTTAACTGAATAAATATTTGAAGACTAATGTTAATACTATTCTCTGTTCTGTTCGCTAAGAGAGGTATATGGAATTTATAAATATGTGTAGTCTCGGTTTTATAAGTTGGCGGAAGGAGCAGTAAATTAAGGCGAGATGACTGACGTAGCGATGTCCGCGACAGAAGTAATGTGCAAATCCGTCGCTGTTACACCACACCAAACTAACACGGGACCAGTTGGCAGTGGCAGGTGCGCGCTGAATACCCCACGTGACCCCTGGGCCGAAGTCCATGATAAGGACGAAAGTGGACCTGCGAGCGGCTGGGATGTCTGGACGGGTAGAACGATAGTGTGTCATATTTCCGTACCGTGTTTGCAACGGTCCGCGACTAGTGACGTGCCCGAGGGTGGATGTGTGATCGCACCGTTTCCATATATGGGTCACGTAGGGCGGCGGTGCTTCTGTCAGACCAGTTATAGACAGCGGGAGGTAAAAGCGCCGTTGTATTTACGACGGCCAAGCACGGACCTGGGGGCAGTTTCACTAAATTTCGTACGACTAAAATGTTCGTAAGTGCAACATTATGATAGTCTGTAAAATTCACATTAACAAATGTTTTCTTGTAAACAATTATTGGATTTACTTTTATTGAGCATAGGCTGCATAATCCAAGACGATCCTAAATTTGCACTTACGAATATTTTAGTCGTACGAAGTTTATTGAAGCGACCACTTGGTGACTAGCCGTCGTCCGTCGGCGGACAAACAGATTACTCGTAAATAGAGAACATCAAGGGGCCGTTTCACTAAACTCCGTACGACTAAAATGTTCATAAGTGCAACTTTCGGATCGTCTGGAAATTCCAATTGATGGATTTACATTTATTGAGCATAGGCTGCACATGCAGCCTATGCTCAATAAATGTAAATCAAATAATTGTTTTCAAGAAACGATTATTAATGTGAAATTCACATACTATCATAATTTTGCACTTACGAACATTTTAGTCGTACGAAATTTAGTGAAACGGCCTTCTGGCTAGTGTCGCTTGGTATCAAGTTGATATCAGGCTCGGCTAGGAAACGGTAGGAATTCCTCAGCCGAGGAATTCCTACCGTTTCCGAGCCGAGCCTGATACAAGTTGATATCAGCTCGGCTAGGAAACGGTAGGAATTCCTCAGCCGAGGAATTCCTACCGTTTCCGAGCCGAGCCTGATATCAACTTGATATCATACACACCAGTCGGATATATTATTTATCAGGTAGCGTCTCATGTTATGAAATGTGAATGTTAATGTTTTTGTCTAGTTTATGATTTGCTAGTACATTTCTGCAGCCGGGCTAGGCTTTGTACTATTAGATGTCGAAACCTGGAGGCCGTTTCACTAAACTTCGAGCGTCTAAAATGTTCGTAAGTGCAAGCATATGATATGCTGTCAATTTCACATTCACAATGTTTTCTTGTAAACAATTATTGGATTTACATTTATTGATCATAGGCTGCACATGCAGCCTATGCTCAATAAATGTAAATCCGTCAATGGAAATTTCCAGATGATCCGAAATTTGCACTTACGAACTTCTTAGTCGTACGAAGTTTAGTGAAAAGGGCCCCTGATTGTGGCTCCACTCATAGAATGGCGGTAAGTGTAGACCCAGATCTAGGGGCAGTTTCACTAAACTTCTTACGGCTAAAATGTTCGTAAGTGCAAATTTAGGATCGTCTGGAAATTTCAATTGATGGATTTACATGTATTGAGCATAGGCTGCATCATATGCTCAATAAATGTAAATCAAATAATTGTTTACAAGAAAATATTGTTAATGTGAAATTTACAGACTATCATAATTTTGCACTTACGAACATTTTAGTCGTACTAAGTTTAGTGAAATGGCCCTCAGATATGTAAACAGATGAGCAATCTGATCTGTGTCTACAGTTTTCGAAACACTGAGCCGTGAGCACAGGTTTGTCTAGTCACAATCACATATTCGTTAGGTTACAATCAGAACCCTTAGTATCTTACATAGTTCAGATAACAGCATATTTGTTTGTTTATATTATGCCAGTTAATGACCCCAGTAATTCATATGACGTTACATTTATCAACTTCATTATTAGATATAAAATACCCCCTTTTGATAAATGGACAAGTCTGAATTGTTGCAAAATTAACATATCAAAATTCCTTTCCAGTTACTTAGGGGTGAAAGGGTTAAACAGTAAGTTTTCGTTGGTCGAACGACGTCCCATGATGGCTGTACCGAATAACGTGAGCGTAATGACTCAACTCAGCATTATTTTCAACGAAAACCAAGTCATGATATGTAGGATACGACGTTACCTGATAAATATAATACCATACTAGTGTATTTTGATATCAAGTTTATCAGGCTCGGCTCGAAATCTGTAAGATTTCCTCGACGAGCCTTGGACTATAGTTGCATGGCAATATTTCATTACATGACATATAATAATTACTTCTATATATGTACACTGTCCTTAAATTCATAAGGGAAAAGCACGTTCAAGGTATTGCGTGTATATCCCAGTACATTACATTAGCCCCACGTAACGTCGCGCGACGTAATTGATTCGTCAAAACTAGTTTGACATCATACATGATGTTCATCATCGTTACGATATTGACCGGCAACGTCGCAGTTCTATGAATTGCGACAAAATGACGTAAAACAATAATATTCCAAATTTAACGCCATATTTGGTTATTTACATTTTTGAAGCTATCCGAAAACGCAATGTAATAGAAGTAATACAAATATGGGCTGTTGCGTTTACTGTAATACACACAATAGTTGGTCTGTTTAAAGTTTGCGATGGCTCCTCTTGACTCCACGCACTTTAAGCAGACCAAATGTTTTGTCATACTACAATAAACACAACATGGTTTTATTTCTTAAACAAATATAAAAGGAAGGTTGTCGAAAGTGTAAATACGCCCAATACTGATATTGAATATATTGACGAACTGACTACACTTTACTCGATAACTCGATAGAAAGGACAACTGTGACAAAGTTGATAGTTCGTGACTATGTGTTGCTAAATGGGAACCGGCTCAGAAAATGACATTTGAGACACGCCATGCGATTTTGTACCTTCGGACATCTGCGTAATTTCATGAAATAAGTTTACAAAGTTTACGATATTTTCAGTAAATGGCGTCAAAAGTTGACATAATTTTCAGGGTACATGCCAAGGTACAAAATCGTATGACGTATGTGGCTGTGACTGGAGGAATGTGGCTTATGAGTTTTACGTTCAGTGTAGATCCAGATCAGTCTCTGCATCCGCACATGTTGTGAGACAATGTATTTTGTAGTTAAAATGATGCTCAATTGTTGTATGAAAAAAAGAAACTGTGATACGTTCATTACGTTCTGTTCATGCTGGCGATATTGCCATGCCGTGGATGTATATTCCGCATTTGCTCTGAAGACTTTGTCAACTTTCGACGTCATTAACGGAACATATCGTACATTTCGTTAATATTTTTCATGAGATATCGCACATTATCTACGGTACAACATCACATGCATTGCCTCATATGACATAGTGATATACCACTCTGGGGGCCGTTTCACTAAACTTATGATAGTGTGTAAATTTCACATTAGCAATGTGTTCTTGTAAACAATTATTGGATTTACATTTATTGAGCATAGGCCGCATTTGCAGCCTATGCTCAATAAATGTAAATCCATCAATTGAAATTTACAGACTATTCTAAATCTGCACTTACGAACATTTTAGTCGTAAGAAGTTTAGTGAAACGGCCCCCTGATCACTTACTCGATTATCGATATCAAAGGTAAGCAGGTTCAGACTGACAGCTGATCAGGAGCTACGCGATATGTTGCAGAATGAGCTGCACTGTTGTTACAAACAGCAGACCCGAAATGAACCGTGGTGTGTATACACATCCGCATGCGTTAATATTGCCTAGATTATCCCGTTTCTGAACATCTATTGGAAATGATAGTGCAACATATATATGTAAATATACGAAAATACTTTTGTTTTATATCATTGGTGAGACGTAATAAATAAATAACTTGTGTTTTTTATAAAAAGAAATGTATCGTGTTCACATTAATCGTTGGGCTTATTTTCGGCGTTTACTTCTTCCATGTGTCTAGTATACTGCTGGGGCCCGTTTCACTAAGCTTCGTACGACTAAAGTGCAAATTTAGAATCGTCTGGAAATTTCAATTCATGAATTTACATTTATTGAGCATAGGCTGCATGTGCAACCTATGCTCAATACAAGTAAATCAAATAATTATTTACAAGAAAACATTGTTAATGTGAAATTTACAGCCTATCATAATTCTGCACTTACGAACTTTTTAGTCGTACGAAGTTTAGTGAAACGGCCGCCTGATGTCCGCTAATTTACTTGTGATTTAAAATAGGAGACATGCGGTACATACATCGAGCTGCCCTTCAAAAGGGCGAGGGCGAGCCTTACTCGATTGTGTTGTGAAAGTTAGAGTCCTATCATGTATGTATGTGACTCGAGAAATAGAGCTTATGCAATTTGTAACCAGTGCAGCTCCTGAATATACAGGGGCCCGTTTCACTAAACTTCGTACGACTAAAATGTTTGCAAGTGCAAATTTAGGATCGTCTGAAAATTTCAATTGATGGATTTACATTTATTGAGCATAGGCTGCATATGCAGCCTATGCTCAATAAATGTAAATCCAATAAGTGTTTACAAGAAAATATTGTTAATGTGAAATTTACAGACTATCATATTTTTGCACATACGAACATTTTAGTCGTAATAAGTTTAGTGAAACGGGCCCAGAACACTCCTGTTGCCAGATAGCGATCTAAAGCGTTTGTTAGAAGCAGTATGTGTTTCCTTGATGAAATGGCGAACAGTGCAGACCCTTATCAGACTGTGCGGATGCACAGGCTGATCTGGATTTGCACTGGTCGCAAATCCCATAAGCCCCATTTGTCCAGTTACATCAACATATTAATAACACCGTTAAGATGTGACCCTTAAAAAGGGTGCGGGCTAGCGTTACTCGATTGTGTTTCAAACGTTACCGTCCTATCATACAATAACGCCGTTAATACATGTACACCCTCGCCTGTGCTAATGTTGCCAATATTTCTCGATTGTTTTATTTGAATATAGTTGAAGATTGTGTTTTAAATCCAGCAGATTGATTGGCTGAGCATGAGCTGTAGTAGATCTCATGCTCAGTCAATCAAGATGCTCGATTGCGAGTTGAGATTGCCAATATATGGTCAGAAACGTTGACACCATGTCAAGTTTAACGCAGACGGTTGTGTAAGATGCGGGACAGAAAAAGGGTGCGAGGGAGCTATGCTCGATTGTGTTGGGACAGGCAGTAACCTATCAGATAATCACCCCGTTAAATTGCGGTCCTTAAAAAAGGGTGCGGATGAGCGCTACCCGATTGTGTTGCAAAATGTAGTGAGTAACCGATCAGATAATAACCCCGTTAAGATGCGGCCGTCCCTCCATATCGCTGTCCTAATCTCGTGCGAGTTCAGTGATGTCGTGAGCAAGTTACTGAATGGTACAACAAAGGATCGGGGACATGACTGTCGTAGTTGGCCCGGCTCGCGAGATTACCGCCAGTGTACCATTGACTGGATACCAGCGATAGTATACCAATGGCGGTGTAGCAGCGACGGTGTAGTATAAACCACGGTAGGTACCGCGGAACTGGATCTACATAGGCGAGGTACGGCCGAGATACAATGTGCAGGTATCACAATAGTTTGGCATATGTTGACCCTTAGAATGCAGGAACCGAAAATTGTCGTCGGCTGTTGTTGTTTCTGCTGTCTTCATTTTAAATAAAAACATGATTTGACATCTCTTGAGAATCATTTCCATTGGTTGGAAATGATTCTCAAGTACTGTCAAACCATTTTTTGATGACTAAAATGGAAAGCAGAACAGCAGACGATACAATTTAATTCAGCATTTGAAAGTTAGGCTGACGAGTAAAATATGATACTTGAATAATGCTGGGCTGTATTCAGAGGACACCGATTACGTTTTTGTTCACTTGAGCTTGGTCAATTAACTTTGCTATCTGGGCTCATATGAGGGGCAAATGACTTACAAAACGGTGTCAAAAGTAGTTCGGTAGGTTCGACGGGGACAAAAGTCCAACGTGTGTTGTCCGTGTGAAGCGACAATGGGAAAGTGCGTAGCGTTCTATGACCCCGCTTAAATCTATCAAGTAACCGACAGGAATGCACGATCAAGTGACGTTTCGAATATGGGAGAGTTAATTATGGAGCGTACTAAAATAGACACAGACAGAAAATTGTCTGAGGAAACGAAAGAGAAAACGCAACTTGAAATAACACTTGCTGGCGCTGTTCACCAATCAATCGGTACTGTCGTCCTTATGTGTTATATAGCAAATGCAATTTATACCATTTGTATCACTGGTAACACAGGTAAGAAACTGACATACATGAATACCGCGAGCAGCCATCGTTAACAATGATCACACTGCACTCATTGCTGATATGGGTCGAACTCTTTGGGATCTTATTATATTTTCTCATCAGGCTTGCTGGAGCAAATACGTTTGCGATGCAAGAAACTTGCTAATTACTAAACCTGTCCTGTTTGTTTTTTTACCACCCTGGAAGCGAACTGTATTGTCTGTTGCTATTACAAACACATGTGACAGTCTACGAATATACGAATATATTTATTTTGACTATAACTATGTTTCTTCTAATAGCACCCAGTTGTAATATATCCCAACACTAAAATATGTTTGCAAAAAAGCTATTTCTTATTACGCTATCACACAACGACCAATATCGAACAACACCCGATTAACTCCGGGAAACTTCGTTGCATATGCATGTCACACATTCCAAAATGTTTATACTTACAGTTTCAAGTAATTCATTTTTAAAATCATTTGCATCATTATTCCAGCACAAAATATTTACACAATTCCCTAACATTTGATTGGCCCGTAGCAAGTCTCTGTCCAAAATGTATATCCCAGTAAACTCCCACGCAGAACTACTTTCCGTAACCGTGAGGCGCAGCTAAAATAATTCTTAAGAAAACGGAAAATAAACACATTTTCTTGATGAATTTATTTCAAATGCTGGAATTATAAGGAATGAATGGTATTTTTGTTGAATTTATCGGGGATAAACACTTGGAAAAGTCGCGGGAATACTGGACGAGGCCTTCCGGCCTTCGTCCAGTATTGCCGCGACTTTTCCAAGTTTATACCCTGATAAATTCCACAAAAAGGCCATTCATTCCTATAACATATTTTCTCAGAAATTGTTTCAATTCCAATGTGCCAGATATACAGATATACACAACTGGATTGAAATTATAAGGAATACAGAGATTTTTGTAGAACTGAACAGGGATGTAAACATTTGAAGTCCAACATTACTGTCTGACTGCCTTGTAACTTGTAAATTACCAACATTACTGTCTGAATGCCTTGCAACTTGTAAATGACCAACATTACTGTGTGAATGCGTTGCAACTTGTAAATGACCAACATTACTGTCTGAATTGCTTGAAACTGTAATGATTTTCCAGCATGAAGCTTGTAACTGTAATGTCCAACCATTTAGTATGAATGTCTTGTAACTTGTAAATGACCAACATTAATGTATGAATGCCTTGCAACTTGTAAATGACCAACATTACTCTCTGAATGCCTTGCAACTTGTAAATGTCCAACATTTAGGTATGAATGCCTTGTAACTTGTAAATGACCAACATTAATGTATGAATGCCTTGCAACTTGTAAATGACCAACATTACTCTCTGAATGCAACCTTGAACAATTTTTTGTAAAATGTCAACATTTATGTATGATGCCTTGCTTAAACTTGTAAATGACCAACATTAATGTATGAATGCCTTGCAACTTGTAAATGACCAACATTACTCTCTGAATGCCTTGCAACTTGTAAATTGTCCAACATTTTACCTGTATGAATGCATTGTTAACTTGTAAATGACCAACATTACTGAATGACTTGCAACTTGTAAATGACCAACACTTATGTCTGAATGCCTCTGCAACTATTGTATGAAAGCCTGAACCTTGTAAATGTCCAACATTTATGTATGAATGCCTTGCAACTTGTAAATTACCAACATTACTGTATGAATGCATTGCAACTTGTAAATGACAAACATTACTGTATGAATGCATTGCAACTTGTAAATGTCCAATATTACTGTATGAATGCCTTGCAACTTGTAAATGTCCAACATTACTGTGTGAATGCCTTGAAACTTGTAAATGACCAACATTACTGTCTGAATGCCTTGTAACTTGTAAATGACCAACATTACTGTATGAATGCATTGTAACTTGTAAATGACAAACATTATTGTATGAATTCCTTGCAACTTGTAAATGACCAACAATACTTTTTGAATGCCTTGCAACTTGTAAATGTCCAACATTACTGCATGAATGCCTTACAACTTGTAAATGTCCAACATTACTGTCCGAATGCCTTGTAACTTGTAAATTTCCAACATTACTGTATGAATGTCTTGTAACTTGTAAATTACCAACATTACTGTTTTGAATACCTTGCAACTTGTAAATGTCCAAAATTACTGTATGAATGCCTTGCAATTTGTAAATGACCAACATTACTGTATGAATGCCTTGCAATTTGTAAATGTCCAAGACTACCGGTATGGGGACCGTTTCACAAACGTCCGTAAGTGCAACATTATGATCTATGAATTTCACATTAACACTGTTTTCTTATAAACAATTATTGGATTTAGATTTATTGAGCATAGGCTAACCCTAACCCTAACCCTAGCCATAACCCTGCAGTCTATGCTCAATAAATGTAAATCTATCAACTGAAAAGTCGATACGATCCTAAATTACGAACATTTTAGTCGTACGAAGTATAGTGAAACATCCCCCTGGGTGAAGGCGTTCCAGGCTTTCAGCCAGTAATATTGGACTTTTAAAAAGTTTACATATCACCAATAATTCCTGTTCGTTTGTATCGTGAATAAATATAAGTGAACATCATAGTCGCGAAGCACAACCCTGTTATGGAGGTAGCTATCAATGTCTAGCCTAAATAGAACGTCTTCACAAGGGATACCCTGTGGTGTTCTCATGGCTTTTAAGCTTTACCGATTCACCCTTCAATACTTTTTTTTTTTTCATCTCCTGAGGCTTTCGCCGGTGCTTCGTTCGTCTTTGTACGTTCATGACGCATTCATTGCGTTCATGTTATGTTACCTGTTTCTAATGTTTTGTCTTGTTGTGGGTCCGTGTATCGCTAGTCTTAGAGTGCCCCCATCGGTGCCTGTTTATGGCTGTGACTGCCAGATATACTTGATTGTGTGTTTATATGGCCTTAAATAGTTACCTTTTGTATTACATGTTTACTTTGGTCTCCTTTAGTTACACTATTTCTATTTTTGATGGGTCATCATCATTGATTCGTCATATAATTCCAGCACAAAATATTTAAACAATTCCCTAACATTTGATTGGCCCGTAGCAAGTCTCTGTCCAAAATTTATATCCCAGTAAACTCCCACGCCGAACTACTTTCCGTAACCGTGAGGCGCAGTTAAAATAATTCTTAAGAATACGGAAAATAAACACATTTTCTTGATGAATTTATTTCAAATGCTTGAATTATAAAGAATGAATGGCATTTTTGTTGAATTTATCGGGGATATAAACTTGGAAAAGTCAAAGGCCTTCGTCCAGTATTCCCGCGACTTTTCCAAGTTTATACCCCGATAAATTCCACAAAAAGGCCATTCATTCCTATAATAATCAAAGTACTGAAAGTACTGAACATAGGGTACTACAATATTAAACTAGATTGATTGATTGATTGATTGTTGGTGTTGCAGTTTCATTAACCCTTAAAGGTACATGCCCACTCAGTAGGTACAAAATGTTCTTTACATCAGAGACATCATCTGAGACATTTCCTGGCAAAATAAACATTCATGCGCCATTATCCCACGTACTGATTGGCATTATTATACATTTTATATCAGACTTAAATTTACACACTGATATCAGGGGCGATAACCGTGTTTGCTTAAAATGTTAACGGACATTACTATTTAATCTCTGTATTTATTTTATTATGTGCAATGATCATACTTTAAAATCTGTCGAAAATATTATTTTTTCAGGTGACGCATTTCTTTAGTATAAATAATTAAAACATATCATGCCTCATTTGCATATGAAAATAGCCTGATACCACCGCGCGTCACTATCAGTTATACACTTATTTAATTCCTATAAATGACATTTTGGGCTTACTGAGTGGGCATGTACCTTTAAAGCGCTGGAAACGACAATTGTCGTCTGCTGTTGTAAATATTTTTATATTTTCTCCTCAAAAACATACTGAGACGATTCTACTGCGCTGCCAAAACAGATTTTTAAAGAGATTAAAATATACAAAATGAGCAGAAGGCAATTTTATTTTTCAGCGTTTTAATGGTTAAGGGGTAAACTATTGATATGGCACAACTTGAAGTACAGTATGCACTGCTACAGTATGTACCAAAACATTCAACAACATTACAGATCATGCATAGCAATATCAGAAAGATACGGTAACACATATACAAGACATCATCAATTCAAGTATACAGATTCCAGATATCTATGATCATTATAGATATATTGAAAACTGATTGAAGAGCAATAGTTACAATAATTCCGCCACGGAAGCGGTGTCGCGCCTGAAAATGCCTTATCGGTACATCGCCAAGTTTACTTCTGTTTTGTGAATGAAATAGTTGGCCCCGGATCGAGTATATTAAAACATACAAATGACGTCATTGGGGAAACCGCTGACAAAATTTTCAATGTATGGAAGCCAAAACGTGTTAGATTTTTTGTTGTCGTATTTCAGTACTTGCATTAATATGGGTATTAATATACGCTGGATGTGTTATACTGTCATTAATTTGTTCCCTGACTGTAAGTTATCACCTTAAATACTGACTTATTGACCCCTTCCCTGAACGTAGAATTGACACTTATGTTGGCGTGTATTGGCCACCATAGACAAATGTCAATCAGGCCGAATTCGGGAATGTCACTAAAATCCGCTGTAAATCCATCGATAGAGAGAGAGAATGAGGATTAAACATCTATGGAAGCCCTGGAGGGACTTCCGACTTCTTTACTTCCGACTTCCGACTTCATCACTTCTGACTTCATTACTTCCGACTTCATTACTTCTGACTTCCGACTTCATTACTTCCGACTTCATCACTTCGACTTCATTACTTCAGACTTCATCACTTCATTACTTCATTACTTCCGACTTCATCACTTCTGACTTCATTACTTCCGACTTCATTATTTCCGACTTCCGACTTCATTACTTCATTACTTCCGACTTCCGACTTCATTACTTCCGACTTCCGACTTCATTACTTCATTACTTCCGACTTCCGACTTCATTACTTCCGACTTCCGACTTCCGACTTCATTACTTCATTACTTCGACTTCATTACTTCAGACTTCATTACTTCCGACTTCATCACTTCTGACTTCATTACTTCCGACTTCATCACTTCTGACTTGGAAGTAATGAAGTCGGAAGTCGGAAGTAATGAAGTCGGAAGTGATGAAGTCAGAAGTGATGGAGTCGGAAGTCAGAAGTAATGAAGTCGGAAGTAATGAAGTCAGAAGTGATGAAGTTAGAAGTCGGAAGTACTGAAGTCGGAAGTCGGAAGTAAAGAAGTCGGAAGTCCCTCCAGGGCTTCCATAAACATCAGTTAGACCTACACGTGCGAGTTTTGTTTCGCACAGGTGTCGGGTGAGTTTAAAAATAGGCTGTCGGAAGGTCAAACTTGATGTAGTTTGTGTGTTAAACGCGTCGCTTGTTGTTTCGGAGAGTATTCGGAGGGGAGTTAACTCTGTTACTAAATTTAGCGATGACCGCAAATGGGGGCAAATCACGCGCAACAAAATAATCCGATGTATTTTTGTACGTAGAACATCCGTTGTTGATATTGTGCAGTGCAAGTAGTTTTTTATAATATTATTTTCAATTAGCGGTTGCGTATGACGTTGAGTAACACAATGCATTTTGTTGTTATGGTTACTCCAATATATCACTACCTACCACCGCATCGAGGGGGGTCTGGGGCGTGGCTAACTTTCGGAGGCGATCCCTATACATAGGTATACCCTATGTACAAACTATAACCTAGCCATTTACCACAAGTTTAGCTATTCTCTGCTACTTTCCTGTCTAGTATGGATGCTGTGGGACATACTTTCCCATAATCTGCTGTACCCTGTCCTGACTATATACCAATTAAATACAACTTAATCATTGCTATGAAAGATAAATTCAAACTCATGTGATCACGCTGATGGTGGCTGAAATTGAAACTACGTCACGTGACAAACATGTTCAGAAATTTCTGAAAACCAAATTATGATTGAAAATTATGTCAAACATACATTGACGTGCATGTGAAGCAGATTGGTACTTTAATGGACCAGGTTATGTAAACAAACAGTGTATAACTCCTCAAACATCTGTGCTATTTTATTTGACGGACTGCTTTTGACCGCGCATGAATCTCTGTTGATTTACTTTGAACTCGAAATCCCGCTATAGCGGTTTATGCAAACAGTGCAGATCCAGATGACCGGCTCGTAACGATTGTTTTCATATTTTTTAGAACGAAAAATACCCCATTTTCATAAATCATGGACTAGTCGGGAAAACCATTTTGTGACGGTTGGATAGGTTGCAAAATTAACATATCAAGATCCATTCTAGCAACTTCGGGGTAAAAGAGTTAAAGACATACCAATGTAGACGGTGCTAGCAGACTCCCTCAGTGCAGCAACAGAAAAACACTGGGTTACTAAGCAAATATTGACTCAGCGGCATTGTGGTTTTTAAAAATGTGTTTCTGCACCTGCGCCTTGATTGCCTGAGCAGAGTGTAATGACTGTGTTATTTGTTGCCATAGATTTCATTCTCTGGCGTATCGTTACAACAGTCATGCGCAACGGATTTAACAAACGTGTCTGTTAAAAAGATAAAAAATTTCGGTTTTTCTGCACCTGTTTCCCCACAGGCATGCTACCCACAGTCGGTCTGTTTACTCCTACGTGCCTTTTACGCCTGTTTCTAGTACAGTGGAACCTCTTTAAACCGGACACCAAGAAAACACCTAGGCAGGGATTCCGCTGGCGATCGCCACTTTCGCAATTGGCGATAAAAATAAACAATTGGCGATAAAAAATTACAATTTTCGAAAAAAATTAACAAAAAAAAAACCCTTTTTTTTTTGAAGTGGCGATTTTTTTATTTTCCCCAGCGGAATCCCTGCCTAGGATCTTATTTTTGATGAGCTTCTTGGCTATTTATCTCAGGTGATAATGTCTGTTCGTGATCGCATAGCACACAACTATGGTTCAGAATGATAAAATGCCTGATTTGCAGTGAAACCTCTCTAAGCCGGACACCCTGGGGACCTCCCAGTCTTGGTACCCCCAGGGTGTCCGGTTTAGACAGGTTTCACTGTATATGACATGCACTAAAATCCTTCTATGAAAACAAACATTTTCAATTCAACGAAAATGTACAAATAATGTTGAAGGGTTAGTGGAAGAAATGGGCTAATTGCATAAGGGACTTATCATACCCCCTCCCCGCCCCGCCCACTTCCACTGGCTCTTTCATATACAAACACATTGTATATCTGTTCTGACCAGTAATGTTTGCAATTATTAGTGGAGAGTTATTGAATCACACATGTACATGTATATAAGATATGCTAGTCGGGGTAAATTCCGTAATATTGTAAAGTTTTCGAAGGAACTAGTTCATTGTACGATGTTTAGTGAAAGGAACGCCCGGTTCGTACAGTTGTAATCAGTTGTAATGGCAGATTGTAAGTTAAGCGGGAGGTGTATGTGTTACGCCGCTGCGCCAATGGTTTTATTCACTGAACGTTCCAAGGCGGTACACAATTACGGAGCCCCGCAGGGGACATGGATTGTTTTTATTAATTCATTCCCACGAAATAACAATTCGTGCCCTCAATTTAACAATTCGTTCCCACGAATTAACAATTCGTTCCCTCGAATTAACAATTCGTTCCCACGAAATGAAAATTCGTTCCTTCAATTTAACAATTCGTTCCCTTGAATTAACAATTCGTTCCCACGATATAACAATTAGTTCCTACGAATTAACAATTCGTTTTCACGATGTAACAATTCGTTCCCACGAAATATCAATTCGTTCCCACGAATTAACAATTCGTTCCCGTGGGAACGAATTGTTATTTCGTGGGAACGAATTTGTTAAATTGAGGGAACAAATTGTTATTTCGTGAGAACGAATTAATAAAAAAAAGAAATCTACGTCCCTTGCGGGCTGTGTACACTTGTTTGCATCTTTACACTTAATGTAGTTCGGTGTGGTTAGTATTTTCCTCTAGGTCCGCGGTTTATTGTGATGAATTATTGTGGGTTGGGTTATGGACTATACAATGACTGTAACGCAGGGTGACTTACACGTGTGCATTCGGCTAGCGCAATTAGTTTTTCCCAAGTGACGAGTCGCATATGGGTGCAATCGTTTATTTTGAAATTTGTCTAAATTCAAAACGCTTGCCAAGTAGGTCAATGTTGATTTCCTTGGAATATATTCTTAATTGCAATAGTTGGCATGTACTTGAGTTTGTACGTAATAATGGTTAGTCTGGAATCGGCGCGATACCGTTTTAGTTTGGCACCATTACATGAAATGATAACAGTAACGACCATTAAGGAAATGTATCCCCTCAACACGGTGCGTATGTGCCGTGAGACACGGTGCCTGTCAATACGACCTAATCACTGCGTATGAATATGTGCGGTGGCTGGGATTATTGTTTTGCATTTTAATGCCATTAGTAGGTGTTGACGAGATAAATAGAATAGTAGGTTAGTGCCGTGAATGGGAAAGATATCTGGCGCGGCTCGGAAACGAGCCGAGCACATCCCGTTTCCGAGCCACGCCAGATAGTTTCCCATTCACGGCACTAACCTACTATTCTCTATCTACCTTACCACGTTTGCGACCAGCGTAGCACCGGGTCAGACAGCGCATCAATGGCTACGTTGTTCGTCATACACGCAATGATGTACGCTTACAGCCGTCAGTATGAGTAAGCACACCCCAATCTAATTCCACAAACAAAAGGACATGCATTTGGTCTATACAGTTGAACCCCTCAAAACCGGACACCAAGAAAACACCTGTGATCTTAGTTTTCATGAATGTCTTGGTCATTTATCTCAGGTGATAATGTCTGTTCGCGATCGCATAGCACACAACTATGGCCCAGAATGATGCCTGATTTACAGTGAAACCTCTCTAAGCCGGACACCCTGGGAGGTCCCCATGGTATCCGGTGTAGAGAGGTTACACTGTACTACCGCCTGCGCTAAACATTCCAATATTTTTAAATTTCTGTATTTCAGAATATAGAGAATAGTAGGTTAGTGCCGTGAATGGGAAAAAATATCTGGCAAGGCTCAGGAAACGGGATGGGCGAGGCTCTGCCGAGCACATCCCGTTTCCGTGCCGCGCCATATATTTGTTTCCGATTCACGGCACTAACCTACTGTTCTATTTATCCCGTCAACACCTACAAATGGCTGTAAAATGCAAAAATTGTATTGACTGGATATCAAAAATGTTTCACGGCACCGTGTTTCACGACACATACGCACTGTGTTTAACGGGATAAACTTGAATACTGTGCTTGATTCACTGAGCCGGAGCTGTGCTCGATGTTTAGAAACGGTGTGTAGCTATCAACAATTAGTATTGACCTCTAGTTACAAGACCACCCGCATTATTAATGTACATATATTGGCATATGAACTCGAAATCAATCAGTTTGATTGGATGAGCCTGAGGTATAGACTTAGCTAGATTTCAAGCACATTGATCAACTATTTTGAAAAATGAAAAAGACAAGTGTTGGCAAGATTCGCCATTTTGGTTCGAGCCCGGATTTGGAATATGTACAGTGGGTTTTTGGTGATTTTGCATCTACGGATCATCTATTGCTGGAGTCCGGCAGATGACGCTCTGTCATCCTAAGAATTTTCCGGAATACATGATGGCGTCCGGGGTGGCTGCCCGTAACGGCAAAACATGTTTTTTTGCCTTTTTGATTGTGTGGATAGACCATTTTCGTGTTATTTTTTATGTTTAAAACCATATCCTTAAAACGTCAAAAAAATAGCGCAGGCGTAATATACAATCAATATGTCTACGATTTCGAGTTATAGTATCTCCGAGTGCAGCCGTCTGTCTTCTCAATTATACGAGTGTCTGGATTCCCATAAAGGCATTAGGTTTCCGTCGCGGTTTCCTTTATCCAGGAAATTCTGGCGGGAAATTGATGTAATTGTCTAGACAGACTGACATTGGTTATTGGTCAGAGATGCAACCTAAATGTCCAGTAAATTAATGAAGGATTGCACTCGTGTTGTAATGTTTCCTGACTATTGCATGTACGGTGGAACCTCTCCAAACCGGACACCCTGGGAGGTCCCCAGGGTGTCCGGTTTGGAGACTCCCAGGGTGTCCGGTTTGGAGATGTTCCACTGTAAATCAGACATGTGAGCACTTTGTGACACATTATAGTGTTTTGCAATCATGAAACGTCACTGTGATCAGAAATACATAACAGCGAAACACATATAAGGTAAACATCCATATTTTCCCGATTGTCCGGTTTAGAGGGGTTCCACTGTAGTTACAGATTTGATGTACAAGATGGCGACGTGTGAGAAAAAAAGCACATATAATCTGGATTAAGTATCGTACAGGAAATCATGATGTTTGATAGGTTACGACAATGCTGTGCTCAGAAAAAGAATTTTGCTGCACGAAAGTGTATTTTCCAGTAAATAAATAGTACAGTGAATTAAATCCATAATACACTAAGCTCGGCATAGCCTTGTTCCTTATGAAATCAGTCAACACATTTAATTTTAAATACAATCTGCTGCATGTAGTATAATACATCTAATACTGTCATGCGTTAACCATACATGTATATACAGTGTGGTTCAAAATGTATCCCCACTAAGTAGTCATAATTCGTATTCTAAGCAAGACAATCTTTCAAAATAAAGTGTTTGACAAAGTAGCAGGGGCGTATCTAGAGGGGGGGGGGGTCCGGGTTGCAACACCCCCCCCCCCCCCCCCCCCCCGTTCAGCCACGGAGTTTACATAGATCACAGTTTACCACCAGTTGGAGTCCATAAAACACAGGAAAGTGCATTTCGACGGACGGTACGGGAGTAGATTGCAAGAGTTACCTTCGCAACTAGACAACCCCCCGTTCCCCAAATGCTGGATCCACCCCTGAGTAGTATGTAGTAACAGTGTGTTCATTATATATTCAAGCTTATGACGTCACTACTTGTAGCATATGACGTCATAATATGGAATGTAAGATATCACTGATTTTCAAAATAAAATTTCTGACAATTGGTTCCAAGTTGAAATATGAATGTTGAAATGTGCCCGATACCATAAATATAGAAATGATAAATGACCTGCGAGGAGTGAATGTTCAAAAAGCATTAGCAGTGTGTCTGCAATATAAAGCTATTACAGAGTGAACTACATGTACATGTATGTGTAGCTAAGTAGTACTTTGTTACGTGTGCGATGTTTCTTGGAAAATGTGTAAGATGAATGCATATTAACCCATAATTTAGGGGTGTCGGGATTATTATGATATATTATGAATGTCACTGAACGCCGGAGCTAAACAGATAAAAGATACCTTACGTATTGTTTCATCAGAGCCAAACTGCATACACGTATGTGTATATATAGATATATACAGCTGCAGATGCATTTCACAAGCAGGTTGTCGATATCTTCGCTGAAACTGCCGTCTTCTTGAGAATACGTATTGAATAATCCCCTCATTCACCAGATCTGAATAATGTATTGTCTAGATGAATATGTGTATAATTTAGAAAGAAAAGAAAATGTAATTCCATCATCAACTCAAAACAATTAGGGGCATCCAACAGTTCGGAAATGAAGAATGTGATGTGCACACAAGTGTAGGTGTGACAAACATCGTTTCCAAAGACCGACGATGGCGCGTTATGCTATAAATGGATATGCATGTTGAACAGCCTGTATAAACTATATAATTGATATGTTTTTCAAATATTATATACTGGAAAAAATGTAGAATACGTATATTTTATCATGATATATAATTCATACTAATTGCTCTTGTCTACTTGTTTATAATAGTTCTTAAATTGGGGACATATATTTTGAACCAACCTGTATATATGGTTAAAACATGAAACCGACACATTTGGTGAGAGAAGAACGTGATACATGCAAGCCACTGAGTGCAGTATTTTGAAGTGCTGTTAGGTCAGGACTGGAATTGCAATTTTCAACAAAAAAACGTGTTATTCAATCCCTGGTATGAGAACAAGCATGTTGACTGAACGGTAATGGAAATATCAGTGGCATGCACCCACTGCTGCACATTAAAAGCCCATCATTGCAACGTGCATACAGGAGAGACAGCCCATTATTCCGTGAAGGAAATATGGTAAATGTGATCTCTAAGTTTACAAACGACGTGGAAAATTGACATACATTTTACAGCGGATGCCGTTTTACCATTAACTTACATGACATAAATGTCGTCATGTTTGGTGAATTGTAATAGCTTCGGAAACACCATTCAAACAAGCTCGCCGGTAACATGAGAAACATTATATCGTGTAGACGCATGAATGCCTCGCTGTGCAGGATGTGCATGTGTTTGTCGGCTCTTGTTGTTTGTCCGTTGCTGTTGTTTGTCGGTTGTTGTTGTTGTTGTTCAGCCACGGTGGTGTGGGAAGTATGGGATGGAAGATCCATTGTTTATAATAACTCTCCAGATCTTTCATATACGTACGGAAGCCCATTAGGGCCACTTCACTTTTTTTGTACTTCCATTTATTCAAGATCTTTTCTTGAATTTTCAAGTTCTTTTCTTGAATTTTCGAGATCTTTTCTTGAATTTTCAAGTTCTTTTCCCGAATTTTCAAGATCTTTTCTTGAATTTTCAAGATCGTTTCTAATAAAGGATGTTTCAAGATATTTTCTTGAATTTTCAAGTTCTTTTCTTGAATTTTCAAGATATTTTCTTGAATTTTCTTGAAAATTCAAGAAAGGAACTTGAAAATTCAAGAAAACATCTTGAATAAATGGAAAAAGTGAAGTGGCCCTAATGGGCTTCCGTATATACCATATTCGGTCACCTGTGTCTTTGAAATATGACACGTGTAGTTTCTTTGATGCGATTCCAAAACATTTCATTTATATAACAGTTTTATATTTTAAATGAATGAAGTTGTGGCAGGTGATGGTATTCTGATAAACATTTGGTGGGGTGGGGCTATGTGTAATACAATACAAACTGTAATTAACTGGGTCACAGGTTCTTGAAGAACTGTTCATATTTCGGCGTTGTATGGATTATTTCGGTATCTCTGGTGGTTTGGGTGCATTGTTACCAACATACAATTTACATCACCTCCCTCAAATTACACGTATAAGTCAAATGAGTTGGTATGTTGATAATATAAAAGGGTCCGAATGTTCGGAACGGTGAATGTGTAAATAATTGGTGATTTCTGTCGTGTGTAATGACTGAGCATTAGTAGTTGCATAAAACTATGTAAATTACCCAACACCAACCAAATCCAACCAAATCCACCACAATACCCACATGGCATCAGAATAATGACAGGCTGTTCAAACACCTGTGAAAGGGGTATGTGGCAAAAGGGGGATAAGTCCCGGAGGGACTTACCCCCCTTTTTCCACAGACCCCTTAATTTGCTGCAAACATAACCACAACCAATGACCACATTCACAATAATCTTTGTACATATTACGGACAATAAGTATTTGGTTGCGGGTTATTCGCAAAGTAACGCCATATTTAATAACAACACTCCTAACACAGTAGTGCCATCGGTGCTACAGGGCAAATGTCCATTCTGCTGACCTATATCGCAGTCCATGTTGCTGTTGCTTGATTGCAGGGTCGCAATCGTCGCTCAGGCCTTACATGCCCGCGGACAAGCCGCTACATGTATATGGTACACCTGTAGCCGATTTCATCAAATTGCAAAGTATACTTATAGGATACTTTGAGGGAGTAATCATTTATTTTTCCCAAAATGCATTAATTCATATAAACTAACCACTGCATATATTTGATGATTAAAAGTATGCAGAGTTATTATACTGAATTTATTACATTATCACAGCCAAAATGGCTGTGATAATTTAATAAATTCAGTATAATAAAAAATAATAAATTAATCCTAAAATTGAAAATTTCTCCCTCAAAGTATACTTTGCTAGGAAAGTATACTTTGAAATGTTGGTGAAATAGGCTACTGGATAGACCCAGATAGTAGAGCGGGAAATACAAGTGTATACCAACAAACCCAATGCCGGGATCGGGGTTCGAATTCCAATTGACCATCAGTACTTAGGAGATATAGGCGTGGTTGCTACGTGAACTTTTATGTTGTTGCCTTCTATCAGATAACGGTTAATTCTATAGGAAGGGCAATCTGGATTTCGTTGCGTTAATACACTGATGCCATCCGGTATGGTCACGTGACGCCGTTCGTCCAATGGAAGGTGGGAGAAAGTAGTTGTGATCAGAATGTGCGTGTATAGTCAATATAGTATACGGCCGGCACGTTTTTACCAGTCAGCGTGTAATCGATCAATGCATAGCGATTTACTTGATAAAAAAGAGAAATTGCCGAATAATTCGGCCGTCGAATACCTGGCACGATATTCGCAAGTCGCAGCTATTGTGCGTAACTTTTGATTTGAGACGGTTTCGTTTCCAGATTTCCATTAATTCAGGCTCGTGTAACTGGTTTGCCTTTTTTTATTAAGAACTGAATGAGTTTATAGTTCACATAATTTCAAATAAATTGTTATATTAGCTTTCATTTACAGTATATCGTATAAGCTTATGACGTCAACTGCATGTTGTCTCACATCACCAGTAATCCTGGGACATGACCCCGGAAAACGAAACATTTATTAATCGTACATGTATGAGGGTAACCCTAATTTTCTGTCTGTAACGTAGGGCAACGTGCCCTGCGTTACATACAGAAAATTCTGGTTAGTATGGGGTGGCATACATAGTTTAGATCACTGTTTCTCGCCTGCATTGCTAATTACCGTCTCGTATAGGCGGTCAAACCATGCTCTTAGCGTTGCGTATGACCCAGCATATGTGTAGGTGCAGCCACTGAATAAGCGCAAAGACCAATATCCCTGCTTCTGATTCAGTGTATTCGTGTACTGTACCAATTACACAATCTGATAGATGTACACACATTACGCATGCTACATGTGGCGCCTATTCCACAGCCGTAATGTAATTGAGTACGCCAGGCGTACCCTCCCCCGCTCCTACTCCGTGCCTCGCCAGTTCCAGCAGCCGAGTGTTGGAACTACTTTCGTATCTGGAGGTATAATGGCGTTTCCAGACAAGCTTCCGGCGGCTCATGCCAATAGTTAATCACATTACACCATAGCGACGTACCACTGACCTGGCAAACATAATATTACGCCAGTTGCATAGTCACGTGGTATTTATTTCTCTCCATGTTGCCATGTTGCAATATTTTAATGTTTTATCCGGATACCAATATATGTGTGTCGTATTCCTTGACGAAAGTCTGTGTTATGCTCAAATAGACTAGCCGATACTATGATATGTATTAAACTCGTTGGCTGATTTCTTAAGAAATCATTAACTCGTTTAGTTAATATTATATACTATATACTACGGAGCCCCGCAGGGGACATGACTTATTTTTATTAATTTGTTTCCACGAAATAACTATTCGTTCCCTCAATTTAACAATTTGTATCCTCGAATTGACAATCCGTTCCCACGATATAACAATTTGTTCCTTCGAATTAACAATTCGTTCCTACGAAATGACAATTCGTTCCCTAAATTTAAGAATTCGTTCCCTCAATTTAACAATTAGTTCCCACGATTGAACAATTCGTTCCCACGATATAACAATTCGTTCCCGTGGGAACGACTTGTTATTTAGTGGGAACGAATTGTTAACTTGAGGGAACGAATTGTGAATTCCTGGGAACGAATTGTTAAATTGAGGGAACTAATTGTTATTTCGTGGAAACGAATTAATAAAAAAACAGAATTCTACGTCCCCTGTGGGGCTCCGTAAAATTGTGACCGGTGGCGCTCTGGAAATCGTAGTAGACTACAGTTTGATAATAAGTACGTGTGCGTCTATCTTTGTCTCGAATAAAATAATTGCTAGAAGAATGAATCTGCATCCTGTCTTGTTGTAAACATTGTGAACTCATTGCATAAAATGATGTTTTGCAACTGTTCTGGGGGCCGTTTCACTAAACTGTGTACGACTAAAATGTTCCTAAGTGCAAAATTATGAATTTCACATTAACAATGTTTTCTTGTAAACAGTAATTGGATTCACATTTATTGAGCAAAGGCTGCATATGCAGCCTATGCTCAATACATGTAAATCCATCAATTGAAATTTCCAGACGATCATAAATTTGCACTTACGAACATTTTAGTCGTACGAAGTTTAGTGAAACGGGTCCCATGGTAATAACACAGTGTATTAAACTGATAATACAGTATTACAATACATGTGCAAATGAAGGCGTTACAGCAATTATGTTCAGTGATTAGTACGTCGTCAATATATAATGCTGTTTTTGACTCGTTTCATAAGACATTCAACAACGGGAATCGCCAGTCATGAAATATCCTCTGTTTACACGAATACACTGCAGCACGTGTAACCCGAATTTTCTGGCTGACTTCGAAGTCGCCGTGTGTGACAGTCAGAAAATTTGGATTAAAACACATGATGATGTATGCTTATAAAATCAACAAACGTGTTTAATACATATCATATTAACCATTTCACTCCTAAGTAACTGGAATGGATTTTGATAACCAGTTCAACCGTCACAGAATGATTTCAAACTAGTCCATTTATGAAAAGGGGGTCATTTTTGTTTTCAAAAATATGAAAATTACTTTCAAAAAGTGCAGATCCTGATGAGGCGGCTCGTTACTGTTTGCATAAACATAGCGGATTTTCCGGTTCAATAGGCTAAACCATCACATATATAAGATCCTCGATATAGTTATGCTAGCATAAAGATAGTAGTATACTTGCAAATCATCATCCAGATGGAGGGACTCTTGCACATTTGGACTTTATCAAGCCACAGTTACAATGTGTATGATCACGTGGTTACAACAACAACAACAAGTACTGAAACTTCCAGAAGCACTCCGATTCAAAGTACGTATTCTTTTATCTTGTCCTAACGGACTTTGATGAAATATGGCGCATCAAACGCGTCTTGTTAAGCTGCATTTTGTGGACTCGGTACTTTGGTCCAAACTTCTGTCGTTTTTGCGAAGAATCGATTTCCGTGTCTCGATTCATACTGACACGGAAATCGATTATTCGCAAAAACGACATAAATATGTGCCGCACTCCCGCGACCACCATATGCAGCTCACCCGTTTGCTGCACAGGTTGAAGTAACGGACCGAGGTCTATAAGTACATTAAATATGCCTAAAGCATCAATAAATGAAAAAAAATAAGGTAAACAAAATGTTTTACTCCCTATATATAGACATACAGTATACAAGGTGCCGAAGTTTTTAATAGGCCGAACCCGGTCGGCCTCGAGACAACGGACTCTCACGAAACAGTCCACCGAGTTATATCATTGTCGCCTATTGCAGAAGTTAGGAAAAGCTTAGCCGTCCGCAACGATATATTCCCCGATGCGCTATGTCAACGCGTTTTCGAGCTATCGATTATTTTGTTTTAAAAATAAATAGCAGTATTGATAGGTCGGGAAAGAACGGACACATTTCCGAGGCCAATACTGCTATATAACAGAGTAAACATCGGGTTCAAAATACACGTTTACGTCGTCCGGGCCCGTAAAGAAACATTTTGCATGGGCAAAACATTGTTTCCAATCGAACATTTGATCAAACCTACATTTATACCCGTCCTGTGCGTCACGACAGACAATTTAATCACACAGACATTTCTATCATTTCTCGGGAAGCCATGTATGTGAAATGAAGAAATATCGTATATGTCTATATATAGGGAACAAACAATTTTTTTGTACCTTATTTTTGTTTCATTTATTGATGCTTTTAGGCATATTTAATGTATTTGTAGACCTCGTTCGTTACTTCAACCTGTCGTTTGCTGCGCCTTATTTCATCAAAATCCGTTTCCTATTAATATCAAATAATACATACTTAGGAGTGGGCGCGCTTTCAACACATTCAGCCATTGTTGTTGTTGTCGTAACCACGTGAACATGCACCTTGGTTAGATCACGGTTCGTCCGCATGTACGAGGAGATAAGCTTTAGCTCGCGGATTATCTCCTCGTACATGCGGACGAACGTGATCTAACTGTGTCATCCGACATCATCGTGTCCATACATTGCCCATGTGCTGTGTAAACGCAGAAAAAAAACTCGAAACTGCATCAAAGACTTGATAACAATGGCTGGCAGGTAAATGTGTTCTCGAGGCAAGTGAAAACTGATAGACACCTGTTGTGTGTGTGTGTCTGTGTTGAGAAGTAGAATGAAATAAACAAGCTCCACTGATCATGACCCCGTATGACAAAACACAATCAGTATCCGTACGATGAGTTCAGACGTCGGGTTCTCACAGTTGAATAGGGTTTGGTTCAATTTATTTTGTCGCCGTAACCAGGGGGCCGTTTCACTAAACTTCGTACGACTAAAATGTTCGTAAGTGCAAATTTAGGATCGTCTGTAAATTCCAATTGATGGATTTACATGTATTGAGCATAGGCTGCAAATGCAGCCTATGCTCAATAAATGTAAATCCAATAGGTGTTTACAAGAAAACATTGTTAATTTAGAGACTATCATAATTTTGAACTTACGAACATTTTAGTCGTACGAAGTTTAGTGAAACGGCCCCCTGGATTTTAAGTTTATCGACTCCTGCGTTCATTGCCCGTTTTGTATAATGTATAAGATAATAGTTTCCGTCGTGTTTTGTTCGTCAAGAGGTCGGTATTGTTGTACGGTTAGTCACAGGACGTCTGTTTTCACGCATGGCGGGCCGACGTGAATTCAAACAGTAGCGCATCTGTCTGTTCCACATCCGTCAGCACTGGGTTACTGGGTCACACTGGGACCGAATATACAGTACAGTCGAACAGCTCTAAACTGGACAAAGAGAACGGTTAGTTCCGCTTAAGCTTTACCGGGTTCGTTGCCATTTATCTTCGATGATACAGTCAGCTCATGATCGCAAACCACACACGCGTGTCTTGAAGCTACCACGTATCGGTTTGACAGTGGAACCACTCTAAACCGGACACCCTGGGGACCTCACAGGGTGTCCGATTCAGAGAGGTTCCACTATGCAATATAACCTCTCTAAACCGGACACCCTGTACGGCTTAATTGAAGGGGTCAGTGGAAGAAGGGTTCGACTCCCTAATAGGTCACTGGGTCAAACGTCAACATCACTAAACCTACTGTCTGTTTCACGAAAGCTGCCCAATTTTTACGGCCATATAAACAATGCAAAAACAATATTTGTTTTGATAATATTAAATTTTATCACAATTTAAGAATGGGCCTTCTTTTTATTTCGTGAAATTTTGTCAAATATTGATTTTATTACGAAAAAATGATTTGTCTATGGTAATTTAACATGGGGGGAAAAGAGTGTAAAATCTTTGGAAATTGATTCTGAAACATAGCTAGATAGTTTGGAAATCATCTAACTAAGAAAACAAAAGTTACATTTTAAAAATTCATTTTAATTATTTCTGAAATTCGAAAAATTTCCTCCCATATTTAACATGTGGAACTTGTTTTTTCGCAATAAAATCAATATTTGACAAAATTTCAAGAAATAAAAAGGCTCATTCTTAAATCTTGATAAAAAAAATATTGGTTTTGCATTGTCTACATGTATATGGCCATACAATTTGGGCAAGTTTCGTGAAACAGACTGTAGAAACACACATGTAAAGGCTCATATATTCTAATGGAGACCACCGAATTCATGGAATAGCCAGGTGAACCTCTCCAAACTGGACACATAGAGAGATTTAACTTAAAGGGATCAGTGGAAGAAGGGGGCTAACTCCCACATGGAGTTATCCCCCCTCTTCAACTGACGCCTTCAATGAGGGATCGTAGTTAGTTATTTCCTTTTGCAAATCTATTTATAAAGATCCGGTCTTATGCTGCATTTCCGCGTTTATTTCTTACTGAATAGCACAAAAATGAGTTTTGCGAACAGAGTAGACCCAGATCAGACTGCACACATGTGCAGTCTGATCTGAGTCTACACTGTTTGCAATAACATTATTAAGCGTGAACATATGAATCTGGCAAATAATACAGTCCGTGAGTGATCAGATTGCATAGATATGTAGGATGATCTGGATCAACACTAATCAAAGTCACTGTAATTGATCCTTTGCTAACAAATCATGCTACATTCGCCCTTTTTACAAGCAATGAGGCCATAATCTACACATTTTGGACCGGATTTCTATAAATAAATTCAACTGAAGTAGCTACGATACCTCATTGTGACCGCGTGCATGCTCTCGAAGCCTAGAGAGACACATATAAATGATCATGATACCGAATACATAGAGAATAGTAGGTTAGTGCCGTGAATGGGAAAACATATCTGGCAAGGCTTAGGAAACGGGATGGGCGAGGCTATGCCGAGCACATCCCGTTTCCGCGCCGCGCCAGATATGTTTTCCCATTCACGGCACTAACCTACTATTCTATTTATCTCGTCAACACCTACAAATAGCTTTACAATGCAAAAACATAATAACCCCAGCCGCATCCTCAACATCGGAGAATCGACTAGTATAACAACCGCACATATTCATACTCACTGATTAGGTCGTATTGACAGGATATCAAAAATGTTTCACGGCACCGTGTTTCACGGCACGTATATACGCACTTTGTTGACGGGATAAAATGTTCGTAACTGAAAATTAGGCTGTATGGTCAATAAATGTAAATTCAATACTTGTTTACAATAAAACATTGCTAATGTGATATTTACAGACTATCAGAATTCGACACTTACGAACATTTTAGTCGTATGCAGTTTAGTGAAACGGTCCCCAGTATCGGGAATGTGGTCTCCCATAGTTTATGACTGCACAGATGACTCACACTTAACATGTGCGCATATGAGACACACCATGTGATTTTTTACCTTCGGACATATGCGTAATTTCATGAAATATGTTTACACAATTTACAATATTTTCCGTAAATGGTGTCAGAAGTTGACACACCGTTCAGAGTACGCATGCACTCTGACATTTGTGTCAACTTTTTGACTTTACCTATGTAAACTATATACTTATCTAGCAAAGTATACTTTGAGGGAGAAATTTTAAATTTTAGGATAAATTTATTAATTTATATTATACTGAATTTATTACATTATCACAGCCATTTTGGCTGTGATAATGGAATAAATGCAGTATAATAATTCTGCATACTTTTAATATCAAATATATGCAATGGTTAGTTCTATATGAAATAATGCATTTCAGGAAAAATAAATGATTACTCCCTCAAAGTATACTTTGCTAGGAACGTGTACTTTGCAATGTTGGTGAAATCGGCTACAGCTACCACATTCCCGCAACATGGTAAGGATCTATACCGTTACTTAGAATCATAATATAGGTGCTACTGACGAACTGCGACCAGTGTAGATCCTGATGCGTAAGCGCAGGCTGATCTGGATACACAATGGTCGCAAAAGTCATGCCCCAATTCTCCTGTCACAGCCACATGTAGCCTTCCACTTTCAACAAATGACATCTGTTCACAATTCGATGGTCTAGTAACATAAGGTCGTAACTGCTAGCAGTTACGACCTTATTTTACTAGACCATCGAATTGTGATGTTCACGGGAAAATAAGTCGCAATCCAATTTGCGACCATTGTAGTCCCAGATCAGTTAGCGGAATCGTCTACAGATCAGTTTAGCGGAATCGTATTAGACGTTTTAGCGGAATCGTCTAGATCAAATTAGGAATCGTCTACAGATCAGTTAGCGGAATCGTTACAGATCAGTTGCGGAATCGTCTACAGATCAGTTAGCGGAATCGCTGGGAGCTACAGAGCAGTTAGCGGAATCGCTGGAGCCTACAGATCAAGTTAGCGGAAAATCGTCTACAGATCAGTTAGCGGAATCGACCTACAGAATCAGTTAGAGGAGGAATCGTCTACAGATCAGTTAGCGGAATCGCCTGGGAGCTACATATCATTAGCGGAATCGCTGGGAGCTACATATCAGTTAGCGGAATCGTCTACAGATCAGTTAGCGGAATCGTCTACAGATCAGTTAGCGGAATCGTCTACAGATCAGTTAGCGGAATCGCTGGGAGCTACATATCAGTTAGCGGAATCGCTGGGAGCTACATATCATTAGCGGAATCGTCTACGATCATTAGCGGAATCGTCTACAGATCAGTTAGCGGAATCGCTGGGAGCTACATATCAGTTAGCGGAATCGCTGGGAGCTACATATCAGTTAGCGGAATCGTCTACAGATCAGTTAGCGGAATCGTCTACAGATCAGTTAGCGGAATCGCTGGGAGCTACATATCAGGGGCCCGTTTCACTAAATTTCGTACAATTAAAATGTTCGTACGTGCAAATTTAAATGTAGGATCGTCTGGAAAGTTAAATTGATGGATTTACATCTATTGAGCATATGCTGCCTATGCTCAATAAGTGTAAATCCAATAATTGTTTACAAGAAAACATTGTTGATGCGGAATTTTCCACTTACGAACATTTTAGTCGTACGAAGTTTAGTGAAACTGCCTCCAGAGCGACATATCAGAATCGCATCGTATAATGGCATGAATATCATTCTCGCTGCACACGTTCGCTGGTTCGCTGGTCTGTCGGATGAGACTTGTGGTCCCGTCTCTATATGACCTTAGCTGTTCCTGGGACGTCAAACCCATTCACTTTCACTTTTTTTCTTGTCGAAGGTGACTGTTTGTTTGTTTTTTTATTGGTGTTTAACGGCCTATCAACAGCTAAGGTCATGTAAGGCCGGGCAAACGGGTTCGATCCCGTTTTAACCTGCTGCATTGGGTGGGGGGGATCCCAAAATAAGAACAGAATATTTACATCGAGAAAAAATATATTCAGCCCTGAAATTAGAATAGCCTGACTTGGTGCCAGGTCCATACCACACCAAGTCACTTGGCCCCTAGTATCGGATTATATATGGTAATTCTGCACACGTATTCATGTTTTTGTTCACTGGTTTAGTGACGAACAGAGCAGACCCTGATCAGGCCGCGTGGTTAGCTGTGCGTATTATATACGGCGTTCCTGACACTCGTTCTGCATGTTTGAAGCAGTACGTGTGGTTTCATTAACTTTAGTGACGAACAGTGCAGACCCGGATCAGACTGCGCGGATGCGCAGGCTGATCCGGGTCTACACTGATCGCACATGCCAGTGAGCCCAATCCCTTCAATCACAGCCAGATATATGGTCAACTGCCTTCGAGTTCAGCGTCAGTTCTCGTGAACTCAAATAACCTCTGACCTCGAGAGGCGTCAAACTGACCAGTGAATGTTATTGGACCGGTCATTTCAATAATTGAGACCATCAGTGGGTCGAGATTCTCATCGCATCCATGGAATACACATGTCGACAATGATTAACACAGCGCTCAAAGGAAAGGGTAGGTTGGTTCCACCCAACGACCTTGGAGCCGGTTTCACTAACCTTCATACGATAACAATCTTCGTACGAAGATTTCTATCAATTCAATTCACACATTACGGTCATTCATTTATGCTAGCATTTTCCACATATGTGTTTCCCCCCAATGCAGCAGGTTAAATGAAATCCACCTATAATTAAGTCTGAATAAACAAAGCTAGTAAAAATGTACCGAAAATCGACTACTAATGCCAACTTTGTTGTAAATATAAGTATGAACTTTAGTGAAACGGGCCCCAGGTCGACATTATTCACTAAACATACACGTCTCCTAGTTGCAGACCAAGATAAATGACGTGTGCGCGGGATGGGGGTACTACTGTCTGTTTCTCGAAAGCCGCCCAAATTGACGACTATATAAACAATGCAAAAACATTATTTTGTTCGATAATATTAAAGAAAAATTTAAGAATGAGCCTTCTTTTTATTTCGTGAAATTTGGTAAAATATTGATTTTATTGCGAAAACACAATTTACGCATGTTAAATCTCCATAGACATCTTCACAAGATGTCTATGGGTATTTAACATGGGGAATTGTTTCGAATTTCTGAAATACTTCAAAATTTAACTTTTGTTTTCTTAGTTAGACCATTTCCAAGCTATTTAGTCAGTTTTATGAGTCAAATTTTATTTTTTATTTCTTTTTTGACTCCTCCCACTGCTCCTCCACCTCATTTCTCCCCATGTTAAATTCCTATAGACAAATAATTTTTTTTGTAATAACATCAATATTTTACCAAATTCATGAAATCAAAAGAAAGCTCATTATTAAATTTAACATTATCAAAAAAATATTGTTTTTGCATTGTTTATATAGCCGTAAAATTTAGGCAGGTTTCGTGAAACAGACCGTAGGTGTATTTATATTCGTTTCCTGTTTGTGACAATAAAATAATATAAATACACATAGAATCCCAATTCCCGTTTACACGTCATTTCTCTTGGTCTGCAAAACGGAGACGTGTATGTTTAGCGAATAATGTGGACCTGGGGCCCGTTTCACTAAAGTTCGTACGACTAAGACGTTCGTAAGTGCAAAATTATGATAGTCTGCAAATTTCACATTAACAATGTTTTCTTGTAAACAGTTGATGGATTTACATTTATTGAGCATATAATACATCAATTGAAATTTCCAGACGATCCTAAATACACACTTCCGAACATTTTAGTCATTTTAGTCGTACGAAGTTTAGTGAAACGGGCCCATGAACGCCAAATCTACATAAATTAAAATATTTAATGCTCGCTCTAAATAATTACAGCTAATATTAAATATTTAGAGCTAGCTCCAAATCATTTGAAGAGCTCTCTAAATTATTTGGCGCTAGCTCTAACTCTATTTAATGCTAACTTTAATTATTTAGAGCGAGCATTAATTATTTGAGTTTATGTAAATTTGGCGTTCCATACAAAAGGTATATGATAGCGTTTTATCCCGTCAACACAGCGAGTATGTGCCGTGAAACACGGTGCCGTGAAACATTTTTGATATCCAGTCAATACAATTTTTGCATTTTACAGCCGTTTGTAGGTGTTGACGGGATAAATAGAATAGTAGGTTAGTGCCGTGAATGGGAAAAAATATCTGGCGCAACACGGAAACGGGATGTGCTCGGCTTAGCCTCGCCCATCCCGTTTCCTGAGCCTTGCCAGATATTTTTTTCCCATTCACGGCACTAACCTACTATTCTCTATATAGCGAATATTTGTTGGAGATTTATAAACGAAACAAACGAAGATCAATGAAAAACAATTGTTTTGCACAACGATATGCATATAAATTCGTTTGTGGATCCATGAACAAATCCGGGCTGTTCAAGAGCGCGAAATGGAGATATGTCTTTCACCTCTTAGCCCCCTTGTTTCACTGACGCCTATACTGGCTATTGCAAACTACTGTCTGTTCCACGTGTTGCTGCCGACGAACTTTTGGCTATTAAACACATTAAATCTAAAAAAATATTTAGATTTTGAAAATCGGTCAGCAAATAAAAAAGTATTTAAACAAAATCTATTTTTAGCCCCCATGTTAAATTCCCATAGCAAAATATTTTTTTCGCAATGAAATCAATATAAATAAAAAAATTTGGGGAGGGTGACCTTTTTGTTATTGATAAAAAAGTACTTACTTTTAAATATTTTTTATATTTAATGTGTTTAATAGCCAAAAGTTCGTCGGCAGCAAAACGTGGAACAGACAGTAGTAGCTGAGTTTCCAAACATTTTCGAAAACTATACCATGCATCTCACATATTGATAGTACACAGACCATCATACATGCATAAATTTGACACTTTAGAGGCGTGGTTGGAATACGAAACCGCCATTCGATAGACCGTTGGGACTTGGCTTGTAACGGCTGCTACAAGATTAGCATACATGAGGCGTTAATACATTAATCAGTTTATGTGTAAGTTAATTGTAGTTAATGATAGGGTTCAAACGGTTAATGTTAGCAGAATTAATTTCATGAAACGGAGTGACCGTCCACATCGGTAGTAAACCAACTTGTTACAATGTGTTTGACCACAGGTGACATGACAGTGGTATTACAAATTACCTCCCTTTATTTATCGCTGTTTTTCACCGAATGTCGATTTGAAAATCGGTCCTATTTTCCGTAAATGCGGTCAAACATTGACGAAAAATTCAGAGCTGATGCGGAATTCAATCCCGCATGAGTTCTGAATTTTATGTCAACTTTCGACCTCATTTACAGAAACTATTGTATTTCGTCGAAATCATTATCAGTGAAAAACGGCGAAAATGCCGGAAAAGGATCTCAAATTACACGTGTATCACATTATGTGTACCAGCATGATTTTCAGACTAGTACATTTATGAAAAGGGAGTATATTTTGTTCGCAAAGATATGAAAATTGCTTTTAAAAAGTACATATCCTGATGGAGATATTCCACTGTAAATCAGACATGTGAGCACCTCATGACACATTCCGGTGTTTTGCAATCATAAAAAGTGATTGTAATCAGATACATAACAGCAAAAAACATCTAAGATAAACATCTATATTTTCCCGAGTGTCCGGTTTAGAGGGTTCCCCTGTACAGTTAACCTCCCTACAACAGCCACCTCTGGCAGTTAAGATGTGGGCGGCTATTGTGTGGACACTAACTATAGAGGCAAGTATCCATTTGGGATAAAATTGCATCTATATTTAACCTCCATTAACCGTTTTACTACGCTGAATTAAATTATGTCGTCTGCTGGAAATGATTTATTTTCAATATTTCTCGACAAAAACCTGGTTTTGACAGCACATGAGAATCTCATGTGCTGTCAAAACCAGGTTTTTGTCGAGAATTAAAGCAACAATCAAAAACAGCAGACGGCAATTTTCGTCAACAGCGTAGCGTAGGAAGGGTAAACCCATTGTAGAGAGATTCGACTGTATCATGTATTTGCTCCAGTAACCCTTATACTACGCTGAATTAACTTTTGTCGTCTGCTGGAAATATTTTATTTTCAATATTTCAGGACTAACAACTTGTTTTGACAACGCATGAGAATCGTCTCCACTGGAGAAGATTCGCCTGTGCTGCCAAACAGGTTATTTGTTAAGAATTAAGGCAAAAATGAAAAACAGCAGACGACAATGTTCGTCTCCCGCGTAGTGAGCGAGCGATGGTATAACTATATACATTCCAGGGTGTCCGATTTGGAGCACAGGCATTCGGCGTGTTTCGGCTTACATCGGTATAAATATATACATATGAACAAGACATCTAACTTTCGTCGAACACGACCTCGTATCATAACAAAATAACATGTTTAACATTGTAATTTTCTATGCATTTTATGTATTTCTGCAAACGATAATTCTCAAATAATCATATGAACTCGCCACTACAATAATGACGTTATAGCATTAAACACATTACTTCATTTGTTATGATACGTGGTTGTGTCCGACCTAGACAAAGCAGCTGTAATTCGATATTCTTTGAATAATTTTATGTTCTAACTATGCTATTTTAGCAAGATAACAATAATTATCAAATGAACATGCGCACCTTCTAACAAAATAACATGTTTAACATTGTAATTTTCTATGCATTTTATGTATTTCTGCAAACGATAATTCTCAAATAATCATATGAACTCGCCACTACAATAATGACGTTATAGCATTAAACACATTACTTCATTTGTTATGATACGTGGTTGTGTCCGACCTAGACAAAGCAGCTGTAATTCGATATTCTTTGAATAATTTTATGTTCTAACTATGCTATTTTAGCAAGATAACAATAATTATCAAATGAACATGCGCACCTTCTGCCAAAATATTCACATTAACGTTACCAAAATCGCGGAACTTTTTATGATACGAGGTCGTGTCAGATCAAAGTTAGAAGCCTTGTCCATATACATTATAGGAATGAATGGCCTTTTTTGTGGAATTTATCCGGGTATAAACTTGGAAAAGTCGCGGGAATACTGGACGAAGGCCGGAAGGCCTCGTCCAGTATTCCCGCGACTTTTCCAAGTTTATATCCCCGATAAATTCCACAAAAAGGTCATTCATTTCTTATAATTCCAGCATTTGAAAGTAGTTCGGCGTGGGAGTTTACTGGGATATAAATTTTGGACACAGACTTGCTACGGGCCAATCAAATGTTAGGGAATTGTGTAAATATTTTTGTGCTGGAATTATATAGTTATGCGGACGAAAGCCGAAACACGCCCAATGCCTGTGGTTTGGAGAGGTTTCACTGTTCACTGTAACCTCTCTACCAGTGTTGTGTCGTCCCATGGGTGGTTGTTGTAGAGAGGTTGCACGATACAATACTTATAAATGTGCATGATAACGTATACACTCCTGGGGACCATTTCACTAAACTTCGTAAGACTAAAATGTTCGTAAGTGCAAATTTTCGGATCGTCTGTAAATTTCAATTGATGGATTTACATTTATTGAGCATAGGCTGCATATGCAATAATGTAAATCCAATAATTGTTTATAAGAAATCATCGGTAATGTGAAATTTACAGACTATCATAATTGTGCACTTACGAACAATTTTGTCGTACGAAGTTTAATGAAACGGGCGATGGACGTATTCTATGGTCACTGACGAGAGAGCATGACGTCAAATAATATATCTGCTCGCGCATCTGCTTTAGGTGAGTCAGGTAAACACCGTGTTGTTTACATTTAACCACTGCATGACCTTTCCCAGTCAGTTCACGAGGCGGCATCAGCTCCCGCGGCCATCTGAAGTGCACACGATTGTACGGAAGCCCATTAGGGCCATTTCACTTTTTTTAATTTCCATTTATTCAAGATGTTTATCTTTTCTTGAATTTTCGAGATCTTTTCTTGAATTTTCAAGATAATTTCTTGAATTTTCAAGTTATTTTCTTGAATTTTCAAGAAAAGAACTTGAAAATTCAAAAAAACATCTTGAAAATTCAAGAAAATATCTCGAACATTCAAGAAAGTATCTTGAAAATTCAAGAAAAGATCTCGAAAATACAAGAAAAAAAAAAAAGAAGAAAAGTGAAGTGGCCCTATAGGGCTTCCGTACGATTGTTTACAGCAGCTTTGATGCAGTTTATATATATACTTATACATACACCAGCCTTTAATACTGCGACATCAAATGATACATCGACAAGCATTTTATTGCATTCATCACCTGAAATTAACTTCCCAGACAATTAACATGCGATGGACGTCTAACGATAATATAAAGGAAATAAAAATCTAATGCAGATAACAGGTACTCGACGCGGCCATAAAACATGCGTTTAATATGCATACATTTGTGCGCATGCGCAATTTTCCTGGTGACCCAGTCAACTTAGAGGCGAGGTCGAACGCCGCAGTTCCCGCCAATTCGAAAACCAAAACAAACCGGACTACTTTCAGCGGCCGCGGTCATTGCTCTGAAAACTCGGACAATGGAGGGGAGAAGACCCAACGTGCCGCTCACAACCAACATAGTTACGGACACAGGCAATTATTTGTGTTTTCTGTGTTCATTTTAGTGTTCATTACAAACCAGTATATATACAGTCGTCTAGAACGCCATAACCCAGCGTTGTAACGAGCTACCATCAATTCGTGTGCATACACAACGTGGCTTGTATACATAGGAATGGATGCCAGCGCGTTTCCTGGTGTGAAGTATCGTTGTATCGATTTACAAAGGTCATGTCCGGCAAGATGGGACGCGGGGTCACATTCTGCGGGAATAAATCGAGTCGATTAATAAATACTTAAACCGTCTGTCGGACCTGATAAAGAGTTCACGATGATTGATCGACTCCTTGCTCAATCAACGCAAGATAGGAATTGTGTGCATGGATTGGTGGACTCTGATAGAGAGCAAATATATCAAAGAAAAAAGAGAGGATTACATGTAGCGAATTATTGTTTTGTTTTCCTTTTTTCTCCATAAAAGCAAGGGCGTAATGCCTGGTGTGTATACATGCCTATGATGAATGTAAGAGCAATGGCGTCAGGTTTCATCCCACAGGTTCGATCGAGGCGGAAGAGCATACTGGTAACATATGCTTTTGACGAGCAATAAGCAATAATATGAAAACGCAAACTATTTTTCTAAAATAGCTAACTCTCTATAAAGTTAAATAAATAAGAATACATCCGTGAATATACGTAACAGAACAACGACTCGGATGTGGTCATCTTGGTGCAGTATCGGCATTGTTCGCGACCAGGATCCGCACTAATACAATACCTGCCATTCTTCTAACAAGCAAAATCGTTATCAGGCTACACGAGTACGCTATTTTATCAGAGGCTACACTGATCATAAGCCTCATATGCCCTCTTGTAGCAGCCACAGCCGTGTAAGGATACAAGCAATGAACGACGTCACGTGTATGCCCTGATCAGACTGCGCAGATCTGGGGCTACATGTACGCTTGTCGCGATCTTCCTAAGGCGCACTTTGCCAGAATGGGTCCCAGATATTGCTGCTACCAGAGATCGGATAATCCGACCATGAGATAACCTAGTTCCTATGCAACCATTATTGTAACGTTTCAATATCAGAGTGACGTCATTTGTGAACTCGGTCGATGATTAACTAATTCGGCTGGAATTTGACACAATTCCGCCGTTTAAACATCTGAATACTGTCCGTTTTGTCTAAACGTGACCACCTTTATGGTTAAATAAGCAATATAGTATCCAAGACAATTAGCGAATGAGATAGATAATTATAGTTAAGAGTCGAACTATGACAATTGTTGATTTGTTGCTGGAGAAATAGGGCTTATGGGTTTTGTGGCCAGTGTAGCGGATGCACAGGCTGATCTGGATTTACACCTGTCGCATCGCCAATAAGCCTCATTTTCCCAGTCACAGCCACATTTGTGTTTACTTTGTGACGAGTGTGTGTATACACAGACCAGTCTAAGGAATTGCAATGTGCCCCATGGACGATCTTGCACGCACTCGTGATTTAATACGAGACAAGCCATGTGATGTTATACCTTAGAAGATTTTTCACGAAAACTATTTAGATCTACGGAAAGTTCAATATTTATCGTAAATTGCGAAAATTTCGTCTACTTTTGAAGTAATTTACGGAACATATCGTAAATTGTGTTAATATTGTTGTAATATATAGAGGATCTCAAACGAGTTCCCATTTCATATAAGATATATGAAATCAGTCACGCGCTGTTTATGCCTATGCACGGAGCCTTTCATAAATCAAATGGAAACGAGTTTGAGATTCTTTTTATCACAGGACTTCACCCTCCAATGGGCAGCCAAAGTGGATAGATATATCCAATACGTTTCAGCGCCATTGACTGTTTGCGCATCTCCGCAGAGAAAAATAGCATTAATCCATGCAAGAAATGTATTATAAATATGCCATATAATAGGTTCCTGTTTTTTAAATTTTATATCCCAAATGGCTGTGATAATGTATTAAATTCAGTATAATATTAATTCGTTCCCATGAAATAACAATTCGTTCCCTCAATTGAACAATTCATTCCCTCGAATTAACAATTCGTTCCCACGATATAACAATTAATTCCCTCGAAATTAATCCCACGAAATGACAATTCGTTCCCTCAAGTTAACAATTCGTTCCCTCAATTTAACAAGTCGTTCCGTCGAATTAACAATTCGTTCCCACGATATAACAATTCGTTCCCACGAATTAACAATTCGTTCCTGTGGGAACGAATTGTTATTTCGTGGTAACGAATTGTTCAATTGAGGAAACGAATTGTTAATTCGTGGGAACGAATTGTTAAATACAGGGAACGAATTGTTATTTCATGGGAACGAATTAATAAAAATAATAATTCTACGTCCCCTGCGGGGCTCCTTACCTTCGCACATCTGCGTAATTTCATTAAATACGTTTACAAAATTTAAGATATTTTTCATAAATGAAATAAAAAAAAATGACAAAATTGTCGGTGTACTCTGAAAATTCTGTCAACTTTTGACCACAATTTTCGGGAAATATTGTAAGTTTTGTAAAGTATTTCATAAAATTACGCAGATGTCCGAAGGTACAAAATCACATGGCGTGTCTCAAATGCGTCATTGCCATTGGGCAGTAGCATCCGATTGTTGCAATTTACAATGGCAGGACGCTGTGGTTTCAATACCCTTGGGTGTGATAATAGATGATTTGAACACTTTGAAAGATGACCTTTGGAATTTCAACCTTTACTTTTGACCAGGTTTTTCAAGCGACCCGGGGTCAATAGTTGATGTCTATTACCGGAACCCGGGCTACACTACCGCCTGTGCTAATCTTGTGAATACAATGATGGATTTACATTTATTGAGCATAGGCTGCATGCAGCCTATGCTCAATAAATGTAAATCCATCCCGTACGGCCACCTCTCTAGAACAACACCCTCTCTGTAACAGCCGCTATTTTATATCCCAAATGGATGAGTTCCTCTATATCTAACCCTTAGACTGCTGAACACGAACATTGTTGTCTGCTGTTTCTTTTGCATTCTTTCTCAATAAAAACATATTTTCACAGCACTTTAGAACCATTTCCATTGAAATGATTCTAAAATGCTGTCAAAGCATGTATTTGATGTTCAGAAAGTGTGTAGATTATAAAAGGAACAAAGTTTGCACCAATTGGTGTGTGTAGAGCCGGTTTTTGTAACGCCCGGTTTTTTTTAAACCCCGTCAACAAAAACCGGGGGTTACAAAAACCGTTGACGTACGCACCGGTTTTTGTAAACCCCCGGTATTTGTTATCCTAAATATTAATATTACCATACATGAAATATGCCGGATTGCTTCAACCCTTAAATAAAGTATGTTTGGGCCTGACCCGACGTTCCGAGTTCGATACTCAAGCCTTTGAGCGGTGGCCGAGCGCAAAATTTCCAACCTTTTTCTTATCCTTTAAGACCGCATTGAACCTTTCAGTGTTTAGTTTGAATTATTACTCTACCGCCTGCGCTAATCCTGCCAATATTTGTAAATTTCTTTATTTCAAAATACTTGAATACTGTACTTGACATAAAACAACTTGATTGTCTGAGCCTGAGCTGTGCTACAGACAATCAAATTGCTTGACTGCGGGTTGGTTCAGAAATATTGATAAGCTGGTCAATGTTAACGCCCAGGTTCGAGTCCCACCTCAACCACTGCGAATGGTCGATTCGGCATGTCCTTGGGCAAGACAACTTGGTGCTAGCCTAGTGCTATCGGATGGAGACTTAAATAGTCGGTCTCGACATGCAAGGTCACAGAGCCAGTGCCGTCGTTAAATCAAAACATGTACATTTATTTTTAGCGCAGTAATTTTTGTAGATTATCAAAGGAACAACGTTTGCGCCAGTTGGTGTTCATGGTCCTTGTGCATTTGCTCACTCGGGTTAGCAACCAAATACAGTACCGTACACCACCGCCTGCGCCAATCTCGCCAATAGTCGTCAAATGTTATCTTTCAAAATGCTTGAATGTTGTGCTTCGAATAAAGCAGCTTGATTGCCTGAGCCTGAGCTGTACTACAACTCAGGCTCAGCAATAAAGCTGCTTGACTGCGAATTGACATGTCCAGTTGGTGTTCAGAAACGTTGTTAAACAAACTGTGATGGATTTACAATACTCAATTACTAATTACTCAGTTATATGGAGCCCTGGGGCCCGTTTCACTAAAATTCTTACGACTAAAATGTTCGTAAGTGCAAATTTAAGATCGTCTGCAAATTTCAATTTATGGATTTACATTTATTGAGCATAGGCTGCATAAATGTAAATCCAATAATTATTTACAAGAAAACATTGTTAATGCGAAATTTACATACTATAATAATTGTGCACTTACGAACATTTTAGTCGTACGAAGTTTAGTGAAACGGCTCCCAGGACCGGTGCTATTTCAAACAGTGGAACCTCTCTAAAGCACACACCTATGGCTCAGAATGATCAAATGCCTGATTTATAGTGAAACCTCTCTAAGCCGGACACCATGGAAACCTGTGTCCGGTTTAGAGAGGTTTCACTGTATAGTAAACTATTTCAATTAAGACCCCCCCCCCACCACCCACCCGGAAATCCTGAGGGCATTTCACTAGACGTTCAAAGTTCAAAGTTCAAGATTATGAATTTCACATTGTTTTCATGTAAACAATTTGGGGATTTACATTTATTGAGCATTGTCTATTGCAGCCTATTCTCAATAACTGTAAATCCATCAATTGAAATTTCCAGACGATCCTAAATTTGCACTTACGAACATTTTAGTCGTACGAAGTTTAGTGAAACGGCGCCCTGGATTTGTACATTACACTCGGGTCAGGGGTCAAATACACTCTTCTTGTTCGTTTTTCGTAGTTGAAGATGGCCATGATCATCGTGATCCTGTATCGGTTTGTTTTGCAGTCGGCGGAGATGACTTATTAACACAATCCGCGCACAAATACAGTAGGACCTCGCTGAACCTGGGGCCCGTTTCACTAAACTTCGTACGACTAAAATATTCGTAAGTGTAAATTTAGGATCGTCTGGAAATTTAACTTGAATTGATGGATTTACATTTGCAGCATATGCAGCATATGCTCATTAAATGTATTACTGTGTACTTACGAATATTTTAGTCGTACGAAGTTTAGTGAAACGGCGCCTGGTACCATATCTACAACATCGGCGTGTTTAATGTGGATGACTGTTACCGTCAGGCTGGTGGTAATGTCTGATATTATATGTGGCTGTGACTGGAGAAATGGGGCGTACAATTAAACCTCTCTAATCCGGACACCATAGGAGGTCCCCAGGGTGTCCGGCGTAGGGAGGTTTCGCTGTAAATCAGGCATTTTATCACTCTGAACTATAATTGTGTGCTATGCGATCACGAACAGACATTATCACCTCAGATAAATGACCAAGAAACGCATCAAACATAAGATCACAGCTGTTTGCATAGTGTCCGATTTAGAGAGGTCACACTGTATATGATTTGTGACAAGCGTAGCTCCTGGTCAAATAACACACTGCTTACCGCATATCAATCAGCTACATGTATATTCAAGGTGCATGATCACGTGGTTAAAACAACAACAACAATTACTGAAACTTCCAGCAGCGCCTCCGATTCAAGGTACGTATTCTGTTAAATTGTTCTTGTTATGTTACGGACTTTACTGAAATATGGCGCATCAAACGCGTCTTGTTCAGCTGCATTTGGTGGTTTCGGTACGTTGGCCCAAACATCTGTCGTTTTTGCGAAGAATCGATTTTCATGTATACTGTCAATACTGACACGGAAATCGATTATTCGCAAAAATGACATAAGTATGTGCCGAAGTCCCGAGACCACCAAATTCAGGTCATGAAGACGTGTTTGCTGTGCCATATTTCATCAAAATCCGTTGCATATTAAGGAAAATATCAAATAATACTTACTTAGGAGTGGGCGCGCTTTCAACGCTTTCACACATAGTTGTTGTTGTGGTAACCACGTGAGCATGCATCTTGATATTTGTACAGTGGAACCTCTCTAAACCGGACACCCTGGGAGGTCCCCTAGGGTGTCCGGCTTAGAGAGGTTTCACTGTAAATCCGGCACTTCATTATGCCACACCCGCGTCGGACTAGCTGATACATGCACAATGGAAAGTACAACGTATTCACAGACTACATCACCTGGGGCCGTTTAACTAAACTTCGTTTGACTAAAATGTTCGTAAGTGAAAAATTATGATAGTCTGTAAATTTCACAATAACAATGTTTTCTTGTAAATAATTATTGGATTTACACTGCAGCAGTCTATGTTCAATAACTGTAAATCCATCAATTAAAATTTACAGACGATCCTAAATTTGCACTTACGAACATTGTAGTTGTACGAAGTTTAGTGAAACGGGCCCCTGGCCCCCTGGGCCGGGGATCGATCCCGATCCACCGAATTGGCAGCTCAATGATTTACTTGTACCGTGGTCTCCTCATCAAATCATTTTTGGTTACTATCTTGTGAAAACGCAACAATTTCGAGATAATTTGGTGTTTTTTTTAATCAAAGCACTTGGAAACCGTAATTAATCTTAAACTCTTTATCTATATTTATAAAAAAAAAATGTGATAATACTAGGGATAGTTGAAGGTTATAATAGGATCCTCATAGTATTTAACTTGGTTGTCCATTTGACATTATTACATGTATAATTTTCATAACTGGGCCTGCCACAGGCCCAGTTATGAACATTATACATGTACGAATGTCAAATGGACAACCAAGCCTGTGACTATGAACGTTGGGCTTATGGGCATTGGATGCGCTTGTTGACCAGACCCACGATCATGTCGCCACTGCTGCTACTAATTCAGTTATTTCTATCAACATAAACAATTGATCCGGCATATTTCACAGTCACAATTTCAGGTTGTTCTTGTTTGTTGACTCGTTTTCAAATCATTATAATCAAAGTATGAAATTATTTTACCCATAATTGGAAATAAAATCTTGTATATTGTACCCCTCAACCAGGGGCCCGTTTCACTAAACTTCTTACAATTAAAATGTTCTTAAGTGCAAAAGTATGATAGTCTGTAAATTTCACATTAGCAATGTTTTCTCGTAAACAATTATTGGATTTACATTTATTGAGCATAGGCTGCATATGCAGCCTATGCTCAATAAATGTAAATCCATCAGTTTTAATTTCCAGACGATCCTAAATTTGCACTTTCGAACTTCTTAGTCGTACTGAGCTTAGTGAAACGGGCCCCTGAGGTCTACGCCTGTTTTCAAGATTTCCGTTCCGAGTAACACCACAACATGCGAAGGATCTTAAGCCTTGAATATCCGCGGACCAAGCTGCTATATGGCACACCTAAGTAGAACCAGCTAGTAGAGTGGGAAATAACAGTGCTGGATTCAAACCCGGACCGCCGGATTGACATGACAGTTGGAGGTCGTAACCACGCGACTACAAATCCTCTCTAGATGGCCACGTAGAATTATTTATTTTTTAATTTGTTCCCACTAAATAACAATTCGTTCCCTCAATTCAACAATTCGTTCCCTCGAATTAACAATTCGTTCCCACGATATAACAATTCGTTCCCTGAAATTATCAATTAGTTTCCACGAAATAACAATTCGTTCCCATGGTTGTTAATTCGTGGGAACGAATTGTTATATCGTGGGAACGAATTGTTAATTCGAGGGAACGAATTGTTAAATTGAGGGAACGAATTGCTATTTCGTGGGAACAAATTAATAAAAAAAAAAATCCATGTCCCCTGCGAGGCTCCATAGATGGCCGTTCCGATTAACACCATAAAATGTGAATGGTCATTCATTGGCCGAACTTCCAGATTCCAGATTTGTGGTGAGCATCAAACAACGAACGGACAAAGAGATTTCGTCATTCAGTTCAGCAGCCCGCGTGGCGATGGGGGATTGGTCAGGTCCGAGCCAGTTATATAATCTGTCCAACAGCGCCCCTGTAATCTTCAACACACGGTTGCTGATTTGTGGCTGTGACTAGCTTATGAGGTTTGCGACCAGTGCAGATCCAGATCAGACTGTGCATCCGCACAGTCTGATCCGGATCTGCACTGTTCGCCAGTCTATCAATGAAACATCCGTCATGCTTCTAACAGGCAATATATAGTGTTATCAGGCTACATGCGTGTGCTATTGATCAGGAGCTACACTGGTCATAAATCCAATTAGCCCCATTTCCCTATTATGCAATGCCCCGGATGACCGTTTCAAGTTCACCCCGGCGGTGAGAGTGACCTCAAAGAAGCCTGGTGAACCGGTCACTCGGCCGGTCAAGCAAGGCGTCCATTCATATTGCCAAATGCGCGCCATATGTTGTTGCTAACTGTATAACCGGCCATTTCAGTTCAAAAGTAGTTCCGGCTATTGCGGTTGAGACATTTATCAAATGCCACAAGATAGGCGGGAATTGTTAGTTGATACACTATCGCCTGCGTTAATCTTATGCAAGTAATCAACTGTTCTGAACATATATGGACAATGCCACCTCTCAATCAAGCAATTTGATTGTCTCGAACCAATCAAGCTGCTTGATTTCAAGAACAATATTCAAATATTTTGAAATAAGGAAATTGACAAAAATTGGCAAGATTAGGCGGCCGTGCATTGATAGTTGGCACACATGACTAGACATCTAGAGATCGACACAAAACACAATTCGCGGACGTTTCTGACATTTATAAGCGGATCGACGGATCAAATACTGCAATGTACGGCTCACATTCAAACGTGCAGTATCACTGTGGCTATAGTACGTCACAGGCACATGCTGTTTTGGATGGGGTGCACTGAATCAGGTAAGAAAAATTCTGCACTTCAGACTTTACTTGATTTAATATCTCCGCAACAATTGACGCGAGAAAGCGCAGATACCCTGGGAAATTGAATAGCAATACCTGCCGATGTCCGCTACCTCGTAGATTTAGCCGTTTATGAGTTATTTCGAGATATAACAATTCGTTCCCGCAATTTAACAATTCGTTCCCTCGAATTAACAATTCGTTCCCACGATATAACAATTCGTTCCCACGAAATAACAATTCATTCCAGTGGGAACGAATTGTTACGAAATATTAAATTGAGGGAACGAATTGTTAATTCGTGGAAACGAATTGTTAATTCGTGGAAACGAATTGCTGCATTGAGGGAACGAATTGTTATTTCGTGGGAACGAATTAATAAAAAAAAGAATTCTACGTCCATTGCGGGGCTCAGTATGATATGACCTGAAGTGGAGAATTTTTCCCGTGCCCGTGACGTACTATGCCCACCGTGAGTATACCATATTTATACCCGACACACATACTCCTAGCGTGCTTAGTTTTGTGTTCACTTTTATATTTGATGCTAAAGTCTGTTCATAATTGTAAAGCATTTACGCTTACACAGAAACATTAGCGTGGTATTTTATCAGCAGCTACATTGGTCACAAATCCCATAAACCCCTTTTCTGAACAGAGAATGAAGGTACACCTGTAACGAAGTCGCTAGTTACGTTTCAATACATGAGAAGCATTGTTGTTTTTTCATAAATCCACGATTTTTTACAGGCGATTCATATGTACACTTGGGTTTTAATCGTTTTGTTGCGTGCGCTGGCCATTGCTGGAAACTTCCATGGACATTCGGATCACAATTGTACGGTCTAAGGGAAGTAACTGCGATGGTTTGGAGGCTCGGGACTTTGTTATAACAGTAACATGTACGATGATGAACTAGATTATTTCAGTAGCCGATTTCACCAAAATTGCTAAGTATGCTATATTTTCTAACCAAATAAATGGCTGTGCTAATGTAGTCTTTAGTTATGTACGAAATGATAATTCCAGCACAAAAATATTTACACAATACCCTAACATTTGATTGGCCCGTAGCAAGTCTCTGTCCAAAATTTATATCCCAGTAAACTCCCATGCCGAACTACTTTCCGTAACCGTCAGGCGCAGTTAAAATAATTCTTAAGAAAACGGAAAATAAACACATTTTCTTGATGAATTTATTTCAAATGATGGAATTGTAAGGAATGAATGGCCTTTTTGTTGAATTTATCGGGGATATAAATTTGTACAAGGCGCGGTAATACTGGACGAGGCACAAAGTACAATTTTCGAAAAGAAATAAAAAAAAAAGATAAAAAAAAAGATTATTTTTCGAAAATTGTAATTGTTTATCGCTTCGTCCAGTATTCCCGCGACTTTTCCAAGTTTATACCCTGATAAATTCCACAAAAAGGCCATTCATTCCTATAATGCATTTCAGAAAAAATCAATAATAACTCCGTCAAAGTATACCTAGGTAGATTTGTATACTTAGCAAGTTTGGTGAAATCCGCTACTACTTATTCGAAATCCGCTGAATGACATTATCATACATTTCTTAAAGGTACATGCCCACGCAGTAGGCACAAAATGTTCTTTATAGGAATTAAATAAGTGTATAAGTATGTCACTATTCCACCAGTTCTAAAAAATACGAGTGCCCGCTATACAAATATAATCATTTATTAATGATCAATTTACTGTTAGCGACGCGCGGCGGTAACAGTCTATTTTGATAATGTGCGGGGACGACGACTTTCACATCACGGCATGCGCAGTATACTACTCGCACCAGTAGGCTTCCCAATATGTAAACAAGAATATCAACATGTCGAAACGTCCAGGACGGAAATTGTATGAAACGGCGTCGGCCAAAAAAAAGGCGAATTGTCTGAGGGACAGGCAGTACAGAGAGAGAGAGTGGTTAATATTGGCGACCAGATCACCAAATGGAAATAGTTACGTGGAGATTTAGATTTGGACTCGAAGAGAGATTTTTCTTCTCAACTTCCGATACTTCACTGCGCATGTCAAATATGTGATATGATTGACCGTGTCACGTGACGCATGTTGGTAAAAATAGCACGAGGTCGGAAAATACCCTTTCTGGTCGCAGCATATAAAATGCAATTTAACACCAATTAACACGCGTCGTAATTATAAATAACTCGTTAGTGGGTAGACAAATGGCTCATATAAGGCATGACAGAAAATGAAATGTAGTAGTACAGTGTAACCTGCTGCGTGGGCATGTATGTACCTTTAAGTTCAGATGGTGGCCACTTTTAGCATACTTTTATTGTCGGAAAAAAGGTATATTATATTTCACGGGAAATTTTGAATAACTTTAAGATAGCGTTGAAGATGGTTTCCTGTTTTCTAAGAAAACGCTAGTAGACGAAAGATACTGAAATAATAATAAATTCAATGTGGCGTCAAAGATGTTGGCCACATTTGTATAATATGCGATTTGATACAATATACTTACTATGCGTATATAGTTTATGGAATACTGTTACAGTTCTAATACAGTTCACATTTGTTGAAGGTTCCCAAACTAAGCAAACAAAAATGAATGGACAACGATAGTTGCGTGCAACGATATGCATATACAATTATATTTTCGTTTAAATACCCGGCTTTCAACTACAGAATGCTGGAAAGGAAAAGTTTTGCCTTTTTTCTCAATAAAAACATGGTTTAGCAGCACTTTAGAATCATTTCCATTGGAGATCATTCTAAAGTGCTGTCAAAACATGTTTTTTTATGAGAAAAATGGAACATACAAAATAAACAGGAGACGACACAATTTAATTCAGCATTGCAAGGGTTAAGCGCCTGTCGTGGTGTTTACCGCATAGTTTTGATATCGTTTTCATTGTTTGTGATTAGAAAACGATGTCAAAACGATGTGTAAACGATAGGCAATCGTTCGTTTGTGTAAACAGGAACAACTCTAGGCAGTAGCTGCATGCTATATCCTCTGGCATCCAAATGTTTCAGCTCAATAATTTCGGCAGTACCTCTGTGGCACTAATAAAAACTGTTAGCCGAAAAAGAGACACGCCATGTGATTTTTTACCTAAGACCATGTGCAATTTTTACACGAAATAAATATTTTTCGTTTATGTAGTCTTGCTTTGTTTTATACATTCTTCTAACCGATGTTTTTTTAATCATCTTTAGAGCACGTATAACAAAATTGGGGTTGGTTCCATGTTTTTAGACAATTCCTATGGCCGACATCTTGGATTTGACAATTGACGCCCTGTAGCCTATTTCACCAACATTGCTAAGTATAATTATCTATCAAAAGTATACGTTGAGGGAGTAATCATAAATTTTTCCCGAAATGCATTATGTCATATAGAACTAACGACTGCATATATTTGATGATTAAAAGTATGCAAAATTATTATACTGAATTTATTACATTATCACAGCCAAAATGGCTGTGATAATGTAATAAATTCAGTATAATAAAAATTAATAAATTTCTCCTTAAATTGAAAATTTCTCCCTCAAAGTATACTTTGTTAGATAAGTATACTTTGCAATGTTAGTTAAATAGGCTACAGGGGTTGGTTCACTTTTTCCGAGAACTGACATGGCGAATATTTTGTTTTAAAACTGGCTGCTATGTAAATACATGATTGTATTATATGTATTATAATCTTCACTGCCAACTGTCTTTGAAAAACTGTATACATGTGTATGCTTAGGTTATGTTGCTACATTGTTGAACCATTGTATCATCTACAGATGCCAAACAAGTATGGGTTGGTCCCACTTTTTTTCAAAATGACTGCTGTGAAAATTATGGCCGCTGTATTTGACTTCTGAACTAGTAGTATAGAGGGAGTCAAAATGATAACAGCAACCATTGTGCTGTTATTGAGCGGTATTGTAGCTCCCACCACCAACAACAAGTTGGTGGTGGTTATTGAATGAGAAAGTGGTCTTGTAGTCCCAATTATATTGGAGATTGTCATACGAGATCCGAGTCACTGCTATGTCCACCATGCGGTGACACTCAGGCTACGCATCGACTGGTTAACAAGGAATTACGTGCTCGCAAGTATTATCGTTTAGCAGTAATTCAAATCAGTATGTCACTTATAAAGATAAAACCGATATTGTATCAACGTTAAACAGCGTTCCTATCCGACCGCTGCAGTGTATTTCACCTTATCGAGCCCACGGTGTGTATTGATTTAAACACACAGAGTAGTAGTAGGGAACAGTTTTTATAGTCTCCGATGGAGCCGGACCCCGGGCGGAGGGCGGAATTTACAACTGTTCCCTACTTGGACAGTTTGTGGTTTATAGAAATGTATGGTGGCCGGTGGGTGACATACTCACGGTGGTGTTGTAACTTTCCCTCCCACTTTATCACCCAGTTTTAACCTAAATTTATCCCAATCAGTATTCTCAATCTTGGGAAGGGTGGCACGTGCTTTCGTTCTAACAGTATTTTTTAAATCCTCATATCGAGACATCTCCTCCACCACCGATTCGAACTCGACATCAGATATATTGTTATCGGCCAACGCTTTGGACACGATGACGTCGATGCTATTTTTCTTAGTCCTCGCGAGAACCGATATTCTGTCGTGCTTTATACTTTTATTTTCGAATTTCCTTCCCACCACTCTGAACGCCATACATAACAACCCCGACCCAGTGGCTACACCACTCAAACCCGCGGCAATGGGAATTTCCACGATTGTAGATAACAATGCAGCGGCTCCGGCCCCACCCATTATAGAAATTGCTGCCAGCACGGTGCTCACCACCTCCACTATATTTGCAGCTCGTCTATATTTTTTAGCATTTACCCTCCGAGTTTCCCCCTCTTGTTTTAGAATATCCTGCATCTCTATGATATTGTCCAACCTAAAATCTGAACTTATTTCGCCAAAACCAATATCATCCAATCCGCGATTGGGGTCCAACATTGTTGGTATTGGAAGCGTGCTCGGAAGCGGTGATTCGTTCATATTATTGGTATTTTACAAATTTATTTCAATCAACAATGTCACAACAGTGGAAGAACTCGCTGGGCTAGCGACTTTCGTAACAAAGTTAATAACACTACCTTCTGAAAGTCTAATTGGATCATCACCGGCGAACAAAACCACCCCGGAACTCTGTCCAGCGAGTTTAGCGGCTCCACCCCCCCCCCCCCCCCGTTCTTCCCCATCCACTATGAGATTTGTGATGACCGCGCCCACAGGTTTACCACTAGCATTAAACGAACAGACCGCCATTCGTCGAACCGTACCTGGAGATGTCATGACGTATCCCCCATATCTAGTGCTCGCTTTGGCACCGAATGAATATTCATAGGCCCCCTCATTTAATGGCCCCCGCTTCTCAGCCCAAACTGTTATGACACGTTTTTATTATTGCAATAACTTAAACTGCTCTACAGATTTGTCCAACAATGCGGCAAGCTCCTTGATAGCGGTATGGGCCTCAACACGAACCTTTTCGGAAGAAACCTCAACCGTTTGATGAGCGTCTTTGCGAACGAGGCTTATTTTTCCCCCCATCGCGAACAATGATTCATCAATGGCTCTGATAGATAGAACCACTCGCTCTCCTAACGCTTGTAGACCAGTCTGTGTCTCTGCTCGCAATACCCCATATGCTTCCGTAAGATCCGTCTTTGCTTTTTCACGAAATTCGGTTATTTTTCACCTAGTTCAGTAAGTGATGCATGATCCTCTTCCCCAACTTGGATTATTTTCCTGCCGAGATCCTTAAGTCCTGTATGTGCCTCTTCGCGAACTTGTGCAGTTGCCGTCAGGACGTCTACTCTAAGCTGTGCTATACTCCTGTGAATCTCGTTTGTGGCGTCCGATATAGTTCTATTGATCAATGATCTGGTTTTTCCGGTAGTTAAAAAGTCGCTCTCTGTCGGGATGAATCCCCCTTCTGCCGGTTCCAAATTCTTTGAATTTATATCTGTCACCCAATCGCGATTGGAATTGGAAGAACTACCTGGTCCGTACATACTCATAATAATTAATTTTAAGAAAATTATAAAATTAAATTATAATATTGGGGGCACTTATACTCAATTGGAAATTTCTAGGACGAACGAAATCGGGTAATAGTTCTTCAACTCTCTCGCTTGATCATCAAGAATAGTGACCGTAAATTCGTGGATATGTCCCGATTCCAAAACTTTCATCTCGGGACGTGGGAAGTCTAAGGTCACAGACTCCCTAAAGAAACAATCACTGGCTTGCACGGTTTTCAGTAATGTGCTGGGAGATCCGTCTAACATGTTGTACGATGTGTTCACCCGATCGAGGTGTACCCTGAGATTTTTCGTGAAGGCGAAGTCCACCGGGTTATCACCGACGTACTCACCCGAAACAAACACTCCTTTATTTGCGGAGTATGTCTCTCTAAAACCGAGTTGAATACCCAACATCGGGGAGATCATTATCTGGTGGTCTGGGCTGATAGTCATTGTTGCAAGTCCGATTGCCTTCGATAATGTGAGGTTGACTATACCGTCAAGTTCTGTGGAAACAAAGTCTATGAGCTGTCTTATTCCCCACAGTCCGTGAGGCAGCTTTACACCTACTTGTTGTCCATCATTGACATAGTAAAACCCTTCGCTCTTCCCCACATTCTGCCACCCAACCGTGAAGGTGATTGATCTGAGGCTTACCCGGCGTTTTCCGCAGCAGTTGTCGATTGACTTCTAAAGTTCACAACTCTCTTTTTTAACGTTAGTGATAGTAGCAAACATGGTAATATACTTTCAAATGATTTTGGGTTCAATTCTGTTTATGTTGGAAATTTATTAGATATCCAGGATATTAGAGATATATATTATTCACTGTAAAAGATGGTGAAACGCTACGGTTTAAAAGACGTCGTGTTAGGTCGGCAATACATATGCGTCACAATGAATGGGGACGAGTTCGAAGCCCGTTTTCTAGATTTGACCTACGAGTACACAAACCCCGTAATAACTGGCAATATCGATGTGAACAACGCAGCTGTGGTGGCGTGGAAGACAACACCGATGGATTGGTGGCAAAACCAATTAAACTTTGCAGTGTGGTGCGCGAGCTCTGGGTGTTGGTTTTCATCCGAATTACTCGGTAAGGACAATCCAATGTTGAAATCGTTGTTTCAATTTCATTTTTACTATCAGACACGGCGCGTTCTAGCGGAAATGAAAACACCTCTTCCTCAAGACTCCGCTTTTAACTGGAAATCCAACACCTACGACTCTAGGGCCTTCACTAAAGTGTGCAACGAATTTGGGGTTTCACCGACAACAGATTTCAGGCAAAAGGTGGACAAGCCTAACGTTGGTCTAGGTAGGTTCACAATGTTTTGGACACCCGCCGGAGATTATAGGTTAGATCATGGAGGGCGGGTGAAACCTTTCTTCAGTGAGAAAGACGCATTCACACACGTCGCAGACATATCTAGAGCGTGGACAAGATTTGTGGAAGAAAAACAAAAAAACTTTCACACATGCTGGGATTTCCCGCCTCAACGACTCCATTCGCACATACATCTGGGCCATCCTCGGCTCACAGGCGCAAGTCCGCAGTTCTATAATAGGAGACGGGACGGCGTTTGACGCGCAAAAACAATTCTTGGCAAATGTCGAGGACGCCATCTCCACTCCGGTGGACCTCCCGGCGGCGATCAAGCGGTATCGAGACGTTTTGCAGAATGCCAGCACCCCAGTAAACTATAAATTTGCAACAGGTCTTTATCTGGCGCCGACCAATATGATACTACGAGACGACCCGGTTTACGGTTAAAATAATAAGATCGTAATGGCCACCGCCGATCAAAAAATCGGCTACAACGAGAACCTGAACACGGGTATCATCAAGAGCACACCCAAGACGGTCGAGGTCAAGAGCACCCCCAAGACGACCGGGGTCAAGAGCACCCCCAAGACGGCCGGTGTCAACAGGGGTGAGGGTGGAAATTCAAATAAATTTGAAAAATATTTCATAAAACCCCCAATTCATGAATTGGATACACCCACCCCAGTACAAAGCGCACCAACAAGTTCCCCCAATTCACGAATTGGAACAGGAGCGGGAACTAGTTTCTCGTCAAGTTCCACCTCCGCTCCAGCTCAGGAACGGCATGTTCCAAAAGAACTTGATGCACCATCAAGTTCCCCCAATTCTTCCAATCGCGATGGGACTGGAACAGGAACGGGAAGTACAACCCACGAGGAAGAGAAATTAGGGCTCGTCGTCGCCCTCGTGGTGATCGTACTACTTGCGCTTTGGTTTTAGGAACTCTCGGGCGGAGAATAGTAGAAGACCGACGATCGCCACGATTAAAGCCCAAGTATTTTTGGCGAGCCATCCGGCCGTTTTCGATAATATAGATAACAAGTAGGAGACGACACTCCCGATCAACCCAGGCAGAGTGGCAGCCGCCTTTCCGGCTAATTTAGCCAGGAGATTGGCGAGGGCTTTTAGTTGTTTTTTACCCACTCCTTAGCTCCACCGGGTGCCGGTGCGGGTGCTGGTGCGGGTACTGGAGCGGGTGCTGGCGCTGGATCTGGTGCGGGTGCTGGCGCGGGTGCTGCGCGCTGGCGCGGGTGCTGGCGCGGGTGCTGGCGCGGGTGCTGGCGCGTGCTGGCACGGGTGCTGGCGCGGGTGCTGGCGCGGGTGCAGCCGCTTCACCGCATACGAACAGCTCGATAGCTAGAACTATGGTCGATATAGTCATGCCGAGAGCTGCGAGGATGCTTGCTATTGTGACGCCCTACTCTCTGAACAGAGTGCGAAGTCGCTCACCGAGTATCGTCTCCTTGTGCAGAACCCTCGAGATTGTTTCGCGGATCGGACTGCTCTTTCATCCCGCAACTTTTGCATTCGTTCGTTGATCCACTCGGTAGATTCTCTATCGTCACCGGCTTCCCCAAGTTTTCTTTCTTCTAGCGCGATATATTCATCCAGCGCCGTGAGTTTGGAGAGGTTATGGACCAATTCACCCCGGCCTGTTTGCATAGCCCTATCGATGCCCCGGAGTTCGCGAAGAGGTAACGGCGGGTCATCGTTCGACCTTTGGTCGAGGTTGAGTATTCCATCTATTTCGTTTTCGTTGATCTCCATTGTGCTATTAGCGTCGGTGGCTACACGAGGGATCTCGCTGAGCTCGACAGTTTCTATCGCGGCGGCCGTCTTTGACATCATTTCGTCGGTAGACTGTAGGGTCCTTACAGCGCGGGCCGGCATAATTGTTTTACCACGCTTCCAATCCGTAAATCCTAGTTCGCTCCTTAAGATTTCGCCACCACCCCGGGTTCCGGCAATGGTGTTCAGCAATAGGGATTTTCCGTTATTGATGTTGATGCTCGGGATATTTGATGCTTTTAGTCGCAACCTACCACGCAGATCCAATTCGAACTTGGAGTAGTCGCGACTGACAGATGGGACCACACCTTTTTCTGCCAAACTGTTATAGTAGTCGTCTACAGTTGACTCGGGTAATCCCTGCCTTAGACTAATGGTGTTGGTAGCGCCACCTGTTTCCTCCAATTCATGAATTGGAGGTTGATTCACTATGAAGGACGTTTCGTCATCGATGTCATCATCGATGTCATCATCGATGTCATCATCGCGGAAATCGTCTCGGTCGACTTCGTCCATACCAATATCGTAACCATCCATATTTAACGATTTATTAAAGAAAAAACCATACTGGTTTAATAGAGTATTTAGTTTCATCGAAACTATGTCTTCAAGTCAATACGGTCGCAAACTCAATCCATACCGCAGACTGCGGGAGCGCCTTGTGGCGAAAGGTGTGTGACAGAGCGTCGTTATTACGAACAACCCATCGACGATCGACCAGAACCAGCAGCTGTTGGTCCACTTCTCAAACCTCGGAGCTAGCGACGTCATTATGCCGGGGACTGTTCGCCTCGCTTTCACTATTTCGCTGACGTCAACAGACGTGGACCGAACCGTCGTTCAGAACCTGGGTCGCGCCATCGTCAAGAAGGCAATGATCAAGATTTATGGTAATGAGGTGATGTCGATCGACGACAGCGATGTCTACCATTGTTATCAGGACCTGTGGAAGACAGAACAAGAGCGCGAAAATGCGGTCTATCAGGGTATTGACACCAGCAAAAATAAGAACGTAACCAGACTTAGAATCGGGGCTGGTAACAAGGCAGATAACGACGCGCGCGACAACGCGATCGCGGCCGCTTACGGCAATCGCTTCTACATCCCGCGCATGCCCTACTATCAGAGTGCTTTGGCTGACCGCCTCGAATACGAACTAACGTTCAACGACTACGGCCGAGTTCTCATAGCCACCGACATGGCATCGACGTATGCGATCTACAATGTTTCGCTGGAGTACGACATGGTCACGATGCTCGAACTCGCGCGATTGATCAGAACACAGTACTCCGGGCGCTTTGCCATACTTTACGACCGAGTTCTTCGCCATCGCAAGATGACGAAAGACAAAAGTGACACATTGTGGAATATTAATTTCAACGTACCCGCCCGCTCGATGAAAGGTATACTGATGCTGTTCGAGGAGCGTCGGTTCGAGCTCGGGGCTAGAAAAAGCGACAAATTCTATATCCCAAAAATCACAAAGGTAGAGGTGACGATCGAGGGAGTTCCCAATCAACTCTACAGCGCGAGCCTTCGCGCCCACCAGCAGTGGGACGAAGTCAGAAAGCAGATTGCTGCTGGCTCTAAGCGTGACCCAGAGGTCGCCGCGGTTGCCAAAGACCTGCAGCTCTCGAACGTCTCCCTCGCGCAGTTCCTGACTAGCAAATACGCGTTGTGGTTAGACATGCGAGTCAGCGACGACGACCAAATGCACGGTAGTGGACGCCAAGTTGAGAACGCTAGCGAGGGTGTGACGATCCAGATAACCAAAGAGGCGGATGGAGCTGGGCCATTGAACGTGTATCTATATATAATCACAGACGCACAACTCAACATCGAAGATGGTCGATACGTCTCAGCACTCTACTGATTTAGTAAATCAATCTAACGATTTATTAATAAATCAATCTAACGATTTATTAATAAATCAATCTAACGATTTATTAATAAATCAACACCAATTCACGATTGGAGATTTAACTCTACCTTCAAACTTTAAAGTTTGTGATGCCCACTCTGCCTTAATATGTGGGCAGACAGGATGCGGAAAAACAATTTTCGACTTGCTCGATGGGGTCCTACCGCGATATCTTTCGACACATTGTGATCCTGTGTCCCACTGTGCGGCACAACGATACTTATCAGCGGCGCCCGTGGATATGGACCGACCCTGAGATATACGTTATTGACCCCGGCGACATGCTTCACGATTGGCTGCGTGGTTTATACCAAGGATTCCAGGGCGCGCCCACCCTATACGTGATTGACGACTGCTCGGCCAAGGCGGCGATGACCAAAAAGAAGGACATGCTCTCCGAGCTCACATTTTCTGGCCGCCATGCGGTGCAAAGCGTATGGATCTCCACTCAGAAGTACAACGCCGTCCTCAAGGATCTGCGCGAGCAAACGAAATGGGTCGCCCTCTTTCACTGCAAGGACCGAGACTCATTCGATGAATGTCTTCGAGAGAACGACGTTATCCCAACGCGCGAGAAGCGCCTGCAGGTTAGACAGATGCTTTCGGAAACTAAGCACGCCAAGCTTCAGCTAAAGACTGATCAACCAACTGCTTACAAAGTTATTATTTAATTAATAACTGCTGAGCAAATGCTTAACAATGCTGAGCAATTGCTGAACAATGCTGAAGAAATGTTTAACAAATGTTGAACAAATGCTGAACAATGGTTAACAATGTTAACAATTTGGTGCTCCGCTGCGACCTTTGTTGCGAGCATAACGGTGATCATAAGTATCGGGCGGTGCGCTTGGCAATATGTTAAAGTTATGAGACTTGTAAGAATAGTTAAATTAATTTTAAGAAAATTAGCAATAATGAACTGCGACGAACTCTCGATCAGCTAATGGAAGAATCCTCAACTCCGACTACCGACACGGTATCTTACCTGAAAGATAATGAAACATCAACTCCAACAGAGCAATCGGGTTCAACAGTGTTGAGTGCAACACCTGCCGATACGAATGAAAATGCTGCGCGACGAGAGCGGCTAGCTGCGCTGGTTGCTGGGGGACAATCAGAGCATTATCTCGGTAGGCGTCTCTCAGTTTGTCAGGTGGATAAGATGTCAGATGTAGAGGTTGATAAAATGTATGCGCGATACGAATCTAGGTTAGGTGCGGAGATGACAAAAACTCTTGGATCAGCTGCTATTCATTTGTACGCAACCGCCATTAGTATACTTCTCCCTATACTAAACACCGCGGGATTGATTCGCGATCTAGAGACTGACCCTTTTATAGCACACACTCTTAGAACAGCATGCTGCTCAATTTATCACAAGTTTGGAATGTACTTAGCTCCGCTGACAACCGCGTTGAACACGGGTAAACACTGTCAATTTGGACATATATGCCCACGAACTATAAGCCCTAATATTATAAATGATGACACAAGACGCACCTGCGAGAGTGACGGAACCGCAATCCCCGATTGCTGTTCCAACTCCTCCAATTGCACGACACAAAAACCCAAAAAGACCGGCAGCTGGGCGGACAGCGGCTGCCACCCTCAACATTGTTGAACCTGATTGGAAAATCATCCCGTGGGTTGTTGGTGGTGGTCTGGCAGTTGTGGGCACCGTGTGTGTGGAAATACCTTTCGAGGCAACCCCCAACCTCAACACTGTTAAACCCGAGCATGTTGGAGGCGGTTCCGAAGAAAGTTACGAAACACCAATCGAATTTGGATGCACCCCATTTAAACATTAAACGCAATCCCTTTTATATGCAATAAATATAATGGCTGAAAAGAATGGTAAAATGATAGTGAATGCGCTTTATCACGCCGTGGTGATATCGGGTCTCACTGTCGGATATGCTCGACTATCAAAGATGGCCTTCGGAGGGCCCTCTCCCAAATTGGATATGACCGTGAGAGACGTAGGGTTCGTGACCTTAGATGTAGCGGCCGCAGTTTGGACTCGAGATTATCTAATTAAAGCTGGAATTCTACCTCCTAATATATTGAATTAAAATGGCTACTGCCTTAGTAATAGTAGGTGGCGCAATCGTGAGCGCATTGGCGTTCGGCACTAGCAAATATTTATTCTCGTTAATAGGAAAAAACTCGGACGCGGATGATGAGCGCAAGCGTCACGATTTAGCTGTAGAACAACTCAATAGCGCAAAGGAAGCATGGGCGGAAAAACGAACCGCCCGTGTGGACTGGATCAACGAAGAGCTTCGCCTAGAGCGTCACGCCGTGCAAACTTTCCGGAACGTTGACGAAGCCATGCGCGAGTACAAGCTGGCATATCCGCAGAAAATTCTCGCGCCGCTGGGTCCCGAGCCCCAACTTTCAGATTTCTATGTACCGTCAGAGGACCAAAAAGACCGCTTGATCGCGTTCATCGTCGTGTGAATGGGTGGGGTGGGTCTCGTCAGCTACTATATTGGAAACGCAATAAGCAATAATTATTTAAAAATATATAGAACGATGTTAGTTGACGAGCTTTATTTTGCTCTAATCGATGTAGGCTACACGGCCCTTAAACACCGTTTAGCTGGCGCAAAGGGTCTGATCCGTCTGGCCCAAGATTCTCTCGAGACGTGGCGCGAGGATGAAAAAGCGGCCACCCTTTTCGCAAAGAGGATGTTAGATTCCTCCGAGTTCCCACTCCTGTTCCAATCTAATCGCGATTGGACTTCCAACAAAGGTTTAGTATCGCCGACGGAGTTACCGGACGATCTGGCGAGGGCATGTTGGAGATTTTCCGATCTATTAGAATACCTCGCATACGATGGACACGCGCAAACTTAATACCAAACTATCGGTTCGCCTAACGCGCAAGCTAGCGAGCACATACTACAGCGCCCGCGGCTACTGGAAGGGACTCACGGCCATCAAGAACCTCGCGGCGGCGACCAAGGTTTCCGAAAACGTAGCCAAGGAATGGCTCAAGAAGCAGGCCATCTGGCAGATCTATTTGCCCGCGCCTCACAATATTCCGCGCCCGAAATTCGACGTGCCGGTGCCGAACGATGTCCACCAAGCAGACCTCCTATTTCTCCCTCACGATCGCGTCGGTCGCGAGACGTACAAGTACGCATGACAATCGTTGACATAGCGAGTCGGTATAAGGGGGCTGAGCCGTTGGTAACTAAAGAGTCTAAGGAGGTGGCCGAGGCTCTTTCCCGAATATATAAAAGGAGTCCTCTCAAATGGCCGAATCTTCTCCAGGTCGATCCCGGCCGCGAGTTCAAGGGCGCGGTCTCTCATCTATTGTCTAAACACAAAGTTTCTGTCAGACGCGGCCGCGTGAACATCCACCGGGACCAGACGATCGTGGAGCGGTTCAATCGAACCCTGGCTGAGAGGTTGTTCGGACACCAATACGCCAATGAGCTTGTAGATCCTCATTCGCGATCGACCGAGTTGGTGAGCAGGCTGCCCGCCGTGGTCTACGCACTGAACGGCGAGGTGACCAGATTCATCGGTAAGAAGCCCGTAGATGCCATCAAGGCGAAAACGGTGGCGCACAAACCATCCGCCGTCTCGCGCGGGCGCCCCGTTGGTTTAGCGGAGAAACGACTTCAATCGGATGTTGCCGTCCGGTACCTATATCAATCGGGAGAGCTCGAAGGTGGACGGCGCCGCGCTACTGATCCCGTGTGATCTCTCAATATATATCATCTAGATAGATCTATTACCAAACCCGATGAGCCCGTGCTCTACTATTTGGATGGTGGTCCATCGCGCGGGTTTGTTCGCGAAGAACTTCTTGCGGTGCCTTCTGACACCCAGCTGTCTCCGGTCCGTCCGTCGTTATAGTCGGTCAGGCTCTCGTCAGAGCCTTTAGTATTCTCCCCTTTTTTAGAGTTCTCTTTTTCTTGTTTACCTATGTTAGAGGCTCTGTGTGTACCCCGTCTTTCATCACTCTCCTCTTGTCGTAGTACGCCGACAGCCCCAGTTTACTCTGGGTGTATGTTTTCATTACTCCACCGTTCATACAGAACCCTATATTTTAGCCACGTCTCTATGGCCTTCCAACGCGTTCCTATATCTATTCCAATTCACGCTGTTGGTTCTCTTACTCATTCCCTTAGAGGAATGCTTCACTACAACCTGGGTTTCAAGTCCAATCTCGATTGGAGTTGATTGTGTGGCCAGCGCGCGTCGTTGATGACTGGCAGGATGCCACTTGGAGTCTTCGCTCTCAGCCAGCTTTTCTACGAAGTAACTCTTACTGGATAGCGCTACAGCTCTATCTCCTTGGAACTCCATCTTGAACAGCCGAGGTTCCCTGTTACTCCATTGGTCCCATGCGAGCCAGTTGCGCTTATCTTTCTCGAATGTCACACGTTGTCTAGGCTTCACCAGCGCGTCTAGGCTTTCATCGTTAGCTGTACTATCCGGTTTAGAAGTCACACCTACGTACATGCTGTCCGTATCCATCTGAATTAGTTCAAAGTCCTTTCTCGATACGTACTTGTCTAGGAAGTCGTAATAGAACTCTCTAACATTCTCAGCTTGGCTAGCTGGTACACGGCTATTCCACAGTGAAACGGTCTCTTAACAGCACACTTAGCCTTCCTACTAGATATCTCATACGCGTCTCCAATCTCTTCCAGATCTTCGAAGAACGCTGAGCGTAGTGCTTTATCCACACAGCTCTCAGTTTTAGTGTACGTAGTGTTAAGGTGTCTCTCTGGTGCCTCAATCATCTTACCACAACACGAATTACCAACCAACTTCATTATTTCAGCTACCGCCTTCTTCGACTCATCTACGTCTCCGGTCCTCCTAGCCGCAGTCACCTCTTCGACAAACCACACGAAGGGTTTTCCAGCTTCGTAGTCTAGGATCCTGTGGAGGCCTGTTATCACTAGCCCGTGCTCTAGATACCACTTCAACAGCCCCCATACAGTAGCATCTTTTTTGCCGACAGCATGCCAAATAATTTTTTTCTGCCTCCTCGATTCCTGCCTGTCTTTTTCAGATACTGAAGCATGTGCTCTGGGACCTCCTCCTCTTCAACAACCCTGTTTATGAACAGCGGAGACATCTCTTCAAATTTTTCTCTCATGCTCTCGGGGACTTCTATATCCACCTCGGCAAACCCGAACCAGTAATCGCTTCCCCTGTGTACCCGTTGACAGAACTTGTCTATGATCTTTTGGTTGTTGGGTGTCTTATTGTGGTGTATAGTTTCCTTACCGCACGGCATCTCTTTTTTGAGTGTCGACAGATACAAGGCGTTAGCGTCGTACCCGAGGACTGCCTGACACGGTTTCCCTTCACCCTTACTGTTTGGGCGTATCTTTGAAACACCTGCCTCGGCGTATCTGGTGAACACGATAGACGGTCCTCCGACTAGAGCTCCCTGCAACATCTCGTACGTCTCTTTCTCTGGGGCATACAGCTGGCCAGTCTTCGGTCCGGATCCAGCTTTTCCCGGGATACCAGCACTTGCCGACGCCGTTCCTCGCATCAGATATTGGATGGCTACTCCTGGCAGGGTAACGGCGTCTTTGCATATATCTATTCCTCTATGTTTGTAAAAGTCACGCATCTTACCTAATGCCTCTAGAAAAGGTGATACGTCGAGATCGTTGTAGTATCTCACCCAGCCCTTAAATGTTCTCATTCCTTTCTCCTCCAAAAATCAAAAATTCTCCTGCACTCCTCCAGCTGCTCCTCGGTTACCAGCATCTCGCATCTGAGTTTGGAATACCAGTGCTCTATGTCAGGGAGTCCTTGATAGTCTAGCTTGTCTACAGAATCAAACCACTCATACGGGAAGAAAGACTTTTGAGATGAGCAGTCGTATGCCTTAATCCACTTATCGTAACTGACTCCCGGACCAAGATACAGGAGAACGTCCATGAATCTGAATTCCGGAGTGAATAGGAATATGGTGTCGTTAGTCCGCTTGCCTACCATAACTTTCGTGGTCGTGTCTGCCAGCTTGCCCACCAGATGTTTCTTGATGAGGTTGATGTCATACCTACTGCAGTTGAAACCCAACACTGGGACCTGATCTATCCACCTGTTTATCTCATCCACTTGACGAGGCCTGAGGTGCTCCGTGTCCTCGAACCTGTACCGGCGACCCACTTCTTCGCGAATGTCCCTACCCCTCTCCTGCAGATCTTCTATGAACTTACTTACCAGTTTGGCAGGATCTGTGTCACAGATGTGAGATACGGTTCCGGACAGGCTGTCCCCTATGCCAACGCTTACGGGCACGTGCTCTGTCTCGTACGGTAGGTCTGGTGTTTGGTCGGTCCTCCCTTCCTTACTCAGATACGCTTCAAAATCGTATACTATCTGGTACGGGTACAGTGTGGTGAGACATCCTGTTTTAATCTTAGCGCCGGTTCTGTTATACTTACACTCCCACATTATCACTAGGTTAACTCCTGCTTCACGGATCTCTTTATCCTGCTTGTTGCTGGTGTGAAACTCGTACCATCTCGCCGGGTGATGTTTCGGACAGCCGTGCCAGAAACACCCATGATACTGGTACACCGTGTTATTTTCTTTGCAGTATCCATCTACTGGAGATCCAGAAATCCACCTCTCCCCGCCGTGCCCACACTGCTCGTGGTGGATGTGCACGTTCTCCTCACTCTCAACAGACGCCATCCAATCAAGTGCCCCTAGGTTTCCAACACTTTTTGGGTAGAAGGCTTTCTCGAACGCAGAGCGAGGGCGCTCGATAACTTTCCCTTCGCATACGGCGTGTGTCTCGTCCTTCATGCACTTGGGTCCGTGCCGAGTAACGTTACTAGCCTTCGTGAACCTCTGTTTGCAAGTGTCGAAGTCGTACGTTTTCGACAGACCTTTTAGGTTTTTTATTAGGAACAAGTGGTTTTTGTAGATGCCTATGGTCATATGCTTCTTACCTACCTCCTCATAGTGTGCTGGTGCCTTCCTCAACCACCATATTCCACTCTCGGTTGGCTAATATACTTCTATACCCACCTTAAACTTCTCCTCAACCTTTTTCAGCTCGTCTAGCGGAATAGGCCCTGGCTCTCTCTTACCGAAATACTTAGCACTCATCTCTCTGGCTTGGGCGGTACACCTGTCAGGGTAAGCCCCGTCATGAATGGCCAGGCACCTGAATAGACACAGCTCATCGTTGTATTTGTCTAACGAGTACATACCTTTCTTATTCCTCAACCAGTCTGGGAGAGGTCCACCAGCCGCGTGTTTGGAAGACAGCCCGAGATCTACTTCTCGTGTTCCCTGCACTAGTTTTATATAAACCTGCTCCCACCTCAAGAACGTCCATTTCGTGTTGGGCCTCTCGACTTTATCTATATCCATCCTCTTGTTCTCGTTATCTTTCGCCCATTTCTCTACTTCACCTAAGGAGTCCATCCACCTACTCCCCCCAAGATTCTTATTAAATATTATCGTCTTTGCGCGACCTCGGTGATCTTTTTCCTCAATGTGTTGTAGTTTGTAGGACTATGAATATCTTAGGTGGAAGTTTATTGTCAGATGAGAAGTTAATTTCTCTACTATCCTATCAGGTATTTCCTTTTCTACGTGTTTCCTAAATGGGAACGTGAATGTGCGTCTACCCTGCTCGACTTTCTTCATCTCTTCGTCTCTAACCGCTAGAATAGCCTTGCTCCCGTCAGCCATCGCGTGTAGGAGGGCGGTTTTAAGTTTACGCTTTGGTTTAACTACGGCGGGGGAAGCCGGCAGGGCGGCCGTTCTCAGTCCAATTATACTCTCTACTTGTAGGCGTTTTCCTATTTGAGTGGTTAATTCTTGAGACCCCAAGACGGCATTTTTGAAGGCACCTCCGGAGTATGCCCTACCTACTCGACGTGTAAACGCCTCATTCTTTATAGCGTTTATCAGCTTATTTAACCCATGAACGCGCAGACGGTTGCTATAGACAATACCAAGAGATTTAGCCTCGGCTCTCAACGTTTCAATCTGAACCTGATTAATTGTGGTAGGCATTTTTTTTATATCAGTATATTTTGGTATATATACTTTGGTATGATATAACCTATGAAATTTATCTGTTCAATTGGGTGTCACAATAACATAAGGTTGTAATAGTTGTCATATTTTCCGATAAATAATCGATAATACAACCTATAGAAATTTCTGTTCAATTGTGAGGTCAGGTAGAATCGTCTCAATGAGAGGATTATATATGTCACTAAACTTGACCAGGCCGGGGGAATAAATATGGGCATGCATGGGACAGGTACATCTACTCACAGGATTTTCCACCGCTACAAATACTAACCGCTAATAATGACTAATATTATTCTCTCATGAACGGGTGTTATCTTCATGCACAATGACAATACAATACAATACAATACATTTTATTCACTCTTAGCCACATGCGTGACACACGAGGTATACAACAAGTTACATAATACAACGATGGGTACAAATACAAAATGCATATGTATAAGGTCACTAGTCATTATAACCATAAAGCATTTCTTATAAAAATAGCTAAATTTCTTAATCGCTTTCCAGATTTTTTCTCAAATAGCTGAATTTTAAAGTATTTTGTCGTCTAAAATAAAATGGCTTGATATACCGTTTTCGAACTTCATCATAGAAGCGGCACTCGAAAAGGAAATTAAACTCGTCACCGAGAGCACCAGCGCCACATTTGTTGCAGACCCTGCTTGCTCTCGGCACACCTGTCCATCTACCAGTTTCGACCGCCAGTTACAAGTTCGAAATCTGATCAATGTTTTTCTTAACCTTTCCGTGAGATTAATTAAATATGTTTCTAATCCAAGCTCTGTTTTAAATATTCTATACGTAATTCCACGTGAAGATGAATCGATGCTGGTGAGCCATGACTGAATAAACTGGTTCTGAAGCTGGGTCCTGGCGTAGTGGCTCAGCCAGATAGCATTAACATCGTTCTGGCTAAGCCATACGCCAGGAGCTCCAATTTCAGATAAAATAGACATAACATTCTGAATCCATCGGAAATAAGTCGCATTTGTTTCATGTTGTGTATATAATAACTTATACATAAGAAACAATAATTTACTCTGCTTCCCTGAAGCTAATTTTGCCCAAAGCGAAATAATTCTACATTTAATGTCAATAATAAGCGGAAATTTGCCGAGTTCTCCATAAACCATGAAATTTTGTGTGGATTTCTTTACCCCCAAAACAGTTTTACAAAATGTCAAAAGAATTGTTTCTATAGCCGAAATGTTTTCAAATCCCCAGATTTCACAGGCATTGCAGAGAATTGGAGTGATACATTGATCAAATAACTTAAGCTGACAGTCTACTGGAGTTGACAAGTTGTTAATATTTCTAAATAGGCCGAAAAGAGTTTTGGATGCTTGGTCAATCAAATGTTTCTTAGTCTTATGAAAAGTTCCGTTTTGTGAAAAAAACATTTCCCAAATATGTAAAGTGGTCTACAGTTTCAATTTTGTTATCGTTATATGTTTTTCATTTGCAATGATCATACTTTATAATCTGTCGAAAATGTTATTTGTTCAGGTGAAGCATTTAATTAGTATAAATAATTAAAGCCTCATTTGCATATGAAAATAGCATGATACCTACTGAGTGGGCATGTACCTTTAAGCCAGACTAAGCAATTTCTACTAACGTGAGTGATAGCATAGCCATATTTATTGATGGTGTTTGACTAGTTAATGCATGTATATTAGGATATACCCTTGTGAAAATAGCTCACAGCTCATGACCGTGTTACAATGGTTACAAACAACGTCCATATGGTAAGACCGTTTGTGCTATTGGTAGACTCAGTAAGTGTCACATGACACTTCACTTTACTTCACATTCACTCAGGTCACATGACATGACAACATGAGGTATACACCACAATATTAGGACGGCACAATGGCGATACATGTAACAATCAAAATGGATTATGTAACAATTTACATGTGCAATTTCTATATTATAATGATAGATCACGCTCCAGATAAGGAATTAGTAATTGAGTATTGTCACTCCATCATTGCTGAAGCAATTTGGATATTTCAAAATGTTAATTGGGTAAAATACAATTGCACCTCTGTTAACACATCAACAGACAGCAATTATTGAATAGTTTGCTTCGAAATGAAAACATGTATTGGCATTTCATAAGAATTGTCTCCTAGGAGACAATTCGAATGAAATACCAAGATGTGTTTTCACGAAAAATAAGAAAAAAACATGCTATATTTGTGGTCTGTTTATTGTTTTCTGCAGCATGATAAAGGTACCTCAAATTTTGTATTGGTTTTTGATACACACTTCTTCTGATGTCAATTGGGATTTTGGCAATTTTAATTGGACCTTTAAGCAAATATGCAGCTTATCTGGAGCTCTGATAGATTATTTAACACGATACCGATTACAATTGTTTGTTAGTGAGTACTGGAAGATGATTAAAAATCGCAAAGTGCTAAGTATAGAGCGGGCACTGTTCATTCGTACATTCAAGAGTAATGAAGTAGAATATATTTGTTTTTTATTAAAGGTACATGCCCACTCAGTAGGCAAAAACTGTTCTTTATATCAGAGACATCATCTGATACATTTTCTGGCAAAATAAACATTCATTCACCATTTCCCTTGATTTGCAGTATTATACATTTTATATCAGACGTAAATTTGCACACTGCTACCAGAGGCGTTTTCTGCGTTTCTTTAAAATGTTAACGGACGTTACTATTTATTTTGTATTTATTTTGTGATGTGTAATGATTATACTTTATAATCTGTCGAGAATACTATTTATTTAGGTGACGCATTTAATTTGAATAAATAATTAAAAACTTCCATGCCTCATTTGCATATGAAAGTAGCGTGATACCACCGCGCGTCACTATCAGTAAAATAAATATTACTAACTTATTATATCTGTATAGCGGGTACTGGTACTTTTTAGAACTGCTGGAATAGTGACACAATTATACACTTATTTAAATTCCTATAAAGAATATGTTGTGCCTTCTGAGTGGGCATGTACCTTCAAAGTCTCATCAATGTACATACATAATCACAATACATTTACAAGTGCATTACAATTGGACATTGTCTTTTCGTCAAACCCTCGGCAATAGCCTAAAACGAACGCGGAGTAGGTTCTACCTCTCGTCGTGATAAAAATGTATACCGAATTTGGTTACAATACGTCAAGTAGACTCTAGTTATTCCGTGGACGTGCCGGCCCGCCTACCACTCGCCCACCCGTACAAGGTGAATACATAAACACGTTTTTTCGGCGCCCATCGTGGAACCATTACACTAGTATAGAGGTGTTGATTAGTAATCGCGGGGCGGCACTACTGAAATATCCATAACAATTGTGCAAAATGTGATAAAAGCACCAAATTTTGTACAAGTATTGATAAATATATACCATAGCTATTGGGCCATCGCAAATTTGACCTGTAACAAAAATGGCCGCCATTTTTCAAAATGGCCCCCGTGTAATATCAATATTTGTCATAAAAGCATCATCTTCCTCTTCACACCCCATTAACACTAACTGGAAGCTATGTGTTATCTGTCAAGAGGACAAACCAGAGACACTAACATGCCCTTCAAAATCCACAAAAAAAGACTCGGGTAGGGGGTACAGATCACTGGCGGAGAATTTGATTAGATTTAATGAACTACGACAACTTCCGCAGACATTTGAACTTGACAGTATACATGAAGTTTACGGCATAGAAGCATCAATGGTTGCAAAACAATGCACAGTATGATCAAAATTGTAGACTGACGTATAACAACACAAAATTAGAAAGGGCTGAAAAACGGACTCTCAATGCAAGTGAAATCGACGACACAGTACCTATAATAAAAAGCACTCGGTCACATTCAGGTAGTGTAAAAACGGAGGCTACAGAGACAGATATCTGTTTCTTCTGTGACAAAACTGGTGGAACAGACGGTCTCCATGACGCAGCTACGTTTCGGATTGACAGCCATATACGAGCATGTGCAGTTATTCTTGAAGACGCAGAACTTCTTAGTTGACTTAGTGCCGGTGACATGGTTGCCATGGACGCCAAATACCATAGTAAGTGTCTAGTGGGCCTGTACAATCGCACCAGAAAGGCTAAACACGAAGGGCATACAGGGATATATCTGGAACAGGAAGTTTCCGGAATTATTTTTGTCGAATTAGTTCTTTATATCGAAGAAACTAGACTAGACGAAGACACAGCACAAGTGTTCAAACTATCTCATCTATCACAACTCTACCAGTCTAGAATTGAACAGCTGGGCGTGATTGAGGATACATTCTACACTACTCAAACAGAGACTGCTGGACCCGTTTCCTGATATGCGAGCGCATAGCAAATGGAGAGACGTGTTACTGGTATTTGAAGAAGACGTCTGTGCTGCTCTCGCCAAAGCATGTGAACTAGATAGTGATACCGATGCAGTTCATCTTGCACGTGCTGCACAGATTGTGCGTCGACAGCTGTTTGGAGAAGCCAAACCATTCAATGGATTCTCTGGAAGAAGTCAAGAACAATCAGTTCCACAACTGCTGCTTGCATTAGTCAACATGATTATGGAGGTTCCCAGCATCAAGGACCATATGGCAAAGTCAACCCCTGCATCACTTACCATCGCTAAACTACTGAAGTTCAATAGTATCAAGCACGTGCGGACACGTGCCACCCAATCACCTGTAATAATCAGACACAGTATGGCACATGAAACACCTGTGTCAATGTACGTTGGCATGTTGTTTCATGCTCACACAGGGAATTGATAGACAAGCTATCACATTTGGGCATAAGTATAAGCTATGACCGTGTTCTCCGCATTTCAGCTCATTTGGGAACAATCGTTTGTAAACAGTTTCACAGAGAGTAATTGGTCTGCCCTCCAAAGATGCGTGGAAAAGTATTCACAACTGCTGCTGTAGATAATATCGACCACAACCCGACTGCCACCACATCAAAGGATTTATTTCATGGTACTGCTATATCCCTCACTCAGCACCCATCCGTGGCTGATGAAGGCATTGGTCGAGGCCTAGTTGGAGAAACAGAGAATGCAGGCTCTAAGACACTCGAAAACTTGCCACACTACTACAATGATGTATCCCCTGTTACCAGCAATGTTAAGAACTCAAATGTTCCCGTTACTACAGTACAATCACTGACCAGAGAAAACTTCAGTCATCAGACTAAGGAGGAATACATGTGGCTTGAAAATGCGAAATAGAGCATGGAAGACAAAACTGAAACACCATACAATATATATTGGGCTGCATTCCATGCAGACAGGCAGCCACAAGTAGATCGCGTCATCTGCCCAACAGCATTGCTTCCGTTATTCCTGAAAAGCACCCACACAGCCGCCATGATTCGCCACTCAATTGATGTTGTAATGAACGCTATACGCCATCTTAATCCAGGGCAGATACCGGTAATGCCATTTGACCAGCCATTGTTTGCATTAGCCAAACAGATTCAGTGGACCTGGCCTGAAAATACGGAGAAGATAAGTTGATTGTCATGTTTGGTTGACTCCACATAGAAATGGCTGCCTTGAAGACACTTGGGGACTGGCTCAAATGTAATGGCTGGGTGCAAGCACTTGTCCAAGCTGGGATTACAACACCAGGAACCGCCGACTCCTTTCTACGAGTAGCCCATGTCGCACACGAGCAAAACAATGATAGTATGAAAGGAGACGGTGGCGCAGTAGGCCTTACTGATAACCCCAGTGCTCTGCGGCGTTGGATGGTTGCTGGACCTGATGTTGCTCGAGCGATCGAAGAATTTGAAGATGGACAACATAACACTGGGAGCAAAGTAGACACACGTCATCATGACCAGACAAAAAGTGTGCAGTCTGCATTCGCCAAAGATGTCCTTTCTCTTGCCACTGTGGTTGAAGGGCTGCATTTACCAAAGAATGTCTAGTGGAAAGAACCAAACCAATTTAAGACACAATTCGCCGAAATAAGTTGAGCATCTTCAGTTCTTCTTCGTCAAGACGTGTAAGTAAAGGGAAGCAGTAGATGGCCTCTCTGCAACTTTTCTCGCCAATGTACATTGGGTGCCAGACCAGGGATGGCAATCTCTATGAGTTCTTCTGTCATGAGAATCAGGCATGCCATCCAGCTCTTTCTGATGAAGGAAAAATTCGCATTGGTACGAAGAGTGATCTTCTCGAATGCTTGGATGACATTGCCAATGCTACAGCACTAGCTCCTGTCACAACCAGTGTTGTTCTTGATGGATCAGTCATCGTCCAACTGCTGAGGCCAGCCACTTCTAAGAAATTCAACGAATACGCCGAGCAGATATTCATCCCGTATATATCTACAAAGTTTGAAACTGCATCACGTGTGGACCTATGTGGGACACGTACATCACTGATTCGTTGAAAGGCAGTACACGGGCAAAGCGTGGAAAGGGAGTAAGATGACGTGTGGTAGCTGCTGCTGCCATACCAGTAAACTGGCAAAGTATTTTGCGAGAGGACAGCAACAAGACGTAATTATTCAGATTCCTATCCGATGCTTTACTTAAGTTGTTTAACTTGTTGGACAAGCAAATCGTTATCACTGATGGAGAGGCCGTCTAATGTATGCCACCACTCTCGGATCCAGCGTTACTCACCCCATGCAATCAAGAAGAAGCTGACAGTCGTATGTTGTTACATGCATCTCATGCAGTTCAACATGGCCATCATAAGATAATGATACGGACCGTTGATACAGACGTTCTGGTGTTAGCCATTTCAGTAGTACAAACGCTGCAACCAGACGATGAATTGTGGCTAGCATTCGGAACAGGCAAGCATTTAGGTATCTGGAAGCCCACAAATTTGCAGCTGGCCTTGGAGCAGAACGGGCAGAGGCACTGCCCATGTTCCATGCTCTGACTGGGTGCGACACCGTGTCGTGTTTCGCAGGGCACGGCAAGAAAAGTGCATGGGCTGTATGGACTGTTCTGCCAGAACTCACAGACGTACTGTTGAAGTTATCATCTGCCCCAGGTGATATACCAGTTGATGTCATGCAAACCATCGAACGATTTGTTATATTGATGTATGACAGAACCAGTACAACCACCGACATTGACAAGGCACGAAAAAAACTATTTGCAAAGAAAAACAATGTGAATCTGATTCCACCAACAAAAGCATCTCTGGGGGAACATGTCAAAAGGGCAACCTACCAAGGAGGACACGTATGGGGTCAGTGTCTGCTCCCGGCACCAGAATTACCACCACCGACCGACTGGGGCTGGTCCAAGAATGACAATGGCATGTATGAGCCACATTGGACACGTCTACCTGAAGCCGCCAATTCCTGCTACGAGCTAGTGTCATGTAAGCGCAAGAAGGATTGTGTGAAACGGTGCAAGTGCAAAAAGCTGAACTTGAAGGCTCTGCATTACGCATGTGTGAAGGAGAGTGCAGGCATGACTGATGTTATCAACAATGACGATATTAACAGTTTGAACATTGTTGATAGTACACTGTGATGTAGTTTAAGATAGATGTGCACTTTTGGGAACCCCATGTAAATTATAACAACAAACTAGCTCAAAAGTCAAAAGTTACTCTCACAAAAACTTCATATCTACACGTTTAGCATCTACTTGTCATTATAATGCTGGCAATATAACCACACGCAGAGACTAAAATGTGGACATGAATTATATGTGTGAGTGACTACAGGATTTTTAGCTAGATTGGAAGATTTCCATTTAATGTACATGGGGTTCCCATGAGGGAACATCTACCTTAAGGAGAAAAGTTATGACTGTTTTCACTGGGCTGTACCGATTGACTGATGACCGTTGACTCACAAAATGGGACTACATTAACAATTTATGTAAATATTAATGTATGCAGATAGCCCATTTTTCTTCAGTTGGTGAAACAATAGTGATTAAAAATCATAATCGTGTACATACTGGTAAATTGTCAAACTCAATGACGGGTGGTCTACGTTTGCCTCAATACAAATATATTTTTTTGCTAATACATTTTGTATTATTCATTGAAGCAGCATGATTATTCCAATATAATTGTGCCAACTACAACATACAACATACAAGTGTCTGAATACCTAGAATGCAAGTTATCCGCAACCGGGACCTTCCTATGGCATATACCTATATCACAAACAAACATTCATTGATAAAAACAAGTGTTTATGGTCGCCATTGGTACCAAGGTCAAAATTATTGATGGCCCAATAGCCAAATCTTTTTGGTATGTATTAATCTACATCTGTAGCAAATTTGGTGCTTTTATCACATTTTGCACAATTGTTATGGTGTGCCGCTTCACTATACCAAGTTTAGTGAAACGGTCCCCAGGTTCGGCCTAATATAGCTAGCCACTATCGACATGACTAGATTGAATAATGTTAAAATGGAGAAATAGAGTGATATGCATTGGATAGATCATTGAATTCACTATAATTATTATTGTATGAGTGTATATCTTATATAGTTTGATAGCATAGACATGGTTATGTTGACTGGATGACATTCCATTTACGTTCACGTATTGCATTTTTAGTTTTGTTTAACGCTATTTCAAGGTGCATGGTCACGTGGTTACCACAACATCAACAATGTCTGAATGTGTTGAAAGCGCGCCCACTCCAAAGTAAATATTATTTGATCGTTTCCTTAATATGCAACATATTTTGTTGAAATATGGCGCAGCAAACGCGTATTGATGACCTGCATTTACTGGTCTCGGGACATTGGCATACACCTATGTCGTTTTTGCGATGAACCGATTTCCGTGTCAGTATACTGTCAATACTGACATGGAAATCGATTCTTCGCAAAAACGACAGACGTTTGGGACAAAGTACCAAGACCACCAAAATGCAGCTTAACAAGACATGTTTGATGCGCCATATTTCATTACAGTCCGTTACATAATATTAAGGACAATATAACAGAATACGATCTTTAAATCGGAGGAAGTTTCGGAGTGTTGGTGTTGTAACCAAATGATCATGCACCTTGTATTTGTCTTAAAATTTCTCTTTCGTTTTAAGTAATCAATGAATCATTCATATCCTGGCTCTTTATCCGCGAATTTGTATTTACAAAGGTAGTCTTTTGTGAAATAATTCATACACTATCACCTGTCCTAATCTTGCCAATATTTATCAATTGCTTTTTTTTTCAAACTACTTGAATATTGTGCTTGGAATTAAGCAGCTTGATTGGCTGAGCATGAGCTGTGCCTATTAAACTGCTTTCTTACGAACGGACAGTGCCTATAGATGCTTAGAAACGTTTAAATCGGGGCAAGATTAACGCAGTCGGACGTGTATAAAATAGTATGATTATCATATTTTCCAAAACAAATAGAACAAACATATTGTTTGAATTAAATTGTGGTACAAGTCATTGACGTCGTAGGGGTCGGGGGTTCAAGTCCCACCTATCACCATTTGCTTACTATTATTATTACTATTATTGGCTTAATATATTTGTATTTACTTTACAAATTCAACATTGCATCAATAATTTTATTTGATAAAATCCTGAAATATTGATATTATTTTGCTATGAGTATAAATACTATTTTGAAAGAAAAGCGAGTGGATGGTGTGGCATAAAATCGAGGAAAAATTGGCAATATTTGTGTTTGAATATTTCTCAGACTTATTACAGGTCCAACTTGCATTAGGCAGAATAAAATCCGAAAATACACTAGCTGCATTTATTTAACAGGGGTTAGCGAGTGAAAGGTGAGCGGTAGACTTAGGTTGGCGAAAAGGTTTAGCGGTGGAGCAAATGGAGTAAAAAGACAGCAATTTTCCACGAGGTAGGTACATTTTCGTTGTTTTATTCATATTTTCATTTAAAAGACAAGGAAGACATATAGCATATATCACGACGAAATATATCATAGATCTACGAATGCAGACACTTTGTTAAACAATACAGTGACAACAAAGTTATTGAAGGTTTTGTGGTCTCCTGTGGACCCGAATATGTATGCAAAATTCGTAACGGCATTACACAAACCATGCCGTTACGAATTTTGCATACATTTTCGGGTCGATTTTAATGAAAATACGGTGGATACTCCTGTATATAACCCATGTAGCCCACACTTATCCACTGTTTAACAATTGTTACGGGATTTCGCTATTCGCATACCTCTCACGTCCGTGAAAACGCTGTGTAAGCTCTCCAAAGGTTTGTGGGGATGGAATGTATGCTGAAAAGGTCAGCGGCAGGTGTCAGATAAGTGTACATGCATGTGCTGGTTGCTATTTTTGTATATAATGTTATAATATACAAACTGTAAAAAAGTCTTGCTTTGTTATACAAGTTGAATTACTCGGACAGTGTACACCCGTCGGGCAAAAATCATAGATGTAAATACATGCATAGCATGGTGTCACATTTTCTGTACTATTTCTAAAGGAGGCTTTATTGTTTTAAAAAGCATTTGAGACAGGGTTATTGTGTCGAATAAACGGCTTTACTGCGCAAACATTGTATTAGCGAGCATACCTCACTATACCCCCAGTTACCTATGTAAACAGTGGGTATGATGAGGTACCCGCGCAATAGGTAATGCGGTCAAATAGGTCACGATGCAGTAACTATTTTCGATCAATAACTTATGTTGTAAGCGATTGTAATGTGTATTTTCAATATTTATATTATTAAAATGTATCATATCAATACCCCTTTAAGTAATATTTGTATATTTTAAATGTATTGATGTTCTCATGAAGCGCATGAATATAAGTATTAATTAATCCAGCTTATATTGAGGCAAATCACACAGCCTTAAAGCATAGTGCTGGAGTATAAACCATAGTATCGTATATTATTCATAAGTATATCACTATTAAACATTAATTACAATATGTATGCATATTATTAAAACAGTAGATGCTACCGCTGTTTCGCTATATGTGATATTTATAACAAAATATTTTTTTTATTCGTCCGCGTGCGGATTTCTGTCACACAAAGCGCCATTTTCAGTTCATATTTTGACCTGTGCATATGAACCGGACTAAGTTTAAACAACGCTCGATTCCGTCCTATTCAAATTTCTCTGCAGAATGTTCAGACTAACTACATAAATAATGCTGCTAAATAAGTGTTAACGGCTGGAACATGGTCATCACTAAAAGGAAGAAACCACAGTCGTATGATTTAAAAATAAGATTTACCCGAGACCTCATGGGGGCCGCCATTAATCCAGTGTAAACAATAGACCGTGTGATCCCATTCCCTGAGTAGCCGCTGCTTAGTGAAACGGTGTGCTAATCATGATATTATTTTCCCCAATAATTGGAAACGGTTTGAATTTCTCGGTAAAAACTACGAAAGTCATACATAATAAGGATGTATATTTAACATTGGATACGCGTAAACGGTATTACTCTCTCATCGGATCGTCAGTTGTCGATGATAGCGATTTAACGTACTGATCTGGTCTTAATTTATTGTCAACTTTCAACGCCATTTACAGAATATATGGCTAATTTTGGAAATAAATAACGGCAAATTACGATGACGTCTGCTCTGAAATGTCTGTCAACTTGCGGACGTAATTTAAGGAAATCGATTATATTTTAAGGCTACATCTGTGACTAATTACGAATTTATGTATGGTCTTTGGCTACACCCGACACATTACACAGATCTAGTTGTAAATACACTTCGCTTTGTGTGGGGAAAAAAATCGATAATGCGTAGTTGTGTGTGACGAGGTGTTGATCTGATGACACCACACAGCTGTGACCCTTAGGCAATGTTTTGAAATTGACGTGTCGTTTTGATGTGTGCCGCAACACCTCACTGTCGGAGACAACATGACAATTAACGATATACTCTCGATTATACACAGATCTATTAGACGGCTGGTTATTTAAAATAAAGAGTAGTTCAGTTCACCTTCGCCGATATTGTTTTTAGAAAATCAGTAATATTTTCCGTAAATGGTGTTGAAAAGTTGACAAAAATTCTATCACCGTATTTAGTTGTGCCGATATTGTCTTAAAAAATCAGTAATTTTTTTCCGTAAATGGTGTTGAAAATTGACAAAATATATACTATAGCCGCATTTCTCCGATATTCGTTTAGAAAATCACCAATATTTTCTGTAAATGGTGTTGACACAAAATGCAGCGTTCACGCGGAATTCAAATAAAATAAAAATAATAATTTAATAAATAGACGCCGATGGCTACTGTGTTTGCGGCCAGTGAAATCTGGTCGTGGTAGCCACAGGCGCAGTTCGAACAGTGTTGTGAGCAGATGGAGGACAATAATTATTTCAAATTCATGAAAAAATGTTTGCTGTCCGAAAATTAATTAATTGTGACAGCCAAAAAAATAGATTTTGGGACGGTAGAACATTATATGGTATAGACAGTACTTCAAACTTAAAAAAACAGTAACAAACTGTCGTGTATATATTACTTAAACTTAAAAAAACAGTAACAAACTGTCTGTGTATATATTACTTAAATACAGACACTTTCATTGTTGGTAAGTTTCTATCAATTTATAGGTATTTTTATTAAAATCATAAAATTGTGAAAATATTAAAATCACAAAAATAATATATATGGAGAAAAAAAAATATACCACGTCGAGGTTTGAACTCCCGACCCTTTCGGGAATTGGTAATTAAATCATTGAAGTCGGCGACCTTAACCTTACGACTATTGCGCCATTTACGACAATCACAGTTATACAGAAGTGCTATCAGTATTACGCAACCATTTGAACGTAATAATTATTAAATTATTTGCAACTCCATCTACAACGATACCGTTACAGAGATACGCTATTGAAACAACATGTATTAGTAACCATAACATAACAAAGTAATGTAGCATTATATATCACAGGAGATAGTTTAAAACTATATATACTAATCATACACGGAACAATCCGCTTGGCTCGTATGAAAATAGTTCGCGTAATATTGATTATCTCCCTTGCCGAAAGTAGTTCAGTGATTTATTAATTCCAAATAAGACGTGTTTGCGTAATGTGCTTTTTAAAGACAAAATACTCGTTAAACTGGTGCTGTGTCGATATTTTTGTGGTGATGAACTGAAAATAAAAATCACCCAAAAATATATATTAACTGAAATAGAGAAACACCTGAACAAAATCGCGAAAGTACGTGCATCTGTCAACGATGGAAAAATAATAGATGTTATATATGTTGAAAGGGACCAAACACGCATTGCCACGATGTTTTGCATTAACGGCGTTTCCTTTACACTGCAACTCGCTTAATCCGGTTGTAGGAGGCGTTTGTGCCATCGACTAGGACATGTTGGCGTATTTATTTACACAAATATACAAATGCAAACTTCACTTACAACCGTGTCGTCTGTCCGTTTATCTGTAGGTATGTCCGGCCATTATGAAAACAATGTCAGTTGTTGTTAACGACACCGAATACGATCACGCATTTTAACATCATTTGATCACCGCAAGGTGAGACATTCTAAGAACAATCCTTAGTTGACCTGGTCATTGGATATACAAGCATCATAGCAGAGCTATGGACTAACTAGAAAACTATGTTTGTAAAACATGAATATGTCCCCATGGCATACTGGACTCTAACTAGAGATTGTGTATACAGCGAGAAAACTTTAAATTTACACAAATGTCATTTGAGAAAGACTTACACTTGTTTTGACATAAGAAAATAAATAAATGTTTTAACACCATTTCGAAGGTCACAAAGGCCATGGTGATGTCATTGGTGGTGCGATTGCGTGACATAAATGCAGGTGAATGAAATGTCCAAATATTAAAGCAATCCTTCAAGTAATCTCGAAGATCTTACATGATGGAGAAACTCGTACAAACTTTTCGACGTAATAAAATGGCTAAGTTTTTCAGCACCATTTCGAAGGTCACAGAGGTCAAATGCATGCAATTGGTGTTATGAGTGCATCACACATGTTCAGGTGAATGAACTGTCCAAATATTAAAGCAATCCTTTAAGTAATATTGAAGCTATTTTCATGATGGAGAATCTCTTACAAACGTTTCGGCGTTAAATGAGTAAGTGTTTCAGCACCATTTCGAATGTCACAAAGGTCAATGTCATGGCATAGGTGGTGCGAATGTGTCACACATGTTCAAATGAATGAACTGTCTGTTAAAGCAATCATTTAAGTTATATTGAACATATTACATGATGGAGAAACGCTTAAAAACTTTTCGACATAAATGTACACGGACAGACGTACTGTGGCATTCATGGAATTAAGTTCAACAAACCACCCGATTTAGTCAGGGAGGTCGACTTTACGTGAAGGATGTCATGACTGTAGGACACAATACGCCCATTTCGCCCACTTTGGTGACGGACCCTTTGCGTAAACAAGGCCACCACGACGACCTCCCGGAAGCAGTTGAAAATTCGCCATTGAACCTTAACCTGTTTGGAACACTTCAATATCCGATAAACCGGCCATACAGGCTTAAATACGGTAGGACTGAAATGATTTACCACTGGAACGGGAAATACATCACTGGCGTCGTCGACTCAAGAACTGGGAGCGTATCCTTTTGGGGAAATCCCTGATTTTTGTTGATTTAATGTTGGCTATTTTCAAAGGGTTTTTTGCTGATAGGAACAACTTTTCATCAAAATTATACTTTTCTCGCCCATTTTACATGTACATTAGACGTTTCTAAATTAATTGACAACAATTGACACCCATTTTAGATAAAATTGAGTATAGATTAGAGTTTTTCAATATTTTTTGATAGGGCCACGTGGGATAATCGCGGGAAACACTGCCATTAGATACAATTTACACTTCCGCCCTGCCCAAATTCCACACATGCGCAACTACAACAGGTGGTTGTGACGTCATCAAAACTTGTGTATTTACATTTGACTTAGAATTTCTTTGTAAAATTAGCAATTTTCGGCAATAATGACAATTATTGATTAATTTATTGATAATTTTAGAAGATATTATTAATTATTTAGTTAACAAATACACGCACAGGTAATATTAGAAAATTGTATTAAAAATATTTGTGAATTTGTAGTAATATTATTAAAATTTGTGATAGAATTACCTGTCAACAACATTGTACAGAAAAACACTAAGAAGCTATTATTCTACTAGCTTAGGAGAGGTTGGTCATACTTCACTTTGTTTTAGTGTTTATTTTCCACAAAAAAAATATTTAAAAAAAACTGTCAAAAATATTTTTGATAAATTAAATTACAATTTTCATTAAAAGTTTCTACATAATTTAACGGCCTTTTTAGTAAATTAAAAATAGTCTTTCTATTTGTCATTTCTTAGTTTTATGGCATAAATAACCAACTTATTGAAATAAATTTTCACGGTTTTTGGCGATTTAACTTCATTTAGTTTTGGTAATTTTGTGTACGGTAAAACTTTTAATTTTCTTTGGTAGTGAATATATTGTTACGTTAAAGACTTTATACATATATTTGGGGTTTGTTTCATTAACTGGGATTAAGGTACATTTCTTTAGCAAATATAACATTCTACGGTTTATTTTTTCTTCGATATCTTTTATTCTTTGAAATTTTCAGCGAAATTCATAGTGGGGTGGAATATTTCAATTATGTTCTTATAGTCATTATTTAATTTAATTTTTTAATTTTTAGTAACCACATATTATATCTGTAACTGAACATTAAACTAGTGCAGATTTACTTTAATATTTGGTTATTTCATTTTATCTTTTTCAGTTAATTTAATCTTTTGGCCTAATTTTCTAATTATAAATTTTTGAAAATTAAATTAATTATTGAAGCATCACTTACTGCTTTCACTGACCCGGTGTCCATCCACACACACACAAGTGCACCATGCTTACTAACGAGTGCATTGACGAAGAACCGCAGCTCGCTATTCTCCGCATAAAGGTCTGTACCGGTTGCGAAATTATAGACGCACTGCACGGGGTGGGTCCGGTAAACACCGACCGCATTCTCGCGATACGAAATAAAGAAGACAACATTTTGCGTAAGAAATTTTTGATATTGCCCATCCGGAACGTCTGAGGGTTGGCGGACGGTATTGATTTTTCGCCCATGGAATTACACTGGGCCATGGCCAGCAAAAATCTACAAGGGGAGAGATCGGATATGGTACAGTACAGTGACCATGATGACCGGGAAGATCAGAGAATCACAGCAGACAACCAAGAAAATATACAACTACAAATGAAACAACATCAATTCCAAGAAACAGAAAAGAGAGAAGAAGAAAATAAAACAATTCTACATTGAATGGAAGCGAATCAACATAGGTTAGCAGAAGAAAATCGACGAATGAAAGAAGAAAACCAAAAACTTAGAGACTATTTCGCAAGCAGATAATTATTATGGAGAAGGCACCAATGCTTCTTTAGACGATATGTCTTTGAAGGAGCGGTCTAGCAGTGAAAGGACGTCAATAAATTCACAATATTCAGTGGGCGCTTACGCTTCTTAAGACCTGATGTCTTCGATGAAGCAGCCCAGAGATAGTATGAGTTCATCATACCAACACACTGACTCTAACGATAAGGAGAGCCATAATGCTTTTTCAGACAGAATGTCTTCGAAAGAGCGGGAAACCACAGATGGAAAGATGTACATGACACTGTCAAGCTCCGGATATTCACAGAATGCCAATGCTGTTTCAGACACCATGTCTTTGAAAAAGCCGGCACAAGAAGAATTTTCACAACAGCGTACGGGTGCGAATACTTTTTCAGACGGTATGTCTTGGAAAAAGTCGCATAGTAGAAATAGTACTCGCCAAAAAACAGAAGATTCCAGTCGCTATGAAACAATACGGGAATCTAATAGACAGTATCCGGAAGTACCAGCAAGACCATGCATGAATCAGAAACAACATCATGTGATGAAGATGACTATGAAAATCCTAGAAGAGAAGGAGGAAGAGCCCATCATGACGTTTCCCGAACCAAGGTCAATGTATCAATGCCCAGAACATTATTATTTGACGGGAAAGGAAGTTGGCCGTCATTTATAACAAAGTTCAATGTTTTTGCAGAAAGTCAAAGATAGACAAGCAAACAAAGGCGAAATAATTTATGCTTGTGTTTTGAAGGTCAAGCAAGTGACTTCTTCACTAGGACCATCGCAAGAGAGCCAGATATTGATTATTTTGATGTACTGAACAAAAAAGAGAGACGATTCAATATCGAAGATCTTCCGGAAACTGCGCATATGTATTTCAGCTATGCAACTCAGTCACCGAAATAAAATATCGTCGAATGGGCTGACCGCGTGGTGAGTATGGCCACAAAAGCATACTCTGACCTGACGGATGCACAGATATATCGACATGCAATCTTCAGATTTTGTCAGGGCCTAACTGATAAAGCGGCCGGCCATTACACCATAAACCTCAGACCAAGAACCATGGAAGAGAGCGAAGCCGATACGGATGAGGATTTAAACGACAGCGGGTCGGACAGTTAGGCCTACATTCGACCCGTATGAAGCAAGGCATGAACGTCAGTAGCAAGGTGATAGAGATAAAAACAGATGTTGAAAAACAAACTGAAGGTAATGTCAGTGACATTACAGATGGTCTCAGTCGTTTAGTGATCACTGAATCCCACCCTGTAGAAGTGAAACGAGAACTTACAGAAGATACGATCATGATCAATCAGCTACGATCGTCGTCCATGATCAAAGTGCCAGTGAAGATCGAAGATATCGACATAGATGCAGTGGTAGACACTGCCGCTGAAAGTACAATATGATGTAGAGATTTATGTCGCACCCATAGAGGATGACATGCTCCTTGGACTGTATTTCCTGCGTAAAAACCAGATCAGCATAAATTTGCCAAGACCTGAGTTGCAATTAGAAGGAGAGACAATTAAGATGGACATCGAAGGCTCGTCTAGGACAAAGGTTTAAAGAGTGGTAGTTTGTTCTAAGACGGTTGTACCACCTAATACAGTCAAGATGGTCAAATGTTCTACAGACTACAAGAGGTCTCAATTCATGGTAGAACCGATTCACAACCCACCGGCACTGATTGCACGAACAGTTCATTCAGACGCGCACTTGAAGGTGTGTGTAGTTAACACCACGGAGCACAATGGTGTGCTTAAACGCTAACATGTGGTGGGAAAGCTTATGAAATCACTGGTCTGGTGCCGGGAGATGAAGATTGCACTGAGGCCGGTGTCTATAAAGTAAAGACTGACGAACAACGGTTCGACACGCAAGTTCCTGATAATTCAGTTGAGCTTGAAGAGCGAACCCGTGTCTATGAAGTAAAAACTGACGAACAACGGTTCGACACGCAAGTTCCTGATCATTCAGTTGAACTTGAATAGCGAGCCGGTGTCTATAAAGTAAAACATGATGAACAAAGGTCCGAAAGGCGAGTTCCTGATCATTTAGTCGAGATTGTAGAACGGGCAAAGCAAAATCTAGAAGCAGTGGAACACGAGCAACTGACTAGTTTGCTTATAGAATATCAGGATGTGTTTTCTATAGACGGCATTGGAGCACCAAATAGAAACCGGTAATGCAAGACACATTAAGCAAAGAATGCGACGGACACCGTGCTGCTTCACAGACGAAGAAAGTGCTAACCTGGAACGTATGATGAAAGCCAAGGTGATTCAACCGTTTACATCGGAGTGGGCTGCATCTCCTGTATTGGTAAGGAAACGTGACGGATCAGTAAGATGGTGCGTGGACTACCGTGGCCTAAACAATGTCACCACAAAAGACATGTTTCCACTGCCGTTGATTGAAGAATGCATAGATACACTTGCTGGAAATTCCTTGTACTCAAAATTAGATGCCAATTCCGCGTACTGGCAAGTCCGGATAAAGAAATCAGACAGAAAGAAGACCGCATTCCTGACCAAATATGGACATGTTGAGTTCATTCGCATGGCATTTGGCTTGTGCAATGCCCCAGCAACGTACGGTAGAGTCATGAAATTAGTATTGAGGTGGCTTGAACTGGAAGATTCTACTAGCATTTCTCGATGACATATTGATCTTGGGAATAACTTTCCGAGACCATCTGAACAATCTCAGAGAAGTGTTCAAAAGATTCAGAGAATTTGGTCTAAAGTTGAAGCCAAAGAGGTGCGAGTTGTTCCAGAAATAAGTGGTATTTCTAGGTAGGAAGATATGTCTCAATGGATTGGAACTCAGTGAGGAACACATACAGGCCGTGACAGAGTGTCCAAGGCCCAAGAGCACCAAGGAGGTGGAACAAATTCTGGGGCTAGTGAACTACCACAGGGTGTTTCTTAAGGGCTTAGCAAAACTGGCTGTTCCTCTGTAGACATTTGAATGGGGTGAGGAGCAGCAACAGGCGTATGAAGCTATTAAATTGACACTAACGGCCGCACCAATTTATGCTATAGGAGCAGAGCTGCTACAGGTACAGGGAGGTGTTGAGAGAGTGATAGCCTTTGGGAGCTTGTCATTGGCAGCGCAGCACAGGAGATACTGTACTACCAGGAAGAAATTGCTAGCAGTGGTGCGATTTACGAGGCAGAATTTTAGAGATCCCCAGGGTCAGTTAGCTAGACGGATTGAGGAGCTGAGTCTATACGACTTGGTCATTGAGCACATTCCGGGGAAGCACCATGGTAATGCGGACGCATTATCACGAAAACCTGGAACTGCACTCGAATGCAACCATTACAAACTGGGACTCGATTTGCAGGAATTCCCCTGTCAGGATGAAATTACTGTCAGAGAGCACACCGTAATTGGTCAGAGTTTGTAGCAGATGTGGATGATACTTGGTTCGAAAGTGGGACAGTCCCCGCCGAAGGAACGCTATTCAGTTCTAGTCCAGCAGCTAAATATTATTGGCTAAATAAAGAACTATTTACACTGGAGAGCGATATCCTAAAGATGACCAAAGATGGGAGATATCTGCTGGTAGTACAAAAAAGCTTGCAGCAGCGTGTTATGCATGCACATCACGACCTGCCTTCGTCAGGGCACCAAAGCATGGAAAGGACACGAGGACAAATCAAGGACACATACTACTGGTTCGGCATGTGACAGATGGTCAACGGATATGTGAGCACCTGTAGAGTGTGCAACCATCGGAAGAAAACTAACAGGCGAGCTAAGTTTCCGCTGACTAGTTTCCAGGTTGGTTATCCCATGGAGAGAGTGCACCTGGATTTCATGGGCCCACTTCCGCGAACTACCAATGGTAACGAGTACGTATTAATGATGGTAGACCAGTTCACCAAGTGGGTGGAGTGCATTGCTCTACCATCACAGACTGCGGAAGTAACGGCCCATGCAGCAGTATCGGAGTTCTTTTCAAGATTTGGATATCCGTTCCAGATACACTCCGATCAAGGACGGAACTTTGAAAGTCGGCTGTTTGCTGCGGTATGCGATCTGTTAGATATACACAATTCGCGAACCACCCCTTATCGACCATCAGCGAATGGCCAAGTTGAACGGTTCAATAGAACATTGATGAATGCCGTAAGGTGTTTTGTAGTAACATAGAATATCTGAGATAAGTACTTGCCACAGTTGACAGGGGCCATAAGATCATCTGTCAATAAGGATACCGGGTTCACAGCCAATAAACTGATGTTAGGGAGGGAAACATATCAACCGGCAAATCTAATGTTTCCAGGAGTAGAGAGCGAATGCCAGAGCAATCTACCGATGAGTATGTGAAATATCTGGAAGCTGCTATTACCTCCGCGCACAGGATTGCAAGAGAAAATCTGAAGGCAAGCCAAAACGTATGAAGAAGAATTATGACGTGAAGATCTTGGAGAAGAGTTACCAAGTCGGTGATCCCGTGTACATTTTGGACAAAGCCTCAGTGAAGGGGGAGAGCTAGAAATTGTATCCCCCATGGAAGGGTCCCGGGATCATTGTGGAGAAAAAATCATCAGCAATTTACCGTATTAAGATGAAAACTGGGATATCCACGTTGAATCATGATCACATGAAACTGTGCAAAGATAGAGAGTTACCCGCATGGATAAAACGTCTGCAAGCTAGTCCCGTTTGACTGGCTAACGCCGCGAAAAAAAACCCCTCCTGATGATCAGGAGTTCCGTTATTGCTTCTGCCGCGAACCGGATGACGGGCGTTTAATGCTACAATGCGATAATTGTCTCGAGTGGTTTCACGCGTCGTGCTTAGGCTTGTCGCGGTCCGAGGTTCGTCAGATCGGCAAATACTTACGCCGTGTGTGTGTGGCGGATCCGGGGGTAGGCAGTGAAGGTAAGACCCTGTAATTCTCATTACAGGTGCAGAGCCATCATCATGGGTTCCCAGTCTCTCAAAAATGGTGATGGTGTTAGACCCCAGTAATTGAGGTATAAAATGCTTTCTTCAGCCCTTTACTTTTATCATAGTGAGTGGGGTACTTGTACGAAGTTAGTGTAATTACAGAGTATATCAGCAATTCATGAACTGTCACCTCACCTTATGTTATCCATAATCATCAACATAGTTAATACTTGTTAGCCACGCCGATCGCAACATCTCTGAGCCACCAGTAAGTGATTAATAGCCGTTTTATTGACATAAATTTCACATGTCAAAATGTTGGATTTTCTGGGCAGCCTCGTTCTGAAGTTGAAAGTTCGCTTTCTGTTAACCCCCGATTCTGCCAGAACGCTATTAATTTTGACAGCTGTCACTCGACTTCAAAAGATTATTATTTACACTTTCTGTGCTCAGATATGTTTCGCCAAGGGTAATTTCCTTCATTAATGTATTTTCTATATAATTCATGTGAAAACAGAACTAGGGTCATTGAATTTAGTAATTTTTACGCCAGATTTAGCAGAATTCTGCAGAATCCCGTTTCGGATTCCGCAGTGGAAATCCGAATTCTGTCGTTTTCTGCAGTTTTATCCCGTATTCCGCCAGCTTCTGCCTGGCAGAATACGGAGTATAAAAGAAAGTACGTGAATGGACTACGGCAGAATAGACTTTGAAATTAACTGGGAACACTCGTATTATAATTTAGACTCTGGCATAGAAATTTAAGCTTTTAACCATTTATCATTTAGGTAATACGAAATTCTAAGGTATTGATACACCATTATTTTAGGTTTCATCCCATTAAAAGTAATTATTAGTATTTGTACAAGGAACTAGCATATTTATCATATTTTAGTCATTAATTCCTACATTCATGTAATAAATTGTAGAAATGTAACTGTTTTTAACGTGTCACTGATTCATCGCCATTACCACGCTACCACACAGAGTCGTGACAGAGTTTTTGGTGGCAGCGGTTGTAAATACTTCTAAAATTTTATTGGTTTTACTCGCGTATCTGTGTTTTGTAAAATAACGGCTATAATTTATTTAAATTAAAGTTAAATTTAAGGCAATTTGTTATTATTTGAGCGGTTGAGACAAAAATCATACATCTATAAAGTTTATTCTCATTTTCTTGAACGGTCTGAAATAACTTATGTAAGACAAGGCTTAGCAGAAATTTGCAAATAAGAAAAATGGAAAAATGGAATCAGAAATGGTCCTGACAAGGAAACAAGAAATCATATGGCTGAAAATGATAATGCAGTATCGAGTCTACCGATTGACATTGCGCACAGATATTACGATAATCTAGATACGGTGGAAGCTGGAATGAGTAGGCCCAGAGACACAGCATCGTGGAGCATCGGAGACCTACCGAGATACAGAAACCAGATGGAAAATACTACACACAGCCAATAAAGAATATGGAAGCCAAAGTATCAAACATAGAAAATTCACTGAAATCAGTAAACAGAAATAGGAATTAAAGAATGCGATTTCGGCATTTAATATAGTAGCATCAAATAAAAATGGCAACAATCCAGGACAGTCACAGAATAAGAGGATCAGACCACAAATAAACCGAAATAGGGTTGAGTCCAGTGACGAAAGTGAAACTGGGGACAATAACCAGCATTTAAGGGCAATTTCTTCAACACATACACAATGTAGAAAAGGAAATAGTCCAAAATTACCACCTTTTACAGGAAAATAAACGTGGAACGTATGGTATAATCGGTTCGAGGATGTGGCTTTTAGACAAAAATGGACAACGGATGAAAAGATAGATGAATTACTACCACGATTACAAGGAACAGCAGGGGAATTTGTATATGGACAATTATCACAAACGACCAGATCAGATTACAAAGCACTTTGCAAGGAGCTCAACAATAGATTTAGATTTGTAGAAACATCAAACGCATCATGGATTCAGTTCACACGTAGAAATCAACTGAATGGGGAAACTGTAGAAGAATATTCCGCTGAATTAAAGAAACTTTACGATAAGGCGCGCGTCGGGAGAGATCATGAAACCAGACGGGAAGATCTGTTATGCCGATTTTTGGATGGATTATTAGACGAAAAGGCTAGATTTTATGTAGAGTTTATTAAGGATCCCCGCGATATTGATGAAGCAGTTTATCATACTGTATGTTTTAAAGAAACCAGACAGAGAACCAGAACATCTCAACATCATAACGCGAGATCAATAAATATACCGGTCAATTATGAAAGCGATAGCGACACATAGGATGGCATAATGGCTGCAAGGACTGCACCAGGGAAAAATTGGGATGAAAGAATTACAAGAGACGATCAAAATTTCATGAAAAATTCAAACCAGGAAACCGCAGACTTAGAAAAACAAAGAGAAATAATTAGAACAGAGTTACAGACCATAACTACATATAAAGCAAATAATAGACAGGCGGTATGATACATTCAGACAAAATCAAAACATGTATAACAGCACAAGGCAATTCAATCATCAAGATACGCATCTGAAACCAAGATATAGTAATAATTACGCAACTGGATCAAATTCAGGCTGCTTCAATTGCGGAGAAATGACACATTTCAAACGGGACTGTCCGTATTTAAGGAACAACCAAACACAATACAACAAAACAAACACAACTGAGAACAAACGACAAGATTTAAACTAGAAAGGGCTGGATCTAAAGGCCAGGAGACAGTCCACAGAAAACAAGGCCAGAATTCTACAAATTTGTCTACAACAACATTACCTAATCCAATCAGAAGAGGTTACCCACAGTCTGAAAGTGTTTATATTACAGGCTAAGTACAAGGTGTAAATACTGCTTTTGTACATGATACAGGGGCAGAGAAAACTGTAGTATCAGAACGAATATTCAGTCAAATAAAAAATAAGACAAACCAAAATTGCGAAAAGAAGGAAAATTATTACATGCTGGAGGAGAACCATTCGCAGACAGCGGCAGATGCAAGTAATTATCGCCGATATACGAGATGACGCATTACTTGGTATGGACATACTGAGAGGAAAAGATGGCAAACCGGCAGATATTATAATGAGTCAAAACAAAGTAATATTGAACGGAAAAGACATAAAATGTACTAAACACAACAATAACTGGACGAGACAGGTTAAAGCGGCTGATCATTATGTAATTCAAGGACATACGGAGCAGATCATAGATGTATTTGTTGAACGCATTGAATATGATGACAACGGGAGCAGTACTATTTTGATTGACCCATCGGAAGGCTTCAAAGAGAAGTTTCCATTGGTAATGGCATCAAGTCTAGCGGATATTAATGGCAGTCCATCATGCAAAGTCAGAATTATGAATCCATTCCCCACCGACATTTCAATAAACCAGGACACAATAGTCGGAACAGCAGAATTAATTATAGAGAATTATGCGACATTTACGAATTGCGAAAATCATTCAGACATGGACAATCTCGACTCAGCGAGACGACTACAATACATGCAAGACAGTAATGCCATTATGAAGAATGAGCAAACGTACAACAACAACAAACATCTTCACACAAAATGAACACCAAGTAGCTCGACATATATTAGTCGCACAAAAATGTACAATGAAACATTGAACGAGCAAGTGCCTGAGCACCTGAGATGTTTATGTACACAGTCGACTGAGGGTAAAACGTCAGCCCAGAAACAACAAATAGTAGAGACACTGATAGAATATCAAGATGTATTCTCGAAAAATGAAACTGATTTGGGATTGACTCATTTAGCAGAACACGCCCTCGACACTGGAGATGCAAAATCAGTTAAACAACATTTCAGACGAGTTCCAATAGCGTTTGCAGGCGAGGAAAAGAAAGCAACCGAGAAATTACAGCAACAAGGAGTAATCAGACCTTAAAATAGTCATTGGGCATCTCCTATTCTCCTAGTTAGAAAGAAAGATGGTACAGTGCGACCATGCGTAGACTATCGATCCGTAAATAAATTGACAAAAGTTGACACCTTCCCAATACCGAAAGTAGACCAAAGTATTGATGCCGTAGCGGGGGCAACTGTGTTCAGTACACTCGATCTTACATCAGGCTATTTCCAAGTACCAGTAAAGGAAAATGACATACCAAAAACAGCATTCACAACAAAACATGGTATGACAAATAGTGGAGCAACATTTCAAATAGTAATGGAATTAGCACACAAAGGTTTACAATGGCACATATGCATCATCTATATAGATGACATAATCGTTTTCGGGTCAGATTTTGAGCAACACATCAACAGACTAAAATCAGTACTGGAACGCTTTCGACAAGCTAATCTCAAACTGAAACCGACAAAATGTGAGCTACTGAAAGAAACGGTTACCTTCCTCGGATATAAGGTCACAGCTGCAGGCATCAGACCAGATAAAAACAATGTAGCAAAAATATTGCAATGGGAAATACCATCAAATGTCACAGAAGTAAGACAATATTTGGGACTCTGCTCTTACTATAGGAAGCATGTTAGAAACTTCAGCGCAATAGCTAAGCCATTATTTGATCTGACTAAAAAGGACACTCAGCTGAAAAGGACGACAGAATGTCATGAGGCATTCATCATACTCAAGCGAGCATTAACAAGCCCTGACATCATGGCACTTCCGCGCATTGAGGGAGAGTTTATCCTGGATGTAGATGCATGCGATTTCGGAATTGGGACAGTCAAATGCAAGAAGGGGAGGAAAAGGTTATTTCCTATGCAAGCCGGTCATTAAACAAAGCAGAACGAAACTTTTGTGTGACAGATAAAGAACTCCTTGCGATCCGCTACTTCGTTGAATATTTTCGACACTACCTCATGGGACAGGAGTTCAGAGTAAGGCTAGATGGCTAGAAATATTGTCTGGCTGCACATTTAGTATTGAATACAGGCCAGGAAACAAACACGGGAACGCGGACAGTCTATCCAGATGCCCTAACCCACAAAATTGCAATTGCCCAACTTTAGACACAGAAGAGGTTCTCAAATGTGGGTCATGCAATAAATGTTTGAAACGGGCAGAACAAATGGAGTGGAGTCTACCAAACATCAGGCCGAAGAATGAACAAAGTTCATCAGAACATACATCAAGGAAAATACACTTCACGGACATGAATAACAGAATACTGAACGGAACGAAAGAAATGCTGACAAACGGGGTTGAAATTTCCTATTTACAAATAGTAAACCTACTTATATTCATAAGCAGCATATATATTCTGTGTACATACACAGATTCAATGAAAATGGGAGCACACGACTATACAACACGTATTATAAACATATTTTACATCTTCCTGATATCGACAACACTGGCAACGTGGATAAAGACGCAGTGGGCGCCAGATATTTTCACGTTTGTGTCAGCATGGTCAGGAAAAGAACATATTAGGAGGATTATACACTGTGGGACAGTGGTACTTATGGGATTTAATACAATTATGCACTGTGGGACAGTGGTATGGAATGGAATAAAATAAATACACTGTTGGAAAATGGTAGAGATGGGTCAAAAATAAATTATACACTGTGGGACAGTGGTAATAAGTGGAATAATAAGAAAATTATACTGTGGGACAGTATCAATTGTGAGGGACATTTGTATGTACTCAAAGAAGGCAAAGAGACATATTGAAGCAACATGTCGTGGAGTAACGACAAGGTCAAGTACGGAGTTCTTAGATAACTATATACCATGGTCAAGTGGGTATTGTTTAAATGAATTGCAAGAAATGCAGAGGTCAGATCCAGATATTCAACGGGTTGTTGAATGTGTTGAATTGGGAAAACGTCTTGATGTAAAGGAAATGAACACAGTAAGTCCTGCGGCGAGACATTATATTCAATGCTGGGATGCATTGAGATTAAAAAATGGAATACTGATGAGGAAATTTGAAAAGAAGGATGGGTCGGGGACTTTTGAACAATTAGTTACACCAAGATGCCTACAGAGGGATGTGCTGTATCAGATGCATAATAGTCTGCTGGCTGGACACTTCGGACGAAAGAAAACAAGAGAAAAGGTACTACAACGATATTACTGGTATGGGGTCAGGGAAGACATATACATATGGATAGCACAGTGAGATAACTGTGGAGTAAACAAGCCACCTGTGAATAACCCTCGGGCGCCGCTTGGAAGTATGACTGTAGGTACACCACTGGATAGGTTGGCAACTGACATATTGGGACCACTTCATAGAACACCCAGATGAAATAAATACATAATTGTCGTTACAGATGCATTCACAAAATGGGTGGAAATCTTTCCAATACCAGACCAGACAGCAGAAACAACAGCAAGAACCATTCTAAACGAAGTAATAGCAAGATTTGGATCCCAAATTTCGATACACAGTGACCAAGGAGCAAACTATGAAAGCAAAATATTTGCGGAATTATGCAATTTACTGGAAATACGGAAAACGCGGACATCGGTAAGGAACCCAAAATGTAACGGACAAACGGAGAGATTCAATAAAACACTAATTCGAATGATTATGGCATACCTTACAAATGAAGAGAACGACTGGGACCTCAACTTAGGATGCCTTGCTGCTGCATATCGAGCTACACCAAATTAAAGCACAGCAATGACACCAAATCTACTGAAGTTAGGCAAAGAAGTAAGACTACCAGCTGAAATAGCTTTTGGCAGCACAACAACCACTGGAGAAAGTGTATCGTCGTATGGAGAATATGTACAACAATTGAAGAAAAATATGCAGAAAGCACACGACATTTGCCAACAACATTTGAAGGACAACGCAAAACGTCAGAAAGACATATACGATAATAAACAAACATTCAATCAATACGCAAACGGTGATATAGTATGGTTCCTGAGATCACCACGCAAAGATGTCTGTCAGAAATTGCAAATGCCATATTCGGGTCCATTTCTGGTTAAAGAAAAAATTAGCAACCAAAACTACAAACTGCAATTCACAGAGTCCGGAGAAACAAAACTTGTACACCATGACAAGCTAAAGCCTTATCTTGGGATAAGTCCACCAAAGTGGATATTAGACCTGAAGAAAATTTGCAAGCAATAACAAGATCTATGATACCTGTCGATCCGCATATATGAATCGCTAACATACGTGTTGCTTATGATCCCTAAAAGTATATTTACAGAAGAACCATGATTCCCAACACAAGACCCATCCATTTGGACACACCTCTGCCGTCGACATATATAAACAACCGGGGCAGGGTGCATAGATGTTTAAAATGCGAATCAAGACCATACGAGGGCGAGCGATCAAAAGTAATCACACACATCTACCGAAAACACACAGCATTATACAAGGTTCCATTCTTTTGTAACATTTGCAAGTTCATTACAACCTCCAAATTAGAATTAGAAAAACACATACAGCAGAACATATACCCAATGCACAAGGCCACCGTTGACATGATGATTAAAACAGGACAAGACGTCAGAGAAGAAGACAGCCTGCTACAGAATCTCATACATTACATACCGACAGACCAAGACTACACCAGACTCTCCAAGGACGAATCAACACATATATATCAACAGCGCCAAAGAACCACGACAGTACGACCTACACAACAAACAGACACAGAAACAAAACGACATTCTACATTCGATCTTACTCAGAACAAACATCATGCCATAAACACCATCACTTCAAACAGAAAATATATTACCGGCTCTACTCGACAACACGCACAATGATTTTTATTCGACAACGTCAGACCACGAGACAGAACAGAACAAGATAGGCAATGAACGGAAGGCACCACACACAGCAACAACGGACACAGCAAGCAGCACTACCGATACAACATCTTCGTCAGATACAACATTAGTCACAGAAATAGCAGAACTAAAAGGAGCAGTCAAGACAATGGGACGCACAATGGACAGCCTAATTACCGAAATAGGACACCTTACACGAGAAATCAAGTAGCTAAAACAGGACAGGAAAATATGAGACCAACAGACGCGAGAAGAGAAGACATAGAGAGAGAAGACAGAGCGAGGAAAGAGAGGGCGAGAGAAGACAGAGCTAAAGAGTACAGATCGAGAGAAGACAGAAGACAGTATCGTGACAGACCATACGACAGGAGGGACCGACACCGACATTGAACTAGTTTCAATTTTTGTTCTCTTTGTGTATTTATTTTTTTACATTCACACATACATATATATAATATAATAAGAGAGATGTGAACGTTTTGCAGTTATGGGTACATTTACTATGTGCGGTATGTGTCTTGAAACATGGTATGGCATTGGTTACATTGTAGTTACAAGGAAATACAATTTGATCGTTTATAATTCGAATAGTGATCTGCCGCACTGGTTAATGTGTCCATAGAGGCAAGCCTTACACAGCAAATTCATATTACATGAGGCTTACATTGCAAATATATATACTTTCACTGAAGGAGGGAAAAGCGCATGTATTCAATTTGTGACCCAATATAGCTCTGGTCATTTACCATTGTTTCATGGCATTGACCTGTGATACACTTGTTAGCAATATGAATAGGAATTTATCGCACTAATGAATGTGTCTATAAATGCAAGCCTTTTCAAATGACAACATGATTTGATATCAAAGTGAAATTATTTCATTGCTACGGATTTGTTGTGAAAACTATCATGGATTTGTATCCATATTAGGATAAGAGATGTTCATATATATGCAACGAGATAGACATAAATTTAATAATGCAACATGAAGCATTCTGCGTTCCCTGCATATATAGATACATTGATTGTATAAAGTATATATCTTTGAAGTCATATCACCACCCATTATACCACTGATCAATAGCTGATATTCAGTATATCATTGACCTGTGGTATCGTGGTTGACAATGTAACTAGCTTTTTCTGCATTTGCCAATGTGTTTACACGTGCAGCAGTCATTCATATCATGTACTAGCAGTATTTATTTTTCTTTTACCAAAGTGAATTTTTACTATGCTACAGATTTGTTCCCAAAACAGTTACAGATGTGTTCCCAAACAGTTACAGATTTGTTCCCAAAACTTAGGGATTGGTAACCATCTTTGTAGCAGAGTTGTTCATATACCTGTTAGTGATTTGCTCAGTTATTTTCTACTTGTGCATTGGTTTATGGTTCACCATTGTTGATGAATGTTCAGGGTGTAAGGAGATTTTTATAAGCAAATGCAAAAATGTTCATGTAATATTGAAACGTTATATGGTTAACAGCAATGTAAAGATGTTTGTACGGATCACATATATATATAATTAAGGAGGAATTTTGTTTTCATCATAGTGTTATCATGTTTGTGAGGGCACAAACTTTAAAGGGCGGAAAGTAATGTTAGACCCCAGTAATTGAGGTATAAAATGCTTTCTTCAGCCCTTTACAGCTATCATAGTGGGTGGGGTACTTGTACGAAGTTAGTGTAATTACAGAGTATATTAGCAATTCATGAACTGTCACCTCACCTTATGTTATCCATAATCATCAACATAGATAATACTTGTTAGCCACGCCGATCGCAACATCTCTGAGCCACCAGTAAGTGATTAATAGCCGTTTTATTGACATACATTTCACATGTTAAAATGTTGGATTTTCTGGACAGCCTCGTTCTGAAGTTGAAAGTTCGTTTTCGGTTAATCCCCGATTTTGCCAGAACGCTAATAATTTTGACAGCTGTCACTCGACTTCAAAATATTATATTTACACTTTCTGTGCTCAGATATGTTTCGCCAAGGGTAATTTCCTTCATTAATATCTTTTCTATATAATTCATGTGAAAACAGAACTAGGGTCATTGAATTGAGTAATTTTTACGCCAGTTTTCGCAGAATTCTGCAGAATCCCGTTTCGGATTCCCGCAGTGGAAATCCGAATTCTGTCGTTTTCTGCAGTTTTATCCCGTATTCCGCCAGCTTCTGCCCGGCAGAATACGGAGTATAAAAGAAAGTACGTGAATGGACTACGGCAGAATAGACTTTGAAATTAACTGGGAACACTCGTATTATAATTTAGACTCTGGCATAGAAATGTAAGCTTTTAACCATTTATCATTTAGGTAATAATAAATTCTAAGGTACTGATACACCATTATTTTAGGTTTCATCCCATTAAAAGTAATGATTAGTATTTGTACAAGGAACTAGCATATTTATCATAGTTTAGTCATTAATTCCTTCATTCATGTAATAAATTGTAGAAATGTAACTGTTTTACTACTTTTAGCCCATTACGGATTGATTCCTTTAGTTTTAACCTGTCACTGATTCATCGTCTTTACCTACCGCGCTACCACACAGAGTCGTGACAATGGGTGGCAGAGACAGATTGGGAAGACGGAGAAGCGCATCGTCTCCGAAACCAAGAAGGGAAATATGATCCCAGCTCGGAAGCTTACACGCGAGCTCGGTATGGATAGTTCCATAGGAACTGTTCAGTACCTGGAACTCGCAAAGCTCCAGTACGAGCTGGCGGTCAATATTCATTTCTGGAGGTGGATACTGGACTTCCAGTTAGACAGCACTACGTTTCTGTCAAACCGCGTGATCCTGGAACATTTTCCAAATCCAGGAGGAAGAAACGCTGTCAGCCTACCACGCTCCATGGGTTCGGAGGACATCGGGACGGGGGAGAAATTGGCGCAGGATGCCCGCTTGCGCCATACGGACTTACCCAAAATAGTGTCCAACGCGGCGAGTATGGAGGTCAAGATACCTCCTCATGCTTACGTCGACGCACCACAGCGCAAGCCCGAACCACCCTCAAACCGAGAGGGGTCCCATTCTCGGGAACGAAGCAGGCCGGCAGCGGGAAACCAGCGGGAAACCAGCGGGACACCAGGACAGACAAAGGCCTCAACACACCCCTTCGGAGGGAAGGAGGGAATCTGAGTACGGAGCAAGGCCTCTGTCCCCACAGCGAAGGAGATCACGGCCCCGTTCTTATGAACGAAGGTGGCCTGAAAGGGAATCTGATCGTTCGAAACGACATCGAACCGATCGACCAAGACACTACGACGACAGACGAAAATTTCGGTCTGAGCGGCCACGTTCCCCAGAACGAAAGCGGCCTGAAATAAACCGAGTTGGACATCAAGGCACACAAACAGAGCTAAGCCTAGTGTGCCACCAGGCGACAAAAATAGAAGACGTACCAGTGTGCCATTGTTTAGAAATATTGACTAGGCACCTGGGCAGTGATACGGAAAACGTGGGCGTAGGGGTTACACCAAACCGCCAACCTGTGCCTACGATATCGTTAGAAGTCCGTGTCACTGGGGCTCAGAGAGTTGTTCGAGAGGGAAAGGTGGACAGCGCGAAAGAGGTGTTGGCCATTGCAGCCCCTTCGAATGTGGATACTGTCCCCGGAGAGAAGAAACGGACTCAACAGGCGTGACCATGCTTCTGATGAGGGTGCCAGATGCACAAAACGCGTGCACCTGCAGAAGTGCCTCGACGACGACTGTCCGGTCAGTAGCCGTGTCGTGAAGAGTCACGCGTTCCAAGTACACGTACCGGCAGTATTCCACGACGATGTCACCGAGGAAAAAATGTGTAATGCCAGGTTCCAGAACCGCCGTCTGGTTGGGTTGGAGACATTATCGGAGATGGTCATTGGTCCCGAGGCAAATCCCGAAAAACTGTTAGCATTTGCCAACAGTAACTTGCTCCTAGACCCGGACACCATCATCCCACATAAGACCCGCAGGGCTATGGACCGTCTGTGCGAGACCACTGGATGGTCCGTCCCCTGGTTCTATAGGTCTGAGCCAATGAACTCGCTCGCATGTCTCATCCATTGGCTTGGCGAGTGATGACGTTTCTAATGAGCCGTCTCACAGGGTCCGAACCAGACGAAATGCACCGCCGTTTCGGGCCTAGCTGGACCACATATAGTAGGCTCGCCAAGAAGACTCGGCGTAGCCATACAGCACGGCTGGCAGCGGCTACGGGTAACAGAGGGCTAAGAGACGAAGTCCTAGACAATTCAGTCCTCTGAAGTCCTGACTCCAGAGAGAGGGGTTCAGTCTACCAGAGACGATGTGGCTAGGGCAGCCCCGTCCCCAACCATTCAGCATGCGGGGCAGTTACGGGAAGGACACACGGATACCCCGAAGTCCCAAGATGATGTGGCTGGCCCAGCCCCGTCTGCAGACCAGATGACTTTGGGAAGTCCCGCCTCTCCGAGGGATGCTCCGAGGGATGCTCCGATACCGACCCACAATGGGCAATAACTGTCAGCCTCCACCCCAAGAAGGCACCGCGAGTAGTGTAGCAAGATCTGCAACGAATGAAGGCGCTGCTCCAGTGCCCAGATGTAAAAGGCCTTGGAGAAGTAGGCCTGGATTACAGTGTAGATCGCTCGTTGTGGGAGGACCAACGCAGAACCCTGGGTACCATACTACAGTGGGCAAACCAGGAACAAGTACTGGTACTACATGTCAAAGGGGCAATCAGGCATTTTCACGCCAGGAGTGCACACAACGATTGTTTCGACATTGTTCGGAAATATTTCACCCTTGATCAACCGATCCACCTGCATTTCTTCGTGGGAGATGTGAGTCAGGTCAAAACGCGGAGAAGCGCTTTTCCCAACTGCTACTTTAGCTTTGCGGGAAAAATTCACCACTTAGACCAAGTCCAGAGGGAAGCGATGTGGAGGGTACCCCTAGCGCGATTGCTTATCGAGACGGACTCTCCATATATGCCAATGGTGGCTGGACTGAGAACGTCTACCCCTGCGTATATCGGAGAGGTAGCCAGCTTGGTCGCCAACATCCGACGAGAGCCCATGTCGCTCATTGCTGAGGAGACGACCAGCAATAGCCGTCGCCTGTACGACAGGCGACATTAAATCGCCAAGAAATCTGTCGAACGTATATATATGCGGAATTATATGGCGTGTTTCTGAATCTACAAGAACCGCCGAATAATTAATAATTTGGCCACTCAAATTATGGAATTGATTCTGCATCTCATGGAGTGCCACCATGGCACCCCAATTTAAATGCTGCACTCTACATATGTGGCTGGTGCTAAACCCAAGAAAACTGAGAGCACGCTGCGATTTAGAAAGTGTGGCATTCATGGAATTACGTTCTACAAACCACCCCAATTTAATCAGGGAGGTCGACTTTACGGACTGTATGACACACTACGCCCATTTCGCCCACTTTGGTGACGGACCCTTTGCGTAAACAAGGCCACCACGACGACCTCCCGGAAGCAATTGAACATTCGCCATTGAACCTGAACCTGATTGGAACACTTCAAGATCCGATAATCCGGCCATACAGGCTTAAATACGGTAGGACTGAAATGATTTACCACTGGAACGGGAAATACAACAGTACGAAGGGAATGACGTTCGAAAGTTTAAGAGCAACGCAATATGCCCCCTTGCTATCACATAGGGGGCAGGCATACAAATATGCATGGTGATAAAGCAATACATGTTTCAAAATAGAGAGGTATAAACACTAAGGGGTCAATGAGTCGGGGAAAACATAATAATAACAATACAACTATAGCGAACTATGGTACAAGTACAACGGTCGTCTTCAATGTGGCAAATAATGTACTCCACATTCAGCGCTGTACGGTCCCTAACAAAAAATAGAACTACATTAGAACTGCAAACCAATTCCACTTAGTGTTTGAGAAATGTTGGCTGCTTGAACATTTTAAGAAACATATTTTAAAACAAAATTAACTCAAACCGGCTCAGAAAATGTTCTTAACACGGGTACAGGTGAACTATTTCGCTAAATATTGCTTTTCTACAGAGTTGCGTATACCTCCATCGGCCATCAACGACACAAGGAACAACTATACTAATTAATACGTTGCCACACGATCTGCCAAACAAACCTACCACAAATATTTTATACTTACATGCACTTCCCGACGCCAAACCTTTAGAGTGCTTACACATCGTTTTCACGGACGTGAGAGGTATGTGAATGGCGAAATCCCGTTGAAAATGTTAAATAGTGGATACTTGTGGGCTACATTGGTTACAGACCGTATTTTTATTAAAATCGACCTGAAATGCTGCAAAATTCGTAACGGCATGGTTTGTTTACACAGAGGAGACCACAAAACCTTCAATAACTTTTGTGTCACTGCATATTTTAATAAGTGTCTGCATCGTAGATGTATGATATATTCTATGACATAGGCTATATGGCTTTCTTGTGTGAAAATGACCGTCTTTTTACTCCATTTGCTCCACCGCTAAACCTGTTCGCCAACCTTTCACGTCACGCCGCTCACCTTTCACAAGCTACACCTTCTACAAAATGTTAAATGTGAAATAAATATACAAAATCTTATTCATATGAGAAAATATATAGAATATTACACGAAGGGACATAGTTATTAAATATGCCGATTTTATGACTAACTCTTTTTCAACATGGTCGGCATAATGGCCCACAAAATGACCGCCAAATCACGCACTTAATGGTTAAATGTGGAAAAATATATAAAAAAAAATATTATTGGAAAAATATAAAATACCATACACACGAACATATTAAATATTTCGATTTTATGACTAGATATTTTTAAGAAATATGCCGACAAAACGGCCGCCAAATCTATTTTTAATGTTTTATATGTACCTGTATCAATGAGAAATATGTCCTGTAACACTATAGATTTGTGTCTAAAATTATAATAAAATATGCTGAACATCGTACTACATATCTCCGTATTTTTCTTTCTTTCTAACAGAGTCCCTCAAGATGACCACCAAGATGGCCGTCAAGATTGCCACCACATTGTGTTGTTTATGACTATATATTAAAATGAGTGTTTAACAAAAATATCAATGTGTGAAAACTGCTTAGCATACTACAACGAGGATATACTAACGGCTCCGTTTTTCTGACGCATTTTCTTTCAATATGGCAGACACAATGGCTGCCGTATTTTTCTCAATTCTACGTTATCACGTGTACATACTTATTTATTCGAAAACTTATAAAAACAAATAAGAGTAACGTATCGTGTCCCGTGTAACCGATTTAATACTACTTTCCGGAGTATCTATAGATATAACCACCAATATTGCAGCCAAGATGGCAGCCGAATTGACGTTGATTTACGTCAAATCGTAAATAATCATGTAATTGAATCGGACTTTTATTTCAATATATATTTTCCTTATGTGAGCTTACACCTGATAGTCAGCAGAAGCTGTGAACCGCGTTGGGTTATAATAAATAACTAATCATGTAGTGAAATCGGACTATATATGTTCCTTGTGCGAGTTAAATGTGGTTTGAAAGTCCTATCTTGCCCCGGCCTAAAATACCTAAGCTGTTGACAGGCCGTTAAACACCATTAATCCTAACTTGCCAAAACTACCTACGTTTTCGGCAGCTGGAATGTTCAGTGTGCGTGTTACATGTGTAGTTTCACTTGTTCAGCTGGTGTCACACAGACGATTCCGCCTGTGCTGTGAAATGTGTTTTGTTCAGCAAGTGTGGGCACGTTGAATCCGTATTGGTGAAGACAAGATGCATATCTACGGCGAGACATGATTGCATATTCTTATCTTAAAAAGTTTGTACCTCACGATGGCTGGAAAAAAAGTTCAAACTATGCAGTATAGTATGTCAACCAGTTCATTTATCCGGCGTTTATATCATTAACATTGAATATGTATATTTGCTTATTCATTCTATGCTGGATTGCTCACACATTCTGTCTTCAATATGCTTGCAACATATCGTAAACTTAATGTCTCTCATGGCGGCCATTTTGATTTCAACAATGGCGATGGCTACCTGTTTTTTCAATGATTTTATATCCCTCAAAAGTACATGCTTTTATCACAAAATTCACATTTTTTCTGAAATATACCGTATAACCGCCGCACTAGTAAATGTCTCATCTTAGAATTTTCCGAAGAAAATAAACGTGTTATAATGTTTGATTCACGAACTTCATGAAGAAAACCATGAACAATATAATTGACGGCCATTTTGTTCGCCATTTTGGGCGCCATCTTGAAAATATTTATGTGTGAACTCTATTATCTATACTACATTCTTAAATCTAGTATTTTAGATTTCTGAGCAAATTAATAAGATTGTTGTTGCTTCCTTAATATAGAACCATAAAAAAATACGATTTTGACTGGGGCATTTTTGGCGGCCGTCTTGGAAGCACCAGTCAGAAACTCGGGGACCTTTTTGTAGTGTTCAGTGTATTGTTATAGAACTTTTGTGAATAAATTAGCTTGTTAACGAAAATGTTCTTACTTTGTAAAAAAATAATTAGCGGACACCATTGTAATTTCAAAATGCGCGATCTTCAATCCTTATGTCCATTTTAACATTGTATATGCCATCAACATTATATTCGGTATAATAAATTAAATAGTGCCCTTTGTTGAGGCGAATATCTCCCCTCGGGAGATATTGCTTCCTCGGTGAGATAATCCACATTATTATATGACTGAGAAGTCCAGCCAATGGGATTGCCCAATAGAGAAGAGTCACATGATTGTGGACATATATGATATTCACCTGAATATCAGTTTCCGGACACTATCGATTATAACAGTACAGAATCCAACCGTAATATTATGTTACTAAGTGCTGACGTCATTTTGCACGTGCGGGGGAATTTCATGATTTTAGTAATTCTGAATTCTGAATAACATAGCCTCGTTTCTTATGAAATCAGTAAACGAGTTTAATAAATATCATATTAAATCATCACTCGTGTAAGATCCTCTATATGTAAGATGTCGTCATGCAATGTCCGGTCAAACGCCTTTTGTACATTTAGGAAGCATATATACAGTTCGTTGTAAGATGTAATATGCAGCCTAAAGTTCTATTGAAACACAACATGTAGTGAACAAATAGATACACCCCTGTGTGTTATTATCGTAATCATCTGCCTCAGCTGTATGTTCTGAAATAGTTTTACTTTTCGTCAATATGTGTCGTCCTTTTAGGACTTTAGGAACGTATGCACACTACCGTACGCTGATGGTAAATACAAGTTTGAATGGACACTTACCTATGTTACGAACGGTTGTCTCTGTTATGAAGAGTTGTGCGTATTTTGTCTTTTTCCCTCTGAACTCGCAATTGTTTTATATTGCCAAACAGACGACGTATGTTCTCCTTAAAGAAGTCATGCTGACAGAAATACCACTTAATTGAAGTAGTATTGGCTAGCTGAACTGGAATGAGATTTATATCATCTTTATTCAATAATACGGGCCTAACTTGCCCGTTCTTTAACGATAGCATAAGGACTGTGTCATAGAGAAACGCTGTGTATAAATCATTCTGAAGATTATCCGTTATAATTGGAAGCAGTAATGTGCAATGATCTTTAATAAGCTGGACCTTTAATGTTGGTTTTGCTTGTCCAAATGGGAGTTCATCGTCAAAGCAACAAAGCTTTGGTTTGTCATTACTAAACATAGCATTAATGTTTTGTATAATGGTGTAAGCTATTCCCTTGTCTTCCTCTGCATATACGAAACATGCATCAAAGTGTTCCTCCAACACCATGCTGCTGTCAATAAGTGATAAGGAAGATACGCTAGATATCATCGAGTCGATGTGGTCGCTGCTTGATAATGTCGATGGCGCAGTTACTCCTTCACCGCCAGTAATATTCTGCGGATGGTCCGTAGTGCGTTTGTTGGTCGCGCTCGCCTGTTCAGTGGACTCAGCGGCCGGCGGGGTTCCAATATCGGCATTTGTCCCTGTACCGATGGAGTCGGCGGATGCAGGCGTCAACGTCGTCTCTTCTGAAACACCAGGTTCAGTGTTTATACATTTTGAGCATATACTTATAATTATCGTGTTCTGAATCAGGACGTTTGAATGTTCGAGGCTACGCTCTGCTCAGTTTTGGCCAATATATTTGCCTGATTTCGAGAACGAGTTTGGAATACTCATGTTCATGATCGAAAGCAGGAATTGTGATGGGTCACTGTACATGTATTACGTAATCGTTTTGTCGTCTTGGGTAGCAGTGACCAGTTAGCCGCAGTTTCGTGCACTGGCAACGGTGAAATTTATAAATATTACACTTTCTGCTGATTGTTTCTACTTGATTTTTTACTTTAATCAAATTTTACATCGTATTAATTGATGAATGCTCATTACAGGGCCATCTGTACTGTTCCCATCGGTCAAAAATACGAATTGAGGATAAGTTGTGACAAAAATAATCTGTTTAAGCAGACATGGGGAGGGGGGGGGGGGCGGGGGGTGGAAACGTACTTAACTTGTGTTGCCTCGAACACACAGATCTGCTTTCGCTAAGTTTAGATGCGGCGTAGCCCCATTACGGTTGGAAACTGGTCGTTATGAACAACTGTCTATTGGCAATAGGGTTTGCCCTTTTTGTATGCCTCAAGTAGAAGATGAGTACCACGTACTGTTTAGCTGCCCTATATACAACGACATACGTATTGCGCTATACGAAAAAGCATGTTATATTGAACCACTGTTCGCTGAAATGACTGATGATTCCAAATTTGTTTTTCTTTTCTCGAACTGCAATATAATACGATTTTGTGCCAAAACCCTTTGCTATATTTTAAATCGAAGATCTGCACTGTTGTACAAATAATACAATTATAGTACCATGTGTGAATTAGTTTACGTGTAAATAATGCAGCTATTTCTTATTACAATTTTGTATCCCTTTCAAGCTCTGTTGCATATTGGTGTGTAATCCTTTTAAAGTTTCAATAGAAACATATTATTCAAGTAATGTTTTTTATGAATATGCTGAAATGTAATTATAGTTGCTCATTAAATGAGCCGTCTCTTATAATTCTTACAGAATGGCAATAGTACATGTACCTGTATTGTTTTATTGCTATGTATTGTATGATGTACAGTTGATGAGGCGTAAATAAACAATTGAACCTGCTAAATTATGTGTATCTCCTAATTAGGAGATACTATCTCCTATAATATCTCCTAATTATGAGTTAATATCTCCTAATTAGAACTTATTAAGTTCTTAGTTAGGACTTACTATCTCCTAATTAGGACTTAGTATCTCCTAATTACCATTGGCACCAGGACGCTTCGATGTGAAATTGATAATTTGAAATTAACTGGTCACTGCCCCCTTGTATGAGGCGAAGTCACACAGGTTACCGCATAGTTTTGACATGGATTCCCGTAACATTCAACTGAGAATCTACTTTCACTTTCAAAGGTTGCAATAAAATAGGATTTTGTTTTGTCCCAACCATGGATTTGATCTCAGTTGTCAATTGCAATATTTCTGTGTACTTTTGACGCTTGAATTGTAAATCCATTGCCAAACTATCTTTGAAATATTTATAATAGATTTATAAAAATTTAAGTATCAGCTTTCTTTTTATTTCGTGAAATTTGGTCAAATATTTATTTCATTACGAAAAAATGAGTTTGTCTATGGGAATTTAACAAAGGGGAAAAGGAGGTGGATGAGCTGGGGGCGGAGCCAAAAAAAAGAACAATTTTGAAAAACAAATTTAAGAAACCAAACGTTAGATTTTGAAAATCGGTCCACTATTTCGGAAATTAGAAAACATGTCCCTTGTGAAATCCCCATAGACAGAGCCCGAGATAAGCTTTGTGTCTAAAGAGTATTGTACTCTCTGATTTCAAATTAAATCCGTATTTAATTTTACAACTGGATTATTGATTTGCTTCATTATTAAATAGGGAACAAATGATCGAAACATAAAAAAGTAACCATTCACTTATTTGAGTGTATTATTACTTATTCACTTATGTATACTGTAATACATTAGAACATTTACTTAGTTCAGATGTAAAACAGTGTTTGCTTTTTGCAGCTCAACTAAGTAAATTTTCAACTTTATTACAGTATTTTCACTACACAATTTGAAAATCCTGTGAGCATGGTGTACTACCACTGTTGATAATCAATGCGTATTCAGCTAAAATATGCGTGTAAAATACGCCAATACGCACCTTATCTGGAGCTCGGTCAAATACATCTAGACAGAGTGAAACAATTTCCCCATGTTAAATCCCCATAGACATCTTCACGGGGTGAAACAATTTCCCCATGTTAAATCCCCATAGACATCTTCACGGGGTGACACAATTTCCCCATGTTAAATCACGGGGTGAAACAATTTCCCCATGTTAAATCCCCATAGACATCTTCACGGGGTGACACAATTTCCCCATGTTAAATCCCCATAGACATCTTCACGGGGTGAAACAATTTCCCCATGTTAAATCCCCATAGACATCTTCACGGGGTGAAACAATTTCCCCATGTTAAATCCCCATAGTCATCTTCACCGAGTTTTTTCGCAATAAAATCAATATTATGCCAAATTTTACGAAATAAAATGACAGCTCAATCTTAAATGTTGTCATTTAATATTATCGAAATAAATATTGTGTTCACGTTATGGATATTAGGGCAGGTTACGAGAAACAGACAGTAACAAGAACGAAGCTAATCCCCTAGCTGGCAGCCTTAATAAAAAAGTCAAGTCCTCAGTGAACTTGATCGTGGGCGGTCAAACGTGCGTGGTATGCGACACAAAGCAGCATCCCTAGACACACAGTGTGGCCAAATATTATCAAAATCGGTGAAGCGGTTCATGAGTTATTGAAAAATAAACACGAATAATTTAACATTTATGGCTTACAAACAAGGTGAACATTAATCCTCAGTGACCTTGGGCGGTCGGACATGGGTCGTATGCAAAACAAAGCGGCATCCCTAGACACACATTGAGGCCAAATGTTATCACAATCGGTGAAGCGGTTGATGAGTTATTGAACAATGAAAGGCGTTACTAACGTACGTACGCACGTAAGTACATGGACTAACGATATATCCCTATATTGCCTATCGGCGAGGGGATAATAAGGAGATATTATAACAAATTGAGCTGGATATAGTGATAAGGCATGGGACTGATTATTGTGATGACAGATGGAGCCAAATATAGTGATAATAGATGGAGCTGGATACAGCGATAATGGATGGAGCCGGATGTACTTGTAGTGATAACTGGTGGAACAGAATAGTCATAACGGATAGAGCCGGATATTGTGATAATGGATGGAGTCGGATACAGTGATAAGAGATGGAGCCAGCTATTGTGATAACTGATGGAGCCATATGTAGTAAATAAAGATGGGGCTGGATATAGTGATGACATATGGAGCCGGAAATTGAGACAGCGGATAGAGGCGGATGTAGTAATACCGGATGGAGCCGGATATTGTGATAATTTATGGAGCCGGATATCGTGATAACAGATGGCGCCATATGTAGTGATACCAGATGGAGCAGGATATAGTGATAACTGGTGGAGCCAGACTTAGTGGTACCGGATGGAGCCATATATAGCGACAACGAATGGAGCCGGATCTATTGATAATAACGAATAGAGTGACGCTGGATACAGTGATAACAGATGGAGCCGGATGTAAATCTAATATAAAAAACATATTTTTTCGCAATCAAATCAATATTTGACGGACATTTTGAGGAGGGTGACTTTTTTATTATTTATAAATAACTAAAATACTAAATATTTTTCAGTTTTAATATGTTTACTAGCCAGGACGAAATCGTTACAACAACTTGAAACAGATAGTAGCCACGATTTTCCAATTGCCGGCAAAGCACTGCGCAAATCTCCGAATAAAAAAATGGTACCGTCTTCAGACTATCTTAAAATGCACTGTAGGCAACTAATAGTCAGCACTGTTTATTGCAAACATATAAGTATATATGCTTTCAAATACAGCGCCACATTTAAATGTTTAAAACTTCTGAACCACAGCCAATAGTCACAAAACATCAATTATGGTTTTGCAGTGCAATAGTCGCAGATATTTTACAAAATGGGAGTTCTCATGGCCAAGAGGGCCAACTTCTTCAAACGACATCTTATGAACCGACAAGCGCATTTTTACAAACTCTTGCACGAATGATCATTGTGGGTTGGTCTTTCAAGATCGGTCAAATGGTGATCCTGTGTTCAAAATGGGCGTGGCCTGCAGGGGTAAAAGGTGAAGGACAAAAGTAATTGAAGAGTAGATAGTCCCGATGTGATTCTTATTGCGATCGTTAAATTAGGTCATCCATGATGAGCGCCGAAAGGTAAAAGGATCATTCTTCAGTTACCAACCGGCAACGTCAAATTGCTATATCTCGTAAACCGGTTGTCAGATGTTGGTCAACGGTTACGGATATGATTCTTTGCTGAAGCCTTTTCGAATTTAATACAAAAAAAATGGCGGCGCCACGTAATCCAAGATGGCGGCCATCCCAGAAGTGGGTCAATTCTTAACCATTTTGTCATGAACTGACAAGTCGATGTGAACGAAACTTTAAAGAATTTGTCGACCACTGATGCTCTTTCCGATTTGTTAAAAATGGTAATCTGTGGTCCATCTTAAAGATCATTATTTTATTACCAACAATTGTTTTGGTTAAGCGCGATGTGAAGTGTAAACTTGACGATGGCACTCGTAATTTTTTAGATCCCTATTTTACGCCTGGTCTGGCCCTCCCGTATTCGTAAAGTGTATCGGTGAGTTGGAGCAAGTTATGCCCCTTATGGCTAAATGATATTGTACCCCAAACCAGATCCCGTTTTAACCTGCTGCATTGGGGGGGGGGGGGGGGTGGGGTGTCCCAAAATCGGAACGGAAAATTTACATCGAGAAAAAATATATTCAGCACTAAAATTAGAATAACCAGACCTAGTGTCAGGTCCATACCATACCAAAGTCCATGTAAACCAAATTTAAATATAGAATATAGTGTATGGACGCAGAAATGTACTATAATCATCTAACAAAGCTAATTTGGTAATTGCCTCAATTGCATAAAACCAAGATGGCCTCCAAATATCAGTATTTTTCATTTTTTATCTGTATTTGTCATCAAATAATAATTCAAATGATTTAAAAATCCAGAATTGAGTGTGGAGACACAAGAAAGTATTTGCACAACTTCAGCTATCAAATTGGATTAATCGTTCATTTGCATAAATCCAGAATGGCCGCCAAATAGCAAGTGTTTTGTTCTGTATATACCAGTATTTGCCTATAGATGATGTAATTATGTATTTAAATAAATGCCTAATGTAGTGTTTCGACACAATCATGCATTCAGATAATTTTAATCACCAAACAAATAATTTTATTGTTTTGGTAAATCCAAGAGGGCCGCCAAATACCACTATCCAACTGTATATTATAATTTTCTCACATAGGATACATCATATCAGCTGAATGTATCAAATTAGTTCTCGCTCCAATTTAGAACAATATAGATAAGTCTCATCTTGGACACCCAAGTACAAGTAGTCAATGGTCTAAGCTGTTCACAAAGGACAATAAGCATGTTTTACATGTACATGTGCAGACAAAACTTTAAAACTGTGCATTTAACGTCATGTTCAGACTGCATGACTATATTATGCAACCAATCTACCTGCCTTGACAATTCACCAGTAACCATTGGAAATACTTCTAAGGTAAGGTAAGCACAACAGAGCATTCTCATTCTGCCGAATCACAGTTTCCTACACACACACACATAACGCAGTGCATGTTAAGCCAGCCTTTGTGCACTTGCAGCGTCCTCTGCTGTCCTTCTTGCATGAGCAGTGAATCAGTTCATAGCATGTTGCTGTTGCATCCGTCAGTGTGGTCCATAGAGGCTTCCAGTCTGTTGAACTCTTCATCTAACCCCAGTTGCCCGGATCGGGAAATTCTGGCATGGCCACCAGTGCTTGTCCCCAGTCGTGAACAGCCTGGTAGATAGCCCGTCTTGTGTGCTGCGTAAGTGCAGCCTATGTTGGCGGAATGTTCTCCAGAGCTCGAGACCCCTTGGAAAACAGCTGTTGTCTTGCGGCATTGACATTTTCTGCCTCAGATGCCCGGTCGTACATTGCAACTACAAATCGCTCAACTAAGCACATACACTGGTCTGGGATGCGGTCCTGTGGTGGATTGTTGGACAAGTGGGCTAAGGCGTCTGTCATATCCGGAAGTACATTCCAGGTATCCCATGCTGATTTATTCCCTTTTCCAGCAAATGCTGACACTATGTCGCACCCAGTAAATGCGTGGAACAATGGCAAAGCGAGCGATCTTCTTGGGCCTATGTCATTGAAAATATCGTGCGTTGGTAGATACCTGAAAGATTTAGCTGTTCCAAAAGCTACACAGAGCTCCGACAATTCTGGCATAAGTTTTCTCGCAGTTGCCACCGATATAATCACAATATCTGTATCCACTGTTCGCACACTGATCTTCTTGTAGCCCTGTCCGACCTGATCAGCCACGTGAAGCATTATCCGGGAGTCCGCCTCCTCGTGGGAACATGGTGCTAACCCAGATATATCTTCCCGGTCTGATGAGTAGAGACTATTTTGTCTACTTGTGCTATACAGTTCTTTGCCATCCACTGGATTTTCCATGAGTCTTTGTCCTAAATAGTCGAATAACTCCGTCTTATTGTCATCCACGCGTAGAAAGCTTTGCCAATTTCCAGGCAATTTTGCCTTTGGTTCAACACGCTTTCTTATTCCTGTGCCTCTGTTGTCTCTTGTTCCTTGCTTCAAACTGTCAGAGAGGTACACATCCCATACTATGTCAAGCCGTTGAATATCGTGTAATTGCGCATGTATGTAGGGCACAAATACTTGATCAGCATATTCCTTGAATGTTCTAGCAACAACCAGTTGTAGCATGTGAACGATGGCTTTTCCGTCAAGCACTTTAGCATCAACGTGTGGGGTATCGGATTGTGATGTCACCAAACTGTCAAGACACTGGAGAATATCTGCCATCTTGCCTGCACGGAGTTTTCCTGCCTGAGATAACGATGGTGGGCTTCCCTGATTCTCATGCTTGAAAAAGTCTTTTAAATTTCCATCCCTAGACTGGCAAGCGATATAGAGACGTGAGAAGAGAGCACAGTCACTCTTGAGAGCAGCAACTTGGGACTTTGCCTTAGGGCGACTAAATAATGCCAATTTGTTTATTGTACTAGTATCGGATACGAGTTTACTTCTGTCATCCAGTCTTTCCTTGACATACTCCTGGTATTGAGACTTACCAATGTCTTCAATATGGCTGACAGTTTCGCTGACTTCTTCATGCATGATTTCTCGAGAATCCAGCACTAACAGCTCTCAACAACTTTCCTCTTCAAATGGATTGCCTAGTCCATCAATTGCTGAAACCAGAGACTTTACATCATTTACAAAGGCTTTCCGAGTACTAGCCATTTGTTCACGGTGACGTGTCTCCTTCACATACTGTACAGGCTGACAACTAATCTCGAACTATTCAATTATTCGGGACACTTCCGGCCCAACTATTGTCCAACGACGTAGAGCACTCGGGTTCTCCATCAGTCTTACTGCTCCACCTTCTCATTTTATGCTTGCATTCAGCTGTTCATGTGCCTGGTCGAGAGCTATAGCAGAAAACGTCCTCGACGTCTTGCGGGCTACACAATTTCCATCAACAAACTGAGCATATACGCTGGGATGCTTGGCTGGCAATTCCCTCATATCTCGGACGTGAACTGGTAACCACCGGGAGTAATGGACGTGATCTAGGCGAAGAACCATGGGATGAGTTTGCTCACAGTGTCTACATACAAGGAGAAATTCCATTCACGCAGTGACCTCACAAGCTGTAGAACAGTTAGATCCAATTTCATCGTAGTGGGCCAGTAACATAATTGAGGGTGTTCTTTCGACTGTACGTCACACCAGGTATTGAAGTCGATCGGCGCATCCTCGCCATCCGTTGCTTTGTCATATGACATGTGCTGCATGATATATAGGGCAACTGCTGTGACTTCGTGCATTCTGCGTGTACGTTTGAGTTGAGAGGTACTTATGAAGGAGTCTGCCCTTCCTGTAGTGGCGATCTCTGCCTGGACAATTGCATCTGTCCATCCGCTATTGGACAGCAAGTTCCCCAGTGCCTTCAACGCAGCCATCTCAATATGAAGTCCTCCAAACACTATGACATATTTCCCCTCGCCATGTGTATCAGGCCAATTCCACTGGATTGGCTTGGCTATGACATATAGCGGTTGATCCATTGTCAAAACTGGAGTCTGGCCAAGGTTGAGATGTTCCACTGGCGCCTTAACAACATTCATTGAATGTAAGACTACAGCAACTGAATATACATTCTCACATATCAGGGGCAACAGTGCAATTCTTGTAGTCTGTGAATGGCTATTGTCTGGAAGCTGTGATGCATGGTAAGCGGCCCATGACGCGCAGTCATCATTATTCAGTGAGTCCTTGGATGCTATGTATTTAGCGTTGTCAAGCCATGTATTGTTATCCTGGTCTATGGAAACGTTTGAATCTGTGTAATTTGTGATCTGTATGCCTTCTACCAGTTGAGGTACATCTGGATCCTTGGTTCGCAGAGCAGCTGATGGTATATTGGTGTCATGCGTGGGCAGAGGAGAGACTGTGATTCGAGAAGATGGACTACTGTTCTCCTGAATAAGCACATGTTACCTGTCAGTACCAATACATTTTTCATTCGGGTGTTGCATTGGAGAAATTGCAGTCCCATGAAATGAATCGTGTGCGGTCGTGGAGCTTGGATTGTGATCAACATTATCTACTGCGCCAGTTGTGAACAGCTGACCTCGACGATTTGGTGGACAAACTACTTTATCGGCCTCATATATGGCGCAAACACGATTTGCTACAGCAGTCGATATACCGAGGACCCGCTTGTAAGGGATATTCAGTCCCGTGTCATGCAATGTGTCTATCCAGGTCTTTTTCCTGGTTGGTGCGTGAACCGTTAAGCCAAGATATATAGGAGCAGGCGTTTCCCGTTCGGAACAGTGTCGGACAGACGTTAAAACAACCCACCTGTCTCTGCTAAGTTTTACACTGTTATATACAAGTAATTGGGAAATGGTTAATGCTGCATTAGTTGATGGTTTTAGTGCTCACACGAATGCATCAATAGTAGAAAACAAGGGTTTTTGCATCCAATTTGTGAAATTTTTCTATGACTACAACATAAATGTTCATGTTTCATGTTCATGTTCATGATCTAAAAAAAATGGGCCCAAAATGGCTAAGACAACATCAATAACAAAATGGCGAGGGGGAGGGGGGTGGGGGGGGAGGGTCCCCCAATAGAGTAAAATTGTTTTCTCTCTGCAACATTTGTATCACAACACAGGCCAGGTAAATTTTGTTCACGGAAATAGGTATCGCACGGATTTGGGTCACTGGACCATTAGGGGTGTTGTGAAAATGACGATTGCCATTTGTGAGGTGTTGCGTTTGGGTTCTTTCAATCGCGTTGGGACAGCATCCATATGTCATTAAGTAGTATATAGGGAGTCAAAATCATACCACCTAACGGTGGTATCATTTCTCCATCCTATATACTACTCCACCGCCCCCGAAAAAACACCGTTTCGTCCAATGGCACAAACTGGTCACCAACACAAAAAACGTGACAATTGGTGTCATAAATACATCATGTTTTTCCAATTGAACAGATAAAACTATACTAATAAAAAGGATTTGTTTTCGTCTCGTTGTCATATTGGTGTCATAAATACCTCATGTTCATTTAACGTCCAATTGAACAGATAAAACTATACTAATAAAAAGGATTTATTTTTGTCTCGTTGTCATAAATACCTCATATTTATTTTTCAACACTGCATTTTCCTCCTCCACTATAGCTAATTTATTTCTACGATATTGAAAAATTATTAATAATTTGTAAAAATTAAAAAAAATAGCAAAAGCCTCCACTCGTGCACACACCCCCAGCGACTGGGCAGATTTCTTAGCCGGCACCCAGCCACTGGGGTGTTGGGACCTTTCTTAAGCCCACGCATCTGTTGGCTCACAGTCTCATTTTACGGGTCGCCTTTAACCCCATTGCCAATTCCTCAATTCAGAGAAACCGACGAAGTAAGGCGAGCCTATTTTGTGATTTGGTGATGTAATTGCAAGCTCTTAGGTAGAAATCTTTTAGGCCGGCACCTTTGAGCTATACAATTCCATCACCAATTCACACACACATTTAGAGACTGCTACCATTAAACAGACGAGACGGACGTCATACCGGATCAACAACATGGCACACACGAGATGAGACCAATTGTTGCTTTTTTTTTTTTTGCTTATATTTAACGGCGGCACTGGCTCGAGGACCTTGCATGCCGTCTCCCAAGAATGGGAGAAAGAACGGAGGTAGAGATTTTTTGAGAGAAGCCGGTAATTCGTATTTACAGAGCAACTACGAATTATCGGTACCCATTCACAGCTGGGTGAACTGGAGCAGTGTGGATAAAGTGTCTTGCTCAAGGACACAACGCAGCGCCTCCGGTTGGTGTGAGGCTTTCAAACGTATATATACTCATCACTTTACTATACAACAAAAAAATGGTGTGCAAATTATAATTATTTATAAACACTTAGCGAGGTTCACGAATTTCCGGGATGGTTCGTTATTTTATTCATTTGATAATTAGTTTTGTAAAAATTATTATTAATTAATTTTAAGAAAATTATAAAGTTAATTAATATAAGAAAACAAATAAAAACCACAAAGTATATCGATACGCGGTTATAGCAAATGTATGGTGGTCAGTGGGTATCGATACGCGGTTATAGAAATGTATGGTGGTCAGTCGGTATCGTAACGGGGTCCTAAATATTTTTTTTATTTATGTTCCGTATGGAGGGGCCGTCGGAACAACTGGACTGTAAGGTTGAGGAATATCCTGATGTCGCTGTAGACACGCGAATAAGCATATCACGTCCCGAGGCGGGCGAGGAGATTTTTTCTCTCGTCGGCCCTCCCCTCCATTACGAGTTTGTTTACGTCTTCGTCCGCCAGAATTTGTGGTCGAGCTTTGGACCTGATAGTACCCTTTAACTCCTGGTATCTGGCCATCTCTTCGACGACCATTTTGAACTCGCTATCCGATATATCGTTGTCGGCTATCGCTTTCGACACGATAACGTCGATACTGTTTTTCTTAGATCTCGCGAGAACCGCTATTCGATCGTGCTTTCGACTCTTAGCCTCTAGTTTTCGGCCCACGAGTCTGGTCGTCATGCAAAACAGTCCCGCCCCCGCCGCTACAGCACTCAAGGCCGCCGCGACCGGTGCAGCGACAACTGTTGACAATAAAGACACACTCCCCACCCCGCTTATAACGGATGCTGAGGCTAACGCGGTGCTCACCCCCTCTAATATATTGACTGACCGCCTATATTTCTTCGCATAACCCGTCCGCATCTCTCCCTCGTGTTGTAGAATATGTTGTATCTCGACGATCCTGGTCATCCTAAAGGATGCCGGGTCGACCGTCCCCGAAGGTAAGTGTGGATATAGTTTCTCGTCATTCATCATAATTAAGTGCTATTAACAGTGTCACTACAGTGGAGGAAGCTGATGGGTCAGCAATTTTTGTAACAAAGTTAATAACACTACCTGCCGAAACTTTAATTGTAGTGTCATCATCGAATATAGTAAACCCTGACCTCTGCCCCGCGTGCTTGGTGATGCCAATATTCTGTTCTACACCATTCAGGACGACATTCACTCGGACTTCGGCAGTGGCGTGTCCGCGAAAGTTGACCGAGCAGACCGCCATTCGAAAAATCGTACCGGACATTGCCATGGTGTATCCCCCGTATCTGTTACTCGCGTTGGCACCGAATGAATATTCGTAGGCCCCCTCGCTTAGTGAACCCCGCTCCTCGGCACAAACTGTTATGACGTGTTTGCTCGCTTGCAATATTTTAATTTGTTCAACCGCCCTAGTTAAAACTGTATGGGACTGCCTTCTCATTGCGGCTTCATCGTATGCCGCGGCCGCGACGGGAACGTCCCGTTCTAAGTTGGAACTACCTGGACCGTATATGCTCATGATTAATATGTATATATATATTAATGTTTAATCGGTTATTTCGAGAACGCTCGAAATCGGGTAATCGTTATTCAACTCTCGCGCTTTATCATCTAGAATAGAAATCTTCAACTCGTGGATGTGTCCCGATTTCAAAACTTTCATCTCCGGGTTTGGGAAGTCTAAGGTCACAGTCTCTGGCGGGCACAATTTTTAGTAATGTACTGGGAGCTCCGTCTAACGTGTTGTACGATGTGTTCAGCTGATCCAGGTGCACTCTGAGAGTTTTTGTGAAGGTGAAGTCCACCGGGTAATGACCGATGTGCTCACCCGGGTCAAACAATTCAGTTTAATAATAGCTTACGCCGACTAATAAAAAAACGACATAGACTCCACAAAAAAGCAAAATCGTGTAAAACCGAAAGCGCCTGGGCCAACTTCAGAAAAATAAGAAACGAAGTGACAAGCCTCCTACGAAAGTGCAAATTAGAACATAAAAACAAATTGATAGAAACAATCAATACGAGTGACATTCTAGCAAAAACATGGTTTAAAATAGCCAAGCAACTAACAGACAAAGCCGGCTCATCCCCACAAATACCAATACTTATAGAAAATGGAACTGAAGCCAATTCTGACCTCGAAAAAACAGAGATGCTTAACGCCTACTTCTGTAAACAATCTTCTATTGATGACAGTAACCAAGTTTTACCACCTCTTACGTTACCCCAACACAACATATCTTCTATTCACATATCACAAAGAGATATATGTGACGCTATATCCCGTATCGACCCGTCCAAAGCATGTGGTCCAGACCTTATAAGTCCTCGCCTATTGAGAGAAGGTGCAAACGAGCTTTCATCACCTCTTTCTTTAATATTCAATATATCAATCAACTCCTCGCAATTTCCATGTTCATGGGGAAACTAGCTAACGTTCATCCCAATATTCAAAAAGAATGTATCCTTCAAATCCAAATTCCAAAAATTATCGGCCTCCCATATCACCTCTTTAAGCTCGTATCGGGAAGCTCATTGGAACGCTGTATCCATAAGTATCTATATAATTATATAGTTAATAATAATATTCTCACACCATTCCAATCGGGGTTCGTCAAAGGAGACTCAACAGTAAACCAGTTACTATATGTATAAAAAGCTTTTGATAGGGTCTGGCACCGTGGCCTTCTTTATAAGCTGTCTTCAGCAGGCATTACTGGCAATTTGCACCGATGGTTTACATCTTCTCTATCTTCCAGGCAACAGAGAGTAGTTTACGCAAACTCTTCATCCCACTGGTCCAATATTAATGCCGGCGTTCCTCAAGGGTCTATCCTAGGCCCACTCATCTTTTTACTTTATATAAATGATATAGTCACGGAAATCAAATCGAATATTAGACTTTTTGCCGATGACACGAGCTTATACATCATAGTCGACGACCCGAACACCTCCGCCATTTCTCTTAACGATGACCTCAAAACAATTAATCAGTGGTCGCGAAACTGGTTGGTCACGTTTAATGCATTAAAAACGGAAACAATGATATTTTCTCGAAAACAAAACAAACCGCAACACCCAGATCTTATCATGAACAATGTAACACTAAACCCCATTAGTGAACATACACACCTAGGTTTAACATTATCAGAAGATGGTAAATGGAAAACACACATTTCCCGCTGCATAAATAAAGCATGGCAACGAATTGGCATCCTACGTTCATTGAAATTCCTCCTAAATAGATCGGGTCTTGAACGTTTATACTTCTCATCATTCGACCTCTCATAGAATACGGCGATGTCATTTGGGACAATTGCACTTGTGAACTGACAAATGATTTGGACGCAATTCAAAATGAAGCCGCGCGAATAGTAACAGGAGCCACAAAACTATGCAGTATAAGAAAATTTATATCGCGACTTAAAATGGGAAACGCTAAGTACAGAAGAAGAAAACATAAACTAATACAACTCTTTAAAATGAAAAATAATCTTACACCTAATTATCTACATACTCTTTATACCGACTCAAGTACAAAATCGCTACGCCCTTCGCAACGCGATGATATTCCACATATTCCTTGCCGCACTCAAATGTACAATAACTCATTTCTACCGTCTGCTATACGCGAATGGAACACATTACCTGCAGAAATTAGAAACTCACCTAGCCTATCCATCTTTAAGTATCGAATGAACAAAAATACATCTAAACCAACAAAACTTTTTAACATAGGCAACAGGAGAGACCAAATATTGCACGCTCGCCTACGACTAGCTTGTAGCTCGCTCAACTACGACCTATACCGAAAATCAATAGTAGATTCCCCTTTATGTTCTTGTGGATCACAAGAGACTGTAGACCACTACCTAACAGCATGCACAAACTATGAACTACAGCGTCAACAATATTTAGCTGGGCTGGATTGTCCAGTCATTGCCGATAATATTTTAAACGGAAATGAGCACCTTTCATTAGAGAAAAACAAACACGTGTTCCTACAAGTTCACAAATATATTACAGCAACTATGCGGTTCTAATCTTATTAACTATATTCATCATTATATGTCAGACCAAAATGTATTGCTGGGAGGGGGGGAATACTACGCATCGTCTTCATCATAAGTCGCGCCGGCAGCCCCGAGTAGTAAGACGCATGGTACAGTCAGTTAACAGAGGTTATCCGATCAGCTCTCACCATCAAAATCACCACTCCTTTCCTCTCTTTTTTATTTCATTATATTATCTTTGTTCCTTCTCTAACACTACGTTTATAAACAATATAATCAGTCAAATTTGTATATTGCAATGCGCACTACATATGATTTGTATGTTACACTGTCTTATATCTTGTAGGGAGATGAATTCATATAAGCCTCTAGCTTGTTTTCAAATCCTTGTATTTTTGTTATGTAACATGTATATTGTACATTTGCCAATAAAATATTGTTTAAACTAAACAATTCAGCATCGATGTCATCGGCGTATGTTTTTGAAAAACCGAGCCGCACAGCCAAATCCGTGGTGATCATTACCCGGTTTGCGGGTTCGACGGTTAAGGTCGTGAGTCCGGTGGCTTTCGAGATTGTGAGGCTGGCTCTACCAGCAAGCTCCGACGCGACAAAAGCTTGGAGGGATCTCGAACTCCAAAGGCCGGGGGGCATATTTACAGGTACTCTTCGTCTATCCTTCTCGTAGGCGAATCCTTTGCCATTCACCACGTTTTTCCACCCAACCGTGAAGGTGATTGATCTGAGGCCTACCCGGCGTTTTCCGCAGCAGTTGTCGATCGACTTTTGAAGTTCACAACTCCCATTTTGAACATTAGTGATAGAAGCAAACATAATAATATCTTTTGATGGATACCAAAGCATTTAGCTTTAACTCTAATGCGAAGTACGTGGTCGGAGGTAAATACACGCAAAAAGACGTTGTTGACCACCTTGTACACCCAACTGTAACGGTTAGACCTAAAAGTGACTTTACCACCAATTTTCCCGACATATTTGAACGATATAGGCTGCCCAAGATTACTACGATGGAGGCCGTGAACGGGTGGAAAGCAACACCGATGCAGTTTTGGCAGAATCAGCTAAATTTCGCTGTATGGTGCGCAACGGCCGGATGCGGAGTTTCGCATCAAGACCATCTGACATCCGAGAATGTCATGCTCCGAAGTGTCTACAACTTTCACACGTATTACACCATTAGGAGGATTATCAAAGAACTAGGTATTCCACTACCTCAAGATGACGCATGGAATCCCATTTCCAACAAGTACGATCGTAGGGCGTTCGAAAGACTGTGTAACGAATTTAACGTTTCAAAAGATGCAGACTGGAGACAGAAAGTATTTCCTGGCCTCGGGGACGTTCTCATTCGGGGCCAGTCCGGGAATTGGACGCAGACTGATTTTAGACACGATCGATCGGGTGACCACATCGTCAGTCGGAACGCCGGGAATTTTGATCCCGCGACGATGACCTTCGGGCCGGAAGTATCTGGAGGTCGGCACTGCGGCGTCTCATCCTGCGAATGGTTACCTCCGAAACGAGCTCACATAGATTACATACAGCAGGTCCGGGACGCGTGGGGTACATTTATGTTAGATAAGGGTATGTGGTTCACGCAGGCCGGGGTTACTCGCCTCAACGACTCCATTCGGACATACGTCTGGGCCATCCTCGGCGCACAGAAGCAAACTCGCAGTTCTATACTAGGCAAGGGAACGGCGTTTGACGCGCAAAAACAATTCTTGGCACTCGTCGAGGACGCCATCTCAGCTAAGGTGGACCTGGAGAAGGCGATCGAGCAGTATCAAGACGTTTTGCAGAATGCCAGCACCCCGGTAGACTACGTATTCGGAATAGGTCTTTATATGGCACCGAGTGATATGATACTACGAGACGACCCGGTTGACGGTTACAATAATCAGATCGTAATCGCCACCGTCAATCAAAAAATCGGCCACAACTGGAACGTGAACGTGGATATCATCAAGCGCACCCACAACAGTGGAACCGATTTTATAAAACCACCAATTCACGAATTGGGCCACCCATCAAGTTCATTCGAACCCAGTGTTCCACCGAGTTCCGCTCCTGTTTCACCCTCTGTAATAGGACCCCCAATTCACGAATTAAGTTCCCCCCTCAACACTGTTGAACGCGATTGGGGAAAAATAGTGTCACAACCCAGGAGGAGGAGAAATTAGGGCTCGTCGTAGCCCTCGTGGTGGTCGGACTATTTGCGCTTTGGATTTAGGAACTCTCGGGAGGCTAAAAGTAGGAGACCGGCGATTGCCACGATTAGAGCCCAAACATTATCGGCGTGCCATCCGGCCGTTTTTGATAATATAGATAGCAAGAAGGAGAGTAGACCCCCGATCAACCCAGGCAGCGCGGCAGCCAACTTTCCTGCTAATTTAGCCAAGAGATTGGCGAGGGCTTTTAGTTGTTTTTTTACCCATTCCTTGGCTCCGCCGGATGGAGCTGGTGCTGGCGCTGGTGCTGGTGCTGGCGCGGGTGCTGGTGCCGAACCACCCGTGATAGACAGAACTAGAGACGATATAGATAGAATTAGTGTCGATATAATCATGGTGAAAGCTGTGAGGATGGTTACTATCGTGACGCCCTTCTCTCTGAACAGAGTGCGAAGACGTTCACCGAGTGTCGTGTCCTTGCGCAGGATACTCGTGATTGATTCGTGGCTACGACTTAATTGTCCAGAGAGTGTCTCACGGTTAATTGAGACAGCCGCTAAGCGAGCTTCTCTTTCGTCCCGCAACGACCGCAGGAGTTTCTTGATCCGCTCGGTATATTCTCTATCGCCACGGGCTTCCCCAAGTTTTCTTTTTTCTTGCTCGATATGTTCGTCCAGCTCCGTGAGTTTGGAGAGGTTATTAACTAGTTCACCACGGCCCGTTTGCAGAACCTTATTGAGTCCCAGGAGTTCGCGAAGAGTTAACGGTGGGTCATACTTCGTGCCGTTTATTTCGTTGACCGTGGTTTCCACCGTGTTAATAGCGTCGGTGACTATGCGAGGGACCTCACTGATATCGCTCGTTTCTATAGCGGCGGCCGTCTTCACCAGCGTTTCGTCGGTATCCTGCATGGTTTTTACCATTTTTGTAGGCACCCGCGACCACTCATCGGTCACTCCGAGAGCTCGAGCGAACATTGCTCCATATCGGGTCACTGAAGAGGGGCTGAGGAACTTGGTCGGGTCGTTCTTGTACGTCAGCAACTTCCAGGTATTGCCCCATTGAACCCACAGGTCTCCACTTTTAGTGCTGCGGAACTCCAACGTGGCATTGATGCCGCGTTTAGACACTTTACTCTCCCACCGTTTCACCAGAGAATCCGTTTCCGGGAGACCAGCCAGCTCACCCTCGGAGATTCCAGCAGGAATATCGGCACCGCCCGCCCATGTCGGAGTTTCGGGTGGGGCCTCCCACGTATGTAAAGGTGTATTACCCCGATACATCTCGGGTGTCGGGAAGAATGTCTCAAACAAACGTGTATTCCCGGGTTGAAACAAATTCTTCTCGGGTGTGTCAAACAAATAAGAAACAGTCGCTCCGACTGCCGACACGACTGAAACTTCTTTCCTGAAAGATGGAACACCTGTCAGCACGACTGCCGGCACGGCTGCCGATACGGTCCCGAAAGAAAATGAAAACGCGGCGCGTCGCGAGCGTCTAGTTGCGCTGGTTGCTGGGGGACAGTCGGGGCATTATCTCGGTAGGCGTCTCTCAGTTTGTCAGGTGGATAAGATGTCAGATGCGGAGGTCGATACGATGTACGCGCGATACGAATCCAAATTAGGTGCGGAGATGACAAAAACTCTCGGATCGGCGGCTATTCATTTGTACGCTACCACCGTTAGTATATATCTCCCTATACCAGACACCGCGGGGTTGATTCGCGATCTAGAGACTGACCCTTTTATAGGACACACTCTTAGAACAGCATGCTGCTCAATGTATCACAAGTTTGGAATGTACTTAGCTCCGCTGACAACCGCGTTGACCACGGGTAAACACTGTCAATTTGGACATATATGCCCATGAACTATAAGCTCTGAAAATGATGACACAAGACGCACCCACGAGAGTGACGGAGTTGAACCCGATTGCTCCAACACAATCGAACCCGAGTGTTACTCCGCCACTGGATGACATACCGCGTATAAAAAATCCTAAAAGACAGGCGGCTGGGAGAGCGGCTGCTGTCACACGAAACCGATTGCTCCAAATGATTGGATCCCGTGGGTTGTTGTTGGTGGTCTGTCAGTTTTGGGCACCCTGTATGTGTTTTACCGTTTCAATAACAGGTCATCAACGAGGCTGAAATTGAAAAAACAACCCCCAACACTGTTGGACGCGGTTCCTATCCAATCGTTGAGGGATGCGCCCCATTTAAACATTAAACGCGATCCTTTTTATATGCAATAATGGCTGAACAAGATGGTAAAATGATAGTGAATGCGCTTTATCACGCCGTGGTGATATCGGGTCTCAGTATCGGGTACGCTCGACTGTCAAAGATGACCCTAGGATGGTCCGCTCCCAAATTGGACTTTACTGCGAGAGACGTAGGGCTCGTGACCTTAGATGTAGCGGCCGCAGTTTGGACCCGAGATTATCTAATTAAAGCTGGAATTATACCCGTTAATATATGGAAATAAAATGGCTACGATCGGAATAATAGTAGGAGGAGCGCTCGTGAACGCATTGGCGTTCAGCGGCAGCAACTTTCTATTCTCTAAACTAAAAAACTCAAACGCGGATGAGGAGCGCGAGCGTCACGATTTAGCTGTAGAACAACTCAATAGCGCGAAGGAAGCGTGGTCACGAAAACGAACCGCCCATCTCGACTGGGTCAACGAAGAGCTTCGCCGCGAGAATCACACCGCGCAAACTTTCCAGAACGTTGAAGAAGCCAACCGCGAGTACGCGCTGGCATATCCGCAGAGAAGTCTCGATCCAATGAATCGTGAGCCCCAACTTTCAGATTTCTATGTACCTTCAGAGGCCCAAAAAGACCGCGAGATCGCGTTCATCGTCGTGGGAATGGGTGTGGTGGATTTCGTCGGCTACTATATTCAATCGAAATTTTAATTTTTAATAATTTTTTTTATATAGAACGATGTTAGTTGACGAACTTTATTACGCTATGATCGATGTAGGCTACACTGCCTAAAAACATCGTATAGCTGGTGCAAAGAGTATGATTCGTCTGACCCAAGATTCTCTCGAGGACGGAAAAGCGGCCACCCTTTTCGCAAAGCGGATGTTAGAATCCTCCTCAACTCCAATCGATTCCCTTCAGAACTTAACCTCCAAAACCAATCGCGATTGGAATTGTACTTCCAACAAAGGTTTATTATTAATGACGCAGTTACCGGACGAGTGCATGTTGGAGATTGTCCGATATATTAGAATACGATGAACAGGCGCAAACTTGATACGAAACTAACGCGCAAGCTGGCGAATACGTACTATAGCCCACGCGGCTACTGGAAGGGACTCGCGGCCATCAAGAACCTCGCGGCGGCGACCAAGGTTTCCGAAAACGCTGTCAAGGAATGGCTCAAGAAGCAGGCCATCTGGCAGATCTATTTACCCGCGCCTCGCAATATTCCGCGCCCGAAATTCGACGTGCCGGTGCCGAACCAAGTTCACCAAGCGGATCTCCTGTTTCTCCCTCACGATCGCGTCGGTCGCAAGACGTACAAGTACGCACTGACAATCGTTGACGTAGCGAGTCGTTATAAGGGGGCTGAGCCGTTGGCCACTAAAGAGTCTAAGGAAGTGGCCGAGGCTCTTTCCCGAATATATAAGAGGAGTCCTCTCAAATGGCCGAATCTTCTCCAGGTTGATCCCGGCCGCGAGTTCATGGGTGCGGTCTCTCATCTATTGTCTAAGCACAAAGTTTCTATCAGACGCGGCCGCGTCAACATCCACTGGCACCAGGGGATCGTGGAACGCTTCAATCGAACCCTGGCTGAGAGACTGTTCGGACACCAATACGCTAAAGAACTTGTAGACCCTCATTCGCGATCGACCAAGTGGGTGGCCAGACTGCCCGCCGTGGTCTCCGCACTGAACGGAGAGGTGACCAGATTGATAGGTAAGAAGCCCGTAGATGCTATCAAGTTTAAAAGGGTGACGAGCAAGCCCTCCGCCGTCTCGCGCGGGCGACCCGTTGGTTTAGAGGAGCAACAATCGGCGATTGCACTTCCGTCGGATGTTGACGTCCGGTACCTCTATCAACTGGGAGAGCTCGAAGGTGGCAGCCGCCGCGCGACTGAGCCCGTGTGGTCTCTCAATGTATATCATATAGATCGATCTATTACCAAACCCGATGAGCCCGTGCTCTACTATTTGGATGATGGGCCATCTCGCGGGTTTGTTCGCGAAGAACTTCTTATGGTGCCTTCTGACACCCAGTTACCCCCGGATCGTTAGAGAGGTTCCGTATGTATTCCGTCTGGTAACACGCGTCTTTTATCGTAGTATGCCGAGAGTCCTAATTTTTGTTGACAGTACGTTTTCATAACGCCGTCTTTCATTTTAAATCCTCTATTTTGCGCTACATCTATAATGTGTTTTCCATCTTCTGTAGTTTCGCTTAGTACTCGTTTATATCTATCCCAATTTAAATCGTTAGTTCTCTTGGACATTCCTTTCGCGGAGTTTTTATTAATTTAATTAAGTTTTTCCACGAAATAACACTTACTAGATAACGCTATCGCCCTATCTCCGCTAAATTCCATTTTGAAAAGTCCTGGCTCGCTATTACTCCATTTATCCCAAGCCAACCATTTCTTTTTTTCTTTTTCAAACTCGTCTAGTAAGTTAGGTCTAATCAATTCCTCTATCGTTTTTCCACTAACTCCTATATACATACTATCCGTGTCCATCTGTATTAATTCGAAGTCTTCTCTTTTTACGTATTTGTCTAGAAATTCGTAGTAAAATTCCAACATTCTCAATTTAGCGTGTTGATAAACCGCTATTCCGCAGTGGAATGGTCTCTTTACTGAGCACCGGGGTTTTCTTGAAGATATTTCGTACGCATCTCCTATCTCTTCCAAATCATCAAAATACGCGGATCTTAATGCTTTGTCAACACACGTTTCGTCTCGCGTATATGTCGTATTTAAATGTCTCTCCGTTGCCTCTATCATTTTTCCGCAACACGAGTTTCCTAATAATTTCATTATGTCGGCCACCGGTTTCTTATTAGGTTCTACATCCCCCGTTTGTCTTGCGGCTGTAACTTCTTTAGCGAACCATTCGAAGGGTTTACCACTAATATAATCTATAACACGATGAACTCCCGTTATTACTAGGCCGTGTTTTAAATACCATTTCAACAGTGGCGCGTACAGCAATACTTTAGTGGCCGACATAGATCCCACCATTTTTTTCCATCTCCTCTTGTTCGGCCAGTATCTGTTAAATATTTTAACATGTGTGTGGGAACTTCATCAATCTCTACTTCTCTGTTTATAAATATTGGGGACATTTCGGAAAACTTATCTTTTAAGTTGTGTGGAACTTCTATATCCACCTCCGCAAACCCAAACCAGTCTCCAGATAAAACTCTTTTACAAAACATTTTAATAAATTTAGGGTTATGTGGGTTATTTATATGATGTATAGTTTCTTTCCCACACGGCATCTCTTTATTTAACGTAGATAAATATAACGCGTTTGCATCGTACCCCAAAACAGCCTCGCAAGGTTTGGAACCCACTCTAATATTTGAAACACCGGCTTCCGCATATGGCGTAAATACTATCGATGGACCACCAACTAGAGCGTCTTTCATCATTTTGTATGTTTCTTCTTTCGGCGTGCATAGAGCATCCTCCGGTATAATCGTCTTTGAAGATTTTGTTCTTTAATGGTTCCTCTCAATAAATATTGTATAGCCACACCCGGTAGTGTTACCGCGTCTTTGAAGATATCTACGCCTCTGTGTTTATAAAATTCACACATTTTCCCCACAGCTTCTAGGAACGGTGCTACATCTAAATCGTTATAATATTTCAACCAATCTCTGAAAGTTTTCATATTATTTTCTTCGAAAATTCTGCGACATTTACTTAATTCTGTTTCGTCTAGTAACATTTTCCCAGATAGTTTGGAATACCAATTCTCTATATCCGGTAGTCCTGGGTAATCCAGCTTGTACGTAGAATCGAACCACTCGTATGGAAAGAAAGATTTCTGTCCTTTGCAGTAGTAGGCTTTTATCCAACTATCGTAACTTACACCGGGTCCTAGGTAAAGTATTACATCAAGAAATCTGAACTCCGGAGTAAATAGAAATATTGTCGCGCTCGCACGTTTTCCGACCATTACTTTCTTCGTTGTTGATGACAGTTCACCTACTAAATATTTCTTTATTAAGTTTATATCGTACTTACTGCTGTTAAAACCTATAACCAGTACTTGCTCTATCCACTGTTCGATCTGGGCGATTTGTTTTTCGCGTAAATATTCCATACTTCTTCTCTTATAGCTTTTCCCCTGACTTTCAAATCTTCTGCGAATTTTTCTATAAGTTTTGCGGGATCTTTATCACAAATATGAGCTACCGTTCCTGAGAAATTATCTCCTATACTAACGCTTACCGGAACGTGCTCAGCTTCGTACTCTAAACTATTACCGGTAGTTTCAACTTCTGGCTGGAGATACGCCTCAAAATCGTATACTATCTGATATGGATAAAGAGTAGTGTCGCAACCGATCTTTATATCTTTACCCGTTTTTCGAAATTCGCATTCCCACATAACTACTAGGTTGAATTCTTTGCTTTTTCTAATTACTTTATCTCTTCTCATTGTGGGGATGCGCGTTCTCTTTTTTATGCTTTGCATGAATCTCACACCCGTGCCAGTAACAGCCGTGATATTGATATACGGTATTGGTTTCTGGACAGTATCCATCTACCGAGCTCCTAAAATCCATCTTTCACCTCCGTGACCGCACTGTTCGTGGTGAATGTGAATTCCCTCCCGCTTTTCCACAGAGTGCATCCAATCGATCGCACCATAACTGTTAGAACCTTTTGGGTAGAACGCTTTCTCGAACGACGAACGCGGGCGCTCTAAATAATTACCATCGCATATTACTTTTGTCTCACCTCTCATACATGTTGGTCCGTGTCTCTTCATATTACTCGCTTTCGTGAATTTCTGCTTGCAATTATCGCAGGCGTAAATTTTAGATAGGTTTTTTAAGGTTTTTTTATCAGAAATGCGTGATTATTAAACAGTCCTATTGTCATTGGTTTATTACCTATTGCATCATAGTGCGCTGGTACCTTTTTCAACCACCATACATTACATTCGGTGGGTTGATATACTTCTATACCAATTTTAAAAAACTCTTCAACCTTTTTCAGATCGGAAAAAGGAATTGGTGAAACCACATTACTACCGAAATATTGCTTACTAAGTTCTTTCGCTTTTTCTGTACATCTGTCAGGTCTGATCTTTTTATCAAGGTGCATTGCTAGACACCTGAACTGACAAAGGTCGTCATTATACTTATCTAAAGAATACATACCTTTTCTATTCGTCAACCATCGTCAACCATTCTGGAAGTTCTCCTCCCGTTGCTTCTTTGGATTGTAGTCCCAAATCTATTACCCTACTGCCCTGTATTAACTTTACAAAAACCTCTACCCATCTTACAAACTTCCACTTTGTATTCGGCCTGTCTATTATATCGGACATTATTCGTGTTTGCTCCTTATCTGACAACCATTCTTTAACGGTTTTCATTGATGATAGTGGTTCGTTTACCACCGAGATTTTTATGAAATATTATAGTTTTAGGTTTTCCATTTTTAGTTTCCTCCATATGTTCTAGCTTGTAAGAATATGAATATCTCAAATAAAAAATTGTTGTTAGATACGGAGCGATTTTATCGGACATGCGTTCAGACTCGTTAATGTCAATGTTTTTACGAAAGGATAATGCAACTACGCGTCTTCCCTTTTCTACCTTTTCCAATGTTTCATCGTGAGCCCCCAATATTTCTTCATCTTTTTCCACTATCGCGCTAACGATAGATTTTTTCTTATTATTTTGGCGTCTAATTTGGGATGTGCTTGAAGGTTTGATTACACTAGCCCTTAACCCCGCAATACTTTCTTTTTGAATTGTGTTACCAACTTCCTCAGCTTTGGATATATCATTAAAGGCTCATCGTTTGTGGGCGTGGGTAAACCGCTTCATAAACGCCTCATTCTTTGTGGAGTTTATAAGATTTGTCAACCCCCTAACTCTCAACCGTTTACTATAAGTAATCCCTAGAGATTCGGCTTCTCTTCTCAAACTTTCGATTTCTGACGTTATCATATTTTCTGTAATATAACCTATGAGATTTATCTGTTCAATTGGGTATGAACAATTTACACATGATGTTTTTCATGTCCAATTAAACATAAACATATACATATATATACAAAAAAAATGGAGTGTACTACTTGTTGTAAGACTTTTGCTTTTAAAGACTATCTACGAAGGCATATATCGAGACATAGAAAGTTTCCTTGTGTCGCCCCACAATTTCAATGCCCCAGATGCCCCTGTAAGTTCGTTAGTGCCCAAACTCTTTGTAGACATAAGCAACTACACTGCCCTGTGGCTAGGGGGGAACGTGGTAGACTGGAGCTGGTAGAATTAGTTGCTGATCTGCGAAATAAATTAGCTATAGTGGAGGAGGAAAATACCGTGTTGAAAAAATAAATATGACAACGAGACGAAAAGAAATCCTTTTTATTAGTATAGTTTTATCTGTTCAATTGGAAAAACATGATGTATTTATGACACCAATTGTCACGTTTTTTGTGTTGGTGACTAGTTTGTGCCATTGGACGAAACGGTGTTTTTTCGGGGGCGGTGGAGTAGTATATAGGGTGGAGAAATGATACCACCGTTAGGTGGTATCATTTTGACTCCCTATATACTACTCATTAAGTATTCAACTCACATCATTTTTTACTTGCAGACACCACCATAATTGATCACCTAGGCCTACAAATGTTTCCACCAAAAAAATTAATTGTTGTTGTTGTATGTATGTATATATGTATGTCTGAAATCCCGCCGCTGATATTTCGGCGCACCCGGAGACAGCAAACAAGATTGCTCCAGTATGTTTCCGAAAATTGGTAAAAAAATGTCACCAAATTTCATGCTTGTATCCCGAAGTGATCAATTCCTCTATAATATTGATCTATGAGCCCGCACTAAAAGGGGTATAACCAGATTCAAATGTCGCATACAAATTGTTATAAAGGCTGCAATTTACAAATGGGGGCATCATCACTACCTTTTAGCGACAAAGTTTCAGTTCTTACAGTACTTTAATTAATGATAGTACCGTATATAGTTTCCTTGGAGTGGTAGTAAGTGGACTATGAGAAATTGTCATACCGCAGATAAGTTTCTCGGCGTTTGATTGGCTAGCTTGACTGGTCATATATATTATATGACCTGCCAAGGCCGTCGAACATAGAGAAATTGCCATTCCCCTCCGGCGCCTCGCGTCCAATGAAGACACATTTTGAAAGCGTCTAGCGATTGCGAATTGTATTCCTCACTAAACACAATAAAACCCCGAATTGATCAATACAATTTGTACACTCAAAACCAGTCTTTATTGTTTATTTTTCCATAAATATTCTTCGCTCATCAAAATATGAGCGAAAAATTTAGCCAAAATAACGAAAATTGCTTTTCAAATTTGAACACGCTCGCCTTCGTGACACGGCTATATTTAGGTCACAAACTATAGGTTCCACGCACGAAACCGCGGCGTAGCAATGACAGCGAATGTTTGGGAACCAGTCGCATTATTCTAGAGGCGCCAAAGGGAGAGCAGATCGATAAAGCAGTGGAATATAAATTAAATTATACGATACAAAAAAACTGTCATAAAGTCGTTTTCGATGGATTTCTTAATCCATATTTAGTTTGTTTTCGTTTAATAAAAAACCAAATTGTTCATTTACGCCTTTATATTAAGACTGACGGTAGAAAATCGAATCTCGGATTATTTTTCTTCCTGAAAAAACGCAAAGATCAAAAGAAGAGATATGTTTATACGGTCAAATACAGGATCTGCGGTATGACAAATACGTTATTGTGAGTCTACACAGGCTATATGGTGGAATATTGCCCGTCTGAAGGTATGTTCACCCTCGGCTATCGCCTCGGGTGAACATACCTCCAGACGGGCAATATTACACCATATAGCCTGTGTAGAATCACAATAACTTATAATGTGTCCCTGTTCCAAAAGCTAGCTATAGTTACTGGTAAGGCTGTAGTTATATCATACTGCAAGGGAATAAAACTAGTGTACAGTAGAACATCTCTAAACGGGACTCCCATAGCAAGTTTATCCACTTACCTGTGTGCGTTCGTGCGTACGTGTATGTGTACGGCCCATATATAGTATCTGAATAAATTAATAATTACCTGTCATCGCGGATGCCATACTCAATCTGTAAAATTAAATAGTTACATGTTTACATTCAAACCATATTAACCATACGTTTCTGTCGACCCCGAATGCGGAAATCGAGATATGGTGATCACAATGACGTCCGCGTGCGTCCATCCATCAAATCATCTTAAATCTACGTTATTTAAGAAATAAAACCATGTTGTTGCTCATGATTTATTACTTATATTTACATCTTACTGTTTCAAAAATTGTTAATAGCAATATATTGCGTCAACATTAAGGACCCGTGGAACTCCGGATTATCCTATGATTCGTGCATAATTGCTTCGTAAATCTGATGGGATATATAGAGGATATTCCATCGTACATTTTGAATAGCGGGAAATAATACACGAGTGTGCGTTGGCTTCCGCGTAAGCAACGAGTGAGCGTAGCGAACGAGTTGCTTGTACGGACGCGGACGGACACGAGTGTATTATTCCCGCTATTCAAACATGTGCGATGGAATATCCTATTTATTACACTTCCACGGCGGATATATATGCACATTTAGTCTATTTAGAGATTAAAAACAATGAATTGTGATGTGCGCATGAATAGTTACACAATGACGTGTTTTCCCGCGTTTTGACGTTACGTTGTGTGACGTCAAATGTGACGTCATGTAAACTTTTTGAAATACTAATTACGCAGCGGTTTCTATGAACCAGATATATTTGACTACATGTTTGGAATGTGTTCAATCACATTAACATTCTAAATTAGTCGAAACTCTTTCCAAATGTTCAAATAACTTTATTTTGACTGTAATACAAAGTAAACATTTTGCATGGTAGTTCGTGGTTTCCAAGAAAACAGGCACGCAATTACGGGCGTTCTCTTCACAGTGTATTATTTGTAAGGAGTTGATTACGGGTCTTCTCTCACAGCGAAACCCATGCAAAATACTCGCAAGAGTGTAATAAATGCATAACATACATGTGAACATTATTCTCTTACTATATCATACACGGTCCATATGGTTGCCATGTCGGCCATCTTAATGTGTACAAGCCATCACCCAGTTTTACCTCCTATTGCGTTTGACACATACCACTAATAATATGACAAACGCATGAATAAAAGTGGGTGCAACACGATGTGGAGACCTCAGACTACATCGTGCTATTAGACTACAGCGTGCTATATGTTGTTTTCATCAAATTTATATACACAGCCTGATATCTGAAGGGTTTGTTGACCCTTTATTAAACTGTTTGAGATTTCAGTATATACTGTGTAGCAGTAAGAACAATACACAGTGCAGTAAATTATACATATATTACCATACATACTGTATCGAATGCAGGGACTTGTAAGCAGCTATCTGAGTGTACTATCAATTTTGTCTACTTGCCTACTATGTGAGTAAATAAGGTTTTGCTTGTGGCATATGTACTTCTAATAATGAACAGTGTGTCAGTTTGACATTTTACACACTGAAAACATGTCCATTGTATATTTTGTGAGTGATGGTATACCAGCTCAGATATCTAGCTTTTTGTATAGTCTGCTGAATTAATAATTATAGCATGTTGTCGTCCTATATATCTAGGTCGTATTGCACCAAATATTATTAGATGTTCTGCCATATTATTTGCTGTATGTGTCAACCGCTCCAAGTGGTGAAACTGTCCGATAGCATGAACAAACTAAAATGGCGATGATGGCAACTCAATACTCTGTATAACATAAAATAAGAAGAACAGGGTCAGATATTTTGTATATATATTCAGTCACGTGTATGATTCTACTACATCTGAAACATAATGTCATATTCTATGAAGTCGGTCCTTAAGAATGATCGTCGTTTACGTGTTCTCATCATGGCCCGGTGTAAAGTGGTTTAATTGAAGATATATGGCGATGCTAGGACTGCTGGGTTGTTTTTAATCTATTTTCACTCTTATCGGTACATGAATATCAGATTTCCTATCATATAGCGCTCAACAAGATATAAATCTGATATTTATGTACCGACATCGGTGAATATTGAAACAACCCAGTGGTCCTCTTATCGTCATATATCTTCAGTTAAACCACTTTACACAGGGCCATGATGAAAACACATTTTTATTTTTTTATAGTATTTTGTTTACTAAAAAACACCTGGTATGCCCCTTTAACGAATCAACAACGTAGATCGACGTCACATGGGGCTAATGTAATATACTGATATATAAACGCAATACATTGAATAGACGTTTCCATTATGCAAACAAATGTTGTGTTCCCGGTAACGGCTCCCAAAATAAGTTGGATATGTAGGTAGGCTTTTTAAAACAGAAAACAGTATATATGTTCCTCTGTATGTATATAATATCAAGTTTGTGTGCCAGAACGTTCTAATTCTTTGCAATGTTGTAGAAATTATCAGATCTGACAAGTGCTGCAGCTCGAAGAGTCCAACTGACTTCCATATGAATAGTGTTAACACGTTATGCTGCTTCATTTTAATTATGGAAGCGTCCTGGTGCCAGTGCTAACATATTTTGTATCTCCTAATTAGAAGATACTAACTCCTAATTAGGAGATAATAAGTCCTAATTAGGAGATAATTATATTTTAGCATTGCCACCAGGACGCTTCCATATTTAATACCAGTGTAACTCAATGATGGACAAGTATAGCTATGGCATGTGTATTGTAAAGCGGTATTAAATGGTATTAAAGATAAACAGTATTTTAAATCAGATTGTTCTGCTTTATTTAATAAAACTAAACAAAAAAACATAATCCAACACTGCAATGCCGGTAAGAACATCACATCACATGTAGGCTGCCCAGTCCTATGCTGTTCGTATATGTGGAAACTAATAGCGAAATTTTAGTATTTTTCTCACATTTGGAGTATTTTATACATACTTCAGTGTTTTGCCACAAAACAGTTTGGCAACCAGTGTAGACCCTAGTCAGACTGCGGATGCACAGGCTGATGTTGATATGTGCTGGTTGCTATCGTCAATACAATATTCCAGATAGTTTTCATACACTCTGGACACGATTTCGGAGCAAAAAACAAAAAACGGCAATAACTCCAAAATTAGCTACGCAAGAGTTGTGGTTCTTGCGCGCGACACTTGACTCGATATCTATGTATGGACGAATATATGCATGTGAATCTACTGAAGTTTCCATTTCTCACATTTTTCACCTCAAAATTCCAAAGAAATGAAAAGGACTATGACAACAAATCTAGAACAACCATCTAAATGAAGGGCTAAGCATTATGTTAACACCATGTTACAATTATATTAGATTACATACATGTATAATACAAAAGACATACCTATGTTATTATTTACTTGCATGTACATACTTGTACGGTTTGTGGGGGATGTTTCCCCGACCCACCACATACCTATTACGGGGTGAATAAAAACATAACCAAACTGATTTCCTTAAGAAATACAGGATTTACGGTCGGTATGACGAATGAAATAGCATGAATATAAGTTGTAATGTCATCAGCACGCAAGCATCAAGACACATAGAATTATGGCGGATATTACCTTCCAAAATGAAGCTAACACACATTGCACATCATCGGAGACACAATAACTTTGAAGTCGCTATGAAGTACAAGTCGCTATGAAACTTGGACGACCGCCATTTTACTCGTTATACCACGTTATATATACGAGGGGCATTCAATAAGTAACCTGAATGACAATTGGGAACATTATTCATGCTGAATGCTGGATAGCAGTTACGTCATTTTTAGTGATTCATTTCAAAGTGTGTATCACATAATGTGATGTGTTGCCTAGCAACAATGTAACATCACCTTGGCATGTGCGTTCTGAAAGTAATTATATATTACCATGGCAACACTATCACACTTAGTATATTAAAATTACTTTAAATTGGAGCACATCAATATAGTGAACATTTTAGTACAGTTTTGAATATAAAATAATGCATATATAAAAAACAATTTTGTGAGAAAAGGCTAATTTTTCGATGACTATTTTCCTCAAAATTCTAAATTTGATACCACAATAATATATATTTTGAATTTAATTTTACTAAATAAGCTTAATACATAGTGAAGTATGTAATATGTTTTATAATTGCACTACTTTTAAGTTACCTCATATTCCTCCTTAACAACTGAAAGAAGGCAAAATCTAAATCATAATTGAAAAATCTAGTATTTGCTTGTATGGAAACATTATTAAATGAAAGCACTGACAACATATCATATATTTCGTATCATATCAAACTTCTGTTCTATTTCAACAAGATAATTATACTACTCACGACGTTCAGAATTCAGAATTAATGTAAAAAATATTCCTGAAATCGTGAAATTCCCCCCCCCCCCCCCACCCCGCACTGTCGCACACAGGCACGTGCAAAACACAATTTTCCGGTTGGGTGTTGTAATACAATAACCTATAGTGGAAAATGTTTACAAGGTCCTAATTTGATCGGCTTACGACAAGCCAAACGAAAGATACGACGGCTCTACGGTCATTACTTTTTTAATGACCCTCATACATAATGTACTGATATATATCTAGTCATGTGACGTGCGGGTTATGATAATATACACTGCTATATTATATTCAGGGTATTACAATGATGTAATGGGATAGTCAGGTGACGCGTCAACAAGCCTTTCAAAGTGCACACTTTCGTTTTACAATAGTGAACCATAGACAACGGTCAAACACATTGGTCTGATTTGATATATATATATATATATATATATATAACCTCCTCCACACAACACTGTATGCGATTGTGGATGTGCTGTTGTCGATATTAATGTGATTAATATGACTTTAGAAATGTTACTCATGAGTCATGTTAAGAAAAAACACAAACATAAATGTAGTTTACTCATATAAGGTGAATATTACGTTCATCCCCCAGAGTATAAGGCAAACAACATTAACACTATATAATCATGTAGAATCTTAGTAAAAATATGCTAATGTGGATGTTTACATAATGTATTTAAAAGTTACTTACACGTCGGGCAAAACACTGGACATTTTCACAATCATAAAATGCTACGTAGGTTTTATTTCCGCTTTACACGATAATATACACATTTCGTGTAAATAGTTACGAAACAATATCGGCTCTGTGTATGTTTAGTCCCGCGGCGACATTCCGTTCAACAAGAAGGCGCAATCAAGATTTTTATTTTATTTTTATTTTGTATTTTTATAGGGGGTAGGTTGATCCTGGTCCTGGTCCTGGCTCAGTGGAAAAAAATTTCGCTGACAAGTCCAAAATAAAAAATTCACAGTCGAAAAGGGGAATAATTCCATAAAGATTTGAGGTGGAGTGAATTTTTTTTGTGTTCATTGATTGATTTCCTCTTGATGTCGTCAGGTATGCAAAGTATGAATTGGGTCGGTGATAAATTTTAGGACTATTTCATACCAGTGAAAAATGGGGATTTCAGAGTTGAAAAAGGGGGATAATTCCATAAGGAGTTGAGGTAGAGTGATTTTTGTGTGCTACACACTTAAGCATCTGCAGGTGGTAAGGTATTTAAAAGTACGAATTGGATCGGTGGAAAATGCAGGACTAGTTCGCTGTACGAGCCAAAAAATGGGAATTTCGGAGTCGAAAAATGGGGATAATTCCGAATGATTTAAGTTGGAGTAAAATAAATGTGTTACACCAGGCGCGGATCCAGTTCGGACCACCGCCACCCCTGCTCCCGAGAAAATAAAAATCTACAATACTCGAATAGTTGGATGACGTTTTTCGTGGCCTAGGTTTCAGGAAATCGCATCTGCGGCGATCTAGCACTTACGAATTGCCCCCAGACCCAACCCCCCCCCCCCCCCCCCCCTCCACACACACACTTTACGATCCGAATCACGCTTCGCGCTCGCGGAGTTCAGCTACTCCGACTTTTAATTACAGACCACCCCTGCAATTATTTATGTATCCTCGCCTGTACACACTGCGCAACTTTAAATTTGTAGTTAGTAGTCATGTAAGGTAAGTGTGAACATCATCAATGGAAAACTGTATGATTAGTTCGCGGTACGACCTAAAAATAGGAATTTTGTTGTAAACAAAAAAAAAGGGGGGAAGTAGTATATAGGGAGTCAAAATGATACCACCTACGTTGGTATCGTTTCCACCCCTGTACACTACCCCCACCACCCCCGAAAAATCCAAAATTGGTTAACGAGGAAATTGTCCCCCACCACACCCGAAAAATTGGTCGTGAAAAAAAACAAAACATAATGTTTTCCCGACAGCAAATTTATGAGAAAATAATTTTGAAAAGAGGGAGTCAAAATGATATCGTAGTCCCAATTATATTGGAAATTGAACAGAAACACACTATCAATTATACCACTATTATTAGAGAAAATGGATAATAAAATACAATGGGAATTGGCAGTTTTTAATGGCTGTGTTGAAGAAGTTTATGAAGAATACGGGGGTTATAATCCTATATATAAATTCTATAAATTGAAAACACTAGGCGATGTCGAATACATACGAAAACGTTGCATTTACAATATTATACCGACAATTATGTGAACTATACAAGAGGCAAATACAAACATTAAGACGGATAATGCGTATCGGATATGAAACTAGGGTGTATTATATAAAATTGTTTACACCCAACGAATCGTTTACGAATATACATTTCTACGATATCGCTTATAAAGATATTGAAAAAATTATTATTGAACAGAACTAATTTATGTTGTAATCACATCAAGCAGACGACAATGTTCCAATTACACGTGTTATGAACATACAAATTAGGTGTCACGTATATTAAGTGTCCATTTTATAGAGAGATTTACACGATTACGTCTTCCGGGATGGAAAATAAACACACTGTAATACACACACGGTTATTTATAGCCTTATCGATGGTATGTAAACGGGCTATCAATTTACATAGGTGGTGTGTACACAGTTTATAAACACTTAGTGAGGGTTATATAGTTCACGAATTTCCGGATGGTTCGTTATTTAATTAATTAATTTTAATAAAATTATTTATAATTTAAAGCGGAACACCCCCTATTATATTAATTAATAAAATTATTTATAATATTTTCACCAACAAAGTTAGGTTTATATACGAGAAATAAACACAGTTCATTGTCGGAACGCCGGCACTAATATCTCAACAGTGAGATAGGTTTCGCCATATGTACATCACTCTGGCCGCTCTACACATTATAGCGGATGGAGGTAATGAAGAGGAGGGGTCCGCGGTATCGGTCCAATGATGGTGTGGAGGAGATGTGAGCGTGACACATCCCACTAAGCCAAAAAAAACGAGAAGAGAAGAGATTTAAAGCGAAGGCTTAGTGGGATGGGCCCAGAAGGGTTTTGCTGGCGCGGGTTCGAGCCTCGGTGGGACCTAAACTTTTTTTTTTTTTTAATTGTTTATTTATTATTCATAAATTGTTTACTGCACCAATATAATTAATAATTAATAATTTTGAAAAAATTTGGAAAATTAATTATTTTTTAAAAAATAAATTTTATAAAATATCACAATGGTGCTGTAACATTTCCTCCGACTTTATTTCCAAGTTTTACCCTAAATTTATCCCAATCAGTACACTCAATTTTGGGCATGGTGGCGCGCGCCTTGATTCTTATATCATTTTTTAATTCTTCATATCTCCCCATTTCTTCCACCACGGATTCAAACTCTAAATTTGATATTTTCTTATCGGCCAACGCTTTGGACACCATAACGTCGATGCTATTTTTCTTAGACCTAGCGAGAACGGATATTCTATCATGTTTTCTACTTTTTTTCTCTAGTTTTCCCCCCGCCGCCCTAATTACCATACAAAGTGTTCCAGATAAAACGGTAATTCCACTCAAAACCCCTGCAAGTGGAACCGTTACAATTGTAGATAACGTTGCAGCAGTCCCCGCCCCACACAACACAGAAACACTTGCCAGAACCGTACTAGATGCTTCAGCTATGTTCGCCGCGAGCTTATATTTGTTAGCGTGTCTTTTTCTATTTGCACATTCCCTAACTAAAATATCCTGCATAGCGACGATATTATTCAGCCTAAAATCTGAACTTCTTTCGTTAATTGGATATAGTGTTGGTGGAGTGGTATTGAGAGTTGGATACAGTGTTGGTGGAGTGGTATTGAGAGTTGGATACAGTGTTGGTGGAGTGGTATTGAGAGTTGGATACAGTGATTCGTTCATGATTTTTCAATATATTAGTATTTTACAAATTAAGTTCAATTAACAATGAGACAATAGTGGAAGAACTCTCTGGGTCACCGATTTTCGTAACAAAGTTAATAACACTACTTTGGGAAAGTCTAATTCGATCATAACCGGCGAACGCAACAATCGTCGAACTATCTCCAGAGATTTTAGTGACTCCAACACCCCGTTCTTCCCCATCTACTACAATATTTATCGCGACCGCGCCCACAGGTTTACCACTACCATTAACCGAGCAGACCGCCATTCGGACAACTTCACCTGCAGTTGTCATAGCGTATCCCCCACATTTATTACTCGCTTTGGCACCGAACGAATATTCATAGTGCCCCTCAACCAATGGGCCCCGCTTCTCAGCCCAAACTGTTATGACACGTTTTGGCGTTTTCATTGTTCGCACTATTCCGGCAAGCGCACTGTTTGAGGTATATGCCTCAGTACGAATCTTATAAGAGGCCTCCTCAAGAGCTTTGGTCGCGGCTATACGATCATGTTTCAGTTTATCGGTTATCTTTTCGTCTAGTTCGGTAAGTGCCGCTTCTTCTGCTAGAGAGTCCTGTAAGCGCAACGTGCATCATAAGCCTCCGTAACTGGTTCGCCTGGTGGCCTTCTAGGGTTCTCTTTTTCAAGTACCTGACGAAGGGCTCTCTTTTTGAAATTCGGTTATTTTCCCGTCTAAGTTCAGCAACCGTCGCCTTCTCTAACGAGAGAGTCCTCTGAGCGCAACACCTCATAAGCCTCCGTAAGGTCCGCCTGGTGGTCTCGGACTCATCAAGATCCAACCGGGTCTCTTGAAATTCGGTTATTTTTTTATCTAGTTCGGCAACCGCCGCTTCTCTGACGAGAGAGCCTCTAGCGCAACACCTCATAAGCCTCCGTGGTCCGCCTGTCTTCTCGGCTTTCTCAATACCGACGTGCTCTTTTCGAAATTTGTTATTTTTTTATCTAGTTCGGTAAATGCCGCATCTCTAATGAGAGAGTCCTCTAAGCGCAACGTAAGAGCCGCCTGGCGGTCTGCTCGGACTTTATCAATATCCGACCTGCTCTCTTTTCGAAATTTGGTTATTTTTTTACCTAATTCGGTAAATGCCGCATCTCTAATGAGAGAGACCTCTAAGCGCAACGTAAGGGCCGCCTGGCGGTCTGCTCGGACTTTATCAATATCCGACCTGCTCTCTTTTCGAAATTTGGTTATTTTTTTACCTAGTTCGTTTAGTTCCGTTTCTCTGATGAGAGAGTCCTCTGATCGCAACACCTTATAAGCCGCCTGATCTTTCTCAATTTGTGCATTCGCCGTCAGCACTTCTACTTTAACATCTGATATACTCCTGTGAATCCCGTTTGTGACCTTCGATATAGTTTTATTGATCAGGGCCTTGGCTTTTCCAGTAGTTAAAAAGTCGCCCTCTGTCGGGATGAATCTTCTGCCGGTTCCAAATTCTTTGAATTTGTCACCCAATCGGAAGAACTACCTGGTCCGTATATACTCATTCTTAATTTTTTCAAAAATTATTAATTATAATATTGGGCACCTATACTCAATTGGAAATTTCGAGAACTACCGAAATCGGATAATCGTTTTTCAACTTTCTCGCTTGATCATCGAGAATAGAGACCGTAAATTCGTGGATATGTCCCGATTCCAAAACTTTCATCTCGGGGTGTGGGAAGTCTAAAGTCACAGTCTCGCCATAGAAATAGTCGCTGGCGGGCACAGTTTTCAGTAAAGTGCTGGGGGATCCGTCTACCGTGTTGTACGATGTGTTCACCCGATCCAGGTGCACCCTGAGAGTTTTCGTGAAGGCGAAGTCCACCGGATTATCACCGACGTACTCACCCGGCGTAAACACTCCTTTGTTTGAGGAGTATGTCTCTCTAAAACCGAGTTGAATACCCAACCCAGGGGAGACCACTACCTTATTATCACTGCTGATGGTCATTGTTGCGAGCCCGGTAGCATTCGATACTGTTAGGTTGATTATACCGTCAAGCTCTGAGTTGACAAAATCTTTGAGCTGTCTTATTCCCCACAGTCCGTGAGGCAGCTTCACACCGAATTGTTGTTCACCCTTCACATAGTAAAACCCTTCGCTCTTCCCCACATTCTGCCACCCAACCGTGGAGGTGATTGATCTGAGGCCCACCCGGCGTTTTCCGCAGCAGTTGTCGATTGATTTTTGAAGTTCACAACTCTCTTTTTGAACATTAGTGATAGTAGCAAACATAATAACATCTTTCAATGGATACCAAAGCATTTAGCTTTAACTCTAATGCGAAGTACGTGGTCGGAGGTAAATACACACAAAAAGACGTTGTTAACCGCCTTGTACACCCAACCGTAACGGTTAGACCGGACAGCGGCTTTGCCACCAACTTCCCCGACATCTTTGAACAATATAGGCTGCTCAAGATTACTACGATGGAGGCGGTAAACAGGTGGAAAGCAACATCGATGCAGTTTTGGCAGAACCAAATAAATTTCGCTGTATGGTGCGCAACAGCCGGGTGTGGAGTTTCACATAAAGACCATCTGACATCCAAGAATGTCATGCTCCGAAGTGTCTACAACTTTCACGCGTATTATACTATTAGGAGGATTCTCAAAGAACTAGGTATTTCCACTACCTCAAGACGACGCCTGGGATCCCATTTCCAACGCATACGACCGTATGGCGTTTGAAAGACTGTGTAACGAATTTAACGTTTCAAAAGACGCGGACTGGAGACAGAAAGCATTTCCTGGCATCGGGGACGTTCTCATTCGGGGCCAGTCTGGAAATTGGACACAGACTGATTTTAGACACGATCACTCCGGTGACCACATCGTCAGTCGGAACGCCGGGAATTTTGACCCCGCGACTATGACTTTCGGGCCGGAAGTGTCTGGAGGTCGGCACTGTGGCGTGTTTTCTTGTAAAATGTTACCTCCGAAACGGGCTCACGTCGATTACATACAGCAGGCTGCTGAGGTTCAGGACGCGTGGGGTACATTTATGTTAGATAAAGGTATAGGGTTCACGCAGGCTGGGGTTACTCGCGTCAACGACTCCATTCGCACATACGTCTGGGCCATCCTCGGCGCACAGAAGCAAACTCGCAGTTCTATACTGGGCACGGGAACAGCGTTTGATGCACAAAAACAATTCTTGGCACTTGTGGAGGACGCCATCTCAGCTAGGGTGGACCTGGAGAAGGCGATCCAGAATTATCAAGACGTTTTGCAGAATGCCAGCACCCCAGTAGACTATGTATTTGGAATAGGTCTTTATATGGCGCCGAGCAATATGATACTACGAGACGACCCGGTTGACGGTTACAATAATCAGATCGTAATCGCCACCGCCAATCAAAAAATCGGCCACAACGGTAACGTGAACACGGATATCATCAAGCGCACCCCCAACAGTGGAACCGATTTCATAAAACACAAAATGGATACACCTCCCTCAACACAATCGAACCCAGTACCCCCAATTCGTAAATTAGATGCACCATCGAGTTCCATCAACAGACCAATCGCGATTGAAGAAACACCAATCATCAACAATGTTGCAATTGGAAGCACAACACACGAGGAGGAGAAATTAGGGCTCGTCATCGCCCTCGTGGCGATCGGATTATTTACGCTTTGGTTGTAGGAACTCTCTGGCGAAGAATAGTAGGAGACCGGCGATTGCCACGATTAAAGCCCAGGTATTTTTGGCTAGCCATCCGGCCGTTTTTGATAATATAGATAGCAAGTAAGAAACGATACTTCCGATCAGTCCAGGTAGTGCGGCAGCCGCCTTTTCGGCTAATTTAGCCAGGAGACTGGCGAGGGCTTTTAGTTGTTTTTTTACCCACTCCTTGGCTCCACCGGATGGAGCGGGTGCTGGTGCTGGAGCGGGTGGTGGCGCCGCACCACCAGTGAAAGCTAGAACTATGGTCGATATAGTCATGCCGATAGCAACGAGGATGCTTGCTATCGTGACGCCCTGCTCTCTGAACAGAGTGCGAAGACGCTCACCGAGTGTCGTCTCCTCGTGCAGGACCCTCGAGATTGTTTCGCGGATCCGACTTATTTGTGTGCGGAGAGCCTCACGGTTAGCCGAGGCGGCCTCCAAGCGAGCTTCTCTTTCGTCCCGCAAAGACCGCAAGCGTTCGGTGATTCGCTCGGTAGATTCTCTATCGTCACCGGCATCCTCCAGTTTTCTTTCTTCTAGCGCGATATGTTCATCCAGCGCCGTGAGTTTGGAGAGGTTAAGGACCAGTTCGCCCCGGACCGTTTGTAGAGCCTTATCGAGTCCACGGAGTTCTCGAAGAGGTAACGGTGGGTCATCGTTGAGTATTTCCCCCAATTGCGATTGGACGCTGAACGTGGTCTCCATCGTGTTAATAACGTCGGTGGCTATCTGAGGGACCTCGCTGAGCTCGACCGTTTCTATCGCGGCGGCCGTCTTCGTCATCGTTTCGTCGGTAGACTGTAGGGCCGCTACAGCGCGGGCCGGCATAATTGGTTTACCACGTTTCCAATCTGGAAATCCTAGTTCGTTCCTTATGATTTCGCCACCGCCCCGTTTTCCAGCAATGGTGCCCATTGCTAGGGTTTTTCCGGTCTTCATGTTGACGATCGGGTTATCTGATGCTTTTAGTCGCAACCTACCACGCATATCCAATTCGAACTTGGAGTAGTCGCGACCGACAGAGGGGACCAGACCTTTTTCTGTCAAATTGTTGTAGTAGTCGTTTACAGCTCCCTCAAGTAATTCCTGACTTTGACTAGTGGTAGCGCCACCCAATTGTGATTGGATTGGAACTGGAGTCTCTATGGTGGGTGTCGTGAGGGAATCCTCGAAGTTATCATCATCATCATAATCATCGACGTAATCGTCTCTGCCGATTTCATCCATGTCAGCATCGTAATCAGCCATATTAATTATGTATTAAAGACAAAACCATACGGGTTTAATAGTTTCAATAAAATTAATTATGTCTTCGTGTGAATTCGGTCGCAAACTCAATCCATACCGCAGACTGCGTGAGACCCTCGGGAGAAAAGGCGTGAGACAGAGTGTCGTTATTACGAACAACCCATCGACGATCGACCAGAACCAAAAGCTCTTAGTCCGCTTCCCCAACCTCGGAACTCACGACGTCATTGTGCCGGGTACTGTTCGCCTCGCTTTCACTATTTCGCTAACATCGACGGACGCGAACCGAACCGTCGTTCAGAACCTGGGTCGCGCCATAGCCAAGAAGACCATGATAAAGATTTCTGGTAATGAGGTGATGTCGATCGACGACAGCGACGTCTACCATTGCTATCAGGACCTGTGGAAGACGGCGCAAGAACGCGAAAACGCTGTCTATCAAGGTATTGACACCAGCAAAAATAAGAACGTAACCAAACTTAGAATCGGGGCTGATAACAAGGTAGATAACGACGCGAGCGACAACGCGATCGCGGCCCCTTACGGCAACCGCTTCTACATCCCGCTCGACTTTGAGTTGCTGGAGAGTCACATGCCCTACTATCAGAGTGCTTTGGCTGACCGCCTCGAATACGAGCTAACGTTCAACGACTACGGCCGAGTTCTCATAACCACAGACATGTTATCGACGTATACGATCGACAATGTTTCGCTGGAGTACGACATGGTCACGATGCCCGAACTCGCGCGATTGATCAGAACCAAGTACGCCGGGCGCGTTGCCATACTTTACGACCGAGTTCTTCGCCATCGCAAGATGACGAAAGACAAAAGCGACACATTGTGGAATATTAATGTCAACGTACCCGCCCGCTCGATGAAAGGTATACTGATGCTGTTTGAGGATGCTCGGTTCGCGTTCGGTGCTAGAAAAACCGACAAATTCTATAGCCCCAAAATCACGAAGGTAGAGGTGACGATCGAGGGAGTACCCCATCAACTCTACAGCGCGGGCCTTCGCGCGCACCAGCAGTGGGACGAAGCTAGAAAGCAGTTTGCTGCCGGCTCTAAACGCTCCCCGGAGGTTGTGGCGGTTGCCAAAGACCTGCAGCACTCGGACGTCTCCCTCTCGGAGTTCTTGACTACCAAATACGCCTTATGGCTAGACATGCGAGCCAGCGACGACGACCAAATGCACGGTAGCGGACGTCAAGTTGAGAACGCTAGCGAGGGTGTGACGATCCAGATAACCAAAGAGGCTGATGGAAATGGCGCATTGAACGTGTACTTATATATAATTACAGACGCACAACTGAACATCGATGATGGCCGATACGTATCAGCGATCTACTAATTTTAAGAATCAATACCAATTCACGATTGGAAATGCCCACTCTGCCATAATATGTGGGCAGACAGGATGTGGAAAAACGGTTTTCATCCTCGACTTACTCGAGGGATCCTACCGCGATGCCTTTCGTCACATTGTGATCCTATGTCCCACTGTGCGGCACAACGATACTTATCAGCGGCGCCCGTGGATATGGACCGACCCTGAGGTATACGTTATTGACCCCGGTGATAGGCTTCACGATTGGTTGCGTGGTTTATACCAAAGATTCCAGGGTGAGCCCACCCTATACGTGATTGACGATTGCTCAGCCAAGGCGGCGATGACCAAAAAGAAGACATGCTCTCCGAGCTCGCATTTTCTGGCCGCCATGCTAGGCAAAGTGTATGGATCTCCACTCAAAAATACAACGCCGTCCTCAAGGATCTGCGCGAGCAAACGAAATGGGTCGCCCTCTTTCACTGCAAAGGACCGAGACTCATTCGATGACTGTCTTAGAGAGAATGACGTTATCCCAACAACGCGAGGAGCGCCTGGAGGTTCGACAGATGCTTTCGGAAACTAAGCACGCCAAGCTTCTGCTAAAGACTGATCAACCAACTGCTTATAAAGTTATCAATTAATTAATTATTTTGAAAAAATTAGGAAAATTGCAAAGTAATAAGCTAATTGCAATGCTTAACAATGCTTAGCAATTGCTGAACAATGCTTAGCAATTGCTGAACAATGCTGAACAAATACTGAACAAATGCTGAACAAATGCTTAACAATGGTTAACAATGTTAACAATTTGGTGCTCCACTGCGAGCTTTGTTGCGAGCATAATGGTGATCATAAGTATCGGGTGGTGCGCTTGGCAATATGCTAAAGTGATGAGACTTGTTAGAATAGTTAAATTAATTTTAAGAAAAATGAACTGCGACGAACTTCTCGATCAGCTAATGGAAGAAACCTCAACTCCGACTGCCAACATTCTGAAAGATAATGAAACATCAACTCCGACAGAGCAATCGGGATCAACTCCAACTCCAACGGCAGTTGGTATTGGGTTGAGTGCAACGACTCCGAATGAAAATGCGGCGCGACGCGAGCGTCTAGCTGCGCTGGTTGTCTGGGGGACAATCGGAGCATTATCTCGGTAGGCGTCTCTCAGTTTGTCAGGTGGATAAGATGTCAGATGCGGAGATTGATAAAATGTATGCGCGATACGAATCCAAATTGGGAGCAGAGATGACAAAAACTCTGGATCGGCGGCTATTCATTTGTACGCTACCGCCGTTATTATTACTTCTCCCTACCACAAACACCGAGGGGTTGATTCACGATCTAGAGACTGACCCTTTTATAGGACACACTCTTAGAACAGCCTGCTGCTCAATTTATCACAAGTTTGGAATGTACTTAGCTCCACTGACAACCGCGTTGACCACGGGTAAACACTGTCAATTTGGACATATATGCCCACGAACTATAAGCTCTGAAAATGATGACACAAGACACACCCGCGAGAGTGACGGAGTTGAACCAGATTGCTCCAACACAATCGAACCCGAGTGCTACTCCGCCACTGGATGACATACCGCATATAAAAAATCCCAAAAGACAGGCAGCTGGGCGGGCGGCGGCTGCCACCCGAAAAGATAAACAAGATAAAATACTCGCCGAGCTTTGAGAGGCTAAACTCCAATCGAGATTGGGGACGGAGACAGCAAAACATCTGCAATCGGGTTCAACTTCAATCGCGAGTACAACAACACCTCCAATTCACGAATTAGAAGCACACCCAAATTCTTTGAATTTGACACCCAATACCAACTGCCGTTGGAGTTGGACTGAACCCCAATTCACGAATTGGGTTGTTGGTGGTGGTCTGGCAGTTGTTGGTGCCCTGTGCGTGTGGAAATTACACCAATCCTTATCGAAAAAACAACCCCCATCAATTCATCCAAAAACAGTTACGAAACACCAATCGCAATTGGATGCGCCCCATTTAAACATTGATCACGATCCCTTTTATATGCAATAATTATAACAATGGCTGAACAAGATGGTAAAATGTTAGTGAATGCGCTTTATCACGCCGTGGTGATATCGGGTTTCAGTATCGGGTATGCTCGACTATCAAATATGGCCCTAGGAGGGTCCACTCCCAAATTGGACTTTACTGTGAGAGACGCAGGGCTCGCGACCTTAGATGTAGCGGCCTCAGTTTGGACCCGAGATTATCTAGTTAAAGCTGGAATTCTACCAGCTAATATATGGAAATAAATGGCTTCGATCGGAATAATGATAGGTGGCGCACTTGTAAACGCATTGGCGTTCAGCGGTAGCAACTTTATATTCTCGAAAATAGGAAAATCGGACGTGGATGAGGAGCGCAAGCGTCACGATTTAGCTGTAGAACAACTCAATAGCGCAAAGGAAGCATGGTCGAAAAAACGAACCGCCCATCTGGACTGGGTCAACGAAGAGCTGCGCCGTGAGAATCACGCCGCGCAAACTTTCCAGAACGTTGAAGAAGCCAACCGTGAGTACGCGCTGGCATATCCGCAGAAAAGTGGATCGCGAGCCCCAACTTTCAGATTTTTATTTACCGTTAGAGGCCCAAAAAGACCGCGAGATCGCGTTCATCGTCGTGGGAATGGGTGTGGTGGGTCTCGTCGGCTACTATATAAAATAATTAATTAATTAAAACAATTTTTTTTTATAAAAATATATATATAGAACGATGTTAGTTGACGAACTTTATTACGCTATGATCGATGTAGGCTACACTGCCCAAAAACATCGTTTACCTGGTGCAAAGAGTATGATTCGTCTGGCCCGAGATTGTCTCGAGACGTGGCGCGAGGACGAAAAAGCGGCCACCCTTTTCGCAAAGCGGATGTTACATTCCTCCGAGTTAGATTCCCCTCTCCTGTTCCAACCCAAACGCGATTAGGGCTGCAGCGAAACTTCCAACAAAGGTTTATTATTAACGACGCAGTTACCGGACGAACTGGCGAGGGCATGTTGGAGATTGTCCGATATATTACAATACTTCGCATACGATGAACACGCACAAACTTGATACCAAACTAACGCGCAAGCTGTCGAATACATACTAGAGCCCACGCGGCTACTGGAAGTGACTCGTGGCCATCAAGAACCTCGCGGCGGCGACCAAGGTTTCAGAAAACGCTGTCAATGAATGGCTCAAGAAGCAGGCCATCTGGCAGATCTATTTACCCGCGCCTCACAATATTCCGAGCCCGAAATTCGACGTACCGGTGCCGAACCAAGTTCACCAAGCGGATCTCCTGTTTCTCCCTCACGATCGCGTCGGTCGCAAAACGTACAAGTACGCACTGACAGTCGTTGACGTAGCGAGTCGCTATAAGGGGGCTGAGCCGTTGGCCACTAAAGAGTCTAAGGAAGTGGCCGAGGCTCTTTCCCGAATATATAAGAGGAGTCCTCTCAAATGGCCGAATCTTCTTCAGGTCGATCCCGGCCGCGAGTTCATGGGCGCAGTCTCTCATCTATTGTCTAAACACAAAGTTTCTATCAGACGCGGCCGCGTCAACATCCACCGGGACCAGGGGATCGTGGAGCGCTTCAATCGAACCCTGGCTGAGAGGCTGTTCGGACACCAATATGCCAAAGAACTTGTAGACCCTCATTCGCGATCGACCGAGTGGGTGGCCAGACTGCCCGCCGTGGTCTCCGCACTGAACGGAGAGGTGACCAGATTGATAGATAAGAAGCCCGTAAATGCCATCAAGTCTAAAAAGGTGACGAGCAAGCCCTCTGCCGTCTCGCGCGGGCGACCCGTTGGTTTAGAGGAGCAGCAATCGCCGATTGCGCTTCCATCGGATGTTGACGTCCGGTACCTCTATCAACCGGGAGAGCTTGAAGGTGGCAGCCGCCGCGCGACTGATCCCGTGTGGTCTCTGAATGTATATCATCTGGATCGCTCTATTACCAAACCCGATGAGCCCGTGCTCTATTATTTGGCTGATGGTCCAACTCGCGGTTTTGTTCGCGAAGAACTTCTTATGGTGCCTTCTGACACCCAGCTACCCCCGATTGCTTAAATCAAGAGAGGTTCTGTATGTATTCCGTCTTGGTAACACGCGTCTTTTATCGTAGTACGCCGATAGTCCTAATTTTCGTTGACAGTACGTTTTCATAACGCCGTCTTTCATTTTAAATCCTCTATTTTGTGCTACATCTATAATGTGTTTTCCATCTTCTGTAGTTTCACTTAGTACTCGTTTATATCTATCCCAATTTAAATTGTTAGTTCTCTTGGACATTCCTTTCGCAGAGTTTTTATTAATTTTAATTTTAATTTTAATTTTTCTACGAAATAACACTTACTAGATAACGCTATCGCCCTATCTCCGCTGAATTCTATTTTGAAAAGTCCTGGCTCTCTTTCGCTCCATTTATCCAAAGCCAACCATTTATCTTTTTCTTTTTCAAACTCGTCTAGTAAGTTAGGTCTAATCAATTCCTCTATCGTTTTTCCACTAATCCTCCTATACATACTATCCGTGTCCATCTTATCGTATTAATTCAAAGTCTTCTCTTTTTACGTATTTGTCTAGAAATTCGTAGTAAAATTCCAACATTCTCAATTTAGCTAGTTGATAAACCGCTATTCCACAGTGGAAGGGCTCTTTACTGCACACCGGGGTTTTCGGGAAGATATTTCGTACGCATCTCCTATCTCTTCCAAATCATCAAAGAATGCAGATCTTAACGCTTTGTCAACACAGGTTTCGTCTTGTGTATATGTCGTATTTAAATGTCTCTCTTTTGCCTCTATCATTTTTCCACAACACGAATTGCCTAATAATTTCATTATATCCGCTACTGGTTTTCTTATTTGGTTCTACATCGCCTGTTCGTCTTGCGGCTGTAACTTCTTTTGCGAACCATTCGAAGGGTTTACCACTAATATAATCTATAACACGATGAACTCCCGTTATTTCTAGGCCGTGTTTTAAATACCATTTCAATAGTGGCGCGTACAGCAGTACTTTGGTGGCCGACATAGATCCCACCAATTTTCTTCCATTTCCTCTAGTTCTTCCAGTATCTTCCAAATATTTTATCATGTGTGCTGGAACCTCATCAACATCTACTTCTCTGTTTATAAAAAGTGGAGACATTTCAGAAAACTTATCTTTTAAGTTGTGTGGAACTTCTATATCCACCTACCAAACAAACCCAAACCAGTCTCCAGATAAAACTCTTTTACAAAACTTTTTAATAAATTTAGGATTATGTGGGGTATCTATATGACGTATTGTTTCTTTTCCACACGGCATATCTTTATTTAATGTAGATAAATATAACGCGTTTGCATCATACCCCAAAATAGCCTTGCAAGGTTTGTTAATTCCATTTGATCCAAATAATCTAATATTTGAAACACCGGCTTCTGCATAGCGTGTAAATACGATTGATGGACCCCCGACTAGAGCGTCTTTCATCATTTCGTATGTTTCTTCTTTTGGTGCATATAGAGCCCCCTCCGGTATAACCACCTTTATAGATTTGTGTTCTTTAATGGTCCTCCTCAACAATAAATATTGTATAGCCACATCCGGTAGTGTTACCGCATCTTTGAAAATATCCACACCTCTGTGTTTATAAAATTCACACATTTTTTCTACCGCTTCTAGGAACGGTGCTACATCTAAATCGTTATAATATTTCAACCAATCTCTGAAAGTTTTCATATTCTTTTCTTCGAAAATTCTACGACATTTACTTAATTCTGTTTCATCTAGTAACATTTTATTTTCCCCGATAGTTTGGAATACCAATTCTCTATATCAGGCAGTCCTGGGTAATCAAGTTTGTCTGGAGAATCGAACCACTCGTAAGGAAAGAAAGATTTCTGTCCTTTGCAGTCGTAGGCTTTTATCCAACTATCGTAACTTACACCCGGTCCTAGGTAAAGTATTACATCAAGAAATCTAAACTCCGGAGTAAATAGAAATATTGTCGCGTTTGCCCGTTTTCCGACCATTACTTTCTTTGTTGTTGCAGATAGTTCAACTACTAAATATTTCTTTATTAAGTTTATATCGTACTTACTGCTGTTAAAACCTGAAACCGGTATTTGCTCTATCCACTGTTCGATCTTGGCGATTTGGTTTTTACGTAAATGTTCTGTATTAAACCCATATCTTGACCACACTTCTTCTCTTATAGCTTTTCCCCTGAATTTCAAATCTTCTACAAATTTTTCTATAAGTTTTGCAGGATCTTTATCACAAATATGAGTTACTGTTCCTGAGAAATTATCTCCTACACTAACACTTACCGGAACGTGCTCAGCTTCGTACTCTAAACTATTACCTAGCGTTTTAAGTAATTCTTTAGAATTAGGTGGGTTGAGATACGCCTCAAAATCATATACTATCTGATATGGATAAAGAGTAGTGTCGCAACCGATCTTTATATCTTTACCCGTTCTTTGGAATTCGCATTCCCACATAACTACTAGGTTAGGTTGATTATTTGCTTCTTCTAATAAATGTATCTCTTCTCATAGTGGATGCGCGTTCTTCTTTTCTATGCTTTGCATGAATCTCACACCCGTGCCAGTAACAGCCGTGATATTGATATACGGTATTGTTTGGCAGTATCCATCTACTGGAGCTCCTAAAATCCATCTTTCACCCACGTGTCCGCACTGTTCGTGGTGAATGTGAATTCCCTCCCGCTTTTCCACAGAATACATCCAATCGATCGCCCCATAACTGTTAGAACCTTTTGGGTAAAACGCTTTCTCGAACGACGAACGCGGGCACTCTAAATAATTACCGTCACATACTATTTTTGTCTCACCTTCATACATGTTGGTCCGTGTCTCTTCATATTACTCGCTTTTGTGAATCTCTGTTTACAATTATTGCAGGCGTAAGTTTTAGATAGGTTTTTAAGGTTTTTTATCAGAAATGCGTGATTATTAAACAGTCCTATTGTCATTGGTTTATTACCTATTTCATTATAGTGCGCTGGTACCTTTTTCAACCACCATACATTACATTCGGTGGGTTGATATACTTCTATACCGATTTTAAAAAACTCTTCAACCTTTTTCAGATCTGAAAAAGGAACTGGTGAAACAACATTACTACCGAAATATTGCTTACTAAGTTCTTCCGCTTTTTCTGTACATCTGTCAGGTCTGATCTTTTTATCAAGGTGCATAGCTAGACACCTGAACAGACAAAGATCGTCATTATACTTATCTAAAGAATACATACCTTTTCTATTCCTCAACCATTCTGGAAGTTCTCCTCCTGCTACTTCTTTGGATTGTAGTCCCAAATCTATTCCCCTACTTCCCTGTATTAACTTTACAAAAACCTCTACCCATCTTACAAACTTCCACTTTGTATTCGGTCTGTCTATTTTATCGGACATTATTCGTGTTTGCTCCTTATCTGACAGCCATTTTTTAACGGTTTTCATTGATGATAGTGGTTCGCTACCACCGAGATTTTTGTGAAATATTAGAGTTTTAGGTTTTCCATTTTTAGTTTCCTCCATATGTTCTAGCTTGTAAGAATATGAATATCTCAAATAAAAATTTGTTGTTAGATACGGAGCGAGTTTATCGGACATGCGTTCGGACTCGTTGATGTCAATGTTTTTTACGAAAGGATAATGTAACTACCCGTCTTCCATTTTCTACCTTTTCCAATTTTTCATCGTGAGCCCCCAATATTTCTTCACCTTTTTCCACTATCGCGCGAACTATAGATTTTTTCTTATTATTTGGTATTGGGCGTCTCAAATTATTGGTGCTTGAAGGTAATTCTTTAGAATTAATTACACTAGCCCTTAACCCCGCAATACCTTCTTTTTGAATTCTGTTACCAACTTCCTCTGCTAGTGAGAGGTCTTTAAAGGCTCCTCGTTTGTGGGCGCGGGTAAACCGCTTCATAAACGCCTCATTCTTTGTGGAGTTTATCAGCTTTGTCAACCCCCTAACTCTCAACCGTTTACTATAAGTAATCCCTAGAGATTCGGCTTCTCTTCTCAAACTTTCCATTTCTGACGTTATCATATTTTCTGTAATATAACCAATGAAATTTATCTGTTCAATTGGTCGTGAAAACATTATGTTTTTTTTCACGTCCAATTGAATATAAACATATATATATATATAATGGAGTGTGAGACTTGTTGTAAGACGTTTACTCGTAAAGACTATCTACGAAGGCATCTAGCGAGATGTAGAAAAAATCCTTGTGTCCCCCCGCAATTTCAATGCCCCAGATGCCATTGTAAATTCGTTAGTGCCCAAACTCTTTGTAGACATAAGCAATTACGCTGTCAGGTGGCTACAGGTGAACGTGGTAGACTAGAGCTGGTAGAATTAGTTGCTGATCTGCGAAATCAATTAGCTATATTGGAGGAGAAAAATGGGGTGTTGGAATATAAACTATCTCATTGAAATTAATTTTGTAAAAATTAGATAATTATTTTCTCATAAATTTGCTGTCGGGAAAATATTATGTTTTTTTTTTTTCACGACCAATTTTTCGGGGGTGGTGGGGGACAATTTCCTCGTTAATCAATTTTGGATTTTCCGGGGGTGGTGGGGGTAGTGTAGAGGGGTGGAAACGATACCAACGTAGGTGGTATCATTTTGACTCCCTATATACTACTGGGGATAATTCTGTAAGAGTTCGAGGGCTGTGAAAATGTTTGCGTTATGCACAGCGGGACTTTATAGTAGTCATGTATGGGAAGTATGAGCTTGATCAGTGGAAAACTGTAGTACTAGTTCCGTACGAGCCAAAAATTATAATTTTTGAGCCAAAAATCCCAAAATCAGAACGGGATATTTACAGAAAAAAAGTATATTCAGCCCTGAAATTAGGATAACCTGACAGGTCCTTACAACACCAGAGTCACGTAGCCCCACTCCCCAAAAGTAATAGTACTAGTACTATTCTTATTACTTTTATAATGGGTATAACCGGATTCAACTCTCACGTACTAGAAAGCCAAAAATATACCTGAGAGTCAAACCGGGGATATCGGGATTCCGGTAAGAATGCATCGCCCTGTTAAATGTACCCTTCGCATGCTGCCAACCAACCGCCCAAACACGTACATGAAGTTTCAAGTCAATCGGACATAGAGTTGCAGAAATAATGGATAGTCCAAAACTTCCCCAAATGCTGCCAAATATTTAACACACTCTAAGTAATTTGACCTTGAGCATGTGTTTGTTTGTTTGTTTGTTTGTTTGTTGTGCTTTAACGGCCTATCAACAGCTATGGTCATTTAAGGCCGGGTCAATGGGTTTAGTGCTAAATCCCATAATATTACCTGTACAAGTACATGTTCATGTTCAAGTACATCTACAAATGGGGGGAAAATCCCAAAATCAGAACTGAATATTTACAAAAGCAGTACGATCAGTAATAATATTACTACTTTTATAATGGGCAATAACCCAATTCAACTCTCAGGTAACAAAAGGGCCAATGATAAAAACGTACCTGAGGGCCAAACCAGGCAAATCGTGATTCCTATAAGGAGGAACCCCTACCGTTAATTTACGGCATCGCGTTCGCCCGACTACCACCCACCCTTGAGCATGTGTGCCTCATGGGTGGGATGTGGAATGATTTGATTTAATGGTGTTTGTTTACAGCCTGTCAACAGCTAAGGTCATTTTTGTCCGGATTAATGGGGTTGAATCCCATAATGGCACACATGTACGTTACCTGCTGTGATGAGGGGGGGGTCCCAATTCAGAACCGAATATTTACAGAAAAAATATATATTCGGCCTAAAATTAGAATGACCTGGCCTGGTGCCAGGTCCTCACCACACTAGAGTCACTTAGCCCCACTCCCAAAAGTAATAGGATTAGTACTAATATTATTACCGATACTTTTATAATGGGTCATACAGAGTAATACTGTTACCGAGTACCTGAATTACTTCGGAGTTTAGGATTTTAGGATCAAATACAAGCTAACGTTTCATATACATGTATAATAAATGTTCAAAGCCAGTCTGGTATACTTATATAATTTATATTGTGTTGGTAGACACATGTAATTTACACAAATTGATACATAAAACTGCTGAATTTGAAATGACATTTAAAAATATACCTTTAATCAGCTTGAGACAGAAGTGCCACGTCCAGATGCCATTGCTATCACTATTTTGATCTCTCCAGAAGCAAGCTCAACAAATAGTTTATGCCATATTGAGCCTGAATTAGAGATTAGGCTATAAAAAAGTACGTTGGTTCTCAAACATGGGGTTTGCAGAATGTGACGCGTGAGGACGGATTTTTTTATATACATGTATATTAGTTATTCGTCTATGATTATTTTCATGTTGTCAAATGCATATATGTTCTATAAAGTTACTATAACCACTTTAGACGTGAAAAATTAGCAGATTTCATCACACTTGGTTGGATTTAACATATTTCTGCGTGATAGTGTTTCTATTTGATCATGTGGCGAATTACAGTACGATTTTATTATTCCATGTCGATAAAATGCTTGATGCGCAGAGAGTACTTTTTTATGGCCTGAAGCTCGATTAACACGATTAAAAAAAATACTTTATTTCGAAACATGAAATTCGTGCTCAGAAATTTTATAATCCTATTTTAATCAGACTAATAACTGCAAACAGTGTCACATAATTCAATTTATTTCATACATACATGTACATGTATCGGACATTGATGTATAGGGTGCATATAATATAAGCTGTCATGGATGGATATTCGGATGACCAGATGGAATGATGAAAACTATATACATGTACACCTAGTCAAACCGAGTAATTCTAACTCTATAGCATGAACATTTGACCACTTTGAAAAAAATAATTCTCATCTCCCCTGAGCCTAAAATAAATTGCTAAATTATTATTTTAGTCATATATTTAAAAATAAATATAGAAATAATTTTTACACTAGTTTTACACCAATGTTAACACAAGAAATCAGTAAAACTGATGGAAGTACCCATAAACAACGTAAGGCAAAAACACTTTCAATCTGACTTATGATTATAGAGAAATGTGGCCTCTTTGTGCACAGATTCCCTCCTTTGGCAGCCTAACAAAGCAATCTTTTAATTAATAATAAATCACGAAAATGTAGCCTGTTGGCACACGAATCCCCCCAGTGGCAGATTGGAGAAACTGTGGAGAAGTTAATTAATCAAAAGTGATAAGTATTCATAAGAACATGTACATGTGGGAACGAATTGTTAAATTGAGGGGAACGAATTAATAAAAAAAAATAAAATTCTACGTCCCCTGTGGGGCTCCGTATCATTCAGTATTTCAGCACTAACTTCAATTGTAGTACTTCATTTCATAAACGTTTCATAAACTTGTTAATTGAACTGACATACACAACTATCTCCATCTGTCTTTGATAGTTGTAGGTAGAAAAGTGTGGTGTAGGACAACATTTGTTCAGCTGCAATTTTCTAATGCTGAAATGTCAATGCTGATTTGTACTACCTCAGATCCATTTCAATGCTGAATTCCTGATTTTCAATGCTGATTTACCACGAAAATATGCTTATCTGGAGCCCTGAGGGGCCATGTTAGAACTAAAATAAAATTGTGTTTCTTTGTTGTAACACGATACACCTATATGTATGCCGTAGGTTTATATTATTTGGACTGTGTCTCCGTGTGTCTGTCCGTCCGTCTGTGTCCGGTTCGACGGAGTTTAGAAATTCTGCTATAACTTCTATATTCCTTGAAGGATTGCTTAAATATGCCAACACATCATACTTGTGGACAAATGACACACATCCATGCTGCCCTTAATATGACCTTGACCTTTTTGACCATGACAACGTTTTCACACATAATTTCGCCGGAGCTTCTCATTTATGTCATAACTTCTATATCCCTTTATTTCAATACATCATAGTTGTGGACAAATGCCACACATCAATACTTCCCTTAATATGACCATGACCTTCTGACCTTCATAAATGTGCTTGTGAATACTTATCACTTTGGTTAATTAACTTTGCCACAGTTTCTCCAATCTGTGGGTATTTGTGTGCCGACAGGCCACATTTCTTGTTTATTGATAGTTTAAGACCTTGTTCAGTAACAATGTTTTACGATACATATTCAACACTGGTACATGCACAATTAAAACAGCAAACAGATGAAATAAATGTTGAGTGCAGGTTTCATGCCTAAACCAATCCTAACATTCCGAGTCGTGTTACAGGAAACAAATATTTGTTTAAGAATGACCTTTGATCTCATAAGATGCTTCATCTTATCACCCTGGTAAATAGAGAATACCAGCCTAGTGTCTGTTGATATGAAGTTATCAAGGCTATGAAAGGCGTAGGAATTCCGAGGCTCGCTGCCATTTCCGAGCCGAGCGTTATCAGGTATCGTCTTATGTTTGGCGATATTTTTTGTTGAAAATAACTCGGAAAATTTCACGTTGTGTCATTCCACTGATCATGTAAATGCCTGCTGCGACATTATGTTATCAGTCAGTACGTATTGGGTCAATACAAAACTTGTTAATTGATAAAAGTCTAATTTTAATATTCCTAAGAAGAACATAGATAATGTGTAAGATTGCTGTCAATCGCTTAAGTTTAAAGCATACATATATTAAGACAATGCTTTCCAACACAGTAATAATTGTTATGCCAATATATATTAAATACCCATGTACATTCAAATCATTTGAATCATCAATTTCATCATTGCCAAATTGGCTAATTAAGTTCTCATTTTTTATTTGTTTGATTGCATTTTGGACTGATAATTCATACTTTGTATTTTTGTTCTTGTATTTGTAAAACGTTGAGGAATGTACTTTAATTTGTGGAATTATCATATCTGATTCATTTACGAATAAGCTGTCCATTGTAATCATTGATATTGTATCATAATCAAATAGATGAAGAATAATGGCCAAATGTATGACATGTAAAGTGGAGGAACTATTGTAATTACAATTTTCAATTCTTGCACATGTATATGTTGTACAGAGCTTTGCTGGTCTATACAAGACGGTTACATGCTGTACATATATTCGTTGTACAGAGCTATGCTGGTCTATACAAGACGGGTATGCGCTGTACATCTATTCGTTGTACATACAGAGCAATATTGGTCCTATACAAGACGGGCACATGCTGTGCATGTACACGTTGTACAGAACTATGCTGGTCTATACTAGGCTGGCACAGGCTGTACATGTATATGTCGTACAGAACTATGTTGGTCTATATGAGACGGACAGATGCTGTACATGTATACGTTGTACAGAATTATGCTGGTCTATTTGAGACGGGCTTATGCTGTGCATGTATACGTTGTACTGAACTATGCTGGTCTATTTGAGACGAACATATGCTGTACATGCATACGTTTTACAAAATTTATAAATAGGAGTAAAGTCTAATATTATTGGGGGTAATATTTTCAACTTTGGCGTAAAAAGCCCCCATCTTTGTTCCCGTAAATCCAATACCAACAGTGTTGGAGGGGTTAGGTGTATGGACACAGGTTTTAATCCCAATCTGTGAATGTTTGTTTACTAAAGAGGTTTCGTGATTAAGAAATGTAGGTAATAAACCCTATAAACCCATCAAGTCCAGATTAAGAAATGTAGGTAATAAACCCCATAAACCCATCAAGTCTACTTAACCCCACTTCCATCCAATTCTCGATTTGAGTTGGGGGGTTGGAGTTGGGGGAATTGGTTGAGGTTTGGAGTAGGTCCCATCGAGTCCAATTTCCCCCTCTTCCGTCCAATTCTCGATTGGAGTTGGGGTGGGTTTTGTGAGTTCCCTATCACGACCCTCTTCCGCCCAATTCTCGATTAATGGTAGAGGTAATTCTCCAATCCCCGATTGGTGCTGGTAGAGGGGGTCCGTGTGTATACCGTCGGGTTGTACTCGCCTCTTGTCGTAATAGGCCGATAGTCCTAACTTTTGCTGCGTAATAATATTTTTCATAACGCCGTCCCTCATTCGGAATCCGCGATTTTTACACATGTATCGTTCCCCGGTGTCGTCTTCTTCCTTTCTTCACCAGGTCAACGCTTTCTTATATCGGTTCCATGTTAGCGCGTTCTGCCGGGCAGACAACCCTTTTGCGGAATGTTTTATTTTTCCCTCCGTTTTCTGCGGTAATTTCTCCGCAAAGGAACACTTGCTCGATAGAGCAATGGCCCGATCTCCGTGAATTCTACCTTGAAAAGACCAGGCGTTCTGTTAGACAGTTCACAAGTCACCAACCAACAGTTGTTCTTCCTCTTGTATTCAGCGCGCAGGTGGGGTTTTACCATACTGTCCAAACTTCCGTATTTCTCGTTTCCTTGCGCCGGTTTCGCACTTACTCCCATGTATAGACTGTCAGTATCCATTTGTATTAATTCGAAATCTGTTCTGTCCACAATTTTATTTAAGAAACCGTAATAGAATTGTAACATTCTCAGTTTAGCTAGTTGGTACACAGCTATCCCGCAATGGAACGGTCTATTCATAACCGCATTCACTTTTCTAGAAGATATCTCGTACGAGTCGCATCTCCTCCAAATCGTGGAAGAACGCAGATCTCAAAGCTTTGTCTACACATTTCTCGTCTTTCGTGTATGTTGTGTTAAGATGCGTCTCCGGAGATTCTATCATTTTGCCGCAACACGAGTTGCCTATAAATTTCATTATGCCCCCAATGGGGGCTTCATTCACATCCTTGTCACCGGTTCTCCGCGCTTCAGTAACTTCTCTTACAAACCAGTCAAATGGGCGACCTTTTTTCTACATAATACGCCTATATATTCCGGTAAGGACAAGTCCTTGCTGTAAATACCACTTCAGTAGGGGGTGTATATCAGCATCTTCTTAGCTTCCATGTCCCCAACTAGTTTATTGCCTGTTCCTCGTTTACGGCCCGTATCTTTCAAATATTTTAACATGTGCTCTGTGTCACTTCCTCCTCCTCAACTACTCGGTTAATAAATAATGGGGACATCTCTGAAAATTTATCTTTCAATGCTGTAAGAACCTCTATGTCCACCTCAACAAATCCGAAGAATTTATCGTTTAATATTCCGTTGGTAACTTTATTTAGGCCTTCTGGATCGTGTGGATTTTCTGGGGTGGGGTAAACTACTTCCTTACCGCAGGGCATCTCCCTAGATAGCATAAATAAATACAGAGCGTTAGCGTCCAACCCCAATACCGCGGCACAACTTTTCCCCTCGCCTTCTGGTGTTGAACTAATTTGTGTGACCCCGCCTTCCGCGTATCGGGAAAATACGATTGACGGTCCCCCGACCAGCGGGCCTTTCAACATTTCGTACACCTCAGCAGAGGGTGCATACAGCGGTTCACATTCTGCGGCGGCCTCTGCACTTTCCTTAGTTCTATAGGATTTTACGTATAGGAATAAGAATTGTAGCGCAACTCCGGGCAGGGTAACCGCGTCTTTAAACATGTCAATACCTCTATCCTTGTAAAAATTGGACATCTTACCTATCGCCTCTACAAATGGGGATACGTCCAAATCATTATAATATCTCAACCAATCCCGGAATGTCTTCATATTTTTATCGTTATCAATCCTATTACACTCTTCCAGCTGCGCTTCATTTATTTTTTCTTTAGGATTAAGTTGGTTGCCCCAGTAATCGATACATGGATAATCTAATTTATCTGGGGAATCGAACCATTCGTATGGAAGTGGGACTTTTCCCCTTCGCAATCGTATGCCTTTATCCACTTGTCGTATGAGGTTGCTGGGCTCATGTATAATTTTACGTCTAGAAATCTAAACTCGGGTGTAAATAGGAATATCGTCGTGTTTGTCTTTTTGCCCACTAGCACCTTTGGTGTGGTGTCGGTCAATACTCCGACGAAATGTTTTTTTATGAGATTTATATCGTATCGGCTACAATTAAACACATTTACGGGAACTTGATCGATCCATCTATTTATTTCGCGTTGCTGGGTAACGGGAAGTTTGTCTACATAGGTGGGCATATGTTCTTTACCAACCGCTTCTCGTATATTCTTACCCCGTTTCTGTATGTCCTCCATAAAGAACGCCACCAATTTGGAGGGATCTGTTTCACATATGTGAGTTATTTCGGTGCATAACGTATCGCCGATACTCACGCTTATGGGAACGTGCTCACTTACAAACACGAGATTACCTTTCTTACTCCTGCATCGACTATCGCCTTCACTAGTTTTCGATATATACGCTGCACACCCGTGCCAATAACACCCGTGAAATTGGTAAGCTGTGTTGGGTTCCCCACAAAATATGTCGACTGGCGCTCCTGCCACAAGTCTCTCACCGCCGTGGCCGCAGTGCGCAGTGTGAATATGGGGTCCGGTGAACGAGTTTAACCAACTTGTTGCCTTCTTACTCGCGTGAGATCTGGGGTAAAATGCCTTTTTCGAACGCAGATGCTGGTCTGTCGATCTGAGCGCCTTTGCACGTGAGCTTCGTCTCCCCTCGCATACATGTGCTCGCGTGTCTTTTTAAATTATTAGATTACGTGAATCTCTGATCGCAGGCACCACAACAATATGTCTTGGTGACCTTGTCCATGTCGGTAATCAAGAACGCGTGATTGTTGTTAATTCCTATTTTCATTTTCTTCGTCCCGAGTTCGTCATAGTGCGCCGCCACTTTCCTTAAATACCATGTACCGTCCGCAACCGGCTCATACACCTCAATTCCTGTCTGACACCACTCCTCCACTTTTTTGAGGTCATCGAACGGTATAGATCCGGACGGCCGCTTCCATCCTTTATTTTTACAGAAATCCAAATATTCTTGCGCTAAAACTTGCGTCGCTGTTAAGCATCGGTCCGCCCGGAGTTTAGTTGTGTGGAGAACTATGCACCTGAATACACAATGGTCGTCGTTGAATGTGTCCAATGGTTTCATCCCTTACGGTGTCGCAACCATTCTGGAAGCATCATTTTTCCTAGGAGGGCAGTTTTCGGTACCCGCCGTTGTGGTGCCTTCGACCGTAATTCGCGAACTTTTAGGGAATACCTTACGGGGCTTTTAATACAGTTTTTACGGGTGTAGGTCACCACTTTTTTACCGCATTGGGTGGAATTGGAGATTTGCTCTTTAGGGGCGTTTTCATCTACTAACTCACTGACCAGTTTGTGAGATAAATTATATTTCCTCGTCATCCGTCTCGTATTTTTTATGACAGTCGGCATAATCTCTTTCTATATACTAGTAAATATACTTTCCCAATCCTGGGAATCAATTAATAATTATAAAGAGATTGTGTTTCTTCTTCAATATGGTGTGTTCGTACAAACGCTCTCAAACTATAAAATTATAAATTAATAATAAAAAAAAAATATTTTAATTAATAATTTTATAATTTTTTCAAAATTTAATGAATTATTGGATTATAACAGGATTTTTGGTACCCCGAGGGCGACCAACTGATCTCTTCGGCCCGATAAATCCAAACCCTCCTGCTGGGCCCGGATCTCCGAATATCCAATCTAATTCGCGAATTGAGATTGGGGGTCTTTCGTCCACAGATTGGTAAGCCGTCGAGATCCTATATGTTATTTCTTTTTAACCCATGAGGCCGGTACATTTCCCCAAGCCCCGGCAATATCTAACAGAGCGGTGTGATCAAGAACAGATTTAGGCCTTTTCTGTTCCGTTCCGTAATATACATACGCAGATATTAATGTTCAATACCAATAATATTGGATCATAATTAATTTTAAGAAAATTACAAACACCAATATTATTTAAATTGTTTACTGCGTATTACACGCAACACGTTGCTGTTTACTGCGTATTACTGATTATTTACTGCGTATTACTGATTATTAAATAAAATTCAGCAACATTTCATCAAATACTTATTTTTTAAAATATCACAATTCCCTCCAATTGTCCAACCCCAATCCATCAACACTGTTGACATTGTATGGTATTGGTGCTGCTCCCGAGCGGGGTGGTGTTGTAACTTTTCCCCCCAATTTATCTCGCAGTTTTAACCTAAATTTATCCCAATCGGTATTCTCAATCTTGGGAATGGTGGCGTGCGCCTTAGTTCTAATAGTATTTTTTAAATCCTCATATCGAGAGATCTCCTCCACCACCAACTCAAATTCAGTGTCTGATATATTGTTATCGGTTAACGCATTGGACACGATAACGTCGATGCTATTTTTCTTAGACCTCGCGAGAACCGATATTCTGTCGTGCTTTCTACTTTTATTTTCGAATTCTCTCCCCACTACTCTAAACGCCATACACAGCAGTCCTGCTCCAGCGGCTACACCACTCAAACCCGCGGCAATAACAATGCAGCGGTTCCGGCCCAACCCAGTATGAAACGGACGATATCAAGGTGCTCACCCCCTCCGCTATATTTGTAGCTCGTCTATACTTTTTAGCATTTACCCTCCGAGTTTCCCCCTCTTGTTTTAGAATCTGCTGTATCTCGAAGATATTTTTCAACCTGAAGTTTGACGGGGTCAAACTCCTATCCGCCAATTCCAACCCCAATCGCGGATTGGAATTGGGTGTTGAAACAGGTTGTAGGTTCAACGGTATTAAATGTTCACTCGTCATAAATCAAGTTCAATTAACAATGTTACAACAGTGGAAGAACTCGCTGGGTCAGCGATTTTCGTAACAAAGTTAATAACACTACCTTCGGAAAGTCTTATTGTATTATCACCGGCGAACAAAACCAGCCCTGACCTCTGTCCAGCGAGCTTAGTGACACCAATCGCCAGTTCTTCCCCAATCAGTACGAGATTTACGGTGACCGCGGCCACAGAATTACCCTTAAAATTAACCGAGCAGACCGCCATTCGTAGAGGCGTACCTGGAGCTGTCATGACGTACCCCCATATATATTTATCGCGTTGGAACCGAACGAATATTCATAGGCTTCATTTTCCAACGGCCCCCTCTCCTCTGCCCAAACTGTGATGATGGGGTTTATGCGGCGTAATAACTTAAACTGCTCTACAGATGTGTGTCCAACAATGCGGCAAACTTCTCGATAGCGGTATGGGCCTCAACACGAACCTTTTCAGAGGTCTCCTCAAGGGCTTTATGAGCGGCTCTACGAACACGTTTCAGTTTATCGGAAACTTCCATAAACTCTGTATGGGCCTCTTCCCTAAATTCGGTTATTTTTCCGCCTAGTTCAGTAAGTGCTGCATGATCCTCTTCCCCAACTTGGATTATTTTCCCGCCGAGATCCTTAAATCTTGTATGTGCCTCTTCGCGAACTTGTGCAGTCGTCGTCAGGATGTCTACTCTAAGCTGTGCTATACTCCTGTGGATCTCGTTCGCGGCCGCCGACATAGTTATATTGATCAGTGATATGGTTTCTTCGGTAGTTAAAAAATCACCTGTGGGGTTGGATCCGGAGTACCCGTCGGGAACATCATTGTTACTCGGATTCTTTGAATTTATATCCTAAATTTTCAATAAATTGAAGAACTACCTGGTCCGTATATACTCATAATGTTGGATGTTATAAATTATATTACGAACTTGAGTATAATTCTTTGAATTAATTTGCAATTTCTAGGACGACCGAAATCGGGTAATAGTTCTTCAACTCTATCGCTTGATCATCACGAATAGAGACCGTAAATTCGTGGATATATCCCGATTCCAAAACTTTCATCTCGGGGCATGGGAAGTCTAAGGTCACAGTTTCCCCAAAGAAACAATCACTAGCTTGCACGGTTTTCAGTAATGTGCTGGGGGCTCCATCCAAAAAGTTGTACGACGTGTTCAACTGGCTCAAATGTATTTTGAGGGTTTTGGTAAAGGCTAGATCCACATGCACATCTCCAACAAATCTTTGGCCCCGAGGGGAAACAATCTTTTTAAGGGGACCTCTGAAACCGAGGCGAATGCCTAATGGGTCTGATATAGTTATCACAGCGCCTTCGGGGGCAGTTAATGTTGCAAGTCCAGTAGCCTTCGATACTGTGAGGTTGGCTTCGTCGCCAAGCTCTGTGGGAACAAAGTCTATGAGCTGTCTTGCTCCCCACAACCCGAGAGGCAGCTTTACACTTACTTGGCGTCCATCCTTCACATAGTAAAACCCTTCGCGCTCCCCCGAGTTTCGCCACCCAACCGTGATGGTGATTGATCTGAGGCCTAACCGGCGTTTTCCGCAGCAGTTGTCGATTGACTTCTGAAGTTCACAACTCTCTTTTTGAACATTAGTGATAGTAGCAAACATAATAATATATTTCAATGGATACCAAGGCATTTAGCTTTCATTATAATGCAAAGTACGCGGCTGGGGGAGTGTATGACACTAAGGCTGGCGCTCCCCGACTGGTGCACCCCACTATCCAAGTTCGCGGCGAAAAAGGCTTTCAAACCAACTTCCCCGACATCTTTGAACAATATAGGCTGCCCAAGATTACTGCAATGGAGGCCGTGAATGGGTGGAAAGCAACACCGATGCTGTTTTGGCAGAATCAGCTCAACCTCGCCGTATGGTGCGCAACAGCCGGATGCGGGGTTTCCTCTCAGGACCATCTGGCCGTGGAGGATCCCTTCTTGGGGGCCGTTTACAACTTACTATTAGGAGGATTATCAAAGAACTAGGTATTCCACTACCTCAAAACGACGCCTGGAATCCCATTTCCAACGCATACGACCGCAGGGCGTTCGAAAGACTGTGTAACGAATTTAACGTTTCAAGAGACGCGGACTGGAGACAGAAAGAGTTCTGGTACACTTTCGGTTTAGGTGGCGTTTACATAACGGGTATGGGGTTTCTGAAGCACCCAAAGGATCCACCACCACCAATAGAAACAAAGAATACCGACTTCGTGCCACCAGTACCATGGTCTTTCAAATCGGCCCACGTTGATTTCATTCAACAACCTGCGTGGGTAAATACCGCGTGGGGATCATTTATGTTAGATACAAGCACTGGATTTACTCAGGCCGGGGTTACTCGCCTCAACGACTCCATTCGCACATACGTCTGGGCCATCCTCGGCTCACAGAAACAAATGCTCAGTGCTATACTGGGCACGGGAAGGGCGTTCGACGCGCAAAAACAGTTCTTCGCAAATGTAGAGGACGCCATCTCAGCTAAGGTGGACCTGGAGAAGGCGATCAAGCAGTATCAATACGTTTTGCAGAATGCCAGCACCCCAGTAGACTATGTATTTGGAATAGGTCTTTATATGGCGCCGAGCAATATGATACTACGAGACGACCCGGTTGACGGTTACAATAGTCAGATCGTAATCGCCACCGTCAATCAAAACATCGGCCACAGCGGGAACGTGAACGCGGATATCATCAAGCGCACCCCCAACATGCTCGCGTTCTACTGTGTTGAGATTGGAAGTGGAACCGATTTCATAAAACCGCAAGCACCCACGCCACCACGAAGCACACTATCAAGTTCCAGGTCAGGAGCGGGAACCAGTGTCACAGCCCACGAGGATAAAACATTAGGGCTAGTCGTCAATGTGCCGCGCATGATAGTTTATATTCCAACACCCCATTTTTATCCTCCAATATAGCTAATTTATTTCGCAGATCAGCAACTAATTCTACCAGCTCTAGTCTACCACGTTCAACTTTAGCCACCTGCCAGCGTAGTTGCTTATGTCTACAAAGAGTTTGGGCACTAACGAATTTACAAGGGCATCTGGGGCATTGAAATTGTGGGGCGACACAAGGAAACTTTCTACGTCTCGATAGATGCCTTGGTAGATAGTCTTTACGCGTAAACGTCTTACAACAAATCACACACTCCATTATATATGTATATGTATATGTATATGTTTATATTCAATTGGACGTGAAAAAAACATGATGTAAATTTTCACGTCCAATTGAACAGATAAATTTAATAGGTTATATACAGAAAATATGATAACGCCAGAAACTAGAGCAGAAATAGAAAGTTTGAGAAGAGAAGCCGAATCTCTAGGGATTACTTATAGTAAACGGTTGAGAGTTAGGGGGTTGACAAAGCTGATAAACGCCACAAAGAATGAGGCGTTTATGAAGCGGTTTACCCGCGCCCACAAACGAGCAGCCTTTAAAGACCTCTCACTAGCAGAGGAAGTTGGTAATAGAATTAAAAAAGAAAGTATTGCGGGGTTAAGGGCTAGTGTAATAAAACCTTCAAGCACCAATAATTTGTCCCAAATTAGACGCACAGGTGACCCAATACCAAATAATAAGAAAAAAGCTATCGTTCGCGCGATTGCGGCAGAAGGTGAAGAAATATTGGGGGCTCATGATGAAAGATTGGAAAAGGTAGAAAAGGGAAGACGGGTAGTTACATTATCCTTTCGTAAAAACATTGACATTAACGAGTCTGAACGCATGTCCGATAAACTCGCTCCGTATCTAACAACCAATTTTTATTTGAGATATTCATATTCTTACAAGCTAGAACATATGGAGGAAACTAAAAATGGAAAACCTATGACTATAATATTTCACAAAAATCTCGGAGGTAGCGAACCACTATCATCAATGAAAACAGTTAATAAATGGTTGTCAGATAAGGAGCAAACACGAATAATGTCTGATAAAATAGACAGACCAAATACAAAGTGGAAATTTGTAAGATGGGTAGAGGTTTTTGTAAAGCTAATACAGGGCAGTAGGGGAATAGATTTGGGACTACAATCCAAAGAAGCAGCAGGAGGAGAACTTCCAGAATGGTTGAGGAATAGAAAAGGTATGTATTCTTTAGATAAGTATAATGACGACCTTTGTCTGTTCATGTGTCTATCTATGCATATGACAAGTGCAAGGCCCGACAGATGCACAGAAAAAGCGAAAGAACTTAGTAAGCAATATTTCGATAGTAATGTAGTTTCACCAATTCCTTTTTCAGATCTGAAAAATATTGAAGAGTTTTTTAAAATCGGTATAGAAGTATATCAACCGACACAAGGTGATGTTTGGTGGTATAAAAAGGTACCAGCGCACTATGATGCACTAGGTAATAAACCAATGACAATAGGACTGTTTAATAATCACGCATTTCTGATAAAAAACCTTAAAAATCTATCTAAAATTTACGCCTGCGATAATTGCAAACAGAAATTCACGAAAGCGAGTAATATGAAGAGACACGGACCAAAATATATGAGAGGTGAGACAAAAGTAATATGTGATGGTAATTATTTAGAGCGCCCGCGTTCGTCGTTCGAGAAAGCGTTCTACCCAAAAGGTTCTAACAGTTATGGTGCGATCGATTGGATGTACTCTGTGGAAAAGCAGGAGGGAATTCACATTCACCATGAACAGTGTGGACACGGGGGTGAAAAATGGATTTTAGGAGCTCCAGTAGATGGATACTGCCAGAAACCAATACCGTATATCAATATCACGGCTGTTACTGGCACGGGTGTGAGATTTCATACAAAGCATAAAAAAGAAGAACGCGCATCCACAATGAGAAGAGATAAATGTATTAGAAGCAAATAATTCAACCTAGTAGTTATGTGGGAATGCGAATTCCAAAGAACGGGTAAAGACATAAAGATCGGTTTGCGACACTATCTATATCCATCAGATAGTATATGATTTTGAGGCGTATCTCAACCCACCTAATTCTAAAGAATTACTTAAAACGCTAGGTAATAGTTTAGAGTACGAAGCTGAGCACGTTCCGGTAAGCGTTAGTATAGGAGATAATTTCTCAGGAACCGTAACTCATATTTGTGATAAAGATCGTGCAAAACTTATAGAAAAATTCGTAGAAGATTTGAAAGTCAGGGGAAAAGCTATAAGAGAAGAAGTATGGTCAAGATATGGGTTTAATACAGAATATTTACGTAAAAATCAAATCACCCAGATCGAACAGTGGATAGAGCAAGTACCGGTTATAGGTTTTAACAGTAGTAAGTACGATATAAACTTAATAAAGTAATACCTAGTAGGTGAACTGGCATCAACAGCAAAGAAAGTAATGGTCGGAAAACGGGCAAACGCAACAATATTTCTATTTACTCCGGAGTTTAGATTTCTTGATGTAATACTTTACCTAGGACCGGGTGTAAGTTACGATAGTTGGATAAAAGCCTACGACTGTAAAGGACAGAAATCTTTCTTTCCTTACGAGTGGTTGGATTCTCCAGACAAACCGGATTACCCAGGACTGCCTGATATAGAGAATTGGTATTCCAAACAATCGGGGAAAATGTTACTAGACGAAACAGAATTAAGTTAATGTCGTAGAATTTTCGAAGAAAAGAATATGAAAACTTTCAGAGATTGGTTGAAATATTATAACGATTTAGATGTAGCACCGTTCCTAGAAGCGGTGGAAAAAATGTGTGAACTTTATAAACACAGAGGTGTGGATAGTTTCAAAGATGCGGTAACACTACCTGGAGTAGCTATACAATATTTATTGAGAGGAACCATTAAAGAACAAAAATCTTCAAAGACGATTATACCGGAGGATGCTCTATATGCACCAAAAGAAGAAACATACGAAATGATGAAAGACGCTCTAGTTGGTGGTCCATCAATAGTATTTACACGATATGCAGAAGCCGGTGTTTTAAATATTAGATCTAATTCCACAAGAATTAACAAACCTTGCAAGGCTGTTTTGGGGTACGATGCAAACGCGTTATATTTATCTACGTTAAATAACGATATGCCGTGTGGGAGAGAAACTATACACCATATAGATACCCCACATAACCCTAAATTTATTAAAAAGTTTTGTAAAAGAGTTTTATCTGGAGACTGGTTTGGGTTTGCGGAGGTGGATATAGAAGTTCCACACAACTTAAAAGATAAGTTTTCTGAAATGTCCCCAATATTTATAAACAGAGAAGTAGACGTTGAGGAGGTTCCAGAACACATGATAAAATATTTGGAAGATACTTGCAGAACAAGAGGAAATGGAAGGAAATTAGTGGGATCGATGACCGCCACTAAAGTATAGCTGTACGTACCGTTATTGAAATGGTATTTAAAACACGGTCTAGAAATAACGGGAGTTCATTGTGTTATAGATTATATTAGAGGAAAACCATTCGAATGGTTCGCAAACGAAGTTACAGCCGCAAGACGAACAGGCGATGTAGAATCAAATAAGAAACCAGTAGCGGATATAATTAAATTATTAGGAAACTCGTGTTGTGGAAAAATGATAGAGGCAACGGAGAGACATTTAAATACGACATATAGACAAGACGAAATCTGTGTTGACAAAGCATTAAGATCTGCATTCTTTGATGATTTGGAAGAGATAGGAGATGCGTACGAAATATCTTCCCGAAAACCCCGGTGCTCAGTAAAGAGACCATTCCATTGTGGAATAGCGGTTTATCAACTAGCTAAATTGAGAATGTTGGAATTTTACTACGAATTTCTAGACAAATACGTAAAAAGAGAAGACTTTGAATTAATACAGATGGACACGGATAGTATGTATATAGGAGTTAGTGGAAAAACGATAGAGGAATTGATTAGACCTAACTTACTAGACGAGTTTGAAAAAGAAAGAATAAATGGTTGGCTTAGAATAAGTGGAGTGAAAGAGAGCCCGGGCTTTTCAAAATGGAATTTAATGGAGATAGAGCGATAGCGCTATCTAGTAAGTGTTATTTTGTAGAAAAAATTAATTATATTAACAAAAACTCTGCGAAAGGAATGTCCAAGAGAACAAACAATTTAAATTGGGATAGATATAAACGAGTACTAACCGAAACTACCGAAGATGGAAAACACATTATAGATGTAGCACAAAATAGAGGATTTAAAATGAAAGACGGTGTTATGAAAAAGTACTGTCAACAAGAATTAGGACTCTCGGCGTACTACGATAAAAGACGCGAGTTATCAGACGGAATACATACAGAACCTTTCTAAAGACTCAGTCGATCCGGGGGCAGCTGGGTGCCAGAAGGCACCATAAGAAGTTATTCGCGAACAAACCCGCGAGATGGACCATCAGTCAAATAATAGAGCACGGGCTCATCGGGTTTGGTAATATATCGATCTAGATGATATACATTGAGAGACCACACGGGATCCGTCGCGCAGCTGCTGCCACATTCGAGCTCTCCCGGTTGATAGAGGTACCGGACGTCAACATCCGATGCAAGTGAAATCTGCGATTGCCGCTCCTCTAAGCCAGCGGGTCGCCCTCGCGAGACGGCAGATGGCTTGCTCGTCACCTTTTTAGACTTGATGGCATCTACGGGCTTCTTATCGATCAATCTGGTCACCTCTCCGTTCAGTGCGGAGACCACGGCAGGCAGTCTGGCCACCCACTCGGTCGATCGCGAATGAGGGCCCCACTGCGCAAGCATCAGCTCTTTGGCGTATTGGTGACCGAACAGTCTCTCAGCCAGGGTTCGATTGAATCGCTCCACGATTCCCTGGTCTCGGTGGATGTTGACGCGGCCGCGTCTGACAGAAACGTTGTGTTTAGACAATAAATGAGAGACCGCGCCCATGAACTCGCGGCCGGGATCGACCCGGAGAAGATTCGGCCATTTGAAAGGACTCCTTTTATATATTCGGGAAAGAGCCTCGACCACCTCCTTAGACTCTTTAGTGGCCAGTGGCTCAGCCCCCTTATAACGACTCGCTACGTCAACGATTTTCAGTGCGTACTTGTACGTTTTTCGACCGACGCTATCGTGAGGGAGAAACAGGAGATCCGCTTGGTGAACTTTGTTCGGCACCGGCACGTCGAATTTCGGACGCGGAATACTGCGAGGCACGGGTAAATAGATCTGCCAGACGGCCTGCCTCTTGAGCCATTCCTTGACAGCGTTTTCTGAAACCTTGGTCGGCGAGGTTCTTGATGGCCGCGAGTCCCTTCCAGTAGCCGTGGGGGCTGTAGTATGTGTTCGTTAGCTTGCGCGCTAAGCGAACCGATAGTTTGGTATCAAGTTTACGCGTGTTCATCGTATGCGAAGTATTCTAATTGATCGGACAATCTCCAACATGCCCTCGCCAGATCGTCCGGTAACTGCGTCGTTAATAATAAACCTTTGTTGGAAGTTTCGCTGCAGCCCCAATCGCGATTGGGTTGGAACAGGTGAGGGAATTCTGGGGAATCTAACTCGGAGGAATCTAACATCCGCTTTACGAAAAGGGTGGCCACTTTTTCGTTCTCCCGCCACGTCTCGAGAGAATCTCGGGCCAGACGAATCATACCCTTTGCACCAGGTAAACGGTATTTAAGGGCCGTGTAGCCTACATCGATCATAGCAAAATAAAGTTCGTCAACTGACATCGTTCTATACATATATAATTAATTAATTTCGATTGGATATAGTAGGTGACGATACCCACCACACCCATTCCCACGACGATGAACGCGATCTCGCGGTCTTTTTGTGGCTCTGACGGTACATAGAAATCTGAAAGTTGGGGCTCGCGATCCAGCGGCGCGAGACTTTTATGTGGATATGCCAACGCATACTCGCGGTTGGCTTCTTCAACGTTCTGAAAAGTTTGCGCGGCGTGATTTTCGCGGCGAAGCTCTTCGTTGACCCAGTCCAGATGAGCGGTTCGTTTTTTTTATATAAAGTTGCTACCACCACTGAACGCCAATGCGTTTACAAGCGCACCACCTACTATTACTGCGATTGAAGCCATTTATTTCCATATATTAACAGGTAGAATTCCAGCTTTAATTAGATAATGTCGGGTCCAAAATGCGGCCGCTACATCTAAGGTCGCGAGCCCTACGTCTCATACAGTAAAGTCCAATTTGGGAGCGGGGCCCCCGAGGGCCATCTTTGATAGCCGTGCATATCCGATACTGAGACCCGATATCACCACGGCGTGATAAAGCGCATTCACTATCATTTTACCATCTTTGTCAGCCATAATTATTGCATATAAAAGGGATCGCGTTTAATGTTTAAATGGGTCGCATCCAAATTCAACATTGTTGATGATTGGTGTTTCGTAACTTTCTTCGGAACTTCAATCCCCGATTGTCTCAACTCCAATTCGTGAATTGATGGGGATTGGTGTAATAGGGGGTACCTGTTGTTGAAACGGTAAAGCACATACAGGGTGCCCACAACCGACAGACCACCACCAACAACCAACGGGATCCAATCGAGATTGGATTTCCAAGCAGGATTGGGAGTTGGAGCAATCGGTTCCAATCTAATCGCGATTGGGGGCGAAACAGATGTCATCGGGAGTTTTGCTGTCTCAGTCCTCAATCTCGATTGGAGTTTGGCCTCTCGAAGCTCGGCGAGTATTTTATCTTGTTTAATTTTTCGGGTGGCAGCCGCCGCCCGCCCAGCTGCCTGTCTTTTTGGGTTTTTATGTCGTGCAACCGCAATCCCCGATTGCTCCAACAGTGTTGACGGTTCTATTGGAGGATCAATCGGGGATTGTGGTTCCGTCACTCTCGCAGGTGTGTCTTGTGTCATCATCATTTATAATATTAGGGCTTATAGTTCGTGGGCATATATGTACAAAATTGACAGTGTTTTCCCGTGGTCAACGCGGTTGTCAGCGGAGCTAAGTACATTCCAAACTTGTGATAAATTGAGCAGCAGGCTGTTCTAAGAGTGTGTTCTATAAAAGGGTCATTCTCTAGATCGCGAATCAACCCCGCGGTGTCTGGTATAGGGAGAAGTATACTAACGGTGGTAGCGTACAAATGAATAGCCGCCGATCCGAGAGTTTTTGTCATCTCCGCACCTAATTTGGATTCGTATCGCGCATACATTTTATCGACCTCCGCATCTGACATCTTATCCACCTGACAAACTGAGAGACGCCTACCGAGATAATGCTCCGACTGTCCCCCAGCAACCAGCGCAGCCAGCTGCTCGCGTCGCGCCGCGTTTTCATTCGTATCGGCCCCAATCCCGATTGTAGTTGGAGTTGAACCCGATTAATCTGTCGGGATAAACGGAGTTGAGGTTTCAGTTCCTCCCAATTCGCGATTGGAGTTGGGTTAGTCGGCGTTGAGGTTTCTTCCATTAGCTGATCGAGAAGTTCGTTGCAGTTCATTATTGCTAATTTTCTTAAAATTAATTTTACTATTCTGACAAGTCTCTTAAGTCTAACATATTGCCAAGCGCACCACCCGATACTTATGATCACTGTTATGCTCGCAACAAACCTCGCAGCGGAGCAACAAATTGTTAACATTGTTAACCATTGTTCAGCATTTGTTCAGCATTTTGTTAATTAATAATTTTGAAAACATTAAGAAAATTATAAAATTAATTGTTCAGCAATCGCTTACTCCCCCCTTTGCTAATTAATTAATTGTTCAGCAATTTGTTAAACATTGTTCAGCATTTTGTTAAGCATTGTTCAGCAATTGCTTTGTAATTTTGTGCTTACTCCCCCCTTTGTAAAATAAATTTGTGCTTCCTCCCCCCTTTGCTAATTAATCTTCTTAATTTTTTCAAAATTATTAATTGTTCAGCAATTGCTAATTTTCTTAATTTTTTCTAAATTATCAATTAATTTATAACTTTATAAGCAGTTGGTTGATCGGTCTTTAGCAGAAGCTTGGCGTGCTTAGTTTTTGAAAGTATCTGTCGAACCTCAAGGCGCTCCTCGCACGTTGGGATACCGTCATTCTCTCGAAGACAGTTATCGAATGAGTCTCGGTCCTTGCAGTGAAAGAGGGCGACCCATTTCGTTTGCTCACGCAGATCCTTGAGGACGGCGTTGTACTTTTGAGTGGAGATCCATACGCTTTGTCTAGCATGGCGGCCAGAAAATGCGAGCTCGGAGAGCATGTCCTTCTTTTTGGTCATCGCCGCCTTGGCCGAGCAATCGTCAATCACGTACAGGGTGGGCTCACCCTGGAATCTTTGGTATAAACCACGCAACCAATCGTGAAGCCTATCACCGGAGTCAATAACGTATACCTCAGGGTCGGTCCATATCCACGGGCGCCGCTGATAAGTATCGTTGTGTCGCACAGTGGGACACAGGATCACAATATGACGAAAGGCATCGCGGTAGGACCCCTCGAGCAAGTCGAGGATGAAAACCGTGTTTCCACATCCTGTCTGCACACATATTATGGCAGAGTGAACATCACAAACACCAATTTTAATTGGGTTAGAATGATTGCTAATTTTCTTAATTTTTTCAAAATTATTAATTAAATCAGTAGAGTGCTGAAACGTATCGACCATCTTCGATGTTGAGTTGTGCGTCTGTAATTATATAATAAGTACAATTTCAATGGCCCGGCTCCATCCACCTCTTTGGTTATCTGGATCGTCACACCCTCGCTAGCGTTCTCAATTTGGCGTCCGCTACCGTGCATTTGGTCGTCGTCGCTGGCTCGCATGTCTAGCCATAACGCGTATTTGGTAGTCAGGAACTCCGCGAGGGAGACGGCTGAGAGCTGCAGGTCTTTGGCAACCGCGGCAACCTCCGGGGAGCGCTTAGAGCCGGCAGCAAACTGTTTTCTTACTTCGTCCCACTGCTGGTGTGCGCGAAGACCCGCACTGTAGAGTTGACTAGGGACTCCCTCGATCGTCACCTCTACCTTTGTGATTTTGGGGTTATAGAATTTGTCTGTTTTTCTAGCACCGAGCGCGAACCGAGCATCCTCGAACAACATCAGTATACCTTTCATTGAGCGGGCGGGTACGTTGACATTAATATTCCACAATGTGTCGCTTTTGTCTTTCGTCATCTTGCGGTGACGAATAACTCGGTCGTAAAGTATGGCAACGCGCCCGGCGTACTGGGTTCTGATCAATCGCGCGAGTTCGGGCATCGCGACCATGTCGTATTCCAACGAAACATTATCGATCGTATACGTCGATGTCACGTCGGTGGCTATGATAACTCGGCCGTAGTTGTTGAACGTTAGTTCGTATTCGAGGCGGTCAGCCAAAGCACTCTGATAGTATGGCATGTGGCTCTCCAGCAACTCAAGTCGAGCGGGATGTAGAAGCGGTTGCCGTAAGCACCCGCGACCGCGTTGTCGCTCGCGACGTTATCTGCCTTGTTACCAGCCCCGATTCTAAGTTTGGTTACGTTCTTATTTTTGCTGGCGTCAATACCCTAATAGACCGCGTTTTCACGCTCTTGTCTTCCACAGGTCCGGGATAGCAATGGTAGACGTCGCTGTCGTCGATCGACATCACCTCATTACCAGAAATCTTTATCATGGTCTTCTTGACGATGGCGCGACCCAGGTTCTGAATAACGGTTCGGTCCGCGTCTGTCGACGTCAGCGAAATAGTGAAAGCGAGGCGAACAGTACCCGGCACAATGACGTCGCTAGCTCCGAGGTTGGGGAAGCGGACTAAGAGCTGCTGGTTCTGATCGATCGTCGATGGGTTGTTCGTAATAACGACACTCTGTTTCACGCCTTTTGCCCCGAGGGGCTCACGCAGTCTGCGATATGGATTGAGTTTGCGACCGTATTGACTCGAAGACATATTTTCAGTGAAAATAAATAACTCTATTAAACCCGTATAGTTTTGTCTTTAATACATAATTATATAATAATTATAAAGATGGCTGATATTGACATGGATGAAATCGGCAGAGACGATTACCTCGATGGTGATGATGATGATGATGATATCGATGATGACATCGACATCGATGACGAAACTACATTCATAGAGACGCCAGCCGGCGATTAAATAGGTGCCGCTATCAACACCGTTGCTCTAAGTCGGGAATTAATCAAGTCAGCTGTAGACGACTACTATAACAGTTTGACAGAAAAAGGTGTGGTCCCATCTGTCGGCCGCGACTACTCCAAGTTCGAATTGGATCTGAAGGGTAGGTTGCGACTTAAAGCATCAAATGTCCCGATCGTCAACATGAAGACCGGAAAACCCCTATCGCTGAACACCATTGCTGGAAACCGGGGCGGTGGTGAAATCATAAAGAACGAACTAGGATTCCTAGATTGGGCGCGTGGTAAAACAATTATGCCGACCCGCGCTGTAGAGACCCTACATCTTACAGACAAAACGATGGCGAAGACGGCCGCCGCGATAGAAACTGTCGATATCAGAGAGCTCCCTCGTGTAGCCACCGACACTATTCACACAATGGAGCTCAGCGAAAGCGAGATAGACGGAATACTCAGGACGATGAATGACCCACCGTTACCTCTTCGCGAACTCCGGGGACTCGATAAGGCTATGCAAACAGTCCGGGGCGAATTGGTCCATAACCTCGCCAAACTCACGGCGCTGGATGAACATATCGTGCTAGAAGAAAGGAAACTGGAGGAAGCCCGTGGCGATAGAGAATCTACCGAGCGGATCACCGAACGCCTGCGGGCGTTGCGGGACGAAAGAGCAGCTCGCTTAGAGGCTGCATCGGCTAACCGTGAGGCTCTCCGCACCCAAATAAGTCGGATCCGCGAAACAATCTCGAGGGTTCTGAACGAGGAGACGACACTCGGTGAGCGTCTTCGCACTCTGTTCAGAGAGCAGGGCATCACAATAGTGAGCATCGTCTCAGCTTTCGGCATGATTATGTCGACCATAGTTTTAGCTTTCACTGGTGTTGCGGCGCCACCACACGCGCCAGCACCCACACCAGCACCGCGCCATCCGGTGGCGCCAAGGAGTGGGTAAAAAAACAACTAAAAGCGCTCGCCAGTCTCCTGGCTAAATTAGCCGAAAAGGTGGCTGCCGCACTACCTGGACTGATCGGAAGTATCGTTTCTTACTTGCTATCTATATTATCAAAAACGGTCGGATGGCTCGCCAAAAATACTTGGGCTTTAATCGTGGCGATCGCCGGTCTCCTACTTTTACTCTCTCGTGAGTTCCTAAAACCAAAACGCGAGTAGTCCGATCGCCACGAGGGCAACGACGGGCCCTAATTTCTCCTCCTCGTGTGTTGTTCTTCCAATCTCGATTGGTGTTTCCGCTCCTGTTCCAATTCGTGAATTGGGGGAACTCAATTCGTGAATTGGGGGTCCTATTGCTGTGGGTGAAACAACGGGTTCAAATGAACTTGATGGGGTGGCCAATTCGTGAATTGGGGGTTTTATGAAATCGGTTCCACTTACAACTCCGCGCCCGATCATGTTGGGGGTGCTCTTGATGATATCCGTGTTCACGTTCCCGTTGTGGCCGATTTTTTGATTGGCGGTGGCGATTACGATCTGATTATTGTAACCGTCAACCGGGTCGTCTCGTAGTATCATATTGCTCGGCGCCATATAAAGACCTATTCCAAATACGTAGTCTACTGGGGTGCTGGCATTCTGCAAAACGTCTTGATAATTCTGGATCGCCTTCTCCAGGTCCACCCTAGCTGAGATGGCGTCCTCTACAAGTGCCAAGAATTGTTTTTGTGCATCAAACGCCGTTCCGACTCCTATAATAGAACTGCGAGTTTTCTTCTGTGCGCCGAGGATGGCCCTCAAGAAGAGATCCTCCGAGGCCAAATGGTCCTGAGAGGAAACCCCGCATCCGGCTGTTGCGCACCATACGGCGAAGTTGAGCTGATTCTGCCAAAACTGCATCGGTGTTGCTTTCCACCCGTTCACGGCCTCCATTGTATTAATCTTGGGCAGCCTATATTGTTCAAAGATGTTAGGAAAATTGGTAGCAAAGCCACTGTCCGGTCTAACTGTTACAGTTGGTGTACAAGGTGGTTAACAACGTCTTTTTGTGTGTATTTACCTCCGACCGCGTACTTTGCATTAGAGTTAAAGCTAAATGCTTTGGTATTCATTGAAAGATATTATGTTTGCTACTATCACTAATGTTCAAAAAGAGAGTTGTGAACTTCAAAAATCAATCGACAACTGCTGTGGGAAACGTCGGGTAGGCCTCAGATCAATCACCTTCACGGTTGGGTGGGAGAATGTAGGGAAGAGTGAAGGGTTCGGCTATGCGAAGGATGGACGCACAGTAGGTGTAAAGCTGCCTCCCGGACTGTGGAGTTTTAGACAGGTCAAAGATTTTGTCACCTCAGAGCTTGACGGTAAAGTCAACCTCACTGTATCGAAGGCTACCGGGCTCGCAACAATTACCATCGGCCCAGACAGCCGGATAAGGATCTCCCCGACGTTGGGTATTCTACTCGGTTTTAAAGTGACATACTCAGCGAATAAAGGATTGTTTGCCCCGGGTGAGTACCTCGGTGATAACCCGGTGGACTTCCCCTTCACGAAAACTCTCGTGGTGCACCTGGATCGGGTGAACACATCGTACAACATGGTAGACGGAGCTCTCAGCACATTACTGAAACCCGTGCAAGCCAGTGATTGTTCCTTTGGGGAGACTGTGACCTTAGACTTCCCACACCCCGAGATGAAAGTTTTAGAATCGGGACATATCCACGAATTTACTGTCTCTATTCTTGATGATCAAGCGAGAAAGTTGAATAACTATTACCCGATTTCGGTCGTTCTCGAAATTTCCAATTAATTAATTAATTAGAATTAAACACATGTTCGTAATATAATTATTGAAAATGAGTATATACGGACCAGATAATTCTTCACTTGAACGGTGACAGATATAAAGAATTTGGAACCGACAGAAGGGGGATTCATCCCGACAGAGAGTGACTTTTTAACTACCGAAAACACAAAGGCCTTGATCAATACGACTATATCGGAGGCCACAAACGCAATTCACAGGAGTATAGCACAGCTTAAAGGAGACGTCCTGACGGCGACTGCACAAGTTCGCGAAGAGGCACATACAGGACGTAAGGATCTCGGTGTAAAAATTTGGAATGGGAATAGAAAACTGGTACCATTCCCAATAGAGAAGGTAGAAACGACAAGAGAAACCTGTTTGCTATCCACTAGGGATAGATTTGCACGCCTGGCGGAAGAGAAATTGCTGTTGGTGGAGAACAATTGGCGAAGAACCGTAGAGGACAAGCGTAGGGAAGCTGTGCAGAGAAAACGGTTGGAGTTTGCGGAAATAGTTTCCAGACAGAAGGAAGCTAGAGAGATGTTGGAAACGACAGTCGCAAGAAGAATCGCGTTGGAAACCAAGATAGCCCAACTACGAACACCACTACTCGAGGCTGCAAACGATTTTCGCACGCACAAGAAATCTACAAGACTTCTGGACCTCTGGACGGACAAGACCCAAGTTGGGGAAGAGGATCATGCAGCACTTACTGAACTAGGCGGACAAATAACAGAATTTCGGAAAGAGGCCCATACAAAGTTTATGGAAGTTTCCGATAAACTAAAACGTGTTCGTAGAGCCACGAACAAAGCACTTGTGGAGACCTCTGAAAGGGTTCGTGTTGAGGCCCATACCGCTATTGAGGGGCTTGCCGGATTGTTGAACACATCTGTAGAGCAGTTTAAGTTATTGAAACAAAAACGTGTCATCACAGTTTGGGCTGAGAAGCGGGGCCCATTGAATGAGGGGCTCTATGAATATTCGTTCGGTGCCAAAGCGAGCAATAAATATGGGGGATACACCATGACAGCTCCAGGTACGCTTCTCCGAATGGCGGTCTGCTCGGTTAATTCTACTGGTAAATATGTGGGCGTGGTCGTCGTAAATCTCATGTTGGATGGGGAATAACGGGCAATTCGAGTCACTAAACCCGCTGGAGATAATTCCGCGGTGATTTTGTTCGCCGGTGACGATCCAATTAGACTTTCCGAAGCTAGTGTTATTAACTTTGTTACGAAAATCACTGACCCGGTGAGTTCTTCCACTATTGTTACATTGTTAATTGAACTTGATTTGTAAAATACCAATATATTGAATATCATGAACGAATCACCGCTTCCGAATACGCTTCCAAGACCAACAATGTTGGATACCAATCCAATTCGCGAATTGGATGATATTGGTGAAAGAAGTTCAGATTTTAGGTTGGATAATATCGTCGCTATGCAGGATATTTTAGTTAGAGAATGTGAAAATAGAAAACTAAATGCTAAAAAATATAAGCACGCGGTGAACATAGCTGAAGCATCTAGTACGGTTCTGGCAGGTTTATCTGTAATGAGTGGTGCGGGGACTGCTGCAACGCTATCTACAATTGTAACAGTTCCAATTGCTGGGGTTTGAGTGGAATTACAATTATATCTGGAGTACTTTGTATGATAATTAGGGTGGCTGGTGTAAAACTAGAGAAAGAAAGTAGAAAACAGGATAGAATATCCATTCTTGCGAGGTCTAAGAAAAATAGCATCGATGTTATCGTGTCCAAAGCGTTGGCCGATAATGAAATATCAAATTTAGAGTTTGAATCCGTGGTGGAAGAAATGGGGAGATATGAAGAATTAAAAAATGATATTAGAATCAAGGCGCGCGCCACCATGTCCAAGATTGAGAGTACTGATTGGGATAAATTTTGGGTAAAACTTGAAAATAAAGTCGGAGGAAATGTTACAGCACCACCATTCCGAAATTGTGATATTTTATAATTTTGTAAAAATTATTAATTAATTTTTTATAAAATTAATTATATCGGTGCAGTAAACAATTTATTAATAATAATAGACAATTTAAAAAGAAATAAAAATGTTAGGTCCCACCGAGGCTCGAACCTGCGCCAGCAAAACCCTTCTGGGCCCATCCCACTAAGCCTTCACTTTAAATCTCTGCTCTTCTCTTTGTTTGGCTTAGTGGGATGAGTCACGCTCACATCTCCTCCACCCCATCATTGGACCGATACAGCGGAACCCTCCCCTTCATTACCTCCATCCGCTATAATGTGTAGAGCGGTCAGAGTGAAGTACATGTGGCGAAACCTATCTCACTATTGAGATATTAATGCCGGCGTCCCGACACTGAACTGTGTTTATTTCTCGTATATAAACCTAACTTTGTTGGTGGAAATATTATATTAATTAATATGTTTTCTATATAATAGGGGGTGTTCAGCTTTAAATTATAAATATTGTTTACAAAATTAATTAAATAACGAACCATCCCGGAAATTCGTGAACTATATAACCATCACTAAGTGTTTATAAATAAACTGTGTACACACCACCTGTGTAAATTGATAGCCCGTTTACATACCATCGATAAGGATAAATATACTCGGCTATAAATAACCGTGTGTGTATTATATATTACAGTGTGTTTATTTTTCCATTCCGGAAGGTGTAATCGTGTAAATCTCTCTAAAATGGACACTTAATATGTGTGTAAGGTGGGACACCTAATTTGTATGTTCATAACATATGTAATTGGAACATTGTCATCTGCTTGGTGTTGTGATTACAATATAAATTAATTAGTTCTGTTCAATAATAATGTTTTCAATTTCTTTATAAGCGATATCGTAGAAATGTATATTCGTAAACGAATCGTTGGGTTTTAACAATTTTATATAATACACCTTAGTTTCATATCCGATACGCATTATCCGTCTTAATGTTTGTATTTGCCTCTTGTATAGTTCGCATAATTGCCGGTATAATATTGTAAATGCAACGTTTTTATCGGAGCGTAATAAATTACGCTGATATTTCATGTATTCGATATCGCCTAGTATTTTCATTTTATAGAATTTATATACAGGATTATAACCCCCGTATTCTTCTTAAACTTCTTTAACACAGCCATTACAAATATTCTTCAATTCCCATTGTATTGTATTTTCCATTTCATCTAATACTATTTGTAGTGTTTTTTCTGTTCAATTTCCAATATAATTGGGACTACAAGACCACTTTTTTTATCATTCAATACCACCACCAACTTTTGGTTGGAGGTGGTATCAGTTTGTTTCACTCTTTTCAAAATTATTTTCTCCAAAATTCATAAATTTGCTGTCGGATACAATTTTCTCGTTAACCAATTTTTGAATTTTTCGGGGGTGGTGGGGGTATTATAGAGGGTTGAATATTATACCACCTCAGGTGGTATTATTTTGACTCCCTTTGTACTACTCGTTCTAACGAATTCCAATTCGTTCTAAAGAATTCGAATTCGTTCTAACGCATTCCAATTCGTTCTAACGCATTCCAATTCGTTCTAAAGCATTCAATTATTGCGTTCTAACGCATTCACATTCGTTCTAACGATTTCAATTATTTCGTTCTAACGAATTATAATTCGTTCTAACCATTTCAATTATTTCGTTCTAACTAATTCGAATTCGTTCTAACGCATTCCAATCCGTTCTAACGCATTCAATTAGTACGTTCTAACGCATTCAAATTCGTTCTAACGATTTCAATTATTTCGTTCTAGCGAATTCTAATTCGTTCTAACGATTTCAATTATTTCGTTCTAACGAATTCGAATTCGTTCTAACGAATTCAAATTCGTTCTAACGCATTCCAATTCGTTCCAACGCATTCAATTATTGAGTTATAACGCATTCAAATTCGTTATAACGATTTCAATGATTTCGTTCTAACGCATTCAAATTCGTTCTAGCGCATTCAAATTCGTTCAAACGATTTCAATTATTTCGTTCTAACGAATTCGAATTCGTTCTAACGCATTCCAATTCGTTATAACACATTCCAATTCGTTCTAACGCATTGCATTATTGCGTTCTAACGCATTCCAATTCGTTCTAACGATTTCAAATTATTTCGTTTTAACGAATTCAAATTCGTTCTAACGCATTCCAATTCGTTCTAACGCATTCAATTATTGCGTTTTAACGCATTCAATTATTGCGTTCTAACGCATTCAAATTTGTTCTAACGATTTCAATTATTTCGTTCTAACGCATTGCAATTCGTTCTAACGCATTCCAATTCGTTCTAACGCATTCAAATTCAAAACTCAACGGCTGGATTTCAAATAAACAGTGCAGTAACAACAACAACAACATTGCCATTGCCGCCATTTGCATGGCTAAGGTCTCACGGGACAGTGGACGGCTAGCTTCAAAAAGTGGGTGTACGATTTTCTATATACTTCACTACCGACCCTGCAAGTTACACCAGTGTGTCTAGGAAAAAGAATAGGTGTATTTGTTAGAGTATTTCATAATTCTACGAAACTGAATATTAGCTCCTGTAGATTTTGACATATTGGAAAATGGCGCATGCTATGCTGTCTCACCGGTACGGTTTCGCGTCAAAATGTAAGGTATATTTCTGGCATTTGTAGCGAAAATTTGAGGTGGTTATGACCCCGCTTTCCAATCATTTTCAGGAAATGGTGTGGTGTTACAAGTGATAGAACAAGACATAACAAAGTATCTGTGCCTCATGTTTTCATGAATGAAAACAATTCCAACAAATTCAGTCGTGTTTAAATGTCTGTCCAAAAATAGGTGGGTGGGGTAACTTTGTAAACAAATAATTAAACACATCTGATGCGATTACTACATTTGTATTGTGTCGCGCGATTTGTACTTCATTTGCGAGTATTTTTCAATATTTGTCGCAAGAGCCTCCTTAACTGATTGTGAGAGGCGGTGATTTTTATATTCACCCGCCGCCCTCAGAAAAGCAGTCAATTTTGGTTATTTTCAACCGTCCCGAGATGCCTAAGCTGACGTTGCCCGCCGGAAGTTCATCCCGTAAATAATCTGCCCTACACATCTGTCGGAAATGGTGTACAATAAGGCTGTCAGAAAGGGCTAATCTACCACCCCGAAATTAAAATGGCATGACTGCTAGTAAAACAAGCCAAGTTGCTCAATGTAGACATATACTGAGCTGTAGGGCTATGTCCCGAGTTTATCACGTCAACGCAGTGCCTATGTGCCGTGAAACACGGTGCCGTGAAACATATTTGAAATCCTGTCAATCACGACCTAATCACAATTCATACGCGCTTACAAAGAAATGTCCAAAACCACAGTATTGAGCAGTGCCTGATTGATCAGACTGGTGAAAATTGTACTGTTCACAGTTTACGTGCGGGTTAAATTTCGCAAATAAAAACTATATCGCCGGAAAAGAAAATTGTTAAAATTAAGTTCATGCCATTTTCTGGATGCCAAAGCGATTACCATTACGACCCTCAATTTCCAATTGTTTGCTCTCTTCCCCATTCCGTGCGTCATTCAGACATGACTGACGTCGTAATTATAAGTACGTCAGTAAGTCTACTTCGTCATTTAAAATAAAAATGGCTGCTCCCAGTGATTCCAGTCAGGTAAGGAAATAAACAAATAAAATAGCTGTTTGTCGTGTTGATTATTATTCTGGGCAGCTCGCAATCGTTGCGGAACCTGCTCCGAATGAAAACGGATGGGTCTGGAGTATTTTGACAGTATATTTCGTTGTAATTTCACAAGTACCCATAGTGTAATGATTAATTCTGGACGCATTGATTCAGCTGGTCACCATTCTAAATAGGATTAATTTGCAAAGCCGCCATCTTGTTCTTTTTTGTTTCCATCATTCATGAACGATGAAATGAATGGGAACAAAATCGTTGTAACATGATAAGATTATTCTGTAAACATGTCGATGAGTAAATTACCTAAAGGCTAAAACAAGTATTGATCAATTTACTGTCATGGCTGTTCATTAAAGCCCCTATACGGCTCAAGTTGCCGAATTTGGCCTCCTATTGGGTTTTCCCACACACAAATCCAACAGGTTTCTATTTACGCACACTTTGAAACTGTTTTGCATTCATTTTGGTACAAAAATGAGTTTGTAGTCGATGGAAATATCAATATTTGTTGATAAACAAACAGCAGGTGCGTGTTTCAAAGCCCGCTCGATTTTCCGATAGACGCTCAGGTCAACTCCTCAACTCCGATTCGCGGCCGATGAATTCCGATAGCCGGAGTTTATCGACTCGCTTCCGAGCCGAAGCCGTTGGGTTATGGAAATGAAATTGTCAATATTGACATTTTGCACTGAGTGGTACACAAAACAAGTTTGTGTTGTCCTCACATTGCGATTAAGATGTAAATCTCAAGACTTGAGATGTATCTATTAGGCAGTATATGTTAGTTTTGTGTACTAAATCAGTTGCCAAACATGTTTTTGTGTTTGAAAAAAAAAAAATCGGAAAATTGTAATACTGAGCCGTTCAGGGCCTTTAAGGGAATATTACAAACATAATATGTATCGAACTATGTTGTGAGCGCAAAGGAGTGGTTGATGCAATTCGGTTCTAATTTATCTCGCGTTTGAAGCCTAAATTAACTAAATCAAGTTGATTTAAATGTTGTTTGACAATGTTGACGGGATAAATAAAATAGTAGGTTAATGCCGTGAAGTGGAAAACATATCTGGCGCGGCACGGAAACGGGATGGGCTCGGCAGAGCCTCTCCCATCCCGTTTCCTAAGCCTTGCCAGATATTGTTTCCCATTCACGGCACTAACCTATGGCAGTAGATTTGTGTCTATGTTCGATCGGCATATTTTCATTTGATTATCGCATAATTATATTCAATAATAAAATGAATATTGATGATTATCGAACGTAAATACTATTGTTATTTTATGGTTGCATATATGTTCAATAATTAAATACATTATTGTAATTTCACATTAAACGGTTTATTTGTATGTTCAATAAATCAAACGTAAATATAAATTCGTTCAAACATATATTTACCCAATTGAATATAAATATGCACTGTCTGCAGATTATGGCAGTAGATTTGTGTCTATGTTCGATCGGCATATTTTCATTTGATTATCGCATAATTATATTCAATAATAAAATGAATATTGATGATTATCGAACGTAAATACTATTGTTATTTTATGGTTGCATATATGTTCAATAATTAAATACATTATTGTAATTTCACAATAAACGGTTTATTTGTATGTTCAATAAATCAAACGTAAATATAAATTCGTTCAAACATATATTTACCCAATTGAATATAAATATGCATTGTCTGCAGATAACAGTTCTGCTATTTATTCGATAAATCGAACATAAAATAAACTGATATATTTACCTAATCAAACATAAATATAGTTTGTTTAAACAATTATGTGTGCTACATTGAACACACATATTGCACTGCTGTATTGGTTCGATTATGTTTATTTTCAGTTAACTCAATCGAACGTATATATGTGATGTCAATTGTTTTGTTAAACATATTGGTTCGATAAATTATACATATTGGTTCGATTAATGATACATACATATAGGTTCGATAAATGATACATACGTATATTGGTTCGATAAATGGTACATATATTGGTTCGATAAATGATACATATATTGGTTCGATAAATGATGCATATTCAGGGGCGGATCCAGGATTTTGGTTTAGGGTGTGTGTGAGTTGAGGTCCACGATTTTGACCGAAATGCTTCGAGGGTCCGGGGGCATGGTTCCCCATCCCTCCCCCCCCCCCCCCCCGGGAGATTTTTTGAACGTAGATGCCCGCAGGTGCAATCTGGCATATGTCTGAGACTATAGTGCTGAATATCATAACACAGGAGAAGTAAGAAAAAGAGAAACGAAATTTGACCATGCTTACTTACTACTGTGCATTGAGTGATGCGCGTCACTGTCCGTACACGGGGAAATAAGCATATTGCCTCAAACTATTATGCTACGCGCAAGCTGAGCATCATCTCGGTGGTTAAACGGGGCACTGTGGAATATGCTACCCGCGGGCTGAGCATCAGCTCCCCACTGTTCTAGTGACATGAATTGCCGGTCTACGGGTGGTTAAACGGGGCACAGTGGAATATGCATGCTACCCGCGGGCTGAGCATCATCTCCCCACTGTGCTAGCGACATGAATTGTCGGTCTACGGGTGGTTAAACGGGACACGGTGTGATATGCTTCCCGCGGACTGAGCATCATCTCCCCACTGTTCTAGCAACATGAATTGTCGGTCTACGGGTGGTTAAACGGGGCACGGTGTGATATGCTTCCCGCGGGCTGAGCATCATCTCCCCACTGTGCTAGCGACATGAATTGTCTGTCTACTGGTGGTTAAACGGGACACGGTGTGATATGCTTCCCGCGGACTGAGCATCATCTCCCCACTGTTCAAGCGACATGAATTGTCGGTCTACGGGTGGTTAAACGGGGCACGGTGTGATATGCTTCCCGCGGGCTGAGCATCATCTCCCCACTGTGCTAGCGACATGAGTTGTCGGTCTACGGGTGGTTAAACGGGACACGGTGTGATATGCTTCCCGCGGACTGAGCATCATCTCCCCACTGTTCTAGCGACATGAATTGTCGGTCTACGGGTGGTTAAATGGGGACACTGTGGAATATGCTACCAGCGGACTGAGCATCATCTCCATACTGTTCAAGCTACATGAATTGTCGTCTACGGGTGGTTATACGAGGCCCTGTAGAACATGTTACACGGATGATGCGCATAACATTCTCCTTGACTTATTGTGCATGCAGTGTTGTTGTTGCTGCATCCCAGAGATGGCAAACCTATATATATGTATCATTTATCGAACCAATATGCATAATTTATCGAACCAAAATATGTATCATTTATCGAACCAATATGTATGTGCATCATTTATCGAACCTATATGTATGTATCATTAATCAAACCAATATGTATAATTTATCGAACCAATATGTTTAACAAAACAATTGACATCACATATATACGTTCGATTGAGTTAACTGAAAATAAACATAATCGAACCAATACAATACCTGCCCAAATTTTACGGCTATATAAACAATGTAAAAACAATAATATTTCGATAATATAAAAATTTAACTTTTGTTTTCTTGAATAATTTCCGAGGTATCTAGCCAAGGTTCAGAGTCAATTTCCAAAAATTAAATGTTACGTTTTTCGACTCCTCCTCCAGATTCTCTAGCTCATATCCGAATGATGTTTAATTTCCATAGAGAAATCATTTCTTTCGTGATAAATAGAGTGCCGTGAATGGGAAAAAATATCTGGCAAGGCTTAGGAAACGGGATCCCGTTTCCGTGCCGCGCCAGATATGTTTTCCCATGTACGGCACTAACCTATTATTCTATTTATCCCGTCAACATCACCTACAAATAGCTTTAAAATGCAAAAAATAACCCCAGCCGCATCCTCAAAATCGGAGAATCGACTAATATGACAACCGCACATATTCATACGCAGTGATTAGGTCGTATTGACAGGATATAAAAAAATCTTTCACGGCACTGTGTTGACGGGATAAAACACAATATTATGATGGCACAATGGCGATACATGTAACAATCAAAATGGATTATGTACAATTTCTATTCTATATTATAATGATATAATTAGATTATTAACACGAACCTTATTATACTTGTTTGTTAGTGAGTACTGGAAGATACTTACAAATCGCAAAGTGCTAACTATAGAGAGGGCACTGTTCATTCGTACATTCAAGATTAATGATTGGAAGTAGAATATATTTGTTGTTTATTAAAGTCTCATCAATGTACATACATAATGACAATACATCTACAAGTGCATTAAACTAGTACATTGCCATTATGTGTAAGACTTATAAGAGATTAACCCTTTCACCCCTAAGTAACTGAATGGGCTGCGATATGTTAATTGTACAACCAATCCAATCATCGCAAAATGATTATCAGACTATTCCATTTATGAAAAGGGGATATTTGTTGTTCTCAAAAATATTAAAATTACTTTCAAACAGTGCAGATCCTGATGAGACGACTCGTTACGAGCCGGCTCATCTGGATCTGTACTGTTTGCATAAACCGATATAGCGGGCCTTCGGGTTCAAAGGGTTAATATAGATCAAACAGCTACATACATATTACCTTACAGTGAAATTATATTCGTTATTATAGTTTATATACACAAATACCGGGTTTTGGTGTTTTGGCCGTGGACGCTATCTTGGAATTTGGATAATATTCACGGATGATATACGGTGTGTAAATGCAATTTCAACAAAAACCCATAGTACATCATTGCCAGTCCAGGGGGCCGTTTCACTAAACTTCGTACGACTAAAATGTTGAACCATTGTGTTGTGTATCATCTACATGTGTCAAAGAAGAATGGGTTGGTCCCACTTGTTTTCAAAATGAAAATGTGAAATGTGAAAATTATGGCCACTGTATTTGACTTATGACTTCTGAACTAAAAAGCGTTTTCCATCATTCCCACCACAGGGGCGCAGGAAGCATCATAAGATTGGTCTGGCGAATCTAGTGGGTGCCCCCGCTACCCACCCAAAGCGTATATGTTGTTACCACTCGCCGAGACGGTTCAACTGAGTGGTAACAATATACGCTTTTGATGAGAAATGAGAAAAATGCAGATAAAATATTTACATTCCGTTTTTTTTCCTATATAATTTTAAGGGAATTCCAAATATGTCAAAATTGTTGATCCGGCAGTCACCTGACCTGCCAGACGTGTTCCGACGCCCCTGCATCACTATCTGCATTATAGTCTCCAGTTGGTGTTCCTGAATCACAATCAAAACGCTGTTAAAGGTTTGTTTGTTTATTTATTAGTGCTTAACGGCATATCAACAGATAATGTCATATAAGGCCGGGCAAACGGGTTCGATCCCGTTTTAACCCGCTGCATTGGGGGAAGGGGGGGGGGGATCCCAAAATCAGAACGGAATATTTACATCGAGAAAAAATATATTCAGCCCTGAAATTAGAATAACCCGACCTGGTGCCAGGTCCATACCATACCAAAATCACTTGGCCCCTTCCCCTAAAGTAGGATTACGAATAATCGTAATACTCATATAAGGGGCATAACCAGATTCAACTGTCACATACAAAATGCCAAAGACGTATGTGAGGGCCAAACCAGGTCTCCAGTCGGAATTCCGGTAAGGATGAACGCCGAACGTTGAATTACCCGTCGCGTGCTCCCGACCAACCACCCACCGCTGTTAAAGGAATTGCTTACAGAAACTATATACTCAATACAAACTTGTATGCAGGAAAGTGTTGCAAAAATAAGGTTAAGTCGAGAAGGCAGTACTTTTGTGATAATTATTTATTCATCATTAAACACCATGTGCACATGTTCATTACGTGTAGAAGACGTGTGTAAAATGTCAGATTAATTGACAGAAAGCTGTTTGGGAAATTGAATATACACACATTATACAATTAATATATATAATTATATGCAGGAAAATGAAGAACAATTGCCGTTGAAAGGTAGCATTGGTTCATGATCATTATTTACGATTACCATATGGTCTTAAGAGCGCATACTGCATGTCTAAATCAAATATTGATCAGTGCCTTGAAGGTTTAAATTAAATTTCAAGTGTTGACGATGCGCAGAAATAACATGACCAAATTCTGCACAACGTTTCATGTTGCATATCCGATATAGACATCATTAATGAAAACAAGTTAGATGTCGGTGTCACTGAAGTGTCACGTTTTGTACATAATCTTGACTGCACAAAGTTTTAAGCCAGACTAAACAACTGCTACTAACGTGAGTGATAGCATAGCCATAGTTCTTGATGGTGTTTGACTAGTTAATACATGTATATTAGGATATACATTTGTGAAAACAGCTCACAGCTCATGACCGTGTTACATTGGTTACAAACAACGTCCATATGGTAAGACTGTTTGTGCTATTGGTAGACTCAGTAAGTGTCACATGACACTTCACTTTATTTCACATTCACTCAGGTCACATGACATGATAACACAATATTAGGACGTCACAATGACGATACATGTAACAATCAAAATGGATTATGTAACTTACATGTACAATTTCTATATGATAATGATATATCAGGGCTCCATATAAGGAATTAGTAATTTAGTATTGTCACTCCATCATTCAGTTCCTGAAGCAATTTGGGTATTTCAAAATGTTAATTGGGTAAAATAAAATTGCACTACTGTTAACACATCAACAGACAGCAATTATTGAATAGTTTGCTTCGAAATGAAAACATGTTCTGGCATTTCATTAGAATTGTCTCCTTGGAGACAATTCTAATGAAATACCAAGATGTGTTTTCACGAAAAATAAGAAAAAAACATGCTATTTGTTTGGTCTGTTTATTGTTTTATGAAAATGTGATAAAGGTATCACAACTTTTGTATTGCTTTTTGATACTCGCTACTTCTGATGTCAATTGGGTTTTTGGCAAATTTAACTGGGTATTTAAGCAAATATGCAGCTTATCTGGAGCTCCGATAGATTATTTAACACGGTACTGATTACAATTGTTTGTTAATGAGTACTAAAGCTAATTACAAATCGCAAAGTGCTAAGTATAGAGCGGGCATTGTTCATTTGTACATTCAAGAGTAATGCTTGCAAATAGACTATATTTGTTTTGTATTAATGTCCATGCCCATGCCCACTCAATAGGCACAAACTGTTCTTTATATCAGAGACATCATCTGATACATTTTCTGGCAAAATAAATATTCATTCACCATTCCCCCACGTATTGATTTGCAGTATTATACATTTCATATCAGACGTAAATTTGCACACTGCTACCAGAGCCGTTTTCCGCGTTTCTTTAAAATGTTAACGGACATTACTATTTATTCTCTGTATTTATTGTGTGATGTGTAATGATTATACTTTATAATCTGTCGAGAATACTATTTTTTTAGGTTACTCATTTAATCTATATAAATAATTAAAAACTGCCATGCCTCATTTGCATATGAAAATAGCCTGATACCACCGCGCGTCACTATCAGTGAAATAAATATTAATAACTTATTATATCTGTATAGCGAGTACTCGTAATTTTTAGAACTGCTGGAATAGTGACACAATTATGCATTTATTTAAATTGTTATAAAGAACATTTTGTGACTTCTGAGTGGGCGTGTACCTTTAAAGTCTCCTTAATGTACATACATAATCATAACAAATCTACAAGTGCATTAAAATAAAACATCGTCATTCCGTGTAAGAATTATAAGAGATTAATATATATTAAATAGCTACATACATATTACCTTACAGTAAAATTATGTAACACGATTGGTCCTGGTCACTAGTTTCTGTCACTGTGTGTATAACCTGGTTAAAAAAAACCACAAAAACAACCGTGATGTCAACATCTAATGCCATGCTAACAAACTCTCCTTAATAGCCTATAACGAACGCGGAGTAGGTTCTACCTCTCGTCGTGATACAATGTATACCGAATTTGGTTACAATACGTCAATTAGAACTCTACTGTCTGTTTCACGAAAGCTGCCCAAATTTTACGGCTATATAAACAATTCAAAAACCAGATTTCTTTTGATAATATTAAATTAAAGGAAAAATTAAGATTGAGCCTTCTTTTTATTTCGTGAAATTTGGTCAAATATTGATTTTATTGCGAAAAAAGAATTTCTCCATGTTAAATCCCCATAGACATCTTCACGGAGTGAAGATGTCTATGGGGATTTAACATGGGGATTTTTTTTTGAATTTTACAAATACTGGACCGATTTTTAAAATTTAACTTTTGTTTTCTTAGTTAGATCATATCCAAGCTATCTAGACAGGTTTCGGAGTCAATTTCCAAAAATTTTCTCTTTTTTTTACTCCTCCCACACTTCCTTACCACTTTTTCCCCCCCATGTTAAATTCCCATAGACAAATCAATTTTTCGTAATAAAATCAATATTTGACCGAATTTCACGAAATAAAAAGAAGGCTCATTCTTAAATTTTCCTTTAATTTAATATTATCGAAAATAATATTGTTTTTCAATTGTCTATATAGCCGTAACATTTGGGCAGCTTTCGTGAAACGGACTATAGTTATTGCGTGGACCACTCTGCCGGCCAGCCTGCCACTCGCCCACCCGTACAAGGTGAATACATAAGCGGTTTTTTTTCGGCGCCCATCGTGGAACCATTATAGGAATGAATGGCCTTTTTGTGGAATTTATCGGGGTATAAACTTGGAAAAGTCGCGGGAATACTGGACGAAGGCCGGAAGGAAATTCTAAGTGATACACAATATTGATTGTTACGGAGCCTCACAGGGGACGTAGATCTTTTTTTATTATTAATTCGTTCTCACGAAATAACAATTCGTTCCCTCAATTTAACAATTCGTTCCCACGAAATAATTGATTTGTGGGAACGAATTGTTATATCGTGGGAACGAATTGTTAATTAGAGGAACTAATTGTTATTTCATGGGAACGAATTAAAAATAAAATCTATGTCCCCTGCTAGCCAGTCCAGGGGGCCGTTTCACTAAACTTCGTCAGTGCAAAAGTATGATAGTCTGTAAACTTCACATTAACAATTTTTTATCGTAAACACTTATTGGATTTACATTTATTGAGCAAATGTAAATCCATTCATTGAAATTTCCAGGCGATTCTAAATTTGCACTTACGAACATTTAGCCGTACGAAGTTTAGTGAAACGGCCCCCAGGTTTGGCCAAATATAGCTGGCCACTAGGATTAGATGGAAGAATGTTAAAATGGAGAAACAGATTGATATGCATTGGGTAGATCATTGAATTCCCTATAATTCGTATTGTATGCATATACATGGTTATGTTGACTGGATGGCATTCCATTTACGTTCGGGTATTGCATTTTTAGTTTTGTTTAACGCTATTTCAAGTTGCATGATCACGTGGTTACCCAACAACAACAATGTCTGAAAGTGTTGAAAGCGCGCCTACTCCAAAGTAAATATTATTTGATAGTTTCCTTAATATGCAACGGATTTTGCTGAAATATGGCGCAGCAAACGGGTCTTGATGACCTGAATTTACTGGTCTCGGGACTTCGGCATACATTTATGTCGTTTTTGTGATGAATCGATTTCCGTGTCAGTATTGACAGTATACTGTCAATACTGACACGGAAATCGATTCTTCCCAAAAACGACAGACGTTTGGGCCAAAGTACCAAGACCACCAAATGCAGCTTAACAGGACGTGTTTGATGCGCCATAATTTCATTAAAATCCGTTACATAATATTAAGCACAATATAACAGAATACGTACTTTGAATCGGAGGAAGTTTCATTAATTATTGTTGGTGTTGTAACCACGTGATCATGCACCTTGTATTTTTATCCCGTCAACACAGTGCGTATGTGCCGTGACACACGGTGCCGTGAAACATTTTTGATATCCAGTCAATACTATTTTTGCATTTTACAGCCATTTGTAGGTGTTGACAGGATAAATAGAATAGTAGGTTAGTGCCGTGAATGGGAAAACATATCTGGCGCGGTACGGAAACGGGATGTGCTCGGCAGAGCCTCGCCCATCCAGTTTCCTGAGCCTTGCCAGATATTTTTTCCCATTCACGGCACTAACCTACTATTCTACAGTGCCAATAGATGCTCAGAAACGTTCAACTGGTGGCAAGATTAACGCAATCGGATGTGTATATTTAAAAAATAGTATAATTATCATCTTTTCCAAAACAAATATTACGAACATATTGTTTGAATGAACTATTATTGTCTTAATATATTTGTATTTACTTTACAAATATCAACATTGCATCAATATTTTTTTGGATAGAATCCGGAAATATTGATATTACTTTGCTATGAGTATTTAATACTATATTGAAAGAAAGGCGAGTGGATGGTGTGGCATAACATCGAGGAAAAATGGGCAATATTTGTGTTTGAATATTTCTCAGACTTATTACAGGTCCAATTTGCATTCGGCAGAATAAATCCGGAAAGACAATAACTGCATTTATTTAACAGGGGTTAGCGTGTAGAAGGTGAGCGGCATTCTTAGGTTGTCGAAAAGGTTTAGCAGTGGAACAAATGGAGTAAAAATACGGCCATTTTTCACGAGGTAGGTACATTTTCGTTGTTTTATTCATATTTTATTTTTTTTTAAACACAAGGAAGCCATATAGCATATATCACGACGGAATATATCATAGATCTACGAATGCAGACACTTTGTTAAATTATGCAGTGACAAAAAAAGTTATTGAAGGTGTTGTGGTCTCCTTTGTGTAAACAAATCATGCAGTTACGAATTTTGCATACGTTTTCGGGTCGATTTTAATGAAAATACGGTCGATACTCCTGTATATAACCCATGTAGCTCACATTTTTCCACTATTTAACAATTGTTACGGGATTTCACATTCGCATACCTCTCACGTCCGTGAAAACGATGTGTATGTTCTCCAAATATTTGTGCGTGGAAAGTGCATGCTGAAAAGGTCAGCGGCAGGTGTCAGATAAGTGTACATGCATGTGCTGGTTGCTAGTTTTGTATATAATGTTATAGTATATAAACTGTCAATAAGTCTTGCTTTGTTATACAAGTTGAATTACTCGGACAGTGTACACCCGTCTGGCAAAAGTCATAGGTGTAAATACATGCATAGCATGACGTCACATCTGTACTATTTCTGAAAGAGGCTTTATTGCATTTGAGACAAGTTTATTGTGTCGAATAAACGGCTTTATTGCGAAAACCGAGTTCGGAAATCAGCAGATGTCAATATTTTATTGAGCGTTATAACAGCTAACGATTGACTGTACTGTATACTTTTCCAAGACAAAATACTCTTTAAACTGGTGATAAACTGAAAATAAAAATCACCCAAAAATATGTATTAACTGTAATAGAGAAACACGTGAACAAAATCGCGGAAGTACGTGCAACTGACAACGATGGAAACATAATTGATGTTATATACGTTGAAAGGGACCAAACACTAAAATATCTTTGGATTCTCCAAATATAGTTTTAAGAACATCATTTGTTATGATGTTTCATGTAAAGACGTTATATGTCGTCGCGTAAACGATCACAGCATTAATGCATTGCCGGCATGTGTCCGCATTGCCACGATATTTTGTATTAATGGTGTATCCTTTACACTGCAACTCGCTTAATCCGGTTGTATGAGGCGTTTGTGCCATCGACTAGGACATGTTGGCGCATATATTTACACAACTATACAAATTCAAACTTCACTTACAACCATGTTGTCTGTCCGTTTATCTGTAGGTCTGTCCGGCCATTATGAAAACAATGTCAGTTGTTGTTAACGACACCGAATATGATCATGCAGTTTAACATCATTTGATGAGACATTCTAAGAACAATCCTTATTTGACATTACTATTGGATATAAAAGCATCATAGCAGAGCTATGGACTAACTAGACAATTATGTTTGTAAAACATGGATATGTCCCCATGGCATACTGGATTCTAACTTGAGATGGTGTATAAATAGAGAAAACTTTAATTTTACACAACAGTCATTTGAGAAAGACTTAACACTTTCTTTGACATATGTAAATTGATAAGTGCTTCAGCACCATTTGAAAGGTCACAAAGGTCATGGTCATGTCATTAGTGGTGCGATTGCGTGAAATATGTTAAAGTGAATAAAATGTCCAAATATTAAAGCAATCCTTCAAGTAATTTCGAAGATCTTACATGATGGAGAAAGTCTTACAACTTTTCGATGTAAGAAAATGGCTAAGTGTTTCAGCACCATTTCGAAGGTCACAGAGGTCAAATTCATGCAATTGCTGGTGTGAGTGCATCACACATGTTCAGGTGAATGAACTGTCCAAATATTAAAGCAATCCTTCAAGTACTATTGAAGATATTACATGATGGAGAAACAAACGTTTCGACTTTAAATAGTTAAGTGTTTCAGCACCATTTCGAAGGTCACAAAGGTCAAGGTCATGTCATATGTGGTGCGAATGCGTCACACATGTTCAAATGAATGAACTATCCAAATATTAAAGCAATCCTTCAAGAAATATTGAACATATTACATGATGGAGAAACGCTTACAACCTTTTCGACGTTTCAACGTAAATGTACACGGACGGACGTACGAAGGGAATGACGTTCGAAACCTCAAGAGGAGCGCAATATGCCCGCATTCTATCACATTGGGGGAATACAAATATGCATGGTGATAAAGCAGTAAATGTTTAAAAATAGAGAGGTATAAACACTAAGGGGTCAATGATTCGGGGAAAACATAATAATAACAATACAACTATAGGGAACTATGGTACTAGTACAACAGTGGTCTTCAATGTAGCAAATAATGTACTCCACATTCGATGTACAGTCCCCAACAAAAAAATAGAACTACATTAGAACTGCAAGCCAATTCCACTTAGTGTTGTAGAAATGTTGGCTGCTTGAACATTTTAAGAAACATATTTTAAAACAAAATGAACTCAAACCGGCTCAGAAAGTGTTCTCAACACGGGTACAGGTGAACTATTCCGCTAAAGATTGATTTTCTACCGAGTTGCGTATAGCTCCAACGGCCATCAACGACACATGGAACAACTACACTAATTAATACGTTGTCACACGATATGCCAAAAAAACTACAACAAATCTTTATAATTACATGCACTTCCCGCCGCCAAACCTTTAGAGTGCTTACACATCGTTTTCACGGACGTGAGAGGTATGTGAATGGCGAAATCCCGTTGAAAATATTAAATAGTGGATAATGGTGGGCTACATTGTTTACAGGGGCATAGACCGTATTTTTATTAAAATCGACTCGAAAATGTCTGCGAAATTCGTAACGGCATGGTTTCTTTACACAGATGAGACCACTAAACCTTCAATAACTTTGTTGTCATTGCATCTTTTAACAAAGTAGATCTATGATATATATCCCGTCGTGCCATAGGCTATATGGCTTCCTCGTATGAAAATGACCGTCTTTTTACTCCATTTGCTCCACCGCTAAACCTGTTCGCCAACCTAAGTGTGCCGCTCACCTTTTACAAGCTACACCTTTTACAAAATGTCCGCCAAAATCACGCATTTTATAGTTAAATGTGAAATAAATATACAAAATTTTATTCATATGAGAAAAAATATAGAATATTACATGAAGGAACTTATTTATTAACTATGACGATTTTATGACTAGCTCTTTTTCAACATGGTAGGCATCAAGGCCCACAAAACGGCCGCAAAATCACGCACTTAATGGCTAAATGTGGAAAAATATATAAAACATATTATTCTTAATTATGTGGAAAAATATAAAATACTATACAGAGGAACATATTAAATATTTCGATTTTATGACTAGATATTTTTCCACAGGGACAGAAAAATGCCGACAAAATGGTCGCCACATGTATTTTAATGTTTATATGTACCTGTATCAACGAGAAATATGTCCTGTAACACGACAGTATTTTAATGTTTATATGTACCTGTATCAACGAGAAATATGTCCTGTAACACGACAGTATTTTAATGTTTATATGTACCTGTATCAACGAGAAATATGTCCTGTAACACGACAGTATTTTAATGTTTATATGTACCTGTATCAACGAGAAATATGTCCTGTAACACGACAGTATTTTAATGTTTATAGGTACCTGTATCAACGAGAAATATGTCCTGTAACACGACAGTATTTTAATGTTTATATGTACCTGTATCAACGAGAAATATGTCCTGTAACACGACAGTATTTTAATGTTTATATGTACCTGTATCAACGAGAAATATGTCCTGTAACACGACAGTATTTTAATGTTTTATATGTACCTGTATCAACGAGAAATATGTCCTGTAACACGACAGTATTTTGTCTAAGATTATAATAAAATATGCTGAACATCGTACTACATATCTCCGTATGTTTCATTGTAAATATTGTAACAGAGTCCCTCAAGATGGCCACCAAGATGGCCGTCAAGATTGCCACCAAAATTGTGTTGTTTATGAATATATATTAAAATAAGTGTTTAACAAAAATATCAATGTGTGAAAACTGTTTAGCATACTACACCGAGGATATACTAACGGCTCCGTTTTACTGACGCATTTTCTTTCAATATGGTAGACACAATGGCTGCCGTATTTTTATCAATTCTACGTTGTCACACGTACATAATGATGTATACGAAAAATTATAAAAACAAATAAGAGTAACGTATCGTGTCCCGTGCAACCGATTTAATACTACTTTCCGGAGTATCTATAGATATAACCACCAATATTGCAGTCAATATGGCCGCCGAATTGACGTTGTTTTACATAAAATCGAAACTAATCATGTAGTGGAATCGGACTTTTATTTCAATATATATTTTCCTTATGTGAGCTTGAAAACATATTATTTATATATTATAAAATAATAAAGTTTTCCCGCTCGCATAAGGAAAATTATGACACCTGATAATCAGCAAAAGCTGTGAAACCCGTTGGGTTATACTAAATAACTAATCATGTAGTGAAATCGGACTATATATGTTCCTTGTGCGAGCTTGAACTATATCCGAATTGTGTTTTTCGGTAATCTAAAGATGATCTCAAATTCCTACCTTGCCCCAGGCCTAAAAATTACCTAAGCTGTTGACAGGCCGTTAAACACCATTAATCCTAACTTACCAAAACTACCGACGTTTTCGGCAGCTGGAATGTTCAGTGTGCGTGTTACATGTGTAGTTTCACTTGTTCAGCTGGTGTCACACAGACGATTCCGCCTGTGCTGTGAAATGTGTTATGTTCAGCAAGTGTGAGCACGTTGAATCCGTATTGGTGAAGACAAGCTGCACATCTAGTGCTAGACATTAGTGCATATTCTTATCTTAAAACGTTTGTACCTCACGATGACTGAAAAAAAAAGTTCAAACTATGCAGTATGTCAACCAGTTCACAGTTCATTTATCCGGCGTTTATATCATTAAAATTTAACATGTAGATTTGCTTATTCATTCTATGCTGGATTGCTCACACATTCTGTCTTCAATATGCTTGCAACATATCGTAAAATTAATGTCTCATGGCGGCCATTTTGATTTCAACAATGGCGGTGGTTACCCGTTTTAACAATGATTTTATATCCCTCATCAAAGGGTTTCTGTACAAAAGTTCATGCTTTTATCACAAAATGCACAATTATTCTGAAATATACCGTAAAACCGCCGCACTAGTAAATGTCTCTGCTACATTACTTACGTGGAGTCCTTATTGGTGTCGTTCTTGGCGATCATCTGAAAAGCCATCTTCGTGATAAGTTTGTATCTTTCAAGCCAGAGACTTGGTAAACATTTATATATTGCTCCGTAATATATAGCATGTGATATGTGCATGAAAATAACATGTTTTCCATATGAGTCCCTAATATAAATACAGTCGGCGGCCAGCCTGACGGCTATCTAGGAGACAATAATGATGAAGTATATTCGACAACTCCAGTCAGAAACACAATCAATGTGTGAACGATTGCTTATACTATCATCTTAGACTTTTCCGAAGAAAAAAAAAACGTGTTATAATGTTTTATTCATGAACTTTATGAAAAAAAACATGAACAATATAATCGACGGCCATTTTGGTGCCATTTTGGGCGCCATCTTGAAAAATATTATGTGTAAAATCTAGTATCTATACTACATTCTTAAATCTAGTATTTTAGATTTCTGCGCAAATGAATAAGATTGTTGTTGTTTCTAAATATTGAACCATAAAAAACACGATTTTAGCGGCCATTTTTGGCGGCCATCTTGGAAGCACCAGTCAGAAACTCGGGAACTTTTTTGTAGTGTTCAGTGTATTTTTATAAAACTTTGTTAACGAAAATGTTCTTACTTTGTAAAAAAATAATTTGTTATTATTGGACTATTAGTAAATTTGGACTGAATATGTGCATGTTGATGACAAACTTTCGTCTGAAAAGGCTTATATTCGCAGAATTAGCGGACACCATTGTAATTTCAAAATGCGCGAACTTAAATGCTTATGTCCATTTTAACCTTGTATATGCCATCAACATTATATTCGGTATAATAAATTAAATAGCGCCCTTTGTTGAGGGGAATATCTCGGGAGATATTGCTTCCTCGGGGAGATAATCCACATTATTATATGACTGAGAAGTCCAGCCAATGGGATTGCCCAATAGAGAAGAGTCAAATGATTGTGGACATATATATCATGATTGTGATATATTGTGGAACATCAGTCTCCGGCCACTATCGATTCTAAGTTACTGTACAGAATCCAACCGTAATATTGTGTTACTAAGTGATAACGTCATTTTGCTCGTGCCTGTGTGCAACAGTGCGGGGGAATTTCACGATTTTACTAATTCTGAATTCTGAATAGCACCGCCTCGTTTCTTATGAAATCAGTAAACGAGTTTAATAAGTATCATATTAAATCTTCACTCGTGTAAGATCCTCTATATGTAAGATGTCGTCATGCAATGTCCGGTCAAACGCCTTTTGTACATTTAGGAAGCATATATACAGTGCTTTGTGTTTTCCTTCACAAATGCTATGTATTCACGAAGGAGAAAAGATGTAATATGCAGCCTAAAGTTCTATTGTAACTCAACATGTAGTTAACAAATAGATACATCCCTCCGTGTTATTATCGTAATCATTTGCTTCAGCTGTATGTTCTGGGATAGTGTTACTTTTCTTCAATATGTGTCGTCCTTTTAGGAACGTATGCACACTACCGTACGCCGATGGTAAATACAAGTTTGAATGGACATTTACCTATGTTACTCACACTTCGATATGAACAGGTGTGCATATTTTGTCTTTCTCCCTCTGAAGTCGCATTTGTTTTATATTGTTAAACAAAACACGTATGTTCCTCTTAAAGTGTTCCTCCTGACATAAATACCATCTAATTGGATTAGTATTGGCTAGCTGAACTGGAACGCGATCTTTATCCTTTTTATGTAATAATACGGGCCTAACTTTCATATTCTTTAACGATAGCATAATGACTGTGTCATGGAGAAACGCTGTGTATGTATCCTGCAGAAGATAATCCGTTATAATTGGAAGAAGTAATGTGCAATGCTTATAAATAAGCTCGACCTTTAATGTTGGTTTTGCTTGTCCAAATGGGTGTTCATCGTCATAGCAGCATAGCTTTGGTTTGTCATTACCAAACATAGCTTCAATTTGTTCTATAATGTTGTCAACCATTTCCTTGTCTTCCTCTGCATATACGAAACATGCATCAAAGTGTTCCTCCAACACCATGCTTTTGTCTATAAGTATTAAGGAAGATACGCCATGCATCACAGAGTCGATGTGGTCGCTGCTTGAAAGTGTCGATGGCGCAGTTGCTGGAAAGTTACATCCTTCACCGCCAGTAATATTCGACGACGGATCCGTAGTACTTAACTCCATAGATGTCCCAGCTTCAGTTCCACCACCTGAAATCATACATGCACAAGTCTTTTGTACACTTCAAGATATATCTGTATATAGAGGATCTTACATTTGTTTAATACGATGGTTATTAACCCTTTCATCCCTAAGTATCTGGGAGCCGTTTCACTAAACTTCGTACGACTAAAATGTTTGTACGTGCAAATTTAGGATAGTCTGGCAATTTCAATTGATGGATTTACATTTATTGAACATAGGCTGCATATGCTGCATATGCAGCATATGCTCAATAAATGTAAATATAATAAGTGTTTACAGGAAAACAGTGTTAACGTGCAATTTATCATAATTTTGCACTTACGAACATTTTAGTCATACGAAGTTTAGTGAAACGGGGCCCCTGTAGTGGATTTTGATATATTAATTTTGCAGCCATTCCAATCATCACAAAATGATTTTCGGACTAGTCCATTCATGAAATGATGGTGTTTTTATTCTCAAGAATATACAAATTTCTCGCCTAAAGTGTAGATACTAATGAGACGGCTCGTCACGAGCCGGCTCATCTGGATCTACAATGTTTGCCAATACCACTATACCGGCCCGTGGTGTTGAAAGGGTTAACATGATATTTATTACACCAAGTAGTATATAAGAGTCAAAATGATACCACCACCATCTGGAAGCCACCGGCTACACGTGGTGCCTCCCACCGGGTGGTGCTATAATTAATGACTCTTATATACTACTCAGATTTTCCTCCATTTTTATGAGAATATTTATGAGAATGGGAGTAATTTTAATTTTTTCAAAACACGAAGGGAGTAGGCATAATTTTAATTTTTCCAAACACAAAGGGGGGAGTAAGCATAATTTTTTTAAAAACACACCTACTGTTCGGCGGGTATGTATGAGAACATATTTTTCATCAACCGCGAGACCATATATTTATGACATGAGAAGATACACCCTATTAGAGATAAGAATCCCTATGTTATACTCAGTATATATAATAACATAATGGTTCTAGTTAAGTGTGCGTGGTTGAAGACAGGTAGTCACGAGAGATGTTTTCGTACCGGTATTTACGAATATTGCAAACATCACCGTGCATGGATGCGAAGAGGTTCCGTTTCGCCTCGCCCCTGTCGGCATTGTGGGGTAGGGACCAAAGCCGAGTCATTACTATGTCCACCATGCGGTGGCACTCAGGCTACTCATCGAATGATTAACAAGGGATTACGTGCTCGCAAGTATTATCGTTTAGTAATAATTCAAATCGAAAAGTCAGTTAGAAAGATATGATATGTTCAATTTTTTTAAAAATTAACCACAACTTACACCCTATTAAAGATAAGAAAACTATAAGATATACTCACAAAAATGGATAATAAAATAGAATGGGAATTGGAATTTTATAATGACCTTATTGATGAATATTACTATAAATTGAAAGCACTATATATAATTGAATACATGAAATATCAGCGTAATTTATTACGTTCCGATAAAAACGTTGCATTTACAATATTATACCGGAAATTATGTAAGCTAAGCAAGAGACATATTCGTGAAATGAAGCGACTAAATAGGATCGGAGAACAACTAGGTGAAGAGGGTGAAACTAATTTTATAAGACTGTTTAAAAACAACGATTCGTTTACGGATATAGAGTTTTACGATTCTGTCTGCGCCGAGTTACCGTATTATGTATAAACCCCAACGATTCGTTTACCCACTACTAATCAAATATCACAATGGTGCTGTAACATTTCCTCCGACTTTATTTCCAAGTTTTACCCTAAATTTATCCCAATCAGTACACTCAATTTTGGGCATGGTGGCGCGCGCCTTGATCCTTATATCATTTTTTAATTCTTCATATCTCCCCATTTCTTCCACCACGGATTCAAACTCTAAATTTGATATTTTCTTATCGGCCAACGCTTTGGACACCATAACGTCGATGCTATTTTTCTTAGACCTAGCGAGAACGGATATTCTATCATGTTTTCTACTTTTTTTCTCGAGTTTTCCACCCACCGCCCTAATTACCACCATACAAAGTGTTCCAGATAAAACGGTAATTCCACTCAAAACCCCTGCAAGTGGAACCATTACAATTGTAGATAGCATTGCAGTAGTCCCCGCCCCACACAACACAGAAACACTTGCCAGAACCGTACTAGATGCTTCAGCTATGTTTGCCGAGCGCCTATATTTGTTAGCGTGTCTTTTTCTATTTGCACATTCTCTAACTAAAATATCCTGCATAGCGACGATATTATTCAACCTAAAATCTGAACTTCTTTCGTTAATTGGATACAGTGTTGGTGGAGTGGTATTGAGAGTTGGATACAGTGTTGGTGGAGTGGTATTGACAATTGGAAGCGGTGATTCGTTCATATTTAAATTTTAGTTCAATATATTAGTATTTACAAAATAAGTTCAATTAACAATGAGACAATAGTGGAAGAACTCTCTGGTTCACCGATTTTCGTAATAAAGTTAATAACACTACCTTGGGAAAGTCTAATTCGATCATCACCGGCAAACGAAACCACCGTCGAACTATCTCAGAGATTTTAGTGACTCCAACCCCCGTTCTTCCCCATCTACTACAATATTTATCGCGACCGCGCCCACAGGTTTACCATTAGCATTAACCGAGCAGACCGCCATTCTGACAACTTCACCTGCAGCTGTCATAGTGTATCCCCCATATTTATTACTCGCTTTGGCACCGAACGAATATTCATAGTGCCCCACAACCAATGGGCCCCGCTTCTCAGCCCAAACTGTTATGACACGTTTTGGTGTTTTCATTGTTTTCACTATTCCGGCAAGCGCATTGTTTGCGTTATATGCCTCAGTACGAATCTCATAAGAGGCCTCCTCAAGAGCTTTGGTCGCGGCTATACGATCATGTTTCAGTTTATCGGTTATTTTTTCATCTAGTTCAGTAAGTGTCGCTTCTCTGTTGATAGAGTCCTCTGAGCGCAACACCTCATAAGCCTTCGTAAGGTCCGCCTGGTGGCCTTCTAAGACTTTATCAATACCCGACCGGGCCTCTTTTTGAAATTCGGTTATTTTTTCATCTAGTTCAGTAAGTGTCGCTTCTCTGTTGATAGAGTCCTCTAAGAGCAACACCCTATAAGCTTCCGTAATATCCGCCTGGTGGTCTTCTAGGGCTTTCTCAATACCCGTTCGGACTCCATCAAGATCAAACCGGGTCTCTTTTTTAAATTCGGTTATTTTTTCGTATAGGTCAGTAAGTGCCGCTTCTCTGTTGATAGAGTCCTCTGAGCGTAACGCCCCATAAGCCTCCGCAATGGCCTCTTTGTGGTCTTCTCGGACCCCCTCAACCCCCGACCTGGTCTCTTTCAGAAATTCGGCTATTTTTCCATCTAGTTCGGTAAGTGTCGCTTCTTTGCTGTGAGAGTTCTCTAAGCGCAACGCATCATAAGCCTCCGCAATGGCCTCTGCAAGGTTCGACTGGTGGTCTTCTCGGACTTTATCAATACCCGACCGGGTCTCTTTTCGAAATTTGGTTATTTTTTTATCTAGTTCAGTAAGTGCCGCTTCTCTGATGAGAGAGTCCTCTGAGCGCAACACCTCATAAGCCTTCGTAAGGTCCGCCTGGTGGTCTTCTCGTGCTTTCTCAATACCCGACGTGGCCTCATTTCGAAAATCGATTATTTTCCCGTCTAATTCAGCAAGTGTAGCTTCTTTGCTGAGAGAGTCTTCTAAGCGCAACACCCCATAAACCTCCGTAATGTCAGCCTGGCGGTCTTCTCGGGCTTTATCAATCCCCAACCGGGCCTCTTTTCTAAATTTGGTTATTTTTTTACCTAGTTCGTTTAGTTCCGTATGCGTTTCTTCACGACTTTGTGTATTCACAGCCAGGGCATATTCTCTAAGTTGTGATAGTAGACTCTTGTGAATCTCGTCCGTGGCCCTCGATATAGTTCTATTGATCAAGGCCTTTGTTTTTTGGGTAGTTAAAAAGTCGCCCTCTGTCGGGATGAATCCCCCTTCTGCAGGTTCCAAATTATTTGAATTTGTCACCCAATCGGAAGAACTACCTGGTCCGTATATACTCATAATGTTGATAATATATATTACGAACATGCGTTTAATTCTAAATAATTAATTTGAAATTTCTAGGACGACCGAAATCGGGTAATCGTTATTCAACTCTCGCCCTTTATCATCAAGAATATAAATCTTCAACTCGTGGATGTGTCCCGATTCCAAAACTTTCATCTCTGGGTGTGGGAAGTCTAAGGTTACAGTCTCGCCATAGAAACAATCGCTGGCGGGCACAGTTTTCAGTAATGTGCTGGGGGATCCGTCTATCGTGTTGTACGATGTGTTCACCCGATCCAGGTGCACCCTGAGAGTTTTCGTTAAGGTGAAGTCCACCGGGTTATCACCGACGTACTCACCCGGGGTGAACACTCCTTTGTTTGAGGAGTATGTCTCTCTAAAACCGAGTTGAATACCCAACCCCGGGGAGACCACTACATCACTGCTGATGATCATTGTTGTGAGCCCGGTAGCATTCGATACTGTGAGGTTGATTATACCGTCAAGCTCTGAGTTGACAAAATCTTTGAGCTGTCTTATTCCCACAGTCCGTGAGGCAGCTTTACACCTAATTGTTGTCCATCCTTCACATAGTAAAACCCTTCGCTCTTCCCCACATTCTGCCATCCAACCGTGAAGGTGATTGATCTGAGGCCTACACGGCGTTTTCCGCAGCAGTTGTCTATTAATTTTTGAAGTTCACAACTCCCTTTTTGAACATTAGTTATAGTAGCAAACATAATAATATCTTTCAATGGATACCAAAGCATTTAGCTTTAACTCTAATGTAAAGTACGCGGTCGGAGGTAAATACACACAAAAAGACGTTGTTAACCCCCTTGTACACCCAACCGTAACGGTTAGACCGGACAGCGGCTTTGCCACCAATTTCCCTAATATCTTTGAACAATATAGGCTGCCCAAGATTACTACGATGGAGGTGGTAAACGGGTGGAAAGCAACACCGATGCAGTTTTGGCAAAACCAAATAAATTTCGCTGTATGGTGCGCAACAGCGGGTGTGGAGTTTCATATAAAGACCATCTGACATCCAAGAATGTCATGCTCCAAAGTGTCTACAACTTTCACGTGTATTATACTATTAGGAGGATTCTCAAAGAACTAGGTATTTCACTACCTCAAGACGACGCCTGGGATCCCATTTCCAACGCATACGACCGTATGGCGTTTGAAAAACTGTGTAACGAATTTAACGTTTCAAAAGACGCGGACTGGAGACAGAAAGCATTTCCTACCAGCACCGGCCTCGGGGACGTTCTCATTCACGGCCAGTCCGGGAATTGGACACAGACTGATTTTAGACACGATCACTCCGGTGACCACATCGTCAGTCGGAACGCCGGGAATTTTGACCCCGCGACTATGACATTCGGGCCGGAAGTGTCTGGAGGTCGGCACTGTGGCGTGTTTTCTTGTAAAATGTTACCTCCGAAACGGGCTCACGTCGATTACATACAGCAGGCTGCTGAGGTTCAGGACGCGTGGGGTACATTTATGTTACATAAGGGTATAGGGTTCACGCAGGCCGGGGTTACTCACGTCAACGAATCTATTCGCACGTACGTCTGGGCCATCCTCGGCGCACAGAAGCAAACTCGCAGTTCTATACTGGGCACGGGAACGGCGTTTGATGCACAAAAACAATTCTTGGCACTTGTAGAGGACGCCATCTCAGCTAGGGTGGACCTGGAGAAGGCGATCCAGAATTATCAAGACGTTTTACAGAATACCAGCACCCCAGTAGACTATGTATTTGGAATAGGTCTTTATATGGCGCCGAAGCAATATGATACTACGAGACGACCGGTTGACGGTTACAATAATCATATCGTAATCGCCACCGCCAATCAAAAAATCGGCCACAACGGTAACGTGAACACGGATATCATCAAGCGCACCCCCAACATGATCGGGTTCAACAGTGGAACCGATTTCATAAAACACACAAAATGGATACACCTCCCCCAATTCGTAAATCGAACCCAGTACCCCCAATTCGTAAATTGGATGCACCATCGAGTTCCATCAACAGACCAATCGCGATTGGAGAAACACCAATCATCAACACCAATCGCAGATTGGGTGAAATTGGAAGCACAACACACGAGGAGGAGAAATTAGGGCTCGTCGTCGCCCTCGTGGCGATCGGATTATTTACGCTTTGGTTGTAGGAACTCTCTGGCGAAGAATAGTAGGAGACCGGCGATTGTCACGATTAAAGCCCAGGTATTTTTGGCTAGCCATCCGGCCGTTTTTGATAATATAGATAGCAAGTAAGAAACGATACTTCCGATCAGTCCAGGTAGTGCGGCAGCCGCCTTTCCAGCTAATTTAGCTAGAAGACTGGCGAGGGCTTTTAGTTGTTTTTTTTATCCACTCCTTGGCTCCACCGGATGGAGCGGGTGCTGGTGCGGTGTGGTGTGGAGCGGGTGGTGGCGCCGCACCACCAGTGAAAGCTAGAACTATGGTCGATATAGTCATGCCGATAGCAACGAGGATGCTTGCTATCGTGACGCCCTGCTCTCTGAACAGAGTGCGAAGACGCTCACCGAGTGTCGTCTCCTCGTGCAGGACCCTCGAGATTGATTCACGGATCAGACTTATTTGTGTGCGGAGAGCCTCACGGTTAGCCGAGGCGGCCTCCAAGCGAGCTTCTCTTTCATCCCGCAAAGACCGCAGTCGTTCGGCGATCCGCTCGGTAGATTCTCTATCGTCACCGGCTTCCTCCAGTTTTCTTTCTTCTAGCACGATATGTTCATCCAGCGCCGTGAGTTTGGAGAGGTTAAGGACCAGTTCGCCCCGGACCGTTTGTAGAGCCTTATCGAGTCCACGGAGTTCTCGAAGAGGTAACGGTGGGTCATCGTTGAGTATTTTCCCCAATTGCGATTGGACACTGAACGTGGTCTCCATCGTGTTAATAACGTCGGTGGCTATTTGAGGGACCTCGGTGAGCTCGACCTTTTCTATCGCGGTGGCCGTCTTCGCCATAGTTTCGTCGGTAGACTGTAGGGCCTCTACAGCGCGGGCCGGCACAATTGTTTTACCACGCGTCCAATCTGGAAATCCTAGTTCGTTCTTTATGATATCGCCACCGCCCCTGTTTCCGGCAATGGTGTTTAGCGATAGGGGTTTTCCGTTCTTCATGTTGACGATCGGGTTATCTGATGCTTTTAGTCGCAATCTACCGTTCAGATCCAATTCGAATTTGGAGTAGTCGCGACCGACAGACGGGACCAGACCGATTTCTGAAAAATTGTTGTAGTAGTCGTTTACAGCTCCCTCAAGTAATTCCTGACTTTGACCAACGCTGCTGGTAGCGCCACCTATTTTCCCCAATTGCGATTGGATTGGAGGGGGTGTTTTGTCGAAGGTTGTGATGGAATCCTCGAAGTTATCATCATTATCATCATAATCATCGACGTAATCGTCTCTGCCGATTTCATCCATGTCAGCATCGTAATCAGCCATCTTTAATAATGTGTTTACAAAATTAATTATGTATTAAAGACAAAACCATACGGGTTTAATAGTTTCAATAATTTTGAAAAAATTAATTATGTCTTCGAGTCAATACGGTCGCAAACTCAATCCATACCGCAGACTGCGTGAGCCCCTCGGGGCAAAAGGCGTGAGACAGAGTGTCGTTATTACGAACAACCCATCTACGATCGACCAGAACCAGCAGCTCTTAGTCCGCTTCCCAACCTCGGAGCTAACGACGTCATTGTGCCGGGTACTGTTCGCCTCGCTTTCACTATTTCGCTAACGTCGACGGACGCGGACCGAACCGTCGTTCAGAACCTGGGTCGCGCCATCGTCAAGAAGACCATGATAAAGATTTCTGGTAATGAGGTGATGTCGATCGACGACAGCGACGTCTACCATTGCTATCAGGACCTGTGGAAGACGTCACACGAGCTTGAAAACGCTGTCTATCAAGGTATTGACACCAGCAAAAATAAGAACGTAACCAAACTTAGAATCGGGGCTGCTAACAAGGTAGATAACAACTCTAGTGACAACGCGGTCGCGGGCGCTTACGGCAACCGCTTCTACATCCCGCTCGACTTTGAGTTGCTGGAGAGTCACATGCCCTACTATCAGAGCGCTTTGGCTGACCGCCTCGAATACGAACTAACGTTCAACGACTACGGCCGAGTTATCATAGCCAGCGACATGTTATCGACGTATGCGATCGATAATGTTTCGCTGGAGTACGACATGGTCACGATGCCCGAACTAGCACGATTGATCAGAACCCAGTACGCCGGGCGCGTTGCCATACTACGACGAGTTCTTCGCCATCGCAAGATGACGAAAGACAAAGGCGACACATTGTGGAATATTAACGTCAACGTACCCGCCCGCTCGATGAAAGGTATACTGATGTTGTTCGAGGAGGCTCGGGTAGCGCTCGGTGTTAGAAAAACCGACAGATTCTATAACCCCAAAATCACGAAGGTAGAGGTGACGATCGAGGGAGTCCCCAATCAACTCTACAGCGCGGGTCTTCGCGCGCACCAGCAGTGGGACGAAGTAAGAAAGCAGTTTGCTGCCGGCTCTAAGCGCTCTCCGGAGGTTGCAGCAGTTGCCAAAGACCTGCATCTCTCGGCCGTCTCCCTCGCGGAGTTCCTGAATACCAAATACGCGTTATGGCTAGACATGCGAGCCAGCGACGATGACCAAATACACGGTAGCGGACGCCAAGTTGAGAACGCTAGTGAGGGTGTGACGATCCAGATAACCAAAGAGGCGGACGGAGCCGGGCCATTGAACGTGTACTTATATATAATTACAGACGCACAACTCAACATCGAAGATGGTCGATACGTATCAGCGATCTACTAATTTTGATAATTCTAAAGAATTAATTAAGAAAATTAACAATCAATACCAATTCACGATTGGAGATGCTCACTCTGCCATAATATGTGGGCAGACAGGATGTGGAAAAACGGTTTTCATCCTCGACTTGCTCGAGGAGTCCTACCGCGATGCCTTTCGTCATATTGTGATCCTGTGTCCCACTGTGCGGCACAACGATACTTATCAGCGGCGCCCGTGGATATGGACCGACCCTGAGGTATACGTTATTGACCCGGGTGATAGGCTTCACGATTGGTTGCGTGGTTTATACCAAAGATTCCAGGGTGAGCCCACCCTATATGTGATTGACGATTGCTCGGCCAAGGCGGCGATGACCAAAAAGAAGGACATGCTCTCCGAGCTCGCATTTTCTGGCCGCCATGCGAGGCAAAGCGTATGGATCTCCACTCAAAAATACAACGCCGTCCTCAAGGATCTGCGCGAGCAAACGAAATGGGTCGCCCTCTTTCACTGCAAGGACCGAGACTCATTCGATGACTGTCTTCGAGAGAATGACGTTATCCCAACGCGCGAGGAGCGCCTGAAGGTTCGACAGATGCTTTCCGAAACTAAGCACGCCAAGCTTCTGCTAAAGACTGATCAACCAACTGCTTATAAAGTTATCAATTAATTAATAATTAATTTTAAGAAAATTATAAAATTAGGAAAATTACAAAGTAATAAGCTATTGCAATGCTTAGCAATTGCTGAACAATGCTTAGCAATTGCTGAACAATGCTTAGCAATTGCTGAACAAATACTGAACAAATGCTGAACAATGGTTAACAATGTTAACAATTTGGTGCTCCGCTGCTAGCTTTGTTGCGAGCATAATGGTGATCATAAGTATCGGGTGGTGCGCTTGGCAATATGTTAAAGTGATGAGAGTTGTTAGAATAGTTAAATTAATTTTAAGAAAAATGAACTGCGACGAACTTCTCCATCAGCTAATAGAAGAAACCTCAACTCCGACTGCCAACAATAATGATCCGACAGAGCAATCGGGATCAACTCTAACTACAACTCCAACTCCAACGGCAGTTGGTATTGGGTTGAGTGCAACGACTCCTAATGAAAATGAAAATGCGGCGCGACGAGAGCGGCTAGCTGCGCTGGTTGCTGGGGGACAATCGGAGCATTATCTCGGTAGGCGTCTCTCAGTTTTTCAGGTGGATAAGATGTCAGATGCGGAGATCGATAAAATGTATGCGCGATACGAATCCAAATTGGGAGCAGAGATGACAAAAACTCTTGGATCGGCGGCTATTCATTTGTACGCTACCGCCGTTAGTAGACTTCTCCCTATACCAAACACTGCGGGGTTGATTGATGATCTAGAGACTGACCCTTTTATAGGACACACTCTTAGAACAGCCTGCTGCTCAATTTATCACAAGTTTGGAATGTACTTAGCTCCGCTGACAACCGCGTTGACCACGGGTAAACACTGTCAATTTGGACATATATGCCCACGAACTATAAGCCCTGAAAATGATGACACAAGACACGCCCACGAGAGTGACGGAGTTGAACCAGATTGCTCCAACACAATCGAACCAGAGTGTTACTCCGCCAGTGGATGACATACCGCATATAAAAAATCCTAAAAGACAGGCAGCTGGGAGGGCGGCGGCTACCACCCGAAAAGTTAAACAAGATAAAATACTCGCCGAGCTTCGAGAGGCTAAACTCCAATCGAGATTGGGGTTGCAATCGGGGACGGAGACAGCAAAACATCTGAAGACAGAGTTGAGTACAACAACACCCCCAATTCATGAATTGGAAGCACACTCAAATTCAAAGAATTTGTCACCCAATCGAGGTTGGGCGAATCCGATTGAACCCAAATTCGTGAATTGGAGTTGGGTTGTTGGTGGTGGTCTGGCAGTTGTTGGTGCCCTGTGCGTGTGGAAATACCCGAAAAAACAACCAGCCAGTGTTCAGAAGAAAGTTACTAAACACCAATCATCAACAATGTTGAATTTGGATGGAGTGCCCCATTTAAACATTGATCGCGACCCCTTTTATATGCAATAATTATAACAATGGCTGAACAAGATGGTAAAATGTTAGTGAATGCGCTTTATCACGCCGTGGTGATATCGGGTTTCAGTATCGGGTATGCTCGACTATCAAAGATGGCCCTAGGAGGAACCGCTCCCAAATTGGACTTTACTGTGAGAGACGTAGGGCTCGCGACCTTAGATGTAGCGGCCGCAGTTTGGACCCGAGATTATCTAGTTAAAGCTGGAATTCTACCAGTTAATATATGGAAATAAATGGCTTCAATCGCAGTAATAGTAGGTGGTGCGCTTGTAAACGCATTGGCGTTCAGCGGTAGCAACTTTATATTCTCTAAAATGAAAAGCTCGAACGTGGATGAGGAGCGTAAGCGCCATGATTTAGCTGTAGAACAACTCAATAGCGCAAAGGAAGCGTGGTCGAAAAAACGAACCGCCCATCTGGACTGGGTCAATGAAGAGCTTCGCCGCGAAAATCACGCCGCACAAACTTTTCAGAACGTTGAAGAAGCCAACCGCGAGTACGCGCTGGCATATCCGCACAAAAGTCTCGATCCAATGGATCCCGAGCCCCAACTTTCAGATTTCTATGTACCGTCAGAGGCCCAAAAGGACCGCGAGATCGCGTTCATCGTCGTGGGAATGGGTGTGGTTGGGCTCGTCGGCTACTATATAAAATAATTAATTAATTAAAAAAACTTTTTTTTTATAAATATATATATATAGAACGATGTTAGTTGACGAACTTTATGACGCTATGATAGATGTAGGCTACACTGCCCAAAAACATCGTTTACCTGGTGCAAAGAGTATGATTCGTCTGGCCCGAGATTCTCTCGAGACGTGGCGCGAGGACGAAAAAGAAAAAGCGGCCACCCTTTTCGCAAAGCGGATGTTAGATTCCTCCACCAATCCTGGGGGATTGGACTCCCAATCGAGATTGGATGAATTAGATTCCCCTCTCCTGTTCCAACCCAAACGCGATTGGGGCTGCAGCGAAACTTCCAACAAAGGTTTATTATTAACGACGCAGTTACCGGACGAACTGGCGAGGGCATGTTGGAGATTGTCCGATATATTAGAATACTTCGCATACGATGAACACGCGCAAACTTGATACCAAACTAACGCGCAAGCTGTCGAATACATACTATAGCCCACGCGGCTACTGGAAGGGACTCATGGCCATCAAGAACCTCGCGGCGGCGACCAAGGTTTCAGAAAACGCTGTCAAGGAATGGCTTAAGAAGCAGGCCATCTGGCAGATCTATTTACCCGCGCCTCACAATATTCCGCGGCCGAAATTCGACGTGCCGGTGCCGAACCAAGTTCACCAAGCGGACCTCCTGTTTCTACCTCACGATCGCGTCGGTCGCAAGACGTACAAGTACGCACTGACAATCGTTGACGTAGCGAGTCGTTATAAGGGGGCTGAGCCGTTGGCCACTAAAGAGTCTAAGGAAGTGGCTGAGGCTCTTTCCCGAATATATAAGAGGAGTCCTCTCAAATGGCCGAATCTTCTCCAGGTCGATCCCGGCCGCGAGTTCATGGGCGCGGTCTCTCATCTATTGTCTAAGCATAAAGTTTCTATCAGACGCGGCCGCGTCAACATCCACCGGGACCAGGGGATCGTGGAACGCTTCAATCGAACCCTGGCTGAGAGACTGTTCGGACACCAATACGCTAAAGAACTTGTAGACCCTCATTCGCGATCGACCGAGTGGGTGGCCAGACTGCCCGCCGTGGTCTCCGCACTGAACGGAGAGGTGACCAGATTGATAGGTAAGAAGCCTGTAGATGCTATCAAGTTTAAAAGGGTGACGAGCAAGCCCTCTGCCGTCTCGCGCGGGCGACCCGTTGGTTTAGAGGAGCAGCGGCTTCCATCAGATATTGACGTCCGGTACCTCTATCAACCGGGAGAGCTTGAAGGTGGCAGCCGCCGCGCGACTGATCCCGTGTGGTCAATGAATGTATATCATCTGGATCGATCTATTACCAAACCTGATGAGCCCGTGCTCTATTATTTGGCTGATGGTCCATCTCGCGGTTTTGTTCACGAAGAACTTCTTATGGTACCTTCTGACACCCAGTTACCCCCGGATCGTTAGAGTCTTTAGTATTCTATCCATTTTTCAGAGTTCTTTTTTTTACCTATCCTATAGGCTCTGTGTGCAACCCGTCTTCCATCACTCTCCTCTTGTCGTAGTACGCCGAGAGTCCTAATTTTTGTTGACAGTACGTCTTCATCACCCCGTTAATCATTCGGAATCCCCTGTTCTCCGCCATATCCCTACCCCCTTCGAGAGCACTCTTATACCTTCCCCAAGTCAGATCGTTAGATCTCTTCGACATCCCCTTGGCCGAGTGCTTAGATTTTCCATCACCACTCACGTAGTAACACTTGCTACACAGAGCGATGGCTCTATCTCCCTGGAATTCCAGCTTGAACAATCCCGGAGTTCTGTTGCTCCACGCGTCCCACGCCAACCACTCGGTCTTCTCCTTATTAAACTTTCTCTTCATATTCTTTCTTTCATCACCACCGCCGCCAGCGTCTTCTCCGACAGCGCGAAGTACATGCTGTCAGTGTCCATCTGTATCAGTTCGAAATCTCCGCGATCCACGTACTTGTCCAAGAAATCGTAGTAGAACTCCAGCATTCGGAGCTTGGCCAACTGGTAGACCGCTATGCCACACTGAAACGGTCTGTTGATCACCACTCGAGTCTTCCTGCTCGATATCTCGTAAGCCTCCCCAATCTCCTCCAGGTCTTCGAACCACGCCGACCTCAGTGCCCGGTCGACAGTCTTCTCATCCTTCGTATATGTGGTGTTCAGGTGTCTCTCTTGTGCCTCTATTAGCTTGCCACAACACGCGTTGCCAACCAGTTTGAATATCTCCGCCAACACCGTCTTGCTCTTGTCTACGTCCCCCGTCCGTCTGGCAGCGGTGACCTCTTCCACGAACCACTGAAACGGTTTGCCGGGCGTGTAGTCTATCACCCTATGCACCGCCTTGATGATCAGACCGTGCTCCAGATACCACTTTAGCAGTGGGGAGTATATGATCATCTTCTTGGCGGACATTGCCCCCACGAGCTTTCTCTGTCCTTCGACCCTTTTCCTCCCGGTACCGGCCAGGTAGTCCTTCATGTGCTGCGGAACATCGTTCTCATCGATTTCTTGATTAACGAACAGCGGTGACATTTCCGAGAACTTGTCTCTCAACGTTTCCGGGACCTCTATATCCAACTCCGCAAATCCGAACCACTTTTCACTCCTGACCTTCCTCACGAAACAGTCTATATACAACTGTCTTTCCGGGTCGTCACACGTCCATATCGTCTCCTCCCCGCACGGCATGTCTTTCGACAGGGTAGACAGATACAGTGCATTGGCGTCGTACCCCATCACACCGCCTTGCACATCTTCTCCTCCCGACTACCTACCTGACCCCTGATCGTCGACCTGCCAGCCTCTGCGTATCTGGAGAACACTATGGACGGACCACCGACCAATCCCTGCTTCATCATCTCATAAGTTTCAGATTTCGGTGACCACAGCTCGGGTGTGTCCGCCTTCCCATCGATCGTCCCACGAAGTAGGTACTGAAGGGAAACACCGGGCAGAGACACAGCATCCTTGAGTATATCCACACCTCTTCCTCTGTAGAACTCCGTCATCTTAGTTAGAGCCTCTAGGAACGGTCCGACATCCAAGTCGTTGTAGTGTTGCAACCATTCCTTGAACGTCTTCATCCCATTTTCTTGGAATACCTTCTTACACTCTTTCCACTCGGACAACGACAGTAGGAACTCACCCTTCAACTTCGAGTACCACTCGGGATAGTCTGGCAGCCCCGGATGGTCGAGCTTGTCCGCGCTATCGAACCACTCGTACGGGAAGTGAGACTTTATCGTTTTACAGTCGTACGCCTTAACCCACCGGTCGTACGTGGTACCGGGTCCCAGATACTGGATGATGTCGAGAAATCTAAACTCCGGGGTAAACAGAAACATCGTCGTGCTGGCTCTCTTTTCCGACCATCACCTTAGTCACGGTGGCCGCCAACTTCTCGACAAAGTACTGCTTGATGAGTTCAGGTCGTATCTGCTACAGTTGAACCCCACCACCGGGACTTGGTCAATCCAAGAGACAATCTTTGCTTGCTGAGACTTCGATAGCATATCTATATCGGCCGGCAGATACTTCTTCCTAACCCCCTCCCTGATTGCCTTGCCTCTCATCTGTAGCTCGGTCACGAACTTCTCGACTAGCGTGTCAGGATCTCGTTCGCAGATGTGGGTTATCCCTTCATGCATCGTATCCCCCAAAGACACAGATATAGGAACGTGCTCGACCTCGAAGGTCAGGTCTTTGGTGGGTTGAGTGGTTTTTGACTTGTCGAGATACGCCTCGAAGTCATAGACTATCTGGTGAGGGTACAGAGTCGTCTCCTCCTCGCGCGGTGATTGTGGATAGTAGGTATTAATTTTATCAAAATTATCATTCAACCACTCGCACTCCCACATCACCACCAGCTCGTAACCAAGCCTCCCTTATCTTGGCGTCTCGAATTTTCGTCTTCCTGTACCTCATATACAGCGCTGTCTTACCGTGATGAATCGGACACCCGTGCCAGTAGCATCCGTGAAACTGAAACACGGTCTTGGTCTCGTGACAATATCCATCGACAGGATCGCCGGCCACCCACCTCTCTCCACCGTGACCGCATCTCGCGTGATGTATGTGCTTTCCCAATCTCTCTTCTTCTCTGCTCAACCATTGAATCGATCTCTCGCTCGCTGACCCTTGGGATAGAACGCCTTCTCGTATGCAGACTGTGGTCTCTCTACGATCTTACCTGGACATGTCACCACGGTCTTCCCACCCATGCAGGTGGTCGCGTGCCTGTGCATGTTACACGACTTTGTGAATCGTTGTTGGCATCCGGAGCACCCGTACTCGTTCGTCATCTTGCGGAGGTTCGTTATGAGGAAAGAGTGACCTCCAAACATTCCTATCGTCATTGTCTTCTCCCCAACCACATCGTAATTTGCCGGAACCTTCATGAGATACCACACTCCCTCGTCGGTGGGCTCGTAAACACGAATGCCCATCTTGAAGTGCTCTTCGACCTTCTTAATATCTTTCAAGGGAACCTTCCCTTACTATCCGGTCCGTTATCGTGACCGAGATATTCGTTAGCTAGAGTTCGTGCATTCTCATAACAGCGGTCTGGTCTCCCTCCACGGTGGATGGCTATGCACCTAAACAGACACAAGTAGTCGTCGTACGTGTCGACGGAATACATTCCCTTTTTCTGTCTTAACCAGTCTGGGAGTTTTCCCGCTCCCATGAGAAGTTGTTGAGCGTCGATGATCATCTTCACCTCGACCGATATCCAACGAACGAAGGTCCATTTTGTGTTTGGTCTATCAACTTTGTCGATGTCCATTCGACCTTTCTCTCTATCGGATATCCAACTCTCGGCTTTGGCGATCTCGTTTATCCACGGACTGCCCTTTGATTGTTTGTGATAGATCATAGTAGCGTCGGTCTCTATGTTCCTAATACGATACGAGCACGAATACCTCAGATAACACGCCGTGGTCATCTCTGGACGAATTTTATTCATTATGCGATTAGCGATCTCCCCATCTACCCCCTCTCGAAAGTCCATACTATCTACCTCCTACCCCTATCAACAGTTTCCCTAACTTCGGCTTCTTCGGCGAGAATCCTGGGACCCTCCTCCACCAAAGCTCTGGCGATATCTCTCCTACTCTTAGGAGGTCTCCCAACCAACCCTTGATAAATCTTATTGTAGTGCGCCTTGAATAGTGGTTTTCTACGCGCGCTGGGATCTTCTTTTACACGCTGCGCGTAAGCAGTGGCGCGCAGACTGGCCGTCGTCTCGTTCTCCAATTTCTCGGAGCGTTTTTCAGGGTCAGCAGGCAGTCGTCCGGTCGAAACCGCACGTCGCAGCTTCTCCTCGTAGACGATGGCTCGCGCGTCACTTATCCTATCTGTTATATCTTTCTTGAGTCTCAAACCTCTTAGGGAAATTCCCCAACTCTTAACTTGCTCTCTCATTTGCTTTATGGTAGACATTATACTGAGTATAACCAATAGATTTTTATCTTCAATAGGGTGTAAGTTTATTTGTAATAAATGTATGACAGATTGCTGTAATATACTGAGTATAACATAGGGATTCTTATCTCTAATAGGGTGTATCTTCTCATGTCATAAATATATGGTCTCGCGGTTGATGAAAAATATGTTCTCATACATACCCGCCGAACAGTAGGTGTGTTTTTAAAAAAATTATGCTTACTCCCCCCTTTGTGTTTGGAAAAATTAAAATTATGCCTACTCCCCCCTTCGTGTTTTGAAAAAATTAAAATTACTCCCATTCTCATAAATATTCTCATAAAAATGGAGGAAAATCTGAGTAGTATATAAGAGTCATTAATTATAGCACCACCCGGTGGGAGGCACCACGTGTAGCCGGTGGCTTCCAGATGGTGGTGGTATCATTTTGACTCTTATATACTACTCACCAGTTGATTTCTGAAGAAACAAGGCTCCAGTCTAGTTCCTTATATAATCAACCAACACAGTTTAATACATATCCTATGGGATTTGAAACCTGTGTAACCCCTCAGGCTGATCAAATAGCACACTCCTGTAACCTGATCCTATATTGAACGTTTCGACCAGTGTAGATCCAGATCAGCCTGTACATCCGCAGGGTCTGATCAGGATCTGCATTTTGTGCATTCCATCACTGAAAAACCCCCGGCACGCTTCTAACACACAATATAGAACGTTATCAGGCTACATGAGTGTGCTATTTGATCAGGAGCTACACTGGTCACACATTCCATAAGCCCTATTTCTCTAAGCTCACACACATATAAGGTTGGTATATTTGTTATTTATCTCGCACGTCATGTCATTTAATCCGTGATATCGTTCACCCTAATAATTCCAGCACAAAAATATTTACACAATTCTCTAACATTTGATTGGCCCGTAGCAAGTCTCTGTCCAAAATTTATATCCCAGTAAACTCCCACGCCGGACTACTTTCCGTAATCGTGAGGCGCAGTTAAGAAAACGGAAAATAAACACATTTTCTTGATGAATTTATTTCAAATGCTGGAATTATAAGGAATGAAGGGCCTTTTTTGTGGAATTTATCGGGGATATAAACTTGGAAAAGTCACGGGAATACTGGACGAGGCCTTAAAAAATTACAATTTTCGAAAAAAAAAAAAAAAAAAAAAAAAAAAATCTTTTTTTTTTCGAAAATTGTAATTTTTTATCGCTTCGTCCAGTATTCCCGCGACTTTTCCAAGTTTATACCCTGATAAATTCCACAAAAAGGCCATTCATTCCTATAATAAACTGGCAATTACTCTTCTATGAAATTCTTCAGACTATTTCAACACTCAGACAATTTTCTTTCAAAAGACAGCACGACTCTTCATTGAAAGTTGGCATTGTGTAATTAGCCAGCTCATCATCTGCTACAAGATTGCTTCTATGGTCTACGTTGGGAGCTCAAACCAGGATTTACGGACCCGTGGGGCCCTTGATCATCATTCCATTCAAACATAGTCGGTTCCGAAATGTGATGGGATATATGTATGGCATATATGTGAACATTAGCGAGTTACTATATGCTGTACCGGCCATCTTAGTGTGCACAAGCAAGCAGTGAGTTATACCATTTGTGGCGTTTAACACATACCACAAATAATATGACATGCAAATAAATAAAAGTTGGTGCAATATGTTCCAACAACATTAAGGAACAACGAGCTATGGGTTGTTTCCATAACATTTGTATACACAATCTGATTTCTGAAGAGTTTGTTAACTCAACCCGTTGATAATTTTCTTTTGAGAATCCAGTAATATCTGTGTTACAGTAAGATAATACACAGTGATGTGGTATATACCTGTATTACCATACCTACTGTATCAAATCCAGTGACATGCAAGCAGTTATCTGAGTGTATTGTCACTGGGTGTCAACTTACCTACTATGCGAGTAAATACGACTTTAGCTGTGACAATACGTACACTGCCAACATGCTGTGCTTAAGATTGAAAAGTTTACACATTGAAATGTATTTTGAGATTAACACTTAGATACCTCGTATGTTGTATAATGTGCTGGCATAATTAATAGTTATAACACGATGTTGTCATATCTCTCTATGATGTATTGCACCAAATGTTATTAGTTTTTTATGTCACATTATTGTTGTATGTGTTAAACGTTCGAAGTGGTGAAACTGTATGATATATATTCATATATCACATCACTCTTACGAAGCAATTATCATTGATGCCAAATATATATTTCTATGACATATGTCATAATGGAATTAGTGTGCACTTCTATACCTCAAACCCTTGTTTGAGCAGCTCAAATCCGAGTTTGGCATCTCGATTGGGGCCAAAAGCACGATAATTACTCAAACCCGGGTTTAAGAAAAACTACCGATTGTGATATCCACTGGTGGTTATTCTTCAAACTTGATGGGTTCAGGCCCGGGTTTTAGGAAGTATTGTGCATTTGGCTTGTCTTTCAATACTGAGAACACAATTCGTCCGCCAGTATGAGACGTATCGTCTCAAGCTGTACCGGTTCTCATAACATTTGTAACCAAACCCAGAGAATATTTGGTTATGTTAGGAGTATTTTTGTTGCAACATTTGCTTGTCTCTTACCAAGATGGAATGTTGGAACAGCATCTGTTTCCTTCTGTGTTTTATTCTGGTGAATATCAACAAATGAGCTCGACGAATTCTCCGACATATCTGGTGCTGGTCCATTTGGCTCAGCGGCATCATGTCCATCGCCACTTGCAGTCGTTCCTTCAGTTAAATCATGTCTAACTTTTCCAACTTCTTCAGTACCGGTTGTTACGTTTCCTTCTATATTTTGCATATTGTTCATATCACTGGTGACTTGAGAATGTGTACCGCCATGCGTGGTATTGTTAACAGCTGGGCGTGTGTTGGTCGCGCTCTCCTGTTCAGTGGACTCAGCGGCATTTGTCCCTGTACCGATAGAGCCGGCGGATGGTGACTTCAACGTCGTCTCTTCTGAAACACCAAGGTCCGTGCTTATACATTTTGAGCATATACTAATACGTATTGTGCTCTAAATCAGGACGTTTGAATGGTAGAGGCTGAGCTCTGCTCCGTTTATGGCCAATATATTTGCCTGATTTCGAGAACGCGTTTGGAATACTCATGTTCATGCTCGAAAACAGGAATTGTGATGGGTCAAGACTAAGCTGTAATTTGCTATTGGCAGTAATTAAAGGACCACGTTGAGCTCTGTCATGGACATCTTCACAGAGTGAAACAATTTCCCCATGTTAAATCCCCATAGTCATATTCACAGAGTTTTTTTTATTTTCGCAATAAAATAAATATTATACCAAATTTCACGAAATAAAAAGACAGCTCATTCTTAAATTGAATACAAAAATCAAGTCCTCATTGACCTTGACCTTGGGCGGTCGGACGTGGGTGGTATGCAAAACAAAGCAACATCCATAGACACACATTGTGGCCAAATATTATCAAAATCGGTGAAGCGGTTCATGAGTTATTGAAAAAAGAATAGAAACTTTAACATTTTTGCCCTACAAACAAGGTAAACATAAGTCCTCAGTGACCTTGACGTTTGGATGGTCGAGGCTGCGCTCTGCTCAGTTTTGGCCAATATATTTGCCTGATTTCGAGAACGAGTTTGGAATACTCATGTTCATGCTCGAAAGCAGGAATTGTGATGGGTCAAGACTAAGCTGTAACTTGTTTTTAGCAGTAATTAAAGGACCACGTTGACGATTTGTGGTTATTTTATCAAACATAAAACAAAACTAATACATTATCATATCACATACCATAAAGACATACGATACATATATAAGCATATACAGAATTATATATTTAGATGTTTTGCGCGAATGTGACATCACAACTCACGTGACGGTATCTGCGGCAACGATACTGACACGTGTGTCAGAAACACTGTACATGTATTACATAATATTTGTGTCGTCTTGGGTAGCAGAGACCAGTAGCCTATTTCATCAACATTGCAAAGCATACTTTTTTAGCAAAGTATACTTTGAGGGAGAAATTTTCAATTTTAGGATAAATTTATTAATTTTTATTATACTGAATTTATTACATTATCACAGCCATTATGGCTGTGATAATGTAATACATTCAGTATAATAATTATGCATACTTGTAATCATGAAATACATGCATTTGTTAGTTCTATTTGAAATAATGCATTTCAGGAAAAATAAATGATTACTCCCTCAAAGTATACTTTGCTAGAAAAGTATACTTTGCAATTTTGATGAAATCGGCTACAGATAGCCGCCACTTTTGTACACTGGCAACGGTGAAATTTATAAATATTACACTTTCTGCTGATTGTTTCTACTTGAATTTTGATTTTAGTCAAATTTTACATCGTATTAATTGATGAATGCTCATTCCAGGGCCATCTGTACTGTTCCCATCGGTCAGAAATGGGAAAATACGAATTGAGGATATGTTGTGACAAAAAATAATCAAAACAACTGTTTCTGGGAGTTTCAAACAATTTATTCCAGAGAAAACGTTTGGATGGGAATTTGTTTGCACCATGACAGTACATTTGCCTCTGGGTGATGATTGAGAAAATATGCAACTTTCCGCCTGTAGTTCTGTAAATGACGTGGCACGGCATGGTATGAAAGTGGAAATTTCACGTCAGAATTTGATCATTTTAAAGAGGCTGCACCGAGATATTTCACATTCCTGCTTAGGTAAAGAGCACTAATAGAGCAGCATAATTATTTGTGTTTATGAAAATGCTTCTAGTGCGTCTTGTTCACAAATGTTGAACACATTTTGCTGTCTGTCCACTTATTTGGAATATTGCATTACATGCATACTGTCCGAGGGCGTGAAATTATGGAAGCGTCCTGGTGCCAATGCTAGAATATTTGTATCTCCTAATTAGGAGGAGATACTATCTCCTAAATAATCTCCTAATTAGGAGTTAATATCTCCTAATTAGAACCTATTAAGTTCCTAATTAAGACTTATCTCATAATTAGGACTTATTATCTCATAATGATGAGTTAGTATGTCCTAATTAGGAGTTAGTAAGTCCTAATTATGATATACTAACTCCTAATTAGGATATATTAAGTCCTAATTAGGAGATAGTAACTCCTAATTAGGACTTACTATCTCCTAATTAGGACTTAGTATCTCCTAATTAGCATTGGCACCAGGACGCTTCCATATGAAATTGATAATTTGAAAATTAACTCGTCACTGCCCCCTTTTATGAGGCGAAGTAACACAGGTGACCGCATATTTTTGACATGGATTCCCGTAACATTCAACCGAGAATCTACTTTCACTTTCAAAGGTTGCAATAAAATAGTTGTTTGTTTTGTTCCAACCATGGATTTGATCTAAGTTGTCAATTGCAATATTTCTGTGTACTTTTGAATTGTAAATCCATTGCCAAACTATCTTTGAAACATTTATAACATATTTATAAACATTTAAGTATCAGCTTTCTTTTTATTTCGTGAAATTTGGTCAAATATTGATTTTGGAAAACAAATTTAGGAAAACAAACGTTAGATTTTGAAAAGCGGTCCACTATTTCGGAAATTAGAAAACATGTCCCTTGTTAAATCCCCATAGAAAGAGCCCCAAATAAGCTTTGTGTCTAAAGAGTATTGTACCCTCTGATTTCAAATTAAATCCGTATTTAATTTTACAACTGGATTATTGATTTGCTTCATTATTAAATAGGGAACAAATGATCGAAACATAAATCAAAGTACTGAAAGTACTGAACATAGGGTACTACAAGATTAAACTAGATTGATTGATTGATTGTTGGTGTTGCAGTTTCATTAACCATTAAAGGTACATGCCCACTCAGTAGGTACAAAATGTTCTTTACATCAGATACATCATCTGAGACATTTCCTGGCAAAATAAACATTCATGCGCCATTATCCCACGTACTGATTGGCATTATTATACATTTTATATCGGATATAAATTTACACACTGATATCAGGGGCGATAACCGTGTTTGCTTAAAATGTTAACGGACATTACTATTTAATCTCTGTATTTAATTTTATGATGTGCAATGATCATACTTTAAAATCTGTCGAAAGTTTTATTTTTTCAGGTGACGCATTTCTTTAGTATAAATAATTAAAAAATATCATGCCTCATTTGCATATGAAAATAGCCTGATATCACCGCGCGTAACTATCAGTAAAATAAATATTACTAAATGATTATATCTGTATAGCGGGCACTTGTAACGTTTAGAACTGGTGGAATAGTGACACAGTTATACACTTATTTAATTCATATAAATGACATTTGGGCTTACTGAGTGGGCATGTACATTTAAAGCGCTGAAAACGACAATTGTCGTCTGCTGTTTTAAATACTTTTATATTTTCTCCTCAAAAACACACTGAGACGATTCTAATGCACTGCCAAAACAGGTTTTTAAAGAGATTAAAATATACAAAATGAGCAGACGGCAATTTTCTTTTTCAGAGTTTTAATTGTTAAGAGGTAAACTATTGATATGGCACAAGTACAGTATGCACTGCTACATTATGTACCAAAACATTCAACAACATTACAGATTATGCATAGCAATATCAGAAATATACGGTAACACAGATACAAGACATCATCAATTCAAGTATAAATACAGATTCCAGATATCTATGATCATTATAGATATATTGAAAACTGATTGAAGAGCAATAGTTACAAGAAGTCCGCCACGGAAACGGTGTCGCGCTTGAAAATGCCTTGTCGGTACATCGCCATGTTTACTTCTGTTTTGTGAATGAAATAGTTGGCCCCGGATCGAGTATATTAAAACATACAAATGACGTCATTGTGGAAACCGCTGACAAAATTTTCAATGTATGGAAGCCCAAACTTGTTTGAATTTTTTTTTGTCGTATTTTCAGTACTTGCATTAATATGGGTATAATCCACGCTAGATGTGTTATACTGTCATTAATTTTTTCCCTGAATGTAATTTATCACTTTAAATACTGACTTATTGAACCCCTTCCCTGAACGTAGAATTGACACTCATGTTGGCGTGTATTGGCCACCGTAGACAAATGTCAATCAGGCCGAATTCAGGAATGTCACTAAAAAGTCCGCTGTAAATCCATCGATAGAATGAGGATTAACATCAGTTAGACCCACACGTGCACAGGTGTCGGGTGAGTTTAAAAATAGACTGTCGGAAGGTCAAACTTGATATCGTTTGTGTGTTAAACGCGTCGCGTGTTTCGGAGAGTATTCGGAGGGAGTTAACTCTGCCGAGAAATATAGCCTGTTACTAAATTTAGCGATGACCGCACGATTTGTGCCGCAAATGGGGGCAAATCACGCGCAACAAAATAATCCGATGTATTTGTGTACGTAGAACATCCGTTGTTGATATTGTGCAGTGCAAGTAGTTTTTCATAATATTAGTTTCAATTAGCGGTTGCGTATGACAGTTAAACGTTGAGTAACACAAAGCATTTTGTTGTTATGGTTACTCCAAGATATCACTACGGACCATCGCATCGAGGGGATCTGGGGCGTAGCTAACTGTCGGAGGCGATCCCAATACATAGGTTTACCCTATGTGAAAAGTAACCATTCGCTTATTTGAGTGTATTATTACTTATTCACCTATGTGTACTGTAATACAATTGAACATTTACTTAGTTGAGCTGTAAAACAGTGTTTGCTTTTTGCAGCTCAACAAAGTAAATTTTCAACTTTATTACAGTATTTTCACTACACAATTTGAAAATCAAAGCGTATTTTCACATTGCTGTGAGTATGGTGTACTCCCACTGTTGATAATCAATGCGTATTTTCACAGAGTGAAACAATTTCCCCATGTTAAATCCCCATAAACATCTTCATAGTGAAACAATTTCTCCATGTTAAATCCCCATAGACATCTTCACAGACTGAAACAATTTCCCCATGTTAAATCCTCATAAACATCTTCACAGAGTGAAACAATTTCCCCATGTTAAATCCCTATAGACATCTTCACAGATTGAAACAATTTCCCCATGTTAAATCCCCATTTAGACATCTTCACAGAGTGGAGATATCTATGGGGATTTTAAAATCATGTGGAAATTGTTTTTTCGCAATAAAATCAATATTTCACGAAATAAAAAGACAGATCATTCTTAAATGTTGCTGTCATTTAATATTATCGAAAGAAATATTGTTTTCACGTTATGGATATTAGGGCAGGTTTCGTGAAACAGACAGTAACAAGAACTGGCATCGTTAAACTCAGCTAATCCCCTCGCTGACAGCCTTAATAAACAAAATCAAGTCCTCATTGCACTTGATCGTGGGCGGTCGGACGTGGGTGGTATGCGAAACAAAGAAGCATACATAGACACACATTGTGGCCAAATATTATAAATATCCGTGAAGCGGTTCATGAGTTATTGAAAAAAAATTGTTAACAGCTTTGCCTTACAAACCAGGTGAACATTAGTCCTCAGTGACCTTGACCTTGGACGGTCGTACGTGGGTCGTATGCAAAACAAAACGGCATCCATAGACACACATTATCGCCAAATATTATCACAATCGGTGAAGCGGTTGATGAGTTATTGAAAAATGAAAGGTGTTACTAACGTACGTACGCACGTACGTACATGGACTAACGCTATGTCCCCATCTTGCCTAACCGAGAGGGGATAATAATGAGAGATAATCTTAACTTGCGTCTGATAATTACATATACACTTATGGTGTATACGTGTGGCGTTTGGCCTACCCCGCCATGAGGAAAAAAGATAATATCCACCGAGGTGATAGAATCACATATATTGTGTTTATGTTGCCAAGGAGATATTAGGTTTAACGAAATATCATTGTCGGGTGTAGCCAAATAGCAAGTGCGTCGATAACAGATGTTGTTAGTGTAAACAGAGTATTACAGTTCGTTCCCACGAAATGGCAATTCGTTCCCTCAATTTAACAATTCGTTCCCTCGAATTATCAATTTGTTCCCACGAACTCTGCGGGGCTCTGTAGATTATCGTCTCATACAACACATCAGAAACACTTTGCTCTGCAATGACTTACATGTATATACATGTCTTCACGAAAACCTAACCACAATAATCAAGGTGCATGATCACGTGGTTATAACAACAACAACAGTGGCTGAAAGTGTTGAAATCTTACCCACTCCAAAGTACATGCAAGTATTATTTGATATTTTCCTTAATATGCAACGTATTTTGATGAAATGAAATGAACGCGTCTTCATGAGCTGCATTTGGTCGTCCCGGGAGTTCGGCACATATTTATGTCGTTTTTGCGAAGAATCGATGTGTATTTATTTTATTAACGTGTCACATTTCTTGTTTACAATATATTCAACAATAAAATAACTCACAATACAACATAAGAAACCCGGCCGATATCGACCTATGAGACACCATGGCAGCATTTACACAAGTAAAAAAATGTATGCACATGCGTTTTCTAACGCTTAAAACATATGCAAAGTGAATTAAAATGAATGGTTACGTATTTAATGAGTTAGTTTAATAGTTACACATTAAATAAATAAAAGTATTAATTGGCTTTTTCCAGTAAATTGAAAATGTCTGCCTTCCGGCAGTGGCCACATATCTGTTATATCTGAGTGATTGGCGGTGCAGATTCAGATCTGTTCACGTGTTTGCGTAATCACACTTGAATCTGCACTGCATCGGCCTTCTGCATATGTCGTAAAAGTGTGTAAGTGAATCGGCCAAACAGTGAGGATCCACATCAGACTGAGCGTCGGCGTAGTATCATAAAGGTCCACTTTGGTCGGTAATGTTGCAATTCCGGAACGCAGAGTAAGTTATGACTGTGTAATAAATGCTTGATAATAAAAGAAGTGTAAAATGGAGTATTTGAGTTTGTCATAAAAGTAGTAGGAAAAGGCCGATTGTTGGGACATTTTAGGGCATCATAGATACGGAGGTAGTAGAAAAAGGCGGGTTCTGGGACATTTTAGGGCATCGTAGATACCGAGATGAGCAGTCGATCTAGATACGAGGACGAGGACGAGGACGAGGACGAGGACGAGGAGGACGAGGGGGTCTAGATACGGAAGTTCGAGCATACACATTTAGATAGGGGGTTTTAAAACAAAAATGTTAACAGGACAAGATTTATTGGTGGGACCCAAAACGGGTCCCAACTAAAAAGGAGGTCAAAAGTTGATTTTCCAAAAGAAATCAACTTTCCACACGCACCTACAAACCTACTCGAATCAACAAGGTCACGACGCTGGATGAACTCGATCCATCTCCAGTTTTTGTGATGACGTCCCACCATCCAGACTTCTGATAATGTTTTGTAAGCTGTCTCCATTTGACAATTGTTTCAAAACATGCAAGCATAGATGTCCACATATAACTGTTCCAGCCTTTTGAACCTGTTGAGTGTTGTATGTGATTGGATCTCCTAAATATTCTATCAGCTCAGTAGGTGGTTGTAAACCATAGCTATCAAAATAGAACTTGTCTTTTCCATTTTTCCACCATGCAACCCAATGGGTACCACCACCTGTAGTAGTTCCATATTGATCATTTAGGTTGTTATTATCATCTAGGTTGAGTATACCGCACCTTCTTCCTCAAACCACTGATCAACTCATTGCGCATAAACACTCCTCTAAAGTTTGGTATTCTTAATGACTCGACAGCATCTATCAATTCTATATTGCTTAATGATTTGTTTGGTAAGACTACCATGTTATTTATACTGATATTCATTTTTTAAATATATACTATATTTTTGTTAATGCGTTATAATCAACCCATGAATTAAATGACTCTGGATATCCAAACCATTTCACAAGAGCCTTTTTATCCTTTCGTATCACCCTCTCAATCCTAAACATTTCTTGGTTAGTCTTTTGAAGTTCCTGCTCGTAGAATGTACATTGAATCTCCTCTTTGTTGTTGTCTATGATCTTGTATGTTATAGGGTTTGTATACTGAATCTTTGATTTCTTTGAAAAAACCTCCTCAGTCCATCTCGGTGTATATCCCTTTTCAAACGTCTTTTTCTTCTTGGTAATCCTAACCTTATCACCAACAGTAAATTTTGGTTCTGAGTGAACCATACGGTTTTTGTACAGATTTCTATACATACGACTCTCATTCCTTTTCATACTAGCTTCTACAGGAGTCATTTTGATTGAAGAATGCTTTGTGTTGTTATATCGATCTACAAGACCATTTAATATATCAATGTACTTCCTGGTGGAATTAGCGCTGAAGTACTTCCACATCTTTTCCTTCATTGTTCTGTTCCATCTCTCAACCACAGATGACTTCTCTTCGGTTTCCGCACTGTAGAGTTCAACAAGACCTTGTACATTCTTGTTATAAAACTCTTTACCCTTATCCACCCACATCTTGTTAGGTCTCCGTTCCTTTAAGATCGGTTTCAATGCATACGCAACAGACTTCCCAGTCTTATCTTTTATAGGTATCATCCAACCATACTTTGAGAATATATCAATTACAGTCAACAAGTACTTAAAGTTCTTGTTTTCTCTGGAAAAGCTTTGCATGTCCACTAAATCAGCGGCCCAAATCTCATCTATACCATTAACGTAGACTCTTCTCTTCTGAAATTTTGTAGTGACTGGCTTGTGTAGTTCTTCAGCTAATTGGTCATTCCAAACTATTTGAGCTTTTTTTTTGTTAAACCCATCCCAAATTTCATCTTAGTTCCAATTATTTTTCTAACGATGCTTCGGTCTATTTTTTCACGTAAAGATGGATCGTAAATTCCATCCAACTCGTTAATCATGCTCTCATCACACACATTAGTTCGTGTGTTTGTATCTTTATTTTCAGCATAACATACATCATGATGGTATGCAGCTTTATCAACTCGGTTTATTGGAATGCTCCAAGGTTTAGGAGTAAAGTCATTATTTAACCTTTTGTTTTGTTCCAGGACCAGTAAAGTTATGACTAGGTAGATGCATTTCATAAGGTAGCTTGTTGATTAGGTTGTTTACAAATCCTTTGCCGTCAGTGTTATGTTAGATGTGAATTGTGTTTTTGTAGAACCACAAACATTACATTTACCTTTTTTCATATTCCTCCCATTCTTTGTGATAACCACCTCCAAACCACTTGTATCAGTAACCTTTCGACACTTGACACAATACATCATTTTATAATATAATTTTTACTTTTTTAATTTAAAAAAGATCTATCATATAAAAAAATGGAAGTAAAAGATCTCTCATGGAATGGAATGCAGTCAAAGAGGTGTACTCATCCTCTACTACCCAAGTCAATACGTGGAGTCATTATTGGGAAGTCAGGTTGTCGAAAGACCACATTGTTACTCAATCTACTATTAAGCCCAGGTTGGTTAGATTACAATCGTTTGTTTATATTTGGCAAGAGTTTGTTCCAACCAGAGTACAGGATATTGAAAAAGGCTTTTGAGGAAAAGCTCCCCAAAGAATCAATTCTCAGGTTATTCAACAATCAAGAGGAGATCATGAAACTGAATGTTTCTCCAGATTTAATAATTGAGGAAATGGGGAAAGACATCAGAATGACATCGAATGACATCGAATGTAGTTTTTATAAGACGTCAGAGGATGTACCAGATCCACGGGAGCTTAATCCAGGCAACAAGAACCTCATGATCGTTGATGACCTGTTGCTTGAAAACAAATGTGAATCATATTACTTTCGTGGAAGACACTCAAACGTGGACTGCTTCTATCTATCACAAAACTACTTTAAGCTCCCTAGACAGACTATTCGCGAAAATGCAAACTTTATTTGCCTATTTTCTCAAGATCTCAAGAACATTAACCACATCTACAACGATCATGTCAGCAGCGATATGACAAAAGACGAGTTTAGACATTTATGTAAAAAGGCATGGGAGAAACCACATGGTTTTGTTGTGATTGACTTAACTAGTAAGAAGGACAATGGAAAGTATATGAGTGGACTAGATACAGTTTACATCATATAAAAAACAAAAGTCATATATAAAATGACAAGCGCTATTGATATATTAGAAAAGATTGAAAAGAATACAGAGCCTTAAACTCTTTTCATATAGTTGTGAGTGGTAAAAACACAATCAAAACTAGGTTTAGTCCACCATTAGATTTTGATAAGAGTAAGAAGTATGAAATAGCTCTAGTAGACCTAGAGACGTACTACAGCTTTCCAAACATCGATTCTACAAACAACATCTTTAGATACTCTAAAGATGAAGGTATTACGTGGACAAACATTACAATAGATGAAGGTAGCTATGATATAGTAGATCTTAATGATACGATTCAAAGCAAGATGAGAAAAAATGGTGATTATACCATCGTTGAAGATGATTTTGGTAAAGATAAATATGATTATTATAGTACAATATCGGCAAACCCTAGTACATTAAAGTCAATACTTACTTTAGAAAACAACTATCGGGTTTATTTTGCGATAGCAAACTCTCTCAGGTCTGTTCTAGGTTTTAAGAGTGAAATTTACACTAATATCTACAACGAGTCTGAACATATAGTTAACATCTTATCTATCAGCAGCATATTGATCAACATAGATATCATTTCAGGCTCTGACGTTAATGGAAAGAAATCATCTACAATATATAGCTTTTTTCCCAACGTCCAACCCGGATATAAGATCATCGAAACCCCACACAACCTAGTATAAATAATGGATAGAATCAATTCAATGGAAACATCGTTAGTAGATCAAAACGGAAAACAAATTAATTTCCGAGGAGAACAGATAGATACACGATTTCACATACGATCGATTAAAAAAAAATCTGTTTGTATTAAAAAATGAATTATACTATCGTAAAGGTGTCAATTTCAGATGGGCAAAAGGAAAAACTTAAATCAGCTCTTCAATCTGGAGAATCTGTATCCATCAGATTAAGTCATAGTGGTGAAGACTACTCATAAATATGGCACTGAACGAATAGTTAACACAATGTAATAAAAACTGCTTTCTCCTTCTATGCATATCATATAGTGTTGATGATAAAATAAATGTTAAAGTTACGTGATTCATGATAAAACTGAATTGAGCGTTTAATGCCGTGTTGACAAAATCATGTTGCTGATTTGTGCTTTGTATAATATTGGTCGTCTGAGATCAGTATACAAATCACAATTGAGCGAAAGTGGACAAAATCAGTTGGACGAGCCCTGTCTGCTATTTACACAAAGTACCTTTATCTCGGGGGCATGAACTACAAAACATTTACAAAACTCTATGAGTCCCTGGTAAAACCAGTATTGTACTATGGGAGTTGTATCTGGGACTTATCCGACTTTAGTAAAATCAATGAAAACTCTGACGTTGCAAACTTCATGTCTAAATGTTCATGAAACCACAGACATAGATATGTATATATTTACACAGTCCATTTTCATGTACGGAGACTTAACAATTATGTACTTTGCCACATGTGTAATCTGCATATTGATAGGTTCCCAACCCGTGTTATTATAAGATAAATACCGTTGTTGGCAGTTGTGCTTGTTCTTGTACTTGTCGCTTCCATTTCCTCTCTGATCTTTTGTTCTTCTACTTTCAGTGTCTGCGTAATGTGTCCCTGCCTGTTCTGGTCAAGACACTCTAAAAACTGTTCATACACCTGTCTGGATGCTGATGTAAGCTTTCTAACCAGTTCCCGGATTTTTTCCGTGGTAGTCTTTTGTTCCTGTCGATGCATGAAATATATTTTGTCAAATATAGCTGTGACTAGAGAAATGGGGCTTTTTGGTTTTGCGACCAGTTTAGTTCCAGAACAGCCTGTGCATCCGCTGATCAGGATCTGCACTGTCCGCATTCCATAAATGAAACATCTGCCATGCTTCTAACAAGCAATATAGATCGCTATCTGGCCACAGGAGTGCGCTATTGTATCATATGAGTTAAACAGATGACAACTCCCATAAGCCCATAAGTTACAGTCACAAATCATATTATTGTAATTGAATGGGTCAGTGGAGTGAAGCCAGTGAAGCCCCTTCTTCCACTGACCGCTTCAAGTGTATAGTGACACCTCTCTAAACCAGACACCCTGAGAGGTTTCACTGTAGATCAGGCATTTGATAATTCTGAGCCATAGTTGCGTGCTATGCGATCATGAACAGACATTATCACCTGAGATAAATGACCAATAAACTCATTCAAAATAATATCACATGTGTTTTCTTGGTGTCCGGTTCGACTGTATTACTCTTCTATAGAATACCAGGATAGTGTCTTCTGGCATCAAGTTCATCAGACAAGGCGAAGAAACGCGCATGGATTCCGAGCAGAGTCGAGGAATCCCCATTGTTTCCGAACCGATCCTGATGCACTTAATATCAATATTATATACTACTAACAGACTGTGACTTCTACATAATGTAGTTTTTCTTTATAATTATTTTTATTAGTGAATATCCAGAGCAGAATGATGCATGTTATGGGGAAATAGATCCCACACCATCCATACGAATACAGAAAGTTTCTGCGATAGATAAGAATAGCAAGATTTGTGGTAAAATTTATAGTTTGTATAGGAAAAGTCAATGACGGTGTCCCACCTGAAGGAACCAGTCGGCCAATGAATTTTGCGACTGTAAACCTGGTACAGCTTAACAACAAGGAGTAAATTCTCAGGACAACGGCATTGATTGTTATTAGTATGACAGCGAGATAAATACAATATATGCTGCATGAAAGGTATGTATTATATATAGTATAGTATTTACATGCTCTACACACGCAGGTTAAATTTTCTGTGTGGGGTTGAGATAGAGATTTTGAAAGTGAAAGTAGACGGTTCCGCCAAAGAAAGGGGAAATAACTCATCGAAATCAATCTGCATGACCCCGTATTTGGATCTAGAACCAGTTTAGTTCACTGACTCCAGGAATGGAATTAACAAAATTGATTTTGCAGCATGTAGTTTGCGATTGTCATGTTCGTGAGAAAGTGGGTCTATAGGCAATCAATTTTTGCTGCCTGTTTCCTGAAAGCCATATGCTCTGAAAGCCATAAGCTCTCATCGATGTAAAGGTCCACCACCACCAAATATTGTTCCTATATAAACTAACCAATGACCACACAGTTTGCTATTATCTGCTACTTTAATTTTTCGCATGGATTTTGTGGGACCTATTTTCCCATAACCTGCAGCCATTCTGCTGTGTATATTCACTAATTAAAATATAGGTTTAATTATTGTTAAGCAAGATGAATTCAATCTCCTGTGACCACCCTGGTGGTGGTGCAAAAAGTCAGCGGCTGTAATTGAAACCGCCTCACATCACAAACGTGATACGACTTACCAAATAATCTCAAAGCATATGCTTGAAACTGATGTAAATAATACATTAACATGCCTGTGAAGTAGATTAGTGCATCGCTGGACTGGTTTCTGCCAGCAAAGAGTGTCTATGGCATAACAAATCTGGCTTGTTTTGTTTTTTTTGACGTACTACACCGCGCATGAATATCTGAAGATTTAGTGTGGTTAAACTTAAATAAGCACTTTCCGGTGAGATATCAGTACATCCGGAATCTACATTCATTTGCGCACCTGCCAAAACTGCAATGTCACGGTGAAATATCAACACTTCCGATAACTATAGGTTAGAACACACTAAATAGTTTTACTATATAATTTAACCGAATCACATCGAGTAAAGCCAGTCTCTCCTACTTTCACTATTCGTATAGACACTGTGGTACATACTTGTACATGGCCTGCAGACAGTCTGTACTGGTTCTGCATGAATTAAACAATAGGTTCACTTACTCTTAAGAAAGAAAAATCCAACCTCGTCATGTGCCCCAATATTGTTTACATTTTTTGGCCACGGAAACTCTGTTTACATCACATGACCAACAGGTTCGGTGTTTTCTTTTAAATGCTACAAATATGCTGAAAACTGGTGTTAAAAGCACCCCAACATGTGCTTTAAGTGAAACAGGGTAGTAATAGATGAAGATTTGCAAGCAATCTGTTGATGTGACCTCAAAACGCCTGCACTATCTTTCTTCATACCAGACTACTTTTGCATACGCACCGGGCGATTTCGCGCCATTTAGTATTCTCTAAACGTGCACCTGCCCAGCTGACATAGATTGCAATGCCAACACATATGTCTTACCCTATAAAGTCTAAATACTGAGACATTTGCTTGGGTGGGGTATAAAATAAATTCTCTGATATAGAATATACGAATAGCCTCTATATACATGTATTAAGAAACTCACCGATATGTCTCGTAGAGTTCTGGGTACAAATACTTCCTCACTCTCGAGAATGTCTAGGACATTAATAATATCCAGGTCATCCAGCAATAGCTGTAGACATCTTCTCAGAGTCCTCTTGTGGACACAGTCTGTATGGGATAAGAAACATTATTATATATAATAATAATAATTAGCGTTAGATATACGAGTTATTTCCAAACAGCAAATTGTTCCTGGATTTATATTTATTAACAAATCGATGACAAAATTGTGATCCCACAATAGCCTCTATACAATTTGGGAACAAAGACGAGGCGCTGAATAAGTAAAATGTCAAACTCATCACAGGTCAGTGTTCCGGCCTTCATTCAACAAGAGGGCTCATCCACTACCAAAGACAGTAGTGACATTTAGGGGCATTTCTATGACCGAAAGCGACATATACATCATAGTCATATGTTCATGTAGCATTTGACTATACTATATCTACATACATAATCTACTTTATAACATATTCTTATTTATTTATAATACGTTTCTACATACAATATTTAAAATAATGCTGTTGGCGTTGGGAATCTTACAATGTTTACAATGAGCACATATAAGTGAGTTACTCGTCTCTCAATTGATATTTGTATATAGTAAATACATGGTTAGTGCCGTCGAATATAAAATATATTCGGTTGAGCCGTAAAGCTTTATTGGGGCGAGCTTTAGAGAGCCCCTATAAAGTTGTCTGGGCAAAACCGAATATAATTTATATTCGACGGCACTAATTGTCATAGAGAAATACAAATGTATATAGCGATCTAGGCTGGTAAGGATAACAATTCAGCAATAGTATATATGTAATGAGAATGGGAGATAGGTGCTGTAGGATTAGCTTACAAGGTACAACAGGGGCCTGGGGGTAAATTACCAATTTTGATTGAATGGAAATCTTTTGATACTGGTCAAGGCTAATCCGTGGTCAGTGAGCTATTTTAGTACTTGTGGGTAGTTCGCAAGTGAGTTTAAATCTTGTAGAACAGTGTGCGTTGGATGTTTGTGAGAGATGGTTGTGTGAATAGGCATTTCTGACAGCTTGGTCAGAGAGAGAGAGGGAGAAATACATAAAATCTCATTGGATTATTTCATGCTGATGGAAGATGATCAGGTATGTTTAATTAGATAGTAAATAGGTTGTATTGTATACGCGTGGAATATTGTGCGTCGCATGGAGTTTAGTAGAGAGGCAGATGGGATATCGGGCTCGTTCTGTAATTTCAGCGGATGGGCATTTGATTTGAGTAGTTAGAGCGGGATCCATAGATGCAGTCGATAGAAGAGTCGGGAAGGTGGCAGATATTAGAGGTGGCGGATATTAGAGATAGCGGTCTACGATGCACGCAGATGCATCGCCTATCTACAGTTGGATATATTTATTGAGGTTTCCTGACGTGACTCTCGCGAAGAACGGCATTATAGGGACGTCAACGGCGATATAAATAGACAGCCGTGAACTAACTATTGGTGACTGCTGAGGTATACTTATACTTCAGTCATTGAAGCACATGTATGTAAAACATTTACTTCGGACGTGGACTTGGACGTACGTGGAACATTTAACGGTGGTGATATGTCGTGATAGTAGTAAGGGGTCACTTTGGGTACAATTGAACGTATATCAAACATTCAAAGGATCTGTGACTTGTGCGTGATTAAATTACATGTATTGTGATATATAGTGTTACCATTTGGAAATACCAATTTCAATGAGCATTACTTGTGACAATAGTGAAGTATAAACAGACTAAATTGTATTCTATCTGTGATATGGATGTATGATATGTATGAATGGTGTGTATGTGTGTGTGAATTCTGTATTATGTAATACATGCTGTAAATAACATAATTGTACATAAATACATGAAGAAGAAAACATTGGCTCAATATTCTAAATCCAATTGAATTCAGACAATGTAGAAGGTGATATATGGTTTCGTAATTCTGTACTACTTATTTCCCTTCGCAACTCATTCATGAAATATGTAGTCCTCGTCATTCTGTTATATGAAGTTCGTGAAGAATTCTGTGTACAAATTTACTGTTTGACTACAAGTGGCATAATTCCGATTGCAGTCCACAAACACCGAGTGTATGTATCGCATCCGGGCTCTAACACTAATCATGTATTTAATTCATACCGCATACCAAACTTAATCGTTTGAACGTGCGTGACTTCATGTTTTGACGTCATTCCCTTCCCATACGTCACAAATCTAGAGACGTCATTCAAAGCAAAAATGGTGGCGTCCACGTTAGGTAGATTCGGTATTGTATCTGATTAAATATCCGATTTATTTACTATGAGCTTCAATAGTGGCTGGTTTTAGACTACACAGTTGTCATAATAAGCATTTGAATCATAATGGACATATCCATGCCGTTGGTTGCGTCGCATATACTGAAAAATGGACAAAATTCAACTGAACAGACAGCGATTTCGATTTTAAAATTTTCCGCCATCTTGAATTTGCTATTGAGACTGACCAATCAGAGACCGCGATTAGGGGTCAAAGGTGAAAAAATAAAGGCAAAAACGGCACTTCATGTATATTAGGCTACTTCAGTTATATTAGGTTACTTCAGATATAAACAGCATTTATTCAATCCCCTTTAGTATGATACATGGAGCAATGGTTGTGGTATAAATATGCTTAACATGCCGTGCATCAATAACTGTTCATTATTACCCCGACTCAATCATTAATGTATATTAATGTGTGTCTTACAGACTGCGTGTCAAGTAATGACCATAGGTGGTATCATTTCTGTTTGTCTCTTGCGAGACAAATTTTTCTACACTTTTCCCAAATGTGCCAAATACACAAATTGGTGGTATCGTTTCTGTTTGTATCTTGGGAGACAAATTGTTTCTACACTTTTTCAAAATGTGTCCAAATACACAAATGGGTGAATTTCTCCTACGTCGTCTGTTGTATGTACTACCAGTGCAATTGTGGATATCGTGTCCAAATTGTGGATACTCGCGTCCCAATTGTGGATTTCTCGACCTTTTCCCCAATCTCGTATGCCATATTTCTCATATTTGGGCGATTTTTGGCCGATTTTTTGGTGGTATCATTTCTCCTAATCTCGTATGTCATATTTCTCATATTTTGGCGATTTTTGGCCGATTTTTTGGTGGTATCATTTTTCCCAATCTCGTATGCCATATTTCTCATATTTTGGTGATTTTTGGCCGATATTTTGGTGGTATCATTTTTCCCACTCTCGTATGCCATATTTCACATATTTTTGGCGACTTTTGGCTGATTTTTTGGTGGTATCATTTTTCCCACTCTCGTATGCCATATTTCTCATATTTTGGCGATTTTTGGTGTGGATAGGTGGTAGTACGATCGTGAATGTTTTCGTCCCAATTGTACGACAGAAATGTGTGGCTCCATGCAGAATGGACTAGAACCCCCATCCACTATTGGGCGAAAACGTCGTCTTTTGTACTACCAGTCCCAATTGTGGATATCGTGTCCAATTGTGTATACTCGCGTCCCAATTGTGGATGTCTTCGTCCCAATTGTGGATATTCTCATTGTCATATGTCATATTTTGTCATATTTTGGTGATTTTTTTTTTTATTTTGGTAGTAAAATTGTGGATGATTTCGTCACAATTGTGGATGTTTTTGCCGATTTTTGCAATGTATCCACTATTGGGACGAAATCATCCACAATCGGGACGCGAGTATACACAATTCGTACCGATATACACAATTGGGACTGGTAGTACAACTGGCGCCGTTTTGGTCACAATAGTGGATGTTTTCGTCCCAATAGTGGATACATACGACAGAAAAACAAAATTCTCATCCTCATATGTCATATTTCTCATATTTTGGAGATAAAAATTCACCTGCTTTTCCACGCGTATGTTGGCTCAAAAAGGGATGTGTGTGTGCAATTTGTATCCACAATTGGGTGGTGGTATCATTTTGACTCTTATATACTACTGGTTACGCTAGCTGTGGGTCCGCCCGAAAGACAGTACAGTTGTGTTAATGCCGTCAGTCATATATTTGTTCCATCAAACGTGAAGAAAAACTTTACGAATGGTATCATTCCAAAATAATTACACACAATTTCCAAAGTACGCAGAAAACAGTTTGCACAAAATATTGTCTACGTAATTTAATCAATATAACGTCACAATTTGATATATCTCATAATATTGATGACATCATGTACATGTATGTGTCACCTTAGATGAAGAATGTTGCATGTTAGCTACCCCACTCAATATATTTTAATGGTCTGATACCTAGTCATTCTTAGTAGACATGTTCAATCGATATATCCTGATTTTCTCCGATAAACTGTTGTCGGTACAGTATTAAAGTCTAAGTGTTATCACCATTACCCACCCACTAATGTTACGATGGAAATTATGTAGGTAATATATGCCATTTATTGTATGCATTTTCAGTTACTTATAAATGTTTCTTATACACAAATAGTTACATCACATTGCCTAATAGTTATTACGCACACTCCAATCAGATACAGTGTGACAGAGTGTTCGTCCGTCTGTGCAACCACCACATTAATGTACTCGGTGGTTGCACCGATTCATTGTATCCATGGCAATAGTACCTATCAGTGCGCGTATTAGACATGCTCAATACACACATTCTGGTGTTCTAATCATTATGTACAGCAGAAGGTAAATCTTAAAGGTACATGCCCACTCAGTCGGCACAAAATGTTCTTTATAGGAATCAAATAAGTGTATAATTGTGTCACTATTCCACAATTTCTAAAAATTACGAGTGCCCGCTATACAGCTATAATCACTTAGTAATATTTATTTTACCGATAGTGACGCGCGGTGGTATCAGGCTATTTTCATATGCAAATGAGGCATGCTATCTTTTAATGATTTATACTAATTAAATGCGTCTGCCTAAAAAAATAATAGTTTCGACTGATTATTATGTATTGATGATTGCACATCAAAACATAAATACAGATACTAATTAGTAATGTCCGTTAACATTTAAAGAAACACGGTTATCGCCCCTGATATCAGTGTGGAAATTTGCGTCTGATATAAAATGTATAATAATGCCAATCGATATGTGGGGTAATGGTGAATGAATGTTTATTTTGTAAGCAAATGTCTCAGATGTTGTCTCTGATATAAAGATCAGTTTGTGCCTACAGAGTGGGCATGTACCTTTAAAACCAGTGTGAGTGTTCACCTTATCTCGCTAATGTTACTCTTTCAATTGTGCATTCGATGAGTGAAATTTATTTGATTCAATGTCACTAACTTGCAAATGGTTCGTTCGGCTTATATGTAAGGTAAACACCTGCCATATCCGGCATAAATTTCGAAAAGACCAGTTTGATAGTATTTCTTTTATACTCTGTATAATTTTGCAGAACAGTATTTTCTTGAAGTATATTATATTTATTAACTTGAAAGTCCCTATATGGTGCCATATAATATTTATGTTTATATTAATTCGGCTGATTCCACAACCCCGTTTCCAGCCGAACCATTGCTTCTGTTTTTATTCGAGCCCTAGCGAAGAATTATACAACCAATATCCAAATTGAGGTCTTCCAACTTTTAAGCAAATTAGTTTATGTTGGTCGCAGCAATTGACCTTTTTGACATTCCGGAAGGAGACAGCAGCTGAGACACAACTCATCCAGGTATATAACTATTAATACTGAGAAAATAAAAGAAATACTATCAAACTGGTATTTTCGAAATTTATTTATAACTGGAAAGAAACACTGGCACTTCCAATGTTAGTGCAATGCTTCTCGGTCCTACCTGAACCACCTGAAGGAATCTTGAAGGAACACTTTTCTTTTTCTTCCATTTGTATGGAATGAAAAGATTGACAAGATTAAAAGAATATAATTATTAATACTTTGGAAGAGGGTGTTTTGAAATTGCAACATATAAGCGTTTTTCAAAAGGCAGTGAAAATTACTTGGATAAAAACGTTATTAAATCCGTTAATAATTTCTCATTGGTGACGTTTGTAATAGATACATTAGAGAGCGTGGGTGGGACAAAATATACTATTTAAACAGAGATGGTTTGTTAGTAATCTCAGTTAGGTTCGGAAAAGTTTGGTATTTTGTTCGCTTGGTCAACTCTAAAGTCCACAATCACAGAATAAATATTATCACAATATTTATGGTTCAACAACGATATAAAGCAAACAAGTACGTTTTTTAAAAATCATGGTGTGAACGATGTATATTTTGTATAAATGATCTACTTGATGAAAATGATGTTTTTGTCAAATAAGAATTTTATGGAAAATTATAATATCCAAACCACTTTTCTTCTCTTTCATGGTGTTATAAGAGCTATTAAACAAGGGAAAATATGATTAGGCAAACCGCAACACTGAATGAAAAGAGAAATAAATGTATTATGCTCACAAAAAATAGTCCAAAGACAACACCAAGTCTTTTATAATATATTTGGATTTTTAAATAAATAAACACTGCAATACATATACTTGTATGTTTGCTAATTGCTAAGAACTATGTTTACGCCTGTAAGATAAAAAAACACAATTCTGTGGTATTTAACTTTTCTTATAAAATTGAGATATTATAAACAAATGGATTATTATGCAATGTACCCTTATCCCCCGGCAAACCGAACAAATATTGAGAATATATGGGATGTGCTTAAATCATTGTTTGATTGAAAACTATAAACATACATTTATAAAACAATGGAGACTGTATGGACACATACATTTGTGAGCTTTCAAGTAAACAATATCGTTTTATGTTCATATTTTCATTTTCACACAAAAACATGTACAAACAAGACATATTACTGGATCATATACCAGGACTGGGCCAGGTTGAAAGTGATTAATTGATCAGTATCTAGAGTTTACGTAATTCTGAGTACATAACTCTAATTACATTTTATTACACTGCATTACATAAGAGTTATGACGGAGTAGTCTTTCCAAATGTGCTTTTGAAGCGTTGTTGGTTTACTTTCTACTTTGTGGAAAGTGACCAAAGAATTTTGCTAATACACACTTTCTTAGGTAAGTTTGTGGTAATATTTGTGTGTCCTATTGTAGAATTGTCTCTCAATAACAATATAGCGAAGTATGAACGTAAACGCCCTGCAGGTGTTTTCTATATTTTATTGGACGAGGTGTAAATGCTATTGCGCACATTTTTACTGTATAACGTGGTGTAGCGATATAGTGCAACCTGTTGCCTATAAAGCGGAAAACGTGCAGTTAGAGTTTACGAGGACATTCCTGTAATTGAAGATTCCGTGAACACTGACATTTCACCGGTAGCCGATTTCGCAAAAATTGCTAAGCATACTTATCTAGCAAAGTGTACTTTGAGGGAGTAATCATTTATTTTTTCCGGAATTTAATTATTGCATATAGAACTAACGACTGCATATATTTGTTGCTTAAAAGTATGCATAATTATTATACTGAATTTATTACATTATCACGGCCAAAATGACTGCGATAATGTAATAACTTCAGTATAATAAAAAATAATAGATTGATCATTAAATTGAAAATTTCTCCCTCAAAATGTACTTAGCAAGATAAGTATGCTTAGCAATTTTGGTGAAATCGGCTACAGAACATCCGACATTTATTTATATCATATAGCTATGTATTTCATGGGTGGGACAGGTGTATAATATGCTCTCTATATATTTTTTATTTCACCCTGTATACTAGAATGAACAGTGTCATGTTGTGTACTTAGAATCAGTATGACCTGGTGCATTCTGTATTTCATCACGTGTACATGGTGATACAGCAACATGTGTAAGTACAATACTTAATGGATTTAAGCTGGGAAGTAATGGATAGTAACATGGAATAATATATTTGAGCTGCAGGATAATGGGTGGCGAAGTGGTAACGGTTGGATATACTGGTGATGGATGGAGCCGGATATAGTGATAACAGATGGAGCCGGATATAGTGATAACAGATGGAGCCGGATATAGTGATAATAGATGGAACCGGATATAGTGAGAACAGATAGAGCCGGATACAGTGATAACACATTGAGCTGGATATAGTGATAATGGATGGGAATTATTATTGTGATGACAGATAGAGCCGGATACAGTGATAATAGATGGAGCTGGCTAAAGCGATAATATATGGAGTCAGATGTACATGTAGTGATAACTGGTGGAACAGAATAGTCATAACGGATAGAGCCGGATATTGTGATAACGGTTGGAGCAGGATACAGTGATAACGGATGGAGCCAGCTATTGTGATAACTGATGTAGCCATATGTAGTAAATAAAGATGGAGCTGGATATAGTGATGACAGATGGAGCCGGAAATTGAGACAGCGGATAGAGTCTGATGTAGTAATACCGGATGGAGCCGGAAATTGTGATAATTTATGGAGCCGGGTATCGTGATAACAGATGGAGCCAGCTGTAGTGATAACTGATGTAGCCATATGTAGTAAATAAAGATGGAGCTGGATATAGTGATGACAGATGGAGCCAGAAATTGAGACAGCGGATTGAGTCGCATGTAGTAATACCGGATGGAGCCGGATATTGTGGTAACAGATGGAGCCGGATATTGTGATAACAGATGGAGCAGGATATAGTGATAAACAAAAATTGAGCTGGATATAGTGATAATGGGTGGGACTTATTATTGTGATGACAGATATAGCCGGATATAGTGATAATAGATGGAGCTGGCTAAAGCGATAATATATGGAATCAGATGTACATGTAGTCATAACTGGTGGAACCGGATAGAGCCGGATACAGATGGAGCCAGCTATTGTGATAACTGATGTAGCCATATGTAGTAAATAAAGATGGAGCTGGACATAGTGATGACAGATGGAGCCAGAAATTGAGACAGCGGATTGAGTCGCATGTAGTAATACCGGATGGAGCCGGATATTGTGGTAACAGATGGAGCCGGATATTGTGATAATTGATGGAGCCGGATATCGTGATAACAGATGGAGCCATATGTAGTGATACCAGATGGAGCAGGATATAGTGATAACTGGTGGAGCCATACTTAGTGGTACCGGATGGAACCAGATATAGTGACAACGAATGGAGCCGGATCTATTGATACTAATGGACAGAGTGACGCTGGATACAGTGATAACAGATTGAGCTGGATGTAAATCCCATATAAAAATATTGTTTTCGCAATCAAAATCAATATTTGACGGTCATTTTGAGGAGGGTGACTTTTTATTATTTATGAATAACTATAAAATACTGGATAATTTTCAGTTTTAATATGTGTATTAGCCAGGACGAAGTCGGCACAAACACAGCCAATTGTCAATTATGGTTTTGAAGTGAAATAGTCGCAGAGTTGGAGCAAGTTATGCACATTATGGGCTAAGTGATCTTGTACCCCAAACCAGATCCCGTTTTAACCTGCTGCATTGGGGGAAGGGGGTGGGGTCCCAAAATTAGAACGGAAGATTTACATCGAGAAAAAATATATTCAGCACTGAAATTAGAATAAACTGACCTGGTACCAGGTCCATACCATGCCAAAGTCACTTTGCCCCTTCCCCTAAAATAGGATTACGAATACTCGTAACACGGACATAAGGGGCATAACCAGATTCAACTGTCGCATACAAATTGTTATAAAGGCTGCAATTTGCAAATGGGGGCATCATCACTACTACCTTTTGGCGATACAGTTTATTTTGTTCTTTCAGTACTTTGATTAATAATATTATAGTTTCCTTGGAGTGGTAGTAAGTGGACTATGAAAAAATGTGTCCCCGTTCCAAAAGCTAGCTATAGTCACTGGTAAGGCTGTAGAACGCGTAGTTATATCATACTGCGGGGAAATAAAAATGTTGTACAGTAGAACATCTCTAAACGGGACCCCCATAACATGTTTATCCACTTACCTATGTGCGTTCGTGCGTACGTGTATGTGTACGGCCCATATATAGTCTCTGAATAAATGAATAATTACCTTCTATCGCTGATGCCATACTCAATCTGTAAAATGAAATAATTACATGTTTATATTAAAATCATATCAGCCGTACGTTTATGTCGACCCCGAATGCGGAAATCGAGATATGGTGATTACAATGACATCCGCGTGCCCCTTGCGTGCGTCTATCCGAAGTCTACGTTATTTAAGAAATAAAACCATGGGTTGTTGCTCATGATTTATTACTTATATTTACATTACTTGTGATGACAGTTTCAAAAATGTTAATAGCCATATATTGCGTCAACATTAAGGACCCGTGGAACCCCGGATGATCCTATGATTCACGCATAATTGCTTCGTACATGTGATGGGATATATGCATAACATACGTGTGACCATTATTCTCTTCTTACTGTATCCTACACGGTCCATATGGTTGCCATGTCTGCCATCTTAATGTGTACAAGCCATCACCAAATTTTACCTCCTATTGCGTTTGACACATACCACTAATAATATGACAAACGCATGAATAAAATCGAGTGCAACATGACGGGGACAGATCAGACTACAGCGTGCTATCAGACTACATCGTGCTATCTGATGTTTTCATCAAATTTATATACACAGCCTGATATATGAAGGGTTTGAGAATTCAGTAAATACTGTGTAACAGTAAGAACAATACACAGTGCAGTAAATTTTACCTACGCAACAAGATAGGAAATCTTATGTACCGATATCGATGAAAATTGAAACAACCCAGTGGTCCTCTTATCAACATATATCTCCAATTAAACCACTTTACACAGGACCATGATGAAAACACATATTTATTTTTTAATAGTATTTTTATTGAAAACAAATGGTATGCCTCTTTACGAACCAACAACATAGCGTGACTTCACGTCATGTACTGATATGTAAACGCAATACATTGACTGGAAGTTTGCATTACGCTAAAAAATGTTGTGTTCCCGGTAACGGCTCCCAAAATATGTTGGATATGCAGGTAAGATTTTTTTTTAAAACAGTACATGTATATACATGTTCCTCTGTTTGTATAAAATATCAAGTTTGTGTGACAGAACGTTCTAATCCTTTGCAATGTTGTAGAAATTATCAGATCTGACAAGTGTTGCAGCTCGAAGAGTCCAACTGACTTCTATAATAATAGTTTCAGGTCTTAAGTTCACACATTATACTGCTTCATTTTAATTATGGAAGAGTCATGGTGCCAGTGCTAAAATAGTTTTTACTAACTCCTAATTAGGAGATAGTAAGTCCTAATTAGGAGACAATAATATTTTAGCATTGGCACCAGGACGCTTCCTTATTTAATACCAGTGTAATGCCAATGATGGACAAGATATAGAGAATAGTAGGTTAGTGCCGTGAATGGGAAAAAATATCTGGCAAGGCTCAGGAAACGGGATGGGCGAGGCTCTGCCGAGCACATCCCGTTTCTGTGCCGCGCCAGATTTTTTTCCATTCACGGAACTAACATACTATTCTATTTATCTCGTCAACACCTACAAATGGCTGTAAAATGCAAAAATAGTATTGACTGGATATCAAAAATGTTTCACGGCACCGTGTTTCACGGCACATACGCACTGTGTTAACGGGATAAAATTAATTTACGGGATGGTCATACCCGAGTATAGCTATGCATGTGTATTGTAAAGCGGTATTAAATGGTATTAAAGGTAAACAGTATTTTAAATCGGATTGTTCAGTAGCCGATTTCACCAACATTGCAAAGTATACTTTTCTAGCAAAGTATACTTTGAGGGAGTAGTCCTTTATTTTTCCTGAAATGCATTATTTCATATAAGTATATATTTCATATTCATGCTAGAAAAGTATACTTTGCAATGTTGGTGAAATAGGCTACTGCTTTATTTAATCACATCACATCACATGTAGGCTGCCCAGTAGCCCATTTCACCAACATTGCAAAGTATACTTTTCTAGCAAAGTATACTTTGAGGGAGAAATTTCAATTTTAGGATAAATTTATTAATTTTTGTTTACACTGAATTTATTACATTATCACAGCCAATTTGGCTGTGATAATGTAATAAATTCAGTATAATAATTCTGCATACTTTTAATTATCAAATATATGCAGTGGTTAGTTCTATATGAAATAATGCATTTCAGGAAAAATAAATGATTACTCCCTCAAAGTATACTTTGCTAGAAAAGTATACTTTGCAATTTTTATGAAATCGGCTACAGTTCTGTATGCTTTTCGTATATGTGGCAATTAATAGCGAAATTTTAGTATTTTTCTCACATTTGGAGTATATTATACATACTTCTGTGTTTTGCCATAAAACAGTTTACATATTTGGCAACGAGTGTAGACCCTGGTCAAACTGCGGATGCACAGGCTGATGTGGATTTATGTTGGTTGCTATCGTCAATACAATATTCCAAATAGTTTTCATATACGCCGGACACTATTTCATACGGTTTTGAACTTGGCCGGGACACGATAAATATAAATAATAATGTGAGATAACTGCGTAGGTACATATGAGCCAGCTCTAATTAAGCATTCCCATGTGAATCTACTGTAGTTTCCATTGCTCACATCAAAATTCCAAAGAAATGAAATATAGGGTTAACCGCATTGTAATTTTGAAATTTGCGGCGTATATCAGAAAATGATAGGTCGAAAAATCTGTTTAATGGCGACAATTTCAAAATTACAATGCGGTTAAACTATTGCTAATGCACTCCTTAACTGTTTTGCACACTTTATCGAGTCTAGTTGGAAAAATCGTACCCGATAGTTAATTTGCAAAATTTCTAAAATGGCTATCAAATGTGGTACATGTATAGCCGAAATGCGAAATCATGCCAAACTATTTATTTTCCCTGCTTATCACAGTTTCTGACAGCATGCACTTGAATATAATGCATGTTCTTGATAATTTGATCAAATAAAATGGTGCGATTGATTGAACAAACACTGCACATCATCTGAGACAAAGTAACTTTGAAGTCTCTATGTATAATGAAGTTGAAGTCGCTATGAAACTTGGACGACCGCCATTTTACTCGTTATACCATGTTATCTATACGAGGGGCATTCAATAAGTAATGAAACTTGGAACACTATTCATGCACGATAGCAGCTACGTCATTTTTAGTGATTCGATTATTCCATTTCAAGTGGGTGGGAGCATGCGATGGGTAATTTAACGATCGGGGTTCATCCTTACCGGAATCCCGACTGGATACCTGGTTTGGCCCTCACATACGTCTTTGGCATTTTGTATGTGACAGCTTAATCTGGTTATACCCCTTATAAGAGTAATCCTACCGGTATTACTTTTAAATAGGGGAAGGGGCCAAGTGACTTTGGTGCGGTATGGACCTGGCACCAGGTCAGGTTATTCTAATTTCAGGGCTGAATATGTTGTATCTCGATGTAAATATTCCGTTCTGATTTTGGGATTCCCCCCCCCCCCCCACCCCCCCCCCCCCCCCCCCCCCCACCCCCCCCCCCCCCAATGCACAGGCAATGTTGAATATCCCCCACCCACTTGAATTCATGTAGTATAACAGAAGGCCAGACACTAAAGCCTGAATCGAGATTTCATTTCAGTGTCCCACTCACTTCCGGTTGAGCTAAAATTTGCAGAAATCTGCAGTAAAACCAATTAAAAGCATTATTTTGTATGTTTTAACACATCTGGGTTGTAATTGAAGGTGCCATTCTGTTTATTATAAGTTTACTCCAAATAGATATGCCAGAAATTGCACCAATATTGATTAATATTAGACAGAATACAGATTAGTATTTCATCACACTTGTTAGTGTCTCCCCTTGACTCTGTCTATACAGATTGAATACAATGGAATTATTTTAGTAGCCCTGTGCCCCAATGCAGCAGGTTAAAACGGGGTCGAACCTGTTTGCCCGGCCTTACATGACCTTAGCTGTTGATAGGCCGTTAAACACCAATAAACAAACAAACATATTCCATTTTAAAGTGTGTATCTCATAATGTGATGTGTTGCCTAGCAACAATGTAACATCACCTAGGCATGTGCGTTCATAAAGTAATTACTTAATAAATATTACCATGGCAACACTATCACTTAGATTATTATAATTTATTTTAATTGGCGCACATCAATATAGTGAACATTTTAGTATAGTTTTGAATATAAAATAATGCATATACGAAAAATAATTTTGTGAAAAAGGGCTAATTTTTCGATGACTGATTTCCACAAAAATTCTAAATTGTTTTGCTAAATAAGCTTAATACATAGTCAAGTATGTACTAATTTATTATAATGGCGTTACTTTTAAGTTACCTTTATTCCTTAACAACTGAATGAAGGCAAAATCTAAAACTTAATTGAAAAATCTAGTATTTGCTTGTTAGGCAACGGATAAAAATCTGCTAATAAATATGGAAACATTTTTAAATAAAAGCACTGACAACATATCATATATTTAGTATCATATCAAGCTTCTGTTCTATTCCAACAATATATACTACTCACGACGTTCGGAATTCAGAATAAATGTCAAAAATATTCTTGAAATCGTGAAATTCTCCCCGCACTGTCGCACACAGGCACGTGCAAAATGACGTCATCACTTTGAAACACAATATTTACGGTACCGTTACAGCCATAGACCTCAAAGAGTTGAAATCTGTCGATTATTGTCTAAATACGCGTCTAATGGTGCTAACCCAGCAGTTCAAAACCAGAAATTATATTAAATAGCCTGTATGAGTTACAATGGGTGACTTGCCTATTAAAATAAAGTGTATATCGCTCTTTTTGTCCGACTACATAAAATGTACATTGGTCGCCATCTTGCCGAAGAATTCCCAGCAGAATAAATTACCTTCAGAAATTGTGTTTTTAGTCCGGCGGCCAAAGGTCGATTTTGAGGCTTAACCTTGTTTTGAAGAACTTAGTTTCTTATTACTGATTTTGCCTATGTATACTTTCTAGTTTTAGAATCCGACTGATGACAACCTGTTACTCTTGGGCATTTGGAGAAATCTGCATAAATTCAAGATGGCTGCCACCTAGATATATATTGTGCCATATAATTGCATCCTCAGGAGGAAATTAAACCATCTAAGAGAGCATAATGAATGTATTAACGTGCTGACACAAATGGGCAACTTTAAAATTCAATTCCTCAACTGCATATGGAACAAGAAATGCGTCTGTCGAACGCGGATGCCACCTGCAGCATATTTGAGAAACTGTGACAAAGTGGTTAACCGAAAAGTGTGCCGGACGGACAGACAGACAGACGGACAGACGGACGGACGGACGGACGGATGGACGGACAGACTGACGGTCCAAACACTATATGCCACCCGTTTTTCTGTTTTTCTGTCCGTCTGTCTGTCTGTCCGTCCGTCACACTTTTCGGTTAACCACTTCGTCACAGTTTCTCAAATATGCTGCACGTGGCATCCGCGTTCGACAGACGCATTTCTTGTTTAATGATGTGTTTATTAAAACAATGAATGTGTGTTTTTTTGTAACTTTGATGTGAAATTATATACTAATCTATATAACATGAATTTCCGGTACAATGGCGGACGAAGCAGTTAAAATTTGAGCTCGTGAAAAAATAAAAAATACCCTTTATAATTCTGTGTATAAGAAGTCCAGGTGTTTGTTTGATGTGGAATATGAATATGGTAACCAACTGATGAAGAAAGTAAAGTAATATAGTAATATAGTAACATTATTAGTGCTGAATGAGGATAATCTCTTTGTCAGTCGTTCGAAAAGGCGGGAAAACGGAAAAAAATCGTGCAACCCAGCTATTATATATAACGTGAGTAACTAGCAGCTCCATGGCCACCAGCAAGATACCTGCTATGATATCCACACCGGGACCTAATAAAAACCCGAAAAGACCGATAGATGTTACAGTTAGCTCATCAGAAACAGTGACAGACCATATTGACGCACCCCACCAACTCAAACGGAAAACCTCTCTACCCGACATCCGCAGTGCATTTTCCATGGCACAAACCACAGCCCAAACCCAGCAGACGAAATCAACCAATATATTTGTTCGGGGACAGAATTGTGATCTAATTGATGTTATCAAGACTGCACTGGTAGACCCACAGGTGGTGCAGGCCATCTCAACAGCTGTGCTCCCATCAATAACGTCGGCTATCTCAGCTACAATGGAAGCTACTATGCGACCACTACATGATGAGTTAATACAAACCCTAAATCTTACACTATGTGAGCAGAAAAACCAAATTTAAACCTTGCAACAAGAAAACGCTGACTTGAAACAGTATGTGAATAAGGCGAATACCAAGATTGACGACTTGGAAACGGCACACGACGCATTGGAACAATATGGCCGCCGATCAATCCTCAGATTCCACAAAGTTCCGATGGAAATCTCGGAGATCAATCGGACGGATAAAATAATCATCAAACTATGTAATGATAAACTAGGAGTAATGCCACCAATTAAACCAGAAGACATTGACAGATCACACATTATTGGGAAAATAGACAAGGGCACAGCCCAAATCATTTGTAAATTCAGTTCGTGGAACACAAAGTTCAGAGTGTACCAGTGTAAGAAAAACTTGAAGAATCATAAATCGCAATCATTCAACGTATTCTTAACTGAAGATCTCACCGCCAAGAGAAGAGAAATTGTGTATCATCTCAATAAAGCGAGACTGAATAAAAAGCTATTTTCATTTTGGACCACGGACGGTCGAATCTTTTACAAAGTGAACGAAACGGCTATGAAAATACAGGTAAAGAACATAGAACAGTTGTCATCTCTTGTCCCTGACCCCACCACCCATATGAGAACCCATGGAACACCGGCAGCTGAGTGATGAGAATAGCAACTAAGACTGTAGTGATTAACAGATTCAACAATATGTGTCCCATACAAATAAACACTAGTATGTAAAACATGATTGATATAAAATACTGTTTATATAATACATAACAGTGCAGATCATGATGAGACGGCTCAATCAGAGACGACTCATATGGATATTTACTGTTCACAAACAACACATACACAACGGCCTGTGACTATCTCCTCCAAAGTATCAAGTTTCAGAATGTCAACTCCCAATATAGCGCTCCATTGGTTGAGCCCGAGGTGTAGCACATCTCAGATTCAGCCAATTGATTTGTTACTTCTAAGATTCCAGTATGTTTAAATAAATATATGTATTCATATTGGCAAGATCTGCGCAGGCGGTAGTGTATTGGTCAACATAATGCTGAAATAATATACCACAATCACGTATATATTTGACTCACCGTCGCATATGAACCAGCATCATCCAAAATCGTTCAAGTGCATTCACATGTATATGTAAAACCACACACAAGTATTCCCCTCGAATTTATGTGTAAGTCCATTTAGTTCCAGTACCATATTCCAAACAGTATGCTGTAAATACATTCGCATCACAATCTGATTTGATAACGTACAGTGCTACTCCATATTATGTAAATTGTCACAATCACACACCTGTGTCATAATACGCTATGGCTGTGTATCCGTTTTGTACTGTTTGTGTATGTGCAGCAACTACACATTGGAGTCATATAATATACATGTCAAACTCAACATGCGCGTAAAATGCACGATAATCATAGTATTACTGATTTGTAAACAAACAATATCGTACAATTTCTGCGCATGGGACGTCAAACGGCTTCAATCACACATTATGTATGCTTCTGCTCATTGTGACCATCTCTGTGTAGCTCCTAGTCAGCTAACGCACATCGGAATTGTACTGTCTGCCTAAATATGGTGATATCTGATAGCAGATTAACTTAACAGTGCATACCATGACCCGACTGCTAGACGCACTGGCTCAGTGGGGCTAGACTGTACGTAGGCTTGCTTAAATAACGTTATCTCACATAGTCGTGTTTCGTCTTTCAGATGCCACCCTTATTATGCACTCTGAATTTAAATGTGTCGTCTGCTATGCATATGTATTCCTCAGCAAATTCGAACATGATCAAGTGTTTGGCGTAATATGACAGTCGTCTCCATTGAAGACGATTCTCATGTTCTGCCTAAACACGGTTCCAGTAATAAATACGATAACTGCGAATAAATAGCAGACGTCAATATGTTCATTGTTCGCTCTGTAAGGGTTACACTACGCGTCTGAGAAACTTCCTATTACGAGCAAATGTCTGACACTTGTAAACGATATTGCTTTAGTATGATACATTTAAGTTGAGACTCAACGCATTAACAAAAACATGTATTATTCAGTAGGTATGATTTTTCACGAGTTCCAATACTATGTCAACGTAAACTAGTCGGTTTTTCTGATAACTTGAACATACATTCAGTCGTTAAATTGATGAGCACATGCATGTGGGTGTGAGTCCGTTGCGGTTCATCAGTCCGTTTGCCATCTACACGCAACTGTATTTGACAGCTACATGTTTACAATGACCTAAACTATTGAAAATTGCATTGAAAACACAAGTATGAAGTTGTACTCTATGGGTGTGTTTTCATTGACATGCTCATAATTATATCTTCGGGTCACGGTTCAAGCGGACTGGTCATCTGCATTCACGCAATTATGTTACACAATAGTATTCGCGATGTTTATTGAAGTATTAAATTGATCCTCTAAAGAGAAGGAAATATTTCGCCACGATTGAGCTGCGTAGTCCCTGATCAGCCTGCTCATATGCGCAGTCTGTTCAGGACCTACAGCGACTATTTGTGATTTGTTGCATACCATTCACTATGTTTATTTAACTATACCATCGAACCTCCTACGACAAAGGAAAAACTTCGCCATGTGTGGGCGGCGTAGTTCCTAATCAACCTGCTCATCTGCGCAGTCTGGTCGGGACATACACTACTCATAGTGTACAAATGTTACATACTTTTCATGATGTTATACTGAACTATAACATTGAACCCCTGATGACAAATGAAATTACATACTTTTCATGATGTTTTACTGAACTATAACATTGAACCTCTGATGACAAAGGAAATAATTCGCCATGTTTGGGCAGCGTAGTTCCTGATCAGCCTGCTCATTTGTGCAGTCTGGTCGGGAACTACACTACTCATAGTATACAAATGTTACATACTTTTCATGATGTTTTACTGAACTATAACATTGAACCTCTGATGACAAAGGACATAATTCGCCATGTGTGGGCAGCATAGTTCCTGATCAGCCTGCTCATTTGTGCAGTCTGGTCGGGATATACGCTACTCTTACTGTAAATATATTACATACTTTTCATGATGTTTTACTGAACTATAACATTGAACCTCTGATGACAAAGGAAATAATTCGCCATGTGTGGGCGGCGTGGTTCCTGATCAGCCTGCTAATTTGTGCAGTCTGGGCGGGAACTACACTACTCATAGTATACTTATGTTACATTCTTTTCATGATGTGTATCGAACTTAAACATTGAACCTCTGATGACAAAGGAAATAATTATCCATGTGTGGGCGGCGTAATTCCTGATCAGCCGGCTCATTTGTGCAGTCTGGTCGGGAACTACACTACTCATAGTGTACTTATGTTACATTATTTTCATGATGTGTATCGAACCATAACATTGAACCTCTGATGACAAAGGAAATAATTCGCCATATGTGGGCGGCGTCGTTCCTGATCGGCCTTCTCATCTGCGCAGTCTGATCGGGACCCACACTGCTCATAGTATAATTATCTTACATGCTATTCACGATCTTAAATGAACTATATTATTGTACATCTGATGACAAAGGAAATATTTCGCAATGTGTGAGCGACGTGGTCCCTGATCAGCCTGCTCATTTGTGCCGTCTGGTCAGGAGCTACATTGCTCATAGTGTAATCATGTCACATACTATTCATGATGTTTATTGAACAATAACATTGAATCTCTGATGACAAAGGAAAACTTCGAGACGTGTGAGCGACGTGGTTCCTGATCAGTCTGCTCATCTGCTCAGTCTGATCGGGACCCACGTTGCTCACATTGTAATTATGTTACATACATGTACTATTCACGACTTTTATTGAACTGTACCGCTGTACCTATGATGACTGAGGAAATACTTCGCCATATGTGAGCAGCATAATCCCTGATCATAATGTAGGTGTGGTAAGTTACACTGTGAGACGAATTATTTAGTGAATAACACATAACGATCCTAAACTGCTGCTATTGTAGTACGGTCTTTTTTCTCGGTTGCGGGTCAATGACTATTGAAACTCCTGTTGATAAGGGAAACCTTGCGTCACGTGTAAGCAGCGTAGACCCTGATCAGCCTGCGCATCAGCGTAGTATGACCATGGCATACACTGTGTCTCAGTATATATATACAAATAAGTATGTTAAATGGCATATTTTGATGAATTATATCAAATGAGAAATAGTAAACGACACACGTCGTCTGGTCATCCTTTCTCGGCATAGGCCCATGAATATCAAATAGGTACAATGTAAGCGGTCACGGTAAGTAGTATTGTTTGTCCATCCATCAAATAACTCGACTAGCCATTCTTGCCAGGTAACAATCGTGATGGTAGCATAGTAATTATATCATGCTTTATTTGTGAAACGCATTTATGACATTTCTTACAGTTCAAGATGACACGGTCTGATGTCCTCGCACACTTTCGCTTTCGTTTTAGCGCGAGGACATCATTCAGTCACGCGTTCAGTTAAAATGTATTATAACCTGGTAGTCCACCTCCCACCCAGTTTGGAGGTGGCACGTTACCGGAGTTATAAATAATAGTGTACATCTAACCATTTATTTCGTACATAACATGTTTTGTGTTGTGTGTTCTTGTTGCACTACCGTGTTTCATATCCCTGACATCCCGAGGTACTCGCCACGAATGTAACGCTGTGTCCACAATGTCGCTCCTTTACTGCTGTATAATACTACTCCCAAATGGGTAACGATGTGAATAGCTGGAGAGCACAATTGGAAACTTTTATAACTGCACTCAGGGACTCTCCAAAACTTGCAAATTTAATGTATCGCCTGTGAAAGATATTCGTAACAATCTTAATCTCCGAACACATTTGTTGATAAGTTATTTCATTAAATTAGTTATTACCAGTATACGAATAACCACAATGATTCATTTATGCATTTCATGTCTGACGATAATTCATATTGCTTTGACAGTCTCAGAACAATACCATGCACAGCCTAATAATACAATTAGAGAGACACATTTTCATGACAGTTACTTTTTATTAAACATTGATTATTACATGTTTTTTATCAAATTGAATCTACTATCAGGGGATATTGAAACAAATCCAGGTCCAAATATTAATAGTGACTCATGTTTATCAATTTTACATCAAAACATAACAAGTGTGCGAAATAAATTAGAATATATCCAGGACAACTATTTAGATTTTGATAGTTTGTGCTTGACAGAAACTCATATATCGCAAATCATAGAAACATCGTCCATACAACTTGAAGGATTTGACCAAATATTTAGGAAAGACAACTCTGCACACTCAGGTGGATTACTTATATATGTTACATGTTCAATGATATCCAAACGAATAGTCGATTTAGAAACGTTCTTACCCGAATCAATATGGATTCAAATTACTGATACAAATGGCACATTTCTTGTATGCAATGTTTACCGCCCACCACACACAGCAAATGAATTTTGGGAACGACTGAATATATGCATAGAACGGGCATCCGAAATAACCAAACATATAATAATAGTAGGTGATATAAATGAAGATCAACTTAATCCAACCAGCAACAAGTTTAGAAATGTTATTATGATTAACAATATGAAAAACATAATAAATGAACCGACTAGGGTGACAGATCTAACGCAGACACTTATCGACCCCATTGCAGTTACTGCAGAAGTATCCGTATACGATAGTGGAATCATCAAAAATCCATCGGAAATTAGTGATCATTATGGCACATATGCATATATATATTGTAACTTACCGTCTGCAACTCCGTTTAAAAGAAAAGTCTGGAATTATAAACGAGCTAATTATAACATATTAAATATGATGATACAAACAACAGATTGGTCATTTATTAATAATGAGGGTAGCTTAAACATAGCTTGTGAATCCTTCCAAAATAAATTTATGGAAATTTTGCATGTATGTATTCCGACTAGTCTTGTTAGAATACGCCCTAATGACAAACCTTGGTATAATTCATTAATACGTAAAACATCTCGCCAGCGTGACCGTCAAAAAACAACAGCTTTACGCACCAAAAACGAACAAGATTGGAAGACATATAAACAATTACGTAACAAAGTAAATAATATGAAAAAATATGCAAAACAAACATTTTATGACAATTTAGAATTTACAATGCAAGATCTTAATGCTACTAATCCCCGTGAATAATGGAAAATAGTAAAAATGTTGGTGAAAGAAAATTAAAAAAATTGTGATACAATTCCACCTCTTTGTAAATCAGACAACACGTATACATTCACCGACACTGAAAAGGCTGAAGTATTGATGAATGAATATTTTGTTTCAATATCTACAGTAGATGATACAAACGTGGCTTTGCCGATTTTTTTATCTCGAACAAATGATAGAATAAGAACAATTTCGATTACAGAGAAAGATGTGAAAGATATAATTTCAATATTAAATGTTCATAAAGCAACTGGACCTGATGAAATCAGTCATAGGATGCTTAAAGAAACTTCCTCTACTATATGTAAACCTCTCGCATTACTTTTCAATCGATCAATACAGGAAGGAGTATATCCTGAGAAATGGAAATATGCTAATGTTATGCCACTTTTCAAAAAAGGTGAACGAGACCAACCCTCGAATTACAGACCTATTTCTTTGATTAGCTGTGTAGGCAAAGTTATGGAACGAATTGTATTTAAATATGTTTACAACCACCTACACTCCAACAATTTGATTTACAAAAACCAATCCGGACTTTTACCTGGTCATTCAACCGTATATCAACTGATTGACATATACAATCAGATATGCAAAGCAATAGATGAACGAAAAGACACATGTATCGTTTTTTGTGACATATCGAAAGCATTTGATAGAGTTTGGCATACAGGTCTTCTATATAAATTGAAACAGAATGGTGTAGATGGCAATCTTCATAGTTGGTTTGGAAATTATTTATCAAACAGATCACAGAAGGTTTTTGTAGGTTCATCCTTTTCTGAAAACAAAGTAATAAGTGCAGGTGTTCCACAATGATCGGTTCTTGGTCCTCTTCTCTTTTTTATATATGTAAATGATATTGCTGACAATCTAATCAGTACAACCAGACTTTTTGCCGATGACTCATCTATTGCAGTTTCAACACCAGACATGAATATAATAGAACATAATATAAATCACGACTTGGATAAATTAGCGGAATGGTCAAACCAGTGGCTTGTGAAGTTCAACCCCTCTAAAACTGACGCAATGATATGTTCACTAGTAAGACATGTAGATCCAGCTCTATATTTTAATAATGTCCAACTCCAATTTGTCGAACATCACAAACACTTGGGGTTAACTCTTAGTCAGGATGGAACCTGGCATGAACATATTTCAAATATTATTGTATCAGCTTCTAAGGTATTAGGTTCTATGAAGATGCTTAAATTTAAACTGAATAGAAATACATTAAATCAAATTTATATATCTTACATGAGACCAATTGCTGAGTATGCAGCAATTGTTTGGGACAGTTGTACCAAATATGAACGTGATTCCCTTGACAAACTGCAATATGAAGCAGCTAGAACAGTTACTGGTCTAACCCGTTCAGTTTCAATTAATAAACTTGTCCAAGAAATTGGATGGGTGTCGCTATCAGACCGAAGAAAAATACAAAAATTAGTGTTAATATTCAAAGAAAAGGCAGGTAAACTTCCAACCTATCTACACGAGCTATTCCCACAACTAGTCGGAGAAAATAATCCATATGAATTGCGTAATAGGAACAATTGTATTACATTAGCCAGGCGAACAGAAATCTACTCTAAATCTTTTATACCATCTTCATTAGCATTATGGAACGAGTTAGATGACGAAATTAAGAATTCCCGCTCCTTAGCAACATTTAAAGCCAAACTAAAACAGTTGTTCAAACCGGTAATTGTTCCAGCATACTACCTGATAGGTGAAAGAACACAATCAGTTTATCACGCCCGCATAAGAAATCAATTTAGCAATTTAAATTCAGAACTATTTATAAATCATCTACGAGAATCCCCATTATGTCACTGCACACAAGACGTTGAAAATGCCGAGCACTACTTTTTCAAATGCACATCATTCAACCAACAACGCCAGCAAATGTTTACCGCAACCCGTCAACACAACCCCTTGTCAATAGATACTATACTGTTTGGATACGAGTCAAAAGAATATGAATCTAATGCTACCATTTTCAAAGAAGTTCAGCGCTACATAAAACTCACTAGTCGTTTTAATAATTTTAATAATGAGTAGACTCACTAACATGTTCCTGTTTTATAGGGAAAATAATCAACTTACTTAGTGGCCCGATTTTTGGATGTCAAGCGGTCTGAATTCACTGGAGAGTGCAACACGAATATATATGCATGCTAGTTTTGTTGTTGTTTTTTTTTCGGGTTTTTTTCGTACATTTTTTTGGCTCTATATATCATTACATTTTACCGTATATTTCACCGCCATTATACCACATGTTTAACACTTGTAATAAGCATTTAGGAAGGGCTGCAGCTAACGTTGTAAAAACTTGTAGCCCAATCCGTTTGCTCTCTTTACCAGAAATTTGTTTATTGTACAATTATTGTAAATTGTAAAAAAAAAAGAGCAATAAAATATGTTTAAACTAACAGAAGTACAAGGTGGCAACCATATATGAATATATTACAATGTACTTGCAACCGTATCTTGAAATAAGAAACACTATATACTTGCAATCGGACCCCATATCAGAGCGAATTTGTATACCGTCCAATATTGTATTTAGGTATATAATTATTCCAATACATTGGGTATGTATTTAGACACATGTTTTTATAGCACTAGTCCAAGATGACCACCAAATATCATGATATTACCAGATAACTAGCTTTTTTAGTAAATAGCTTATGTAATTACACTCGGATACTACATCTAATAATTTAAGTATACACAATCCTGGTATTAAGTCGCAGGGAACTTGTTTTACCTTGGTATACACCATTTGACAGCATCGGCAATAACGTAAGTCTAATTAGGCCGCCGGATATGAATATAGTACATTATAATAGCAATACAATTATATTATAATATAAGATTTAAAATCGTGCATATGGTTAGATATTTTCGATATTGTTTTTGTCTTGTCTTGCCATTCCATAGCAGCATTATGATTTCTATTGTTGGCAGTGAGATATATTGTACTTTACAATATACTATGTGATTTACTGTGCAACATCGCATGAAATGTCTCCTCTAGGTAGCGTCATTAACAACTTGAGTGTCTGAACATAGCAATTGAACAAGTACAAATGGATGATACGTCTATATAGTTCTGTCACAATCGGTGACTACGTACGGTAACAATAACTAGTATAGTACCTGCAGACAGCGATACACATGGTACACAACCATATATAGAACGTGACCATAATATGGATATGAGGCATACAGTAATCACGCAATTTAACAGACAAATATGAAAATGCTGAACAATATAACTGTCGTCCCTTCTTGTGTGGCTAAAGTTGTTGTGTCATCATAATTATATCATTGTTTTCTTATAGTTATATTTACAATATTAGCTTTCAATTTACGGACACTGATATATTGTGTGTCATTAATGTCTTTTTTGTACAGTATACATGTATTAATAATTTTTTATTCATCATTGCCTTGTGTAATACTGTCCCTTTGACGTATGATGGAGAGATTTGCGGGAGAAATTATATGGTGGCTAATCAGGTTCAACCACCAAACTGGACTGTATTGACAATACGTACCAAAGCGGCATCCTTAGTTGTCATGTCTTCGTGTACTGCACTTCAATATGATTGTTTTTGTTATGTTGGAACTGTTGGGGAATAGTTGTTGTCCATGTATACTGCATCTCCAGATCCTCCATTATATATTCATTTCCTTTGATATATCAATATATCCAAGATTAGTATACATGTTGTTTTCATTTGGAGTGGGAGCAGTTATATGCAAACTATCATGTTACGTTTGATGGCCATGTTGGATTTTTACCATTTAACAGTGAATTTAAATTTAATTTAGATCACTTATCTCGATAAGTCAAGTAAATCCACTTTATGCTGTTAATGTATGCTAATACCTCATGTGGAAACAACTATATGACACACTATAACTGTTTGTCAGCCATTTTGGATTTATGCAAATTTCTCAAAACGAGCAAAGATGACATAGTGCCGACAGTCGGATTCTTGATGTTGATGATCTGGGCAATCAAAATCGCCAATAAAAAAACTATTGTATTCAAAATATAGTTAAACTCCTGCATGGTGCGTTCCATACACTTGACTGCCAGACTATTGGTCGGTTACTTTGCAGATTTCCGATATTTACCTCGGAAAGAAAATGGCGACGGTGATACAATGAAAGGGTTATGCACGCTGTTTTACAAAGAAATGTTGAGAAATAACTAGTAAGGGAAGTAGTTGCATATAACTTATGAATGAAATTTGGTGTATTAATATTATTTAAACGTATTGTCAGATGATTTCGGTATCGTACAGTTCACGAAGTGTCAACATTATGCGCGTATTCGTATCGAATATTCGAGTTTGGATTTCGCTATGTGACCCAATGGGATGGAAGCCAGTCTCTATAGCAAAGTAATTAATAAATTATAAAAGTCAGATACTGAAATATATCATTTAAACATGATATAGAGATATGGCATGTTAGTCTAGGTTGGGTGGGTGGGTGTTGTACTATAATAACCGATAGTGGACGACGTTCACAAGGTCCTTATTCGATCGGTTTACGACAAGCCAAACGAAAGATACGACGGCTGTACGGTCATTACTTTTTGAATTACCCTCGTACATTATGAACTGAATTATATCGTAGTCATGTGACGTGCGGGTTATGAAAATAGACACTGCGATAGTATATTCAAGGTATTACAATCATGTAATGGGATAGTCAGGTGACGCGTCACCAAGCCTTTCAAACTGCACACTTTCGTTTTACAATAGTGAAACATGGACAATGGTCAAACACATAAATTGGTCTGATTTGATAGATATATATATATAACCACCTCCACACAACACTGTATGCGATTGTGGATGTGCTGTTGTCGATATTAATGTGATTAATATGACTTTAGGAATGCTACTCATGTTAAGAACAAACACACACATAAATGTAGTTTACTCATATTAGGCGAGTATTACGTTCATCCCCAGAGTATAGGGCAAACAACATTGACACTATATAAACATGTAAAATCTTAGTAACAATATGCTAATGTGGATGTTTACATAATGTATTTATAAGTTACTTACACGTCGGGAAAAACAATCGACTTTTTCACAACCATAAAATTACTTCCGCTTCCACGATACTATATACACCTTTCGTATACATATAATGTGTGAAGGTCATGTCATTGGGATTATTTAAATATATGGCGGCGTATATATGTCATGGTATTTCCCGAACGACAGACACTTGTACATCTAGATTGCCATCATTTATTCGCAAGACAGTTGAGGGAGAACCATAAGCAAGAGCTCTGTCAACCGCCCACTAACACGTGTGATTCGACGAACAGCCACAACACACAGCAACAACTATTTAGTTCATTCAGCCGCCGACAAAAAGACCACGTTTCTCTGAACCTGTTTTTAGCTCAGCTGAGCGAAGCTCATGTGAGCTATTGTTACCGCAATTGTGTCTGTCCGTCGTCTGTCCGTCCGTGAACATTTTCAAATGTCTTCTCCCTCGGTAACCATTGGGCCTATAGTCACCAACCTTCATGGTCATGGTCCTTAGGTAGGGGGATTACAACATTGTTAAAATGACGTCATTACGTAATCCAAGATGGCCGCCGTCTAAACATAGCACAAATTCTTCAAAAATCACCTTCTCCAGAATCACCAACCGGATTTCGACAAAACTTGGTAGAAATGCTCGATGTACAATGCTCTTTCAAAGTTGTTAAAATGGTGACCCCGGGGTCAAAAATGGGCGTGGCCCGTGTGGTCAAATTGGGGTAAATTTTATTTTTTACCAAATATGGTCATGTCAATATTAAATCGAAGGTATCAACGAGGCGATCACTCTGGTGAATTTTTTTTGTTGAAATCGGATTGTTATGTCATCCAAGATGGCCGCCAAAAGGTCGTTCTTTTATTAGAGATTTCAAAATTCTTCTTCACATGAACCGCTTGGCCCATGGTAGCCAAACTTAAAACTTCTGGTCTATGGGTGAAGCCTTTTCAGATTTGTTAAAATGGAGGTCATCGCTAATCCAAGATGGCCGCCGTCTGAAAATAGCATAAATGCTTAATACATCTTCTTCTCATGAACCGCTGGCCGGATTTCGACGAAACTTGGTAGGAATGATCGATGTACAATGCTCTTTCAAAGTTGTTAAAATGGTGACCCCGGGGTCAAAAATGGGCGTGGCCCGTGGGGTCAAATTTTATTTTTCACCGAATATGGTCATGTCTATATCAAATCGAAGGTATCAGAGAGGCGATCGCTCTGGTACATTTTTTGTCGTAATCGGATGGTCATGTCATCTTAAAAACTATTCTCGCGAACTACCAGGCCGAATTTTACGAAACTTGGTATGAATGATTGATAGTTAACGCTGATTCAGATTCCTTCAAATGGTGGACCCCGGGTGAAAAATGTGCGGGGCAGGAGGGGTCAAGTAGGGATCAAATGTCACATTTGACCGAATATGGTCATGTCATATATCAAATCGAAGGTATCAACGAGACGGTCACTCTGGAGTCTTTTTTGTCGAAATCAGATAATTACGTCATCCGAGATGGCCACCGAAAGGTAAAAATGTCGTTCTTTCAATATAGATTTCAAACGTCTTCTTCTCGTGAACCACTTGGCCAATGTTGGTCAAATTCTCAAAAATATATTCTTCTCACGAACCGCCAGGCCGATTTCGACGAAGCTTGATATATGAATGATCGATAGTTAACGATGTTTCAAATTCCGTCAAATGGTGGCCCCCGGGTCAAAAATGGACAGGACAGGAGGGGTCAAGTAGGGGTTAAATTTCACATTTGATAATATGGTCATGTCATATATCAATTCGACGGTATGGACAAATTGCTACCCGGCTCCATACCTCCATACCATCGCGAGGGTAGCAATTAAATTATTCAATGTAACGCAAGGTGCATGATCACGTGGTTACAACAACAACAACAATGGCTCAAAGTGTTGAAAGCGCGCCCACTTCAAAGTAAATATTATTTGATATTGTCATTAATAGGCAACGGATTTTGATGAAATATGGCGCAGTAAACTCGTCTTCATGAGCTGCATTTTGGTGGTCCCGGGAGTTCGGCACATACTTATGTCGTTTTTGCGAATAATCAATTTCCGTGTCAATAGACACGGACATCGAGTCGGAATACGACAGAAGTTTGGGCCAAAGTACCGATAAAACCAAATGCAGTTTAACAAGACGCTTTTTTGATGCGCCATATTTCATCAAAATCCGTTACATAATAAGAACACAATAAAAGAATACGTACTTTTAATTGGAGGGCTTCTGGAAGTTGCAGTACTTGTTGTTGTTGTTGTAACCACGTTATCATACACCTTGTAACGCATGGAAGAGTGCTGATTTTTGCAATCGGTTATCTAGCGTGTTTGATATGTTAGCGATATAAAACTGTCAAAGCTGTATCAATAACTTATTATTAAGAACATACACATTACGTTATGTCGACATGTTGCGTTAACATATTATAAGTTATTGTGATTCTACACAGGCTATATGGTGTAATATTGCCCGTCTGGAGCTATGTTCACCCGAGGCGATAGCCAAGGGTGAACATACCTTCAGACGGGCAATATTACACCATATAGCCTGTGTAGAATCACAATAACGTATTTGTCATACCGCAGATCCTGCATTTGGCTGTATAAACATATCTCTTCTTTTGATCTTTGCGTTTTTTCAGGAAGACAAATAATCCGAGATTCGATTTTCTACCGTCAGTCTTAATGTAAAGGCGTAAATGAACATTTCGTTTTTTTATTAAACGAAAACAAACTAAATATGGAGTAAGAAATCCATCGAAAACGACTTTATGACAGATTTTTATATCGTGTAATTTAATTTATATTCCACTGCTCTATCGATCTGCTCTCCCTTTGGCGCCTCTAGAATAATGCGACTGGTTCCCAAACATTCGCTGTCATTGCTACGCCGCGGTTTCGTGCGTGGAACCCATAGTTCGTGACCTAAATATAGCCGTGTCACGAAGGCAAGCCTGTTGAGATTTGAAAAGCAATTTTCGTTATTTTGGCTAATTTTTCGCTCATATTTTGATCAGCGAAGAATATTTATGGAAAAATAAACAATAAGACTGGTTTTTAGTGTACAATTTGTTACTTGTATTGATCAATTCGGGGTTTTAATGTGTTTAGTGAGGAATACAATTCGCAATCGGTAGACGCTTGCAAAATGTGTCTTCATTGGACGCGAGGCGCCGGAGGGGAATCGCAATTCCTGTATGTCCGACGGCCTTGGCAGGTCATATAATATATATGACCAGGCAAGCTAGCCAATCAAAAGCCGAGAAACTTATCCGCGGTATGACAATACGTTATGTCGACAAGTTGCGTTAACATATCACGTTAAGTCGACATGTTGTGTTAAACAATCACGTGATACGGTATCACAACATGTCGACATAACGTGATACAGTATCACAACATGTCGACATAATGTGATAAGTTAACACAACATGTCCACATAACGTGATACATTAACACAACATGACGACATAACGTGAAGTATCACAACGTGTCGTCATGACCACATATGACTGAAAAACATCGCATGTCAGTATCATGTTTAGTATAGGTGTAAGCTCAGCAACGTAGTAAAACATGTGCACATTTCAAACCCGTTAAAATGACAGAGGAATCGGTAGGTTACTGTAACAAGTTCCATGGAATATGTATAAAAATATAGCATCCAGTGTCACAGTGCTGTTTACCGGGTTAAAAAGTACAATGTGCATGTGATATAGCACTAGTTTTGTCACCCCGTTCTCTCCAGAAAAAGTCGTCGAAATTGACGGCCCCTGAAAATATTAATAATGTATACAGATAGGCAGGTAGTTCGTGGTATTGTCAGTCTCCCAGGGCATTGTCCAGACTATATCTATATTATATACGTAGATTAATAAATCTAGAATGGAATATGCAACATTCCAACTTCGTTGTGCCGAATAATTGTGACTAAATCTGCGAATTAACATGTACTGTCGAAAACAATTTGGCTGTCATTGTTACAGCAAAACTCGCGTGACGTGACGTCATTTCCAGAAAGAGCCAATCGGAACGCGCTTCGCTGTTCCAGGGGACCATCGATTTCGAAGACTTTTTGTGGGGAAGATTATGTGGACAAATAGAGCTCTAAAACAGACACCAAGTACCGTTTAACCTGCTAAATGACACTGTGATGCTGAAAGATGTCTTTTTACAAATATGCATCATGAAATGCTATGGTAAGGTAACAATTTCTATCATTTTAATGGGTTTGAAAAAGGTACGTGTTTCACAGCTTTGCTGACCTTATTACATGTATTTATATTAGAAACTAGATATTATTGCAGACTTTTTTTTCTGGCATGTCGACATGTTGAGATAATTATCGTAACAAGTCGCCGTAATTTATCGCAACATGTCGACATATTTTCACGTTATGTCAACATGTCGTGATATTTATGTCGACATGTTGCGATAAATTATATCAACATCTCCTCATTTCGATGGTCAATTCATGCTTCCATACAAGACAGACCGAAACGCCATAGGATATATTGGGCACTATTTTCTTGGTCGTACTCGCCGTGTATGTGTAGCACGATCAATGGCTGCCCCCACAGAAATTTGCGTGACACAATATGCTATCTCAATGGAGATAACAAATACAAAATATTCTCCAGAAATAGTAGCTTAAGCCTAGTAATTTGTATAAACAAGATGGCTGCCAATGAAAAAGTACTTTGCTATATGAGGGGCATTTCGTATTGTGAAAACAGTTTTAAAAGCACAAACACCGATCAATTTCAGGCATTTAATACTTCATAGACGACTAAATGTTTATCATTCCATTTTAGTAGGAATAACATTTACGAAAATCCAACATGGCCGCCATTTTACATGAATGATATTAATTATTTAAAATACAGGCACGCACGAGCAAGACAGTCTTGACTACACACATATATAAAACTAACATAGTCCCAATGTGCTTAGCATGTTGGTATTAATAATATTATGCAACAGAAACATAACATTTGTGGTATAAAGGTGTAATATTGCATATATACAATATGGCCGACCTTATGAAATGTATATCCAGTTTCTGGGATATGTATATGTAATGTCGTTGTTTCAGCAATTGTCACACAATTGTTAATGCAACTCAATTCTGATATGTCATAACTGACATGTTATAACATGCTTATAAACCAATTTACCAATACAAAACAAATGCTTAAATCCAAAATGGCCGCCATTTTATACGCATTTCGTAAACTATACGTGTAACATTGATATCAATGTCGGTACCACATACCAGTTCAAAACTGCAATGGTCCCACTCATTTCATACACATTCGTAGAACTACGGCTTACTAAAAGCATAAAAAAAGGAAACTACACGTATTTATTTGCATATTTAAGATATCAATCACAGTACAATTGGAACAGCAATTTTCTTGAATTCAGAGCTATTTACGTATTACACAAAACATATCAGACGAGAGCATACCGATGAGCTTCGACGATTATTTTAACCATTGGCATGCCGCGAAAACTTTCTCAATACTCGTTTGAGGCAAATATGATTCGCATACTTTCAAGATGGGCGCCATTACGTACACTACATATATGTAGCAATGAAGCCATACAAATTCTGCAGTAGCGGCGGAATAAAAATGATGATTTTTTTATTATATATCTGTTTTAGTATGACTAGAAGCTGTAATACATACCCGATTATGTATTTAACATACAGTGAACGTTGTGCTTATCATGCGATTTCGAGACTGTACAGATGTTTGTTTGAAGATTAAATGTGTAATATACCAACGCTCATTAGTAATACAAAATATGTATCTGTCTTAAGTTTGGAACATATTGTATAATGTGTGATTCCATTTTGTATTGTCATGCACGGCATACTGTGCAAGAAAAAACATCTACCTGAGTAACAAATTGAACAAAATTCATATGACAAATATAAAATTTAAGCGAAATTATGTGATATAGCCAATTAATATCATATAATATACATCATGCATGCACTCTCAGCAACAAATGTTTTACTGTACTACTTTTGACTACACCGCGCGTGAATATCTGATGTTGTAGGGGAGAGTATGAGGAAGGGTAACAGGTCCCTCTATCTGTTGGGATATTACCAACAATGCCGACCCTTATCAGTTTATACAGATGTTCAGACTGATGAGGTCGCCACCGGTGGCAATATTGGCTATTAGGGGGTTGACTGATTGTTGGCTCATGCTTTAGAGGGGGAGACACCGATGTGGTGTCCTTCGCCTAAGACAGAAGTGCTTAGTACGCGCATGCGCACTTGACGCTTCCATCTTTAAATAAAGTTAAAATTGTAAATGAAGCACCAAACATGTATTCATTTTCTCTCCCCTCCTACTATTCCAGACCCGGTGTTACATTTTCATCCTGGACGAGCCTCCAAAATGTAATACCGAGTCTGGAATCAGTCAACCCCCTAATAGCCAATATTGCCACCGGTGGCGACCTCATCAGTCTGAACATCTGCATAAACTGATAAGGGTCGGCATTGTTGGTAATATCCCAACAGATAGAGGGACCTGTTACCCTTCCTCACATAAACAATACAATCAATTAGAAATATATGGGTTAGTCTTAATTAGTAGTAAAAAACAAACCGTAGCAGCATCGGATAAGTCAGTGTTGTGACAACCACCTAAAAACTGTACACTTGTAAGTAGTAGCAACGTAGAAATGCAAATACGTTGCTAATTGATGTTGGTACAACGTATTGTTGAGCAGTCGGAGGAAATCGTTACAGTAAATAGTATATTACCTCGCTGTTGAACGAATGAAAACGGACGTTGCTGCGACTTTAGAGTGCATCTTGTGGCAACGTTGCATGAAAATGTATTGTTTTTGGGTGGTTGTCTAACCTGGCTACTCGATGTTAAAACAACGTTACTCCAACTTTGAAGAGAAATCGGAGGAAATACAGTAACGTACCAACGTTTGATTGTGTAGAGGGAAAATATATCAACGTTATGATACAACGCTGCGGGTCCACCTCAAAATAACCTCGCAACGTATTTGTAACATTTCGTAGTGTTCACAGGCAAACGTTGTCGCAACGTCGATTATAAACGTTTAACATAGAACCTTAACGTTGCTGGACCACCTCACAGCTCTACACATTTACGTTCTAGCAACGTTTACATTTTACGTTACCTTAACGTATGCCATACGTTTTATTTTAACGTTCTATGCAAACGTTGTAGCAACTTCGAATGCCAACGTTAGGATACAACGTTGCTGGACCATCTCACAACGAGAAACATTTGAGCCGCTGGGAAAACCAGCCTTAATGACAAAATTTTTGATTTTCACCTTTTTACATTTTCTGATGCGGACACCTTTCAAAAATAATATTCTGAAAAGAAAATGCAATTATGTTTAATAGTTTTTGTTTTATCTCACTGTTTGTAGCACCATGTGAATCACATAAACGCGTTATCGAGAAAATGACGTATTGAAACGGCGACGTTTGTACAATGCACAGACTACAGTAGCAACAGCGACGTTTAAACAACCTACAGTTGAAATGAGTGTTCATAGACTCATTGACGGTGCTTGCTGTAAACTGTATTTGCTGATAAGTTATCTACAAGTGTTAGTATGTATACTATCAAACATTGATCAGAATAAAACTATGATATGTACATGTAGTGAACAAAACAAACGCACAACTATCGATTTTAAATCTATAATTAGCCGACCTGTGGCTTCGTAATTTGCCACCTTCGCCATAATAGATTCATATACGTGTGTCGTCAGAAAGATACATGGTAATTTAGAGTTAATTGTGACGTCATTTATTTATTTAGACAATATATGTCACCAAAGACCAAAAAACTAACCTGGTGTTGGAAATTGTAAATTATATGCACATCGTATCGGTGGTTGAAACAAATGCATTTTTTTCTGTAGAAATAAATGACCAGAATTTGGATAGGCCTATGGCTGCACATATCAATGACTTCAGCGCCCGATGGGGTCTAGAGGGTAGTCGGACACCCCCGGGAATTTGTAAACAACATAAAAATCGACTGTCCATTCCCCGATTCTCAGAATTAAATTTACAGCTCAGAAAGCGGGAAGAACATTTTCCTGTGTAGCCAATATGACTGGCGGACGGGCTAATGTACATGTACCCCGTACTAGCAGGTAGCAGGTCTATGGGAAAATGGAAAATGCTGCGCTGACCCCCACACCCTCGGCTGGCCACCATCACCACTCCCGGGAAAATGTGTAGATGTAACATACATGGTTGCATAATTGTTACATATCCCGATAAAAATACCGGCAGTATATTCTCTCGTCGGGAATAATTAATTTGAAAATGAAATGTGCAATTTAGTTTTGTTGTGTTTCAGAAAAAGTACATTCAGCGCCTTTGTAAACAAGAAACAGCCATGCTAAAAACCAGATGGCCGCGGCCCGCATGTGTCGAGCCCGCCAAGGCATTTGATGGTATATTTAAAAACTTTAACGCAGACGCATGCATGCACGCACGCACGCACGGACGGACGGACACCGGACGTCATTGTGATCACTATGTCTCGACAACAAGGGCGGATTCACATCGGGGAAAACCCGGCGCCCCCCCCTAAAGGTTGGCGAGTAAAGATAGTTTTGCTCTAAAATGCGCCATAACGCAGCAAAATGGAGTGAAAATATCAAAAATATTCCGGGAGGAATACCGCCGGACCCACCTAGCAGTCTCCCCAAACGGTGCTAGTTCGAAAGTAAAGTAAACTATTTCAATTAAGAAGTCCTTCCGCCCCCCGCACCCCCCCCCCCCCACCCTAACATGAAATCTTGGATCCACCCCTGAAAAAGCACCGTGGCGTACGCACATGTATTCTGCATAACCGCACACTATAACCCAGTCACTATAACCCACGCACTAAATTTGTCCCGATCACAACATTGATTTTGTTGGAATGACGCTCCACACCCTGCGACTATTGTTCGAAGCGGCTCATTTGAATTTAGACGCGTTTAATCTGAAAATCTGGAATATGTGCGTGTGTATTTGCTTTATATTATTTACACGCCTCCGACTAGAATTAACGGCCATTTTATACCAAACAAAGCACGCAGACGTGCATTGTTTAGTACAATGTAGTACCGTGTAAGAAAATTAACAACAATCTGCCAAAGTCGGACTTCTTAAATATGTAAATGTTGGAGACCTGAGTATCTGTGCAGTCTGATCAGTGTCTGCAATGATTGCAAATATACTAGTAAAATTACTATACATTCATATAACAATATTTACAAGTGGTCATTTTAAAGAATATTTACATTGTTATCAAACGGGAATCGTACGGCTGATTCAATGTGATAGTTTGAAAGTCACTAAATATTACGTGACACCGTACACGTGTAGCAGATACAGATAGAAACTACGTCCTTGGTGGCTACAATTATGTATTACAATTATCATGATTATTGTGTCGCATTAAATATGCCTGTGACAGAATACCAACTGAACACACTAAATACTTAACTAAAACATGTTTGGCCCAGTGTCACCATGATGCGATATGCCAGGAGCGGCGTATATTTTGGCGTATATGTTGTATTTTTATGTTGATTTTCGAAATATTCGACAGGCGAAACAGTAAATTAAACGAATTAAGCCTGTGTCCAGTTCTATTTGTTACATACTACTGATTTTGTGATGGTTTAATCTAAAAATTATATGTTGTATGGTTATTTAGTTTCAAATGTCAGGGCACAAGTCGTCCATATATTATAAAAAATAATCGACAAAATCACTACGTGTTTCCTTGAAGGAAACCGAAAAAACAGACAACTGTCTGAACCACTATGGAAACAACTGTAAAATTCTAGTACGCGTATCCAGCCATTAAAATGTTTGTGAGCCACAAATAGTAAAGCGTATGGTTATAAATAGGACAACTTATTGCAATGACGCAACTATTTCAAGTGTCAAAATCCGACGTAAATTTAAGCGTAACTTTGCGACGTCATTTTCATGCTTTCATTACGTTGTCATTAATAGACCAGTCAATCTGAGACGTATATAGGGTCAACCCAGGACAAATTGAAACATTTTGTCGCTGTGCATTTTCTGATAGTATACATATATGACTGTTACAGGGAAAAAATCGGACAATGGGAAAAATCGGGAAAATACTTTTTTCGACATGTTTGTGTAGGCTGTAAAATATAAAAATGCCAAAATATGACTTTGCAAAACAGCGTATATCCCCATATATCCCGCCCATAATGTGTGTTTTTGAACAAATGTAGTGTATTAAAGGCTATAAAACTTCATACAACAATTGAAATGAAAGTTATGATGAAATAGTCAATAGTATTTTTAAAAAATCGGTATCATTACTCCACCCACTTTTCTTAGCATGTATATGGAATATCAATGACATCTATATAACTACTGAATGTTTTAGCACATATGTATTGTACATGTAATATATACATGCTGTCTGTATTTAGAGCTGTTGATTATGCACATATATATTGTTTTTTATCTTTGGTTCCGAACTTGATGATGACCACATTTTCTGGGTATTTTTCTTTATTCTAGAACAACTTCGTCACTGACATCTAAACTGACAGCAGGAGAATTTAGACATAAACATAGCACTCAAGTCCATGTTTCTTGCATGAGCAACGATTAGTGTGGCAATCAGTTTTACATTTGCATCGGATGACATTCAACAGGCTATCTGGAGCAGGAGGTTTATCAGTCTGGATTCCGAACATGAACCCTCCTTTCACTGTGTATAACTGTGATATTTGGCAGCTGCGGATGTTGGTGAAATATTTTCTGGCCCTACGAATTTACTGCTCGATCCAACTTTCTGGAAAAAGCGAGTATGCCGTAGCATATCAAGTGTTTCGGATGCTCTTCCATTGTACAATATGACCAATACCCGTTCTCCGGTTTCTACAATACTGTCTTTCGGGGGATGCCTTGTTAATAAACACGGATGCATGTTTACGAAAATCCGAGTCGTTCTCAAATTGTTTTAATGACAATGGCTTTCCTAGATCAAATACATGTGGTGGTGTCACAACCTAATATGGCATGTATTAACAATATATTCTTACACACATCTTCACTTAGGCTTTCCTTTGCACGTGTTATGTTCCATACACGCTGAGTCTTTGTTTGGTTTGATTTCTGACTTCAAGAAAAATGTGTTATTCTGCGTGTTGGCATGGTAGCACAATATGACCAACAAGTCTGTGTCTTCGCCCACTACCACCACTGTTGACATAGCTGCAGCACGCACTGACGACAGTCTGTACAATTAGACAATCAGCATCTGCATGTTTTGCCGTGATGCCTGCAGTCACCATCTTTTCACTAAGCATGGATATAAACCTTTGTTTGTGCATAGGGTTTTCAAGAAATGTTTTTTTGTTCAAGTTCATACTCATGCTACTCGTAAACTTCACCTATCTGTCCCTTTGACAGTCTAAGGTGGGTTGTGTCCTTAGTGGTAGGTTCATCTGTATATCCATCAAAAACAACGGTGGCATTGTCACCATATTTGTGCCTGATATGATTGATATAAATTTCACACAGTCCATCATATGAAGTGCCTTTTGGTCAGGAAATTCTTTGTAACAATGACCCGCCATCAATTACATATTTGACTGTGGATGATGGTTCTGTGGGTACAGAATCGACACTCTTTTCTATAGCATCTGCCAGTGGTGGCTTATTTGCTTCACGGAGTAGCCCGTCCATGGTAAACAAATACGTCCATGGTAAACAAAGACGGGGGGGGGGGGGTACGTAGACAACTCATATGTGAACTTGCAACAGCTCTAAATCATCACCTCCTGTAAAATTGTATCTAGCTGAAGATACAAGTCTCTGGAATAGTAGCTGTGGATCTACGTGGATGTCCTCATTGTCACACTTGGCTGCCTCTTTGGTGAGTAGCGTAACCGTCTTTTCTTTCTTTTTAAATGCAAACTCGTGTACGCGTTTTCCCGCCATTGACTGAATAACTGATTTTCCAACTGTCATTGCTTGATGTATGTTCACAGAACCATCAGCTGTCACTCCATTGGTTATGCTGCACAGTTCATCATTGTCAGAAAATGGGTTACATGGTTCAAGATATTGCAGGATCAGCATCATATCATGTTGATCTCTGTTTCGTCGCGCTGGGGTACTCTCTTTGTGTTGCTCACTGGTAATATATGAGACTCCCGAAATGTCTTGCATTGCTCTATTGATTTCAGCACATGCAGGTGTCGACAGTAACCACACCGTTCGTTGGACATCTGACATACCTCTACCTCTTGTGACCCGTCCCCACCCCCCCCCCCCCCCCGCTTGTTTTCACGCTTCGCATAAGAACTTGTTCAATGGCAAGATATGTAGAAATGCCGGCCCAGTACCTATCAGTTCGTCTAATTACATGAGACTCACGAAGACATACTCTGCTTTGTGTAAGTCGGTAATTGCGTCTGAATTATCCGCGAGACGGTCTTTAACTGAGTCATCTTCTATATTTGCATCTTCGGTTGAGGCCATGTGTTGCCCCTCCGCATTATCCTGATCTACTTCCACTACCGGTTCCGTCTCTGGAGCACCGTCTGGTTTCTCTTCAGGTAATGGTATAGCATATAGTTTTGATAGAGGCATGGCGTTGATCACTGCTTCTACCAGAATATGTCCCCGCGTTGCGCGTGCAATGGCTTTACTACTTAATATATGCCCGATTGCCGTTTCTGCATTGATTGTTTCCAACACTTCACGGAGTCCTGACCCACCCATTAGATGTCCAATGCAACCTAAATAGCTCATTTCCGTATGGAGCCCACTAAGTCGGAGAGTGTAGCTTACTGCCAGAGGGTTCATCCATCATGTTGTATTTCCATGGCTTTCCACCACAGCGGCTGGTCAAATTTTAAGATCGGTGTCACATCATATCGTCTTGATTGGTCACACACAAAATGCATTGTTGAGTAAAGACATGATTCGTCATTTGATTTCATATCGATCATGGGCATAAAAACAATGGATGGTACGCCAGGGTGATTTCCAGCATGCACTATTTGCATAAACCCATTCCATGATGGTCTATGTGGATGTAACAACCACGACGTTTTCCAGAGGAAGTCGGTATTGCATGTGTCATCATCCGCAACAAATACGGGAAGAGACTTATATGCCAAATCAGACTTGATGTTTAGTTTCCCGACAGCCAACATGTCCTCTAATCATACGGTTACTTTGGGCACGACTGTGGTTATACGGCACGCAGGTGTTACTGTAGATACGATACCCATTCCATGCAATGTATCAAACCCATCGAGGGTTCTAATGTTATGGTCAAAATTATCAGCTACATGTTGTATGAAACTTCCTCGTGACTCGTGAGCATGATGAGCAATGTCGTATTAGCTAGGCCCACACATGTCACGTATATATATATATATTTATGTATATATGGAAGGTAATATCCGTATAAGGTAGGAATCCTCCGACTAAATAAATAATAGTACGAGATGTGATTGACTGTTTGAGGCACACCTCCAATGCCGGTGTTGATGTAAGATTGCACCTATAAATGAGCACAGTATAGGTTAGAAGACACCAACTAGTTTTACTATATGGTAACTTACACAGGTTGACTGTCAACCAGGCCCGTTACCGATGCAAACCAATAACCGTCCGGGATCCGACTAAGGTTGGCCACCACCATTGATTTTCCCTAAAAAACTAACCCGTTACCATACATTTTTCTATTCTCTGCTACTTTCATTTTTCTTATGGATGTTGTGGGACCTAATTTCCAATAACCTACACCCATTTTGCTCTCGATCTTGACTATTAAAATACAGATTTAATTATTGTTGAAGCTGGGGTGCCATCTAGTAGGTACACACTTTTCTTTATGGAACTTAAATAAGTGTATAATTGCAACTAGTCCACCACTTTTAAAAATTACGAGTACCAGCTACACAGATATAATTGTTTAGTAATCGTTAATGTACTCATATTGACTCGCGGTGGTATCAAGCTAGTTAAATTACATATGTAAATGATGCAGTATTTTTAAATTATTTATATCAACTAAATGCTGAATAAATAATTTTATCGACATATCATAAAGTATGATACTGCACATCAAAACATAAATAAATGGAATAAATAGTTGCTTCCGTTGTCATTTTAAGGAAACCCGGTTATCGCCCCTGATATCAAACTGGCATTTTGCTTTTGATATAAAAAGTATAATAATGTCAATGAGTACGTCTGGTAATGGTAAATCAATGTTCATTTTGCCAGAAAAATGTCAAATTGAAAGAATAAAGAAACACATGTCTCCCTATAGTACAACCTGGCATGTAGCACTCTATGTTTAAGGTTAGAGAAATTGAGCATGCAAAAGTAGTCCGCATAACAAATAGTCCGGGTGCTTTAAGGTCACAGACACAGTTTGCTTGCAAATCTTGATCCATTACTACCCTGTTTCACTTGAGGAACATGTTGTGATGTTTTTAACACCAGTTTTCAGCATATTTGAAGCATTTAAAAGAAAACACTGAGCCTGTTGGTCACGGGATGTACACAGAGTTTCCGTGGCCAAAGAATGTAAACAATAGTGGGGGACATGACGAGGTTGGTCCCACAACATCCATACGAATAGTGAAAGTAGGAAAGACTGGCTGGGATTCGGTTAAATTATACAGTAAAACTATTTGGTGTCTTTTAACCTAAACGTGGCGCAATAGAAAAGGCGGCATCAATCTACATCAACACCGTTAGCTAGGGACATTGAACCAATTTAGAGAGCAACGCATTGGAGGACGGGTACCAGCATATTAAACCATTTTAGGTGGCAGTCCTCACACATTTTAGGCAATTTATGGAGTTTTCGGGCCCGCGACACCAGCCGAAACAAATTTAGGAATATTTTAACTTCAAATAATCACATAATCTGTTTGATGCATGCACTGACTACCTGATAGGTACAAGAGCTATATTAACAAAAAACGCAAACTCAGACATAATGCACAGGCTGTCAGCACTCTGCTATGTTTACACAAAATGTGCCCAAATCTGTATTTATTTGGCCGCGGCCACACATTTCACAACATGGATTTCAAATATCCCATGCGGACACTGCACTAACACTTGCTAATTGTACCAATTCTGCAATCACACCTTGTCACACTGATCATAGTCTGTACTGGTACCGACCGTTTTGTTTTCAAGCAGCAGACCTGCCTTTCTGACAGATAAAATGGCTGCCAATATTTCGGACGAAAATTCCGAGCAGCAGTTTCGCACTCTTCTGCAACTGAAATCATGCCAGCATGACACAGATGCAAGCAAAATCACATATTTTTGCAAAAAAGTGTTTTATGCAGTGGAAAACATCATATGATGTTGGCTAATTAATTGTAGAACATTTTCATAAGCCACAGACATGTGTTTTTTATGTATTTACTAGAAGGCCCATAGGAAAAATTCGAAACTAATTACCAAATCGCCCGAGGACTGCCACCTTAGGAGAACTATTTTATGTTTTAGCAGCGCACCTGGCGCCATAATGGTTGTTCCCAAATTACTGTTGCAATTGTTGTTGTCAAGGGGCGTGGCTTAGCGAGGTAACAAAACGCATGGCAAAATAGCGATGCAATAATCAATAATGGAACTCCGGATGTCACTAAGAATGAATCATCAAGCAGATTAGAATGTAATCAACACAAACGCATTGAAACAGTGCGAATTAATAACGCATCAAGCCAAATGCACATGCAATTTAGACTACAACCAAGAATATTTCAAATGTCATAAAAACGAATGACGAATAAAATAACATGAAAGTAAGTTGTAATGGCACCAGTCAGCAAGCATCCACATAGAATAAGAATTGTAATAAGACGGATAGAACTTAGAATGTCATCAGCATAAGCATAGTTTGCAATGTTGGTGAAATAGTCTACTGGTCCATCAGGTTATCACATTATCTGGATGGCAGCTATTTGCCACCATACATATCTCGTCCCAGTAAATGAACTGTGAATCCATGTGACCACCGGCGGATCATATTTCACTGCAATCAAGTAAGCCAAGTTGTCAAACATGGAAGTGAACAAGGACTTAGCGAAAGAGAGAAAAACAGCTAATTTTGACACAGAAAAGCTGACAGAAGTAATCTATGGCGGCGGATCAAATGTTAAACGACGGCGATACCTGCGTGAGTAATTTCCAAGTACTGTTCTTGTCACTGTGATGACGCGGGTGAATATTTAGCATATCACATCAGACTGATCAGTCGCTCCTCAGCAAGTTCGGACCTACTGTCTGTTTTGCTGCCTACGAACTTTTGGCTATTAAACACATTAAATCTAAAATATATTTAAATGTAAGTACTTTTTCACCAATAACAAAATTCCATCATGTACCAGTGCTTGACACTCGCCGAATCGGCATGGTAGCCCAAATAAAAATATTTGGGCTAGTAAAATTTTTAGAATCCCATATTTCACTAGCCCAAATGAAAATTTGGTAGCCCAAAAAAAGTATGGCTGAATTTAGTGAAATATGCGATTAGGGGCGTATCTACACTTGCAGAGATGGACGAGTGACACAAAATTAAATGTACAATTTAATATGTTTTATATTTATAATAGTCCATTTTCCTCCACAACCATTTATACATGATGTTCATCATCCCCCTCCTCCTCATCACTGATAGTACTGTCTTCCTCCGTCTTCTCTTCCTCCTCCTCCACCTCGTCGTCAAATACATGGCATGCGTACAGCGGTGGTCGCAGACCCTTCAAACGCGTGAAAACACACACTCCACGACCAGTGGTGTACGATCCCCAAGAGAACGCAATAAACACTACAAGAAAACGAAAAAGTAAAAATACAACAAAAGCCCCACAAGACACTACCCAAGTAGTATATAAGAGTCACAATGATACCACCATCACCTATGGAAGGTGCCAGCTACGCGCGGCACCTTCCACAGCATGATGGTGGTATCATTTGTGACTCTTATATACTACTACCGCGAGACCATATATTTATGACATGAGAAGATACACCCTATTAGAGATAAAAATCCCTATGTTATACTCAGTATATATATACAACAATCTGTCATACATTTATTACGAATAAAATAACAACTGACACCCTATTAAAGATAAGAAATCCATAAGTATTACAGCAATCTGTCACAAATATAAACTGATACCCTATTAAAGACAAGTTATCCATAAGTTATACTAAATATATTACAACAATCTGTCATATATTTATTACGAATAAAATATAAACTAACACCCTGTTGAAGATAAAAAATATATTGGTTATACTCAGTATAATGCCTACCATAAAGCAAATGAGAGAGCAAGCTAAGAGTTGGGGAATTCCCCTAAGAGGTTTGAGACTCAAGAAAGATATAGCAGATAGGATAAGTGACGCGCGAGCCGTTGTCTACGAGGAGAGGCTGCGGCGTGCGATTTCGACCGGACGACTGCCCGCCGACCCCGAAAAACGCTCCGAGAAATTGGAGAACGAGACGACGGCTAGTCTGCGCGCCACCGCTTACGCGCAGCGTGTAAAAGAAGATCCCAGCGCACGTAGAAAACCCCTATACAAGGCGTACTACAATAAGATTTATCAAGGGTTGGTGGGGGGGACCTCCCAAGAAGAGGAGAGATATCGCCAGAGCTTTGGTGGAGGAGGGTCCCAGGATTCTCAGCCGAAGAAGCCGAAGTTAGGGAAACTGTTGATAGGGTAGGAGGAAGATAGTATGGACTTTCGAGAGGGGGGTAGACGGGGAGATCGCTAATCGTATAATGAATAAAATTCGCCCAGAGATGACCACGGCATGTTACCTGAGGTATTCGTGCTCGTATCGTATTAGGAACATAGAGACCGACGCTACTATGATCTATCACAAACAATCAAAGGGCAGTCCGTGGATAAACGATATCGCCAAAGCCGAGAGTTGGATATCCGATAGAGAGAAAGGTCGAATGGACATCGACAAAGTCGATAGACCAAACACAAAATGGACCTTCGTTCGTTGGATATCGGTCGAGGTGAAAGATGATCATCGACGCTCAACAACTTCTCATGGGAGCGGGAAAACTCCCAGACTGGTTAAGACAGAAAAAGGGAATGTATTCTGTCGACACGTACGACGACTACTTGTGTCTGTTTAGGTGCATAGCCATCCAACGTGGAGAGAGACCAGACCGCTGTTGTGAGAAGGCACGAGCTCTGGCTCGCGAATATCTCGGGCATGATAACGGACCGGGTAGCCAGGGAATTCCCCTGGACGATATTAAGAAGGTCGAAGAGCGCTTCAAGCTGGGTATTCGCATGTATGAGCCCACCGCCGATGGAGTGTGGTACCTCATGAAGGTTCCGGCAAATTACGACGTGGTTGGGGGGAAGACAATGACGATAGGAATGTTTGGAGGTCACTCGTTCCTCATAGCGAATCTCCGCAAGATGACGAACGAGTACGGGTGCACCGGATGTCAACAACGGTTCACAAAGTCGTGTAACATGCACAGGCACGCGACCACCTGCATGGGTGGGAAGACCGTGGTGACATGTCCAGGTAAGAGGGTAGAGAGACCACAGTCGGCCTACGAGAAGGCGTTCTATCCTAAGGGGTCAGCGAGTGCGAGGTCGATTCAATGGTTGAGCAGAGAAGAGGAGAGGATGGGAAAGCACATACATCACGCCAACAGCGGTCACGGTGGTGAGAGGTGGGTTGGCCGGTGGGATTCCGGTCGGACAAGTTACTGTCACGAGACCGTGTTTCAGTTTCACGGATGCTACTGGCACGGTGTCCGAGGCATTGCATGAGAGGTAACGCGAGATCGCTGTTACAAGAGGACGAAAATTCAAGACGCCAAGATAAGGAAGGCGGTTACGAGCTGGTGGTGATGTGGGAGTGTGAGTGGTTGAATGATAATTTTGATAAAATTAATACCTACTATCCACAATCGCCGCGCGAGGAGGAGACGACTCTATTACCCTCACCAGATAGTCTACGACTTTGAGGCGTATCTCGACAAGTCAAAAAGCACGCGACCCACCAAAGACCTGACCTTCGAGGTCGAGCACGTTCCTATATCGGTGTCGTTGGGGGATACGATGCATGAAGGGATCACACACCTATGCGAACGAGATCCCGACACGCTAGTCGAGAAGTTCGTGACCAAGCTGCAGATGAGAGGCAAGGCAATCAGGGAGGGGGTTAGGAAGAAGTATCTGCCGGCCGACATAGATATGTTATCGAAGTCTCAGCAAGCAAAGATTATCTCATGGATTGATCAAGTCCCGGTGGTGGGGTTCAACTGTAGCAGGTACGACCTGAACCTCATCAAGCAGTACTTTGTAGAGAAGTTGGCGGCCACCGTGAATAAGGTGATGGTCGGAAAGAGAGCCAGCACGACGATGTTTCTGTTTACCCCGGAGTTTAAATTTCTCGACATCATCCAGTATCTGGGACCCCGGTACCACGTACGACCGGTGGGTTAAGGCGTACGACTGTAAAACGGTAAAGTCTCACTTTCCATACGAGTGGTTCGATAGCGCGGACAAGCTCGACAATCCGGGGCTGCCAGACTATCCCGAGTGGTACTCGAAGTTGAAGGGTGAGTTCCTACTGTCGTTGTCCGAGTGGAAAGAGTGTAAGAAGGTATCCGAGAAAAGGGGATGAAGACGTTCAAGGAATGGTTGCAACACTACAAACGACTTGGATGTAGGACCGTTCCTGGAGGCTCTGAATAAAATGACGGAGTTCTACAGGGGAAGAGGCGTGGACATACTCAAGGATGCCGTGTCTCTACCCGGTGTTTCCCTTCAGTACCTACTCCGCGGGTCGATCGATGGGAAGGCGGACACGCCCAGCTGTGGTCACCGAAGTCTGAAACTTACGAGATGATGAAGCAGGGATGGTTGGTCGGTGGTCCGTCCATAGTATTCTCCAGATACGCCGAGGCTGGAAGGTCAACGATCAGGGGTCAGGTGGGGAGTCGGGAGGAGAAGATGTGCAAGGCCGTGCTGGGGTACGATGCCAATGCTCTGTACCTATCTACTCTGTCGAAGGACATTGCCGTGCGGTGAGGAGCAGATTATGACGTGTGACGACCCGGGAAAGACAGTCGTATATAGACCGTTTCGTGAGGAAGGTCAGGAGTGAAAAGTGGTTCGGATTTGCGGAGTTGGATATAGAGGTTCCGGAAACGTTGAGAGACAAGTTCTCGGAAATGTCACCGCTGTTCGTTAATCGAGAAGTCGATGAGAACGAGGTTCCGTAGCACATGAAGGACTACCTGGCCGGGACCGGTAGGAATAGAGTCGAAGGGCAGAGAAAGCTCGTGGGGGCCAATGTTCCGCCAAGAAGATGATCATATACTCCCCGCTGCTAAAAGTGGTATCTGGAGCACGGTCTGATCGTCAAGGCGGTGCAATTAGGGTGATAGACAACACACCCGGCAAACCGTTTCAATGGTTCGTTAAAGAGGTCACCGCTGCTAGACGGACGGGGGACGTCGACAAGAGCAAGGCGGTGTTGGCGGAGATATTCAAACTGGTTGGCAACGCGTGTTGTGGCAAGCTGATAGAGGCACAAGAGAGACACCTGAACACCACATATACGAAGGATGAGAAGACTGTCGATCGGGCACTGAGGTCGGCGTGGTTCGAAGACTTGGAGGAGATTGGGGAGGGCTTACGAGATATCGAGCAGGAAGACTCGAGTGGTGATCAACAGACCGTTTCAGTGTGGCATAGCGGTCTACCAGTTGGCCAAGCTCCGGATGCTGGAGTTCTACTACGATTTCTTGGACAAGTACGTGGATCGCGGAGATTTCGAACTGATACAGATGGACACTGACAGCATGTACTTCGCGCTATCGGAGAAGACGCTGGAGGCGGGTGGTGAGAAAGAATATGAAGAGAAAGTTTAATGAATAAAAGGAGAAGACCCGAGTGTTGGTTGGCGTGGGACGTGGTGGAGCAACAGAACTCCGGGACTGTTCAAGCTGGAATTCGAAGGGGATAGAGCCATCGCTCTGTGTAGCAAGTGTTACTACGTGAGCGGTGATGGAAAATCTAAGCACTCGGCCAAGGGGATGTCGAAGAGATCTAACGATCTGACTTGGGGAAGGTATAAGAGTGCTCTCGAAGGGGGTAGGGATATGGCGGTAGAACAGGGGATTCGAATGATTAACGGGTGATGAAGAACGTACTGTCAACAAAAATTAGGACTCTCGGCGTACTACGACAAGAGGAGAGTGATGGAAGATGGATTACACACCGAGCCTATAGGATAGATAAAAAAAAGAACTCTGAGAGAGAATACTAAAGACTCTGATGATCCGGGGGTAGCTGAGTGTCAGAAGGCACCGCGAGAAGTTCTTCGCGAACAAACCCTCGAGATGGCCCATCATCCAAATAGTAGAGCACGGGCTCATCGGGCTTGGTAATAGATCGATCTAGATGATATACATTGAGAGACCACACGGGATCAGTCGCGCGGCGGCTGCCACCTTCGAGCTCTCCCGGTTGATAGAGGTACCGGACGTCAATATCCGATGGAAGCCGTTGCTCCTCTAAACCAACGGGTCGCCCGCGCGAGACGGCAGAGGGCTCGCCGTCACCCTTTTAAACTTGATAGCATCTACGGGCTTCTTACCTATCAATCTGGTCACCTCTCCGTTCAGTGCGGAGACCACGGCGGGCAGTCTGGCCACCCACTCGGTCGATCGCGAATGAGGTCTACAAGTTCTTTAGCGTAATTGGTGTCCGAACAGTCTCTCAGCCAGGGTTCGATTGAAGCGTTCCACGATCCCCTGGTCCCGGTGGATGTTGACGCGGCCGCGTCTGATAGAAACGTCGTGCTTAGACAATACGATGAGAGAGAACCGCGCCCATGAACTCGCGGCCGGGATCGACCTGGAGAAAGATTCGGCCATTTGAGAGGGACTCCTCTTATATATTCGGGAGAGAGCCTCGGCCACCTCCTTAGACTCTTTAGTGGCCAACGGCTCAGCCCCCTTATAACGACTCGCTACGTCAACGACTATCAGCGCGTACTTGTACGTCTTACGACGACCGACGCGATCATGAGGGAGAAACAGGAGATCCGCTTGGTGAACTTGGTTCGGTACCAGGCACGTCGAATTTCGGGCGCGGAATATTGCGAGGCGCGGGTAAAATAGATCTGCCAGATGGCCTGCTTCTTGAGCCATTCCTTGACAGCGTTTTCTGAAACCTTGGTCGCCGCCGCGAGGTTCTTGATGGCAGCGAGTCCCTTCCAGTAGCCGCGAGGGGGCTATAGTACCCGCGTTCGCTAGCTTGCGCGTTAGGCGAACCGATAGTTTGGTATTAAGTTTGCGCGTGTTCATCGTATGCGATGTATTCTAATATATCGGACAATCTCCAACATGTCCTCGCCAGATCGTCCGGTAACTGCGTCGATAATAATAAACCTTTGTTGGAAGTACAATCGCGATTGTGGGTTAAGTTCTGAAGGAACTTGGGAAAATCTAATCCCCCAGGATTGGTGGAGGAATCTAAAAAACATCCGCTTTGCGAAAAGGGTGGGGGCCCGCTTTTTTTCGTCCTCCCGGGCCCCCACGTCTCTAAGAGAATCCTCTGGGCCAGTTGACGAATCATACGCTTTGCCCACCAAAACCATTGCGGTTGTTTTGTAAGGGCAGTGTTTAGCCTACATCAAAATCAATTAGCAAATAAAGTTCAATCAACTGACATCGTTCTATATATATATATTTATAAAAAAAGTTATTTAAAATAATTAATTTAAAATCTCGATCGAATATAGTAGCCGACGAGACCCACCACCACACCCATTCCCACGACGATGAACGCGATCTCGCGGTCTTTTTGGGGCTCTGACGATACATAGAAATCTGAAAGTTGGGGCTCGCGATCCAGCGGCGCGAGACTTTTCTGCGGATATGCCAGCGCGTACTCGCGGTTGGCTTCTTCAACGTTCTGAAAAGTTTGCGCGGCGTGATTTTCGCGGCGAAGCTCTTCATTGACCCAGTCCAGATGGGCGGTTCGTTTTTTCGACCACGCTTCCTTTGCGCTATTGAGTTGTTCTACAGCTAAATCGTGACGCTTACGCTCCTCATCCACGTTCGAGCTTTTCATTTTAGAGAATATAAAGTTGCTACCGCTGAACGCCAATGCGTTTACGAGCGCACCACCTACTATTACTGTGATTGAAGCCATTTATTTCCACATATTAAATGGTAGAATTCCAGCTTTAACTAGATAATCTCGGGTCCAAACTGCGGCCACTACATCTAAGGTCGCGAGCCCTACGTCTCTCGCAGTAAAGTCCAATTTGGGAGCGGATCCTCCTAGGGCCATCTTTGATAGTCGAGCATACCCGATACTGAAACCCGATATCACCACGGCGTGATAAAGCGCATTCACTAACATTTTACCATCTTGTTCAGCCATTATAATTATTGCATATAAAAGGGGTCGTGATCAATGTTTAAATGGGGCGCATCCAATCACGATTGGTGTTTCGTAACTTTCTTCTGAACACTGACTGGTTGTTTTTTCGATAATATGAGGTATTTCCACACGCACAGGGCATCAACAACTGCCAGACCACCACCACCAACCCAACTCCAATTCACGAATTTGGGTTCAATCGGATTCGCCCAACTCCAACGGTAGTTGGTATTGGGTGACAAATTCAAAGAATTTGGGTGTGCTTCCAATTCGTGAATTGGGGGTGTACTCAACTCTGTCTTCAGATGTTTTGCTGTCTCCGTCCCCGATTGCAACGACTGTTTAGCCTCTCGAAGCTCGGCGAGTATTTTATCTTGTTTAACTTTTCGGGTGGCAGCCGCCGCCCGCCAGCTGCCTGTCTTTTGTGATTTTTTATATGCGGTATGTCATCCAGTGGCGGAGTAACACGTGTTCGATTGGGTTGGAGCAATCGGGTTCAACTCCGTCACTCTCGCAGGGTGTGTCTTGTGTCATCATTTTCAAAATTATATTTTGTATTAATATTGGGCTTATAGTTCGTGGGCTATATGTCCAAATTGACAGTGTTTACCCGTGGTCAACGCGGTTGTCAGCGGAGCTAAGTACATTCCAAACTTGTGATAAATTGAGCAGCAGGCTGTTCTAAGAGTGTGACCTATAAAAGGGTCAGTCTCTAGATCGTCAATCAATCCCGCGGTGTTTGGTATAGGGAGAAGTATACTAACGGCGGTTGCGTACAAATGAATAGCCGCCGATCCGAGAGTTTTTGTCATCTCCGCTCCCAATTTGGATTCGTATCGCGCATACATTTTATCTATCTCCGCATCTGACATCTTATCCACCTGAAAAAACTGAGAGACGCCTACCGAGATAATGCTCCGATTGTCCCCCAGCAACCAGCGCAGCTAGCCGCTCTCGTCGCGCCGCATTTTCATTTTCATTCGGAGTCGTTGCACTCAACCCAATACCAACCGCCGTTGGAGTTGGAGTTGATTCCGATTGCTCTGTCGGATCATTATCTATGTTGGCAGTCGGAGTTGAGGTTTCTTCTATTAGCTGATCGAGAAGTTTGTCGCAGTTCATTTTTCTTAAAATTAATTTAACTATTCTAACAAGTCTCATCACTTTAACATATTGCCAAGCGCACCACCCGATACTTATGATCACCTTTATGCTCGCAACAAAGCTCGCAGCGGAGCTCCAAATTGTTAACATTGTTAACCATTGTTCAGCATTTGTTCAACATTTGTTAAGCAGTTCAGTAATTGCTAATTAATTATAAAATTAATTGATAACTTCCTAAGTAGTTGGTTGATCAGTCTTTAGCAAAAGCTTGGCGTGCTTAGTTTCCGAAAGCATCTGTCGAACCTCCAGGCGCTCCTCGCGCGTTGGGATAACGTCATTCTCTCGAAGACAGTCATCGAATGAGTCTCGGTCCTTGCAGTGAAAGAGGGCGACCCATTTCGTTTGCTCGCGCAGATCCTTGAGGACGGCGTTGTACTTTTGAGTGGATATCCATACGCTTTGCCTAGCATGGTGGCCAGAAAATGCGAGCTCGGAGAGCATGTCCTTCTTTTTAGTCATCGCCGCCTTGGCCGAGCAACCGTCAATCACGTATAGGGTGGGCTCACCCTGGAATTTTTGGTATAAACCACGCAACCAATCGTGAAGCCTATCACCGGGGTCAATAACGTATACCTCAGGGTCGGTCCATATCCACGGGCGCCGCTGATAAGTATCGTTGTGCCGCACAGTGGGACATAGTATCACAATGTGACGAAAGGCATCGCGGTAGGAGCCCTCGAGCAAGTCTAGGATGAAAACCGTTTTTCCACATCCTGTCTGCCCACATATTATGGCAGAGTGGGCATCTCCAATCGTGAATTGGTATTGATTGCTAATTTTCTTAATTAATTCTTTAGAATTATCGAATTTCTTAATTAATAAATCGTTAGAATGATTGCTAATTTTCTTAAAATCAATTAATAAATTGTTAGATTTAGTAGAGTGCTGAGACGTATCGGCCATCTTCGATGTTCAGTTGTGCGTCTGTAATTATATATAAGTACACGTTCAATGCGCCATTTCCATCCGCCTCTTTGGTTATCTGGATCGTCACACCCTCGCTAGCGTTCTTAACTTGGCGTCCGCTACCGTGTATTTGGTCGTCGTCGCTGGCTCGCATGTCTAGCCATAACGCGTATTTGGTATTCAGAAACTCCGCGAGGGAGACGGCCGAGAGATGCAGGTCTTTGGCAACCGCGGCAACCTCCGGGGAGCGCTTGGAGCCGGCAGCAAACTGCTTTCTTACTTCGTCCCACTGCTGGTGCGCGCGAAGACCCGCGCTGTAGAGTTGATTGGGTACTCCCTCGATCGTCACCATCTACCTTCGTGATTTTTGGGGTTATAGAATTTGTCTTTTTAATAACACCCGAACGCGAACCGAGCCTCCTCGAACAGCATCAGTATACCTTTCAGCGAGCGGGCGGGTACGTTGACGTTAATATTCCACAATGTGTCGCTTTTGTCTTTCGTCATCTTGCGATGGCGAAGAACTCGGTCGTAAAGTATGGCAACGCGCCCGGCGTACTGGGTTCTGATCAATCGCGCGAGTTCGGGCATCGTGATCATGTCATACTCCAGCGAAACATTATTGATCATATACGTCGATAACTGGTTGCTGGCTATGAGAACTCGTCCGTAGTCGTTGAACGTTAGTTCGTATTCGAGGCGGTCAGCCAAAGCACTCTGATAGTAGGGCATGTGACTCTCCAGCAACTCAAAGTCGAGCGGGATGTAGATGCGGTTGCCGTAAGCGCCCGCAACCGCGTTGTCGCTCGCGTTGTTATCTACCTTGTTAGCAGCCCCGATTCTAAGTTTGGTTACGTTCTTATTTTTGCTGGTGTCAATACCCTGATAGACAGCGTTTTCGCGCTCTTGCGCCGTCTTCCACAGGTCCTGATGGCAATGGTAGACGTCGCTGTCGTCGATCGACATCACCTCATTACCAGAAATCTTTATCATGGTCTTCTTGACGATGGCGCGACCAAGGTTCTGAACGACGGTTCGGTCCGCGTCCGTCGACGTCAGCGAAATAGTGAAAGCGAGGCGAACAGTACCCGGCACAATGACGTCGTTAGCTCCGAGGTTGGGGAAGCGGACCAAGAGCTGGTGGTTCTGGTCGATCGTCGATGGGTTGTTCGTAATAACGACACTCTGTCTCACGCCTTTTGCCCCGAGGGGCTCACGCAGTCTGCGGTATGGATTGAGTTTGCGACCTTATTGACTCGAAGACATAATTTAGTGAAACTATATTAAACCCGTATGGTTTTGTCTTTAATACATAATTAATTTTAAGAAAATTAGATGGCTGATTACGATATTGACATGGATGAAATCGGCAGAGACGATTTCCGCGATGATGATGACATCGATGATGACATCGATCCATATAGCCGAGGCGAGGGCTTGGACGATGATGACGAAACGACCTTCATAGAGACACCATTAACACCATTAAATAAAGATCCTAAGTTTGTCGACCCCCGAATTAAGCCCTTAACAGCCATACCAATGGGAACTTCACCCTTTAGTACTTTTCCCTGGGAGGCCCCATCCGCAACTGCGGCATGGGCGGGCGGTGCCGAGATTCCTGCGGGGATCTCCAAGAATGAGCTGGCGCCTCTCACGGAAACGGAGTCTCAGGTGAAACGGTGGGAGAGTGAGGTGTCTAAAAACGGCATCAAGGCCACGTTGGAGTTCCGCAGCACTGAAAGAGGAGACTTGTGGGTTAAATGGGGTAATAGTTGGAAGTTGCTGACGTACAAGAACAACCCGACCCGGTTCCTCAGCTCTTCCGTGAACCGATATGGAGTATCCCTCGCTCGAGCTCTCGGAGTGATCGATGATCGGTCGCAGCTGCCTCAACAAATGGTAAAAACCCTACAGTCTACCGACGAAACGCTGGCGAAGACGGCCGCCGCTATAGAAATGAGCGAGCTCAGCGATGTCCCTCGTATAGCCACCGACGCTATTAACACAGTGGAAACCACGGTCAACGAAATGAACGGCATAAAATATGACCCACCATTACCTCTTCGCGAACTCCTGGGACTCGATAAGGCTCTGCAAACAACTCGGGGCGAACTGGTCAATAACCTCTCCAAACTCACGTCGCTGGACAAACATATCGCGCTAGAAGAAAGAAAACTTGGGGAAGTCCATGACGATAGAGAATCTACCGAGCGGATCAACAAACTCCTGCGGTCGTTGCGGGACGAAAGAGAAGCTCGCTTGGAGGCTGCTTCGACTAACCGTGAGGCACTTTCCGGCCAATTAAGTCGGAGCCGCGAAAAAATCTCGAGGGTTCTGCACGAGGACACGACACTCGGTGAGCGTCTTCGCACTCTGTTCAGAGAGAAGGGCGTCACGATATTAACCATCATCGCAGCTTTCAGCATGATTATATCGACCCTAATTCTATCTATATCGTCTCTATTTGTAGCTGTCAATGCTGGTGCCGCACCAGCACCAGCACCCGCACCAGCACCCGCGCCATCCGGCGGAGCCAAGGAGTGGATAAAAAAACAACTAAAAGCCCTCGCCAGTCTCCTGGCTAAATTAGCAGGAAAGGTGGCTGCCAGGCTGCCTGGTTTGATAGGAGGTCTCCTCTCCTTCTTGTTATCTATATTATCAAAAACGGTCGGATGGCTCGCCGAGAATACCTGGGCTTTAATCGTGGCCATCGCCGGCCTCCTACTATTCTTCGCCAGAGAGTTCCTAAAACCAAAGCGTAAATAATCCGATCGCCACGAGGGCGACGACGAGCGCTAATTTCTCCTCCTCGTGTGTTGTGCTTCCAATTTCAACATTGTTGATGATTGGTGTTTCAACATTGTTGATGGAACTTGATGGTGCATCCACTTTACTAATTGGGGGTACTGGGTTCGATTGTGTTGAAGGATGTGTATCCATTTTGTGTTTTGGGGGTTTTGGGGGGTACTGGGTTCGATTTGTGTTGAGGGATGTGTATCCATTTGTGTTTTGTTTTGGGGGTTTTATGAAATCTTTTTCAAATTTATTTAATTTTTTTACAACTCCGCGCCCGACATCATTTTGGGGGTGCGCTTCATGATTATCCGTGTTCACGTTACCGTTGTGACCGATTTTTTGATTGGCGGTGGCGATTACGATCTGATTATTGTAACCATCAACCGGGTCGTCTCGTAGTATCATATTGCTCGGCGCCATATAAAGACCTATACCAAATACATAGTCCACTGGAGTGCTGGCAGTCTGCAAAACGTCTTGATAATTCTGGATCGCCTTCTCCAGGTCCACCTTAGCTGAGATGGCGTCCTCAACAAGTGCCAAGAACTGTTTTTGTGCGTCAAACGCCGTTCCGACTCCTATTATAGAACTGCGAGTTTGCTTCTGTGCGCCGAGGATGGTCCAAACGTATACGCGAATGGAGTCGTTTGAGGCTGGGTAACACCGGCCTGCGTAAACCCTAGACCGTCGTCCAATATAAAGGTTTCTATACCCTTATGCACGTTTTCGTCTTGTAAAATATAATCGACGTGAGCTCGTTTCGGAGGTAACCAATTGCAGGATGAGACGCCGCAGTGCCGACCTCCAGATACTTCCGGCCCGCCAGGTCATCGTCGCGGGATCAAAATTCCCGGCGTTCCGACTGACGATGTGGTCACCCGATCGATCGTGTCTAAAATCAGTCTGCGTCCAATTCCCGGACTGGCCCCGAATGAGAACGGTGCCCAGGCTGTTGCTGTTAGTAAATACTTTCTGTCTCCAGTCCGCATCTTTTGAAACTTTAAATTCGTCACATATCCGTTCGAACGCCTTACGGTTGTATGTGTTGGAAATGGGATTCCACCCGTCATCTTGAGGTAGTGGAGTACCTAGTTCTTTGAGAATCCTCCTAATGGTATAATACACATGAAAGTTGTAGACGCGACTGCTTAACATGCTGTTACGGTCTGCTATGTGGTCTCTGAAAGAGACGCCACACCCGGTTGTGGCACACCACACAGCAAAATTTAGTTGGTTCTGCCAGAACTGCATAAGATTGTTGTTCCAGTTTGTTATGACATCCTGTGTAATGGTTTTAGGAAGTCACTACTTTTCAAACATGTTAGTGAAATTTGTGTCGAAACCCGCGCCCAAACTAGCTCTTATTGTGGGGTGCACAAGCTCACCAATGGTGTTCTTTTGCTTGTATTTACCTCTGACCGCGTACTTTGCATTAGAATTAAAGCTAAATGCTTTGGTATCCATTGAAAGATATTATTATGTTTGCTACTATCACTAATGTTCAAAAAGGGAGTTGTGAACTTCAAAAGTCAATCGACAACTGCTGCGGAAAACGTCGGGTAGGCCTTAGATCAATCACGTTCACGGTTGGATGGCAGAATGTGGGGAAGAGCGAAGGGTTTTACTATGTGAAGGATGGACAACAATTCGGTGTAAAGCTGCTTCACGGACTGTGGGGAATAAGACAGCTCAAAGATTTTGTCAACTCAGAGCTTGACGGTATAATCAACCTCACAGTATCGAATGCTACCGGGCTCGCAACAATGACCATCAGCACTGATAATAAGGTAGTGGTCTCCCCGGGGTTGGGTATTCAACTCGGTTTTAGTTTAGAGACATACTCCTCGAACAAAGGAGTGGTTTACCCCGGGTGAGTACGTCGGTGATAAAAACCCGGTGGACTTCGCCTTCACGAAAACTCTCAGGGTGCAACCTGGATCGGGTGAACACATCGTACAACACGGTAGACGGCACTCCCAGCACATTACTGAAAACCATGCAAGCCAGCGACTGTTTCTATGGCGAGACTGTGACCTTAGACTTCCCACACCCTGAGATGAAAGTTTTGGAATCGGGACATATCCACGAATTTACGGTCTCTATTCTCGATGATCAAGCGAGAAAGTTTGAAAAAACGATTACCCGATTTCGGTAGTTCTCGAAATTTCTAATTGAGTATAGGTGCCCAATATTATAATTAATTTTATTATGAGTATATACGGACCAGTAGTTCTTCCGATTGGGTGACAAATTCAAAGAATTTGGAACCGGCAGAAGGTGGATTCATCCCGACAGGAGGGCGACTTTTTAACTACTGGAAATAACCAAGGCCTTGATAAATAAAACTATATCGAAGGTCACAAACGGGATTCACAGGAGTATATCAGATGTTAGAGTAGAAGTGCTGACGGCGATGCACAAAATTGAGGGAGTCCGAACGGATATTGAGAAAGATCAGGCGGCTTATGAGGTGTTGCGCTCAGAGGACTCTCTCATCAGAGAAACGGAACTAAACGAACTAGGTAAAAAAAATAACAAAATTTCGAAAAGAGAGCAGGTCGGATATTGATAAAGTCCGAGAAGACCGCCAGGCGGCCCCCTTACGGAGGGTTATGATACGTTGCGCTTAGAGGACTCTCTCATCAGAGAAGCGGCACTTACCGAACTAGACAAAAAAATAACTAAATTTCGAAAAGAGGCCACGTCGGGTATTGAGAAAGCCCGAGAAGACCACCAGGCGGACCTTATGGAGGCTTATGAGGTGTTGCGCTCAGAGGACTCTTTCGTCAGAGAAGCGGCGGTTGCCGAACTAGATAAAAAAATAACCAAATTTCGAAAAGAGACCCGGTCGGGTATTGAGAAAGTCCGAGAAGACCACCAGTCGAACCTTGCGGAGGCCATTGCGGAGGCTTATAATGCGTTGCGCTTAGAGGACTCTCTCAACAGAGAAGCTACACTTACCGAACTAGACGGGAAAATAGCCGAATATCTGAAAGAGACCAGGTCGGGGGTTGAGGGTGTCCGAGAAGACCACAAGGAGGCCATTGCGGAGGCAGAGAAGCGGCACTTACCGAACTAGACAAAAAAATAACCAAATTTCGAAAAGAGGCCCGGTTTTGGGGTTGAGGGGGTACGAACGGGTATTGAGAAAGCCCGAGAAGACCACCAGGCGGACCTTACGGAGGTTTATAGGGTGTTGTGCTCAGAGGACTCTCTCATCAGAGAAGCGGCGGTTGGTGAACTAGATGAAAAAATAACCGAATTTCAAAAAGAGGCCCGGTCGGGTGTTGAGAAAGCCCGAGAAGACCACCAGGCAGCCCTTGCGAAGGCTTATGAGGTGTTGCGCTCAGAGGACTCTCTCATCAGAGAAGCGGCGGTTGCTGAACTAGACTGAAAAATAACCGAATTTCAAAAAGAGGCCCGGTCGGGTGTTGAGAAAGCCCTAAAAGGCCACCAGGCGACCATTACGGAGGCTTATGATGCGTTGCGCTTAGAGGACTCTGTCAGCAGAGAAGCGGCACTTATCGAACTAGATGGAAAGATAACCGAAGTTTCCGATAAACTGAAACATGATCGTATAGCCGCGACCAAAGCTCTTGAGGAGGCCTCTTATAATATTCGTACTGAGGCATATAACGCAAACAGTGCGCTTGCCGGAATAGTGCGAACAATGAAAACGCTAAAACGTGCCATAACAGTTTGGGCTGAGAAGCGGGGCCCATTGGTTAAGGGGCACTATGAATATTTGTTCGGTGCCAAAGCGAGTAATAAATGTGGGGGATACACTATGACAGCTGCGGATGAAGTTATTCAAATGGCGGTCTGCTCGGTTAATGGTAGTGGTAAACCTGTGGGCGCGGTCACGATAAATATTGTAGTAGATGGGGAAGAACGGGGGGTTGGAGTCACTAAAATCTCTGGAGATAGTTCGACGGTGGTTTCCTTCTCCGGTTATGATCGAATTAGACTTTCCAAAGGTAGTGTTATTAACTTTGTTACGAAAATCGGTGACCCAGAGAGTTCTTCCACTATTGTCTCATTGTTAATTGAACTTATTTTGTAAATACTAATATATTGAAAATCATGAATGAATCAACACTTCCAATTGTCAATATCACTCCATCAACACGGTGTACAATTAACGAAAGAAGTTCAGATTTTAGGTTGAATAATATCGTCGCTATGCAGGATATTTTAGTTAGAGAATATACAAATAGAAAAAGAAACGCTAAAAAATATAGACGCACGGTGAACATGGGTGTAGTATCTAGCACGGCTCTAGCGAGTGTTTCTGTGTTGTGTGGGGTGGGGACAGCTGCAACTATATCCACCATTATAACGGTTCCTGTAGCGGGGATTTTATGTGCGGTGTCGGCCGTTTCTGGGTTGTTGTGTATGGTAATTAGGGCGTCGGGTGGAAAACTCGAGAAAAAATGTAGAAAACATGATAGAATATCTGTTCTCGCCAGGTCTAAGAAAAATACCATCGACGTTATGGTGTCCAAAGCGTTGGCCGATAAGAAAATATCAAATTTAGAGTTTGAATCCGTGGTGGAAGAAATGGGGAGATATGAACAATTAAAAAATGATATAAGAATCAAAGCGCGCGACACCATGCCCAAAATTGAGTGTACTGATTGGGATAAATTTAGGGAAAAACTTGGAGATAAAGTCGGAAGAAATGTTACAGCACCATTATGATATTTTATAAAATAATTAATTTTATAATTAATTTAAAGAAAATTATAAAATTAATTATATTGGTGCATTAAACAATTTATTAATTAATTTTATGAAAATTATTAACAATTTAAAAAGAAAAAAAAATTTGTTCAGGTTCCACCGAGGCTCGAACCCGCGCCAGCAAAACCCTTCTGGGTCCACCCCGCTAAGCCTTCGCTTAAATTTCTTCTATTTTTTTTATTTTTTCGGCTTTGCGGGGTGTGTTACATTCACATCTCCTCCACCCCATCATTGGACCGATGCCGCGGACCCCACCTCATCGTTACCTCCATCCGCTATAATGTGCAGAGCGGCCAGAGTGAATTACATGTGGCGAAACTTATCTCACTGTTGAGATATTAATGCCGGCGTCCCGACACCAAACTGTGTTTATTTCTCGTATATAAACTTAACAATCGATAGCCTGTTTACATACCATCGATAAGGCTATAAATAGCCGTGTGTGTAATATATATTACAGTGTGTTTATAAACTGTGTACACCACCTGTGTAAATCGATAGCCCGTTTACATACCATCGATAAGGCTATAAATAGCCGTGTGTGTAATATATATTACAGTGTGTTTATAAACTGTGTACACCACCTGTGTAAATCGATAGCCCGTTTAGATACCATCGATAAGGCTATAAATAGCCGTGTGTGTAGTATATATTACAGTGTGTTTATGTTTCATCCCAGAAGACGTAATCGTGTAATCTCTCTATAAAATGGACACTTAATATACGTGTAAGGTAGGACACATAATTTGTATGTTTATAACACGTGTAAGTGAAACATTGTCGTCTGCTTGTTGTTGTGATTACAACATAAATTTATAAGCGATATCGTAGAAATGTACGTTCGTAAACGAATCGTTGGAGGGTTTTAAGTAGTTTTATATTACGCCTTAGTTTCATATCCGATGCGCATTATCTGTCTTAATGTTCGTATTTGCCTCTTGTATAGTTGACATAATTGCCGGTATAATATTGTAAATGCAACGTTTTTGTCGGAGCGTAATAAATTACGCTGGTATTTCATATATTCGATATCGCCTAGTGTTCTCATTTTATAGAATTTATATACAGGATTATAACCCCCGTAAGCTTCGTAAACTTCTTCAACACAGTCATTAAAAATTTGCAATTTAAATTGTATTGTATTATCCATTTTCTCTTTTATATTGGTACTTGTTTTTTCTGTTCAATTTTATAAAATTAGTTTGATAATGTTTTTTACAGTGTTTTAATGCTGTAGAAACACCGTGACTTATTAGATCGATTCTATCTTTCTAACTGACTTTCCGATTTGAATTATTACTAAACGATAATACTTGCGAGCACGTAATCCCTTGTTAACCATTCGATGAGTAGCCCGAGTGCCACCGCATGGTGGACATAGTAATGATTCGGCTTTGGTCCCTACCCCACAATGTCGACATGGGCGAGGTGAAACGGAACCTCTTCGCATCCATGCACGTTGATGTTTGCAATATTCGTAAATACCGGTGCGAAAACATCTCTCGTGACTACCTGTCTTCAACCATGCACACTTAACTAGAACCATTATGTTGTATATATATACTGAGTATAACATAGGGATTTTTATCTCTAATAGGGTGTATCTTCTCATGTCATAAATATATGGTCTCGCGGTAGTAGTATGTAAGAGTCACAAATGATACCACCATCATGCTGTGGAAGGTGCCGCGCGTAGCTGGCACCTTCCATAGGTGATGGTGGTATCATTGTGACTCTTATATACTACTACCCACAATAAGCCAACAAACACACTATAGTATTTTTATGCTAAATAATTCTTGAAAATTACCTCCCCCCTCCAACCCGGTATTATTCAGGGCTGGCGGGCATCTTAAATTAGTACGGGAAAATTTGGGACAGTTGGTCGCCCTAGGTTTCAAAACCCAAGTGAAACCGAAAGTGCGAAAACAATCGATCACTTCCTGGTTCAATCGGCATACCTCGGATGTGTACATTGCAACCTGTGATATTATGTCATGGAGAAAACAACCTTATAAGCAACTATTATGGCTTCGTAATTTAACGTGTTCCACTTATAACAAAAAAATACACAACTACTTACTTCGCCCATTTACCCTTCTTCTTTACTGCCTTCGTCTTTCGCATCATGAAATCACACTCGATTTTGAGAGCCGGCACAGCTTCAAGGTCGATAGCCAAGTCGTCGACTTTCTCCTCATCCGCCATTATTATCGCGACGAACAAAGCCGAACGTTCCGAATTATACCTATTTCGCCAATTTCGTTTATTAATTCCGTGAAAGAGTATCGATTCGTAGATAATTTGAAAGGTAATCAGTATTGCTATGCAGCTACATTCAATGCATTTCTACGCTTAATTAACATGCGACAAGTTGTTTTTATAGAAATTAAATTGAATTGCCGAGATTGGGTCCGAAAACAAATGAGGACGAAATAAGCAAGATGCGATTTCGAACACTGGGTAACATCCGCCATTTTCATTGGATAATTTACGCAGTCAAGAGTATGCCTACCCAATCAGAAAGACGAACATCTTCCAAAATATGTGTGGTCGCCCAAAAGAAAATATTTGGGCGAGTGTCAAGTACGCGGCGGGTAAAATCTGCTCGCCCAAGATGAAATTCACTCGCATTGGCGAGTTGGCGAGCGCCCATATCGAGCACTGTGTACAGTGGATATAGCCCCAATTCTCATGGATCCGTGCACCTAGAAAACTAGACTAACATGCCATGTCTCTATATCATGTTTAACTTCTATTTTTCATTATCTGACAGGCACCGGGGCGGGATCAACTGATCCTGAGAATAGTGCTGCAGTAGCCATTGCTTGTCGTAAAAGGCGACAAAACTGGCTTAACGATGGGGTTCATACTTTCCGGAACCCACTATACCGGATTTGGCCCTCATGTACATTTTTGGCTTTCTTGTATGTGAGAGTTGAGTCAGGCTATGCCCCATATATAAAAGTAAGATTAGCGCTAATCCTATTACTTTTAGGGGATGGGATAAATGATGCTGGTGTGGCGAGGGCCTGGCACCAGATCAGGTTGTTCTAATTTCAGGACTGAATATATATTTTGATTGTAAATATTGAGTTCTGAAGTTGGGATTTACCCCCCTCGGACAGGTGGATACGGGACACGACCCCGTTGACTAGTCTGCGTGTAGACTCCCTGAGGCTTGTACCTCTATGTCAGAAAAGCGGACGTTAAACCCTATTCACTCGCTCACTCATTATCTGACTTTTTTCATTTATTAGTTTCTTTGCTATAGTATAACGGTAGTGAAAGCCATAGTGCTATGTCTACTAGAAAACAAGTGAATAAGCATATTCTAAGAATAGTAGTAATTATTAGGTTTGAGGCGGCTTTCAGCTGCGCCGAAAACCTATTGTATTCGTTGTTTTTTTTTTTTTTTTTTTTTTTTTTTATCAGCCGTTCAGTCTACAGCCCAAACCGCTGGTCGGATCGACTTCAAATTTTGCATGCCGATTCGGATCAAGTGTGAGCAGAGACTTAGAGATTTTCAGAAATCTCTTAATGCCACTTTCCACGAAACTGGAAGTGACGTCATACTTTCTATAACTTCCTTATTTTCCAACCAATTTCAAAACTTATTTTTGCATTGGAAAGCTGACAAAATTCTCTATCTCGAACTCGCTGACAGTTCTCGGCTATCTGGTCAAATAAGAGAGCTATAGGCATTTGAAGTTGAAAATGTACATACTTTTCAACGATTTTGCCGAATTTTTGCCGAATTTCGGCTGATAACGGGTGGTCTTTACAAACGTTTTCCAATTTGTACAGTAATGTCAGCAACATAATTTCTTGCCAGTGTGATAGGGGAGTGTCAGGCGCATAAAAGATGATAATTTTCAGAGCTCTATCTTGACTACTTCCGGTTCTATTGGATTGTCAAAGATGAACGTCTTTTTTTCAAGTTTTCAAAATAGAGCAAACGGATGTGACGTCAGCTTCGTTATTTATCAATAGATTTCAAAATTTCTTGCTGCGGTTGATATTTCAGTCCTTTAGCTAAAACTTTCCCGCTTTGTGCCCGGCCTATGGTGAAAAACAAACGAAAACTTCACTGGCGGAATATTGCACATACTTAATTTCCGTTTTATTAGGTGTATTTACAAATGGCGTAAACTGCAATGTAAGGGCGATAACTATCGAAAAATAATCATCCGCTGACTTACGGGCGGCTCCCTCCATCTACACCAAACCGCTGGTCGGATCGACTTCAAATTTTGCATGCCGATTCGGATCAAGTGTGAGCAGAGACTCGGAGATTTTCGGATATCTTTTAATGCTACTTTCCACGAAAACGGAAGTGACGTCATACTTCCTATAACTTCCTTACTTTCCAACCGATTTCAAGAATTCTTTTTGCATTGAAAAGCTGACAAAATTCTCTATCTCAGATTCGCTGACAGTTTTCGGCTATCTGCTCAAATAAAAGAGCTATATGCATTTGAAGTTGAAAAAATGTACATACTTTTCAACGATTTTGCCGAATTTGTTTAGGGGAGTGTCAGCCGCATGAAAGATGATAATTTTTCAGAGCTATATCTTGACTACTTACGGCTCTATTCGATGTCAAAAGATGAACGTATTTTTTTTTACAATTTTTTTGTTTTCAAAATAGAGCAAACGGATGTGACGTCAACTTCTTTTTATTTATCATTCGATTTCAATTGTTTAGCTAAAACTTTGGCTGAGGATCGAACCCGGTATCTCTCGCTCCGAGTCCATCGCTCTATCTCTAAGCTAACCGGCCCCACATCGGTGTGATGATGCGAACACGATAATGTTGGACTGTTCATTCTAAAACTTCAGAAATTCTTTTTGCAACCGATAGTTTACACCTTGGGCTAAAGCTTAGTTACACATGAAATCAATGTTTGAGGCTCAAACCGTTGATGCAGCTCAAGCTGCTCTAGTATTTAATTTGTTTCCCACGATTTTCTAAGTTACAATTACATACAATTGTGATTTACCACCTATTTTGCGGTATGACTAGATACCGAAAAGAAGCTCTTTTCAGAAAAGAGCCTAGGTTGTTCGAAAAAGCCCGTTATTTTCTTATTACTGAATATGTTTTTAAATATATATCCATGAGCAATAGGGATAAAATAAATAGAAACAAGAAATGTGTCTGTCGAACGCGGATGCCACCTGCAGCATATTTGAGAAACTGTGACAAAATGGTTAACCGAAAAGTGTGACGGATGGACAGACGGACGGACGTACTCCCTGAAGTGACGTTGTGGGGTTTGTTGCATGTGTGGTTTTTGGCCAAGTCTTTTGGACAGACGGACGGTCCAAACACTATATATGCCACCCGTTTCTTTGAAACCCGGTGGCATAATAAAAATTAACAAATATTGACATTTTAAGTTTATTAGGCTATTTCCGTCGTCTCAAGCCTTAAAAGAAGCTCTTTCCGATATCTAGTCGCATACACGAAAAGAGCCTGTTATTTTCTTATTACTGATTTGTTTTGATTTTGTTTAATTTAACTATATATCCTTGAGCAATAATGATAAAATAGATCGAAAATTTAAAAAGAATATTGCAATTTTCATACTTATTAGGCATTCGAACAACCTAGGCTCTTTTCGTGTATGTGACTAGATACCGGAAAGAGCTTCCTTAGGCTTGAGATGACGGACATAGACAAATAAACTTAAAATGGCAATATTTTTTTTATGTTTTCAATTTATTTTATTATTATTATTGCTCAAGTATATATTTAAACAAAAAAAAATAAAATTTTATTCAATATAAATAAGAAAATAACAGGCTCTTTTCGAACAACCTATTCGGTATTTTGTCATACCCCTTATTTTTGTGATTTTTATGCCAACGGGTTTCGAAGAAACGGGTGGCATATAGTGTTTGGACCGTCCGTCTGTCCGTCCGTCCGTCCGTCACACTTTTCGGTTAACCACTTTGTCACAGTTTCTCAAATATGCTGCAGGTGGCATCCGCGTTCGACAGACGCATTTCTTGTTCTACATGTACATACTTCCTTAATCTGAAGAGGGTCTGTTCGCAAATTATGCTTAAAATGTGATATATTCTAGGTGAATCTGGACATCACCGTATTTAAATTTGATGCACTAGGCAGCAACACTTCTTTATTGTACGAGTGATCAAGGAATGTCTCTCAAATGTGCAAACAGTTGTAGGGCACAAACCTGATGAGAAGTTTAAAGATCAATTAGGTGACTTGGGTGGGTTATTTCTAGGGACTCTAAGACTTGCATAAACAACAATGTTGGCGAATTCCTTATGTGCACTCATAGTCAAGTGTTTGAACTTTATGTTGATGTATACATTTTCAGAAATTCATCAGAATATAACACACGATATGAATTTATGTGCTTAGGGGCATGAATCCATGAGAACAGTGACTTACCTAGGTTCTGGATAATAACTTTAAATAAGCCTTCGATGGCCAGTTACTGGAGATATACGCATATAAAAACAATTATTCAAAACTTTTTAAAACAATAAACTTATCGTAAAAGTGCTGTGAAACCAGATTTATCTAAAAGTCACGCTTGTTTGCATGTTGTCCATTTTGTTAACGTAAAATGTATCATCCAGGCGCTTGTAGAAAATAGACTGTGACCTTAGAGTCTGGATTTTTGTTGTTGGGTTATACTCGTCCTGTATTGCGGCGCACCATCGGGTCAGTGTAAAAAATGGTTATCTAAATTATCAAAGGAGTGTACAGTAAACAATTTTCCACCATTTCCTATGCCAGTCATAAATGACAATACTATTATCACAAGGCTACTAATCATAATGCAAGATGCATTCAGATCATGTTTAATTTTCAGTTGTGGTACATGCTATTTTACCATATTCATTACTCCAGTTTCAACATTAATTATTTGGCCATGAAGCACCTTGGTGACGAATGACGAAAGTCAGGGTCAAAAACACTATTGTTTGTTGTCCGGAATATTGCTCAATTGCAATACATGTATCCCCTCGTAGGTACAATTGTCGAAACCGGATCATGAGATGCTTGGACTGCAGTGTCGAAAAATGGAAAAGCGCCGCGGTTACAAAAATCGGTTTCAGAAAACCAATTGCAATGCCCGCCTCTACTCTAGGCACGATTGTGGATAAATCCTAAAAATAAATTTGCGATTTCCGAGAATATCTCACAGATGCGAAGATTTGTACAATTTATTATTTTACGGTATAAGTAGCCCGACTTGATCACAGGAATTTGTAATTGAGTATTGTCATTCCATCATTTCTGAAGCAATTGGGTATTTCAAAATTTTAATTCGGTAACTTAAAATCGCACTACTGTTTACACATCAACAGACAGCAATTATTGAATAGTTTGCTTGGAAATGAAAACATGTTTTTGCATTTCAATAGAATTGTCTCCTTGGAGACAATTCTAATGAAATACCAAGATGTGTTTTCATGGAAAATAAGAAAAAATATGCTATAATATTTGTGGTCTGTTTATTGTTTTCTGCAGCATGATAAAGGTACCACAAATTGTTAATTACTTTTTGATACTCGCTACTTCTGATTTCAATTGGGTTTTTGGCAATTTTAATTGGGTATTTAAGCAAATACGCAGCTTATCTGGAGCTCTGCTTGATTATTACTAGCCTCGGGCTAGCGGGCTACCGCTAATTTCGAGCCCTGGACATAGCATTATGCTTACTATCGTTAAGGCAAGGTAAATAATAAATGATAAAATTCAGATATAAGTTGCAAAGTTAATAATAAATTATAAATGAAAATAAATGTTAAATGCGTTGTGTAGCAATATAGTGCAACCTGTTTCCTATAAAGCGTAAAACATGCAGTTAAGAGACATGGCAAGTTAGTCTATTAGTAGCCTAAGCCCCACAGCCCAAACAATTATTTTACCTCCCTCTCAAATGAAGAACAGATTTGATAATATTTTTTTGACATAAATTATATACTTATGGCAGTTACATTGCAGGTCAGAGTACTTAAAATGTTGCCGACGAAAGTGCTAAAAATGGACTCTTGTGATGTACATATCAACTGATAAATATTTTATGTTGAATTTTGCGAAATTTAATCCGCATAAATCCAATATGACCACCAAATACAGCGATCTAACATTTTTCACACTGACATTCTTAAAGTTTACCTGAACATGTAAATATCACAGTATCAATGGATATCTGCTTTGAATTCATGCATGTTGGTCTAAACATGTTTTTTTACTACAATTGCATAGTTATTAGTTGTAATCAATCCGTTTAAGGTGTACAGCAGCAACGAACACAATGAGCCATTATGCAAATTTTTATTTGTGCTCAGTTATACGCTGCTTGTAACTGAAAATTAAAACCTTACGCATCCAACTCTTCTGCTTGACATAAACTTGCTTTTCATCAATGGTTTACAGTAATTCATTTATTAGAATTAATAGTTATATATATACATGTATATATTTATACACCCCCCCCCCCCCCCCCCCCCCCCCCCCCCCCCCCGCAACGAGTTGTGGGGGGGTATACTGGAGTCAGGTTGTCCATCCGTCCGTCCGGGCACACATTAGGGTACTTATGTGGCTAGCCCCACAGGGTTATGGACTTGGTAAAGGATAGGGTTGGTTACAATTAGCCACCTAAAAAATCCTTTTGTGTGGCTAAAAATCGTTTTATGTGGCTAATATTTAACATGTGATAAGCCACATAAGTATAGTACTGTAAGAACGTGCGTCCGTCCGTCCGTGCGTCCGTAAACTTAACATTAGAGAAATATTGTTATAACTTCTATTTCCTTCATCTAAAATGCTTGATATTCTACTACCATGCTGTGCCAAATCCACGACCGTCCAACCCCCGCAGATCCCAAGGTCAAGGTCAAATACTTAGTCCATAAACTTAACAACAGAGAAATTTTGTTATAACTTCTATTTCCTTCATCTAAAATGCTTAATATTTCACACATGCATTCCTGTAAAGCTCTACTACCATGCTGTGCCAAATCCACGACCGTCCAACCCCCGCAGATCCCAAGGTCAAGGTCAAATACTTAGTCTCTTTACAAAACTTAACATCAGAGAAATATTGTTCTAACTTCTATTTCCTTCATCTAAAATGCTTAATATTTCACACATGCATTCCTGTAAGGCGCTACTACCATGCTGTGCCAAATCCACGACCGTCCAACCCCCGCTGATCCCAAGGTCAAGGTCAAATACTTAGTCTCTTTACAAAACTTAACATCAGAGAAATATTGTTTCTAAACTTTCTATTTCCTTCATTGCAAAATTCTTATTATTTCACTTGTGCATTCCTCTAAGGTTGTACAAGCATGCTGTGACAAATCTACGACTGTCCAACCCCCGCTGATCCCATGGTCAAGGTCACAAATACTTAGTCTCTTTACAAAACTTAACATCAGAGAAATATGTTATAACTTCTATTTCTTTCATCGAAAATTCTTAATATTTCATATGCTGTGACAAATCCCCGCTGATCTCGAGGTCAACGTCACATACATACCGTATAACCTCGAATTAATGCCCCCCCCTCCTAATAAACGCCACCCCCCCCCCCCCCCAAATTAAAAAAAAAAAATAAATAAATAAAATTACCAATGACCGCCAATTTCAAACACAAATAATCCTTAAATCCTTATTTGTGTTTGAAATTGGCGTTCCTTGGTAATTTTTTTTTTTTTTTCTTTTTTTAATTCGAGGTTATATGGTAGTCTCTTTACAAAACTTAACATCAGAGAAATCGCTTATAACTTCTATTTCCTTGCTCGGATCTGCTTCACATTTCACACACTCATTGCTCCAATGGACCTCTACCACCCTGTGACAAATTCACGTTCATGCCGCTCGCGCTAATCCCAGAGTCAAGGTCACAAGCACACACACTTGGAAATTTTTACATATTTTAGGGGTACCTGGGCCCACGCGGGGGGTATTCCGTAAGCCTCGCTTACTGACCAATCTAGTTCAATATGGCCGCCAAGTAGTATGATTGCGTTACATTAATGTTTTGAAAAATGTGACTTTAACAAATAAAAAAATGACTTAAAATCCGTATTAAGCGTATTTATGTAATATATATGTTGTACTTAGTTGATACAATCATGCCAGTTAGAAAGTATTTCACATAGTGTAAAATGCATAAATGACAAAAGCAAGATGGCCTAAGATTTGGCCTAATAGGGGGACATTTAAGATATATTTTTTTTAGATTTTGTGCTTTGTTAGAAAACTACAATGTGGCATAGTCCAAGCCACTAGGGTTTGGACAATTGCAGTTGTCTGCAGAATATACATGCCTTTGACTACGGAGAGATAGAAATGTGCTGAATCTTGTGTATGTAACATTGACAAGGAGGTTATATGTATTTGGTATTTACCAGAAAAAGCATTGATTATTGCTTGATGAAGAAAAAGCTGCAACATATATTTTTCTCATCAATGTTAGATACACATATTCCATGCTCATTTTATTCTGTTAGAAATGAGATTACACTACTGTCTGTTTCACGAAAGCTGCCCAAATTTTACGGCTATATGGACAATTAAAAAACAATACTATTTTCGATAATATTAAATTAAAGGAAAATTTAAGTATGAGCCTTCTTTTTATTTCGTGAAATTCGGTCAAATATTGATTTTATTACGAAAAATTGATTTGTCTATGGGAATTTAACATGGGGGAAAAAGTGGTAAGGAAATGTGGGAGGAGTCAAAAAACGAAAAAATTTGGAAATTGACTCCGAAACCTGACTAGATAGCTTGGATATGATCTAACTAAGAAAACAAAAGTTAAATTTTAAAAATCGGTCCAGTATTTCTAAAATTCAAAAAAATTTCCCCATCCCCATAGACATCTTCACTCCATGAAGATGTCTATGGGGATTTAACATGGGGAAATTTTTTTTTCGCAATAAAATCAATATTTGACCAAATTTCATGAAATAAAAAGAAGGCTCAATCTTAATTTTTCCTTTAATTTAATATTATCAAAAGATATCTTGTTTTTGAATTGTTTATATAGCCGTAAATTTTGGCAGCTTTCGTGAAACAGACAGTATATGTTTATGAGTTGTAACAATCTGGGCCAGATTTGTTGTAGAGGCATTAGAGTAAATCATGTATTACCTTGAGTAGTATATTGTGACATTTGATCGAAGTCGCATATATAACATTGACAAAAATGCCAAGCAATACTTTTTCAGATACCGTACTCTGGATGCTTATTATTATGTGGCAACTGGAATTTCTTCTTGTTAGACATTAAACTCAGTGTATAAAGCTAAAATGGTTGTTAATACAGAAAATATTTTATTGTTATAACATCTATTTCCTTCATCTACACGACTGTCCAACCCCCGCTGATCCCAAGGTCAAGGTCACATACTTATATAGTCTCTTTACAAAAATTAACATCAGAGAAATATTGTTATAACTTCTATTTCCTTCATTTAAAATTCTTAATATTTCACACATGCATTCCTGTAAGGCTCTACTACCATGCTGTGCCAAATCCACGACCGTCCAACCCCCACTTATCCCAAGGTCAAGGTCAAATACTTAGTCTCTTTACAGAACTTAACATCAGAGAAATATTATATGTTATAACTTCTATTTCCTTACAGATTTAGGGTCACATGGGCCCATGCGAGGGGTATTCCGTAAGCCTCGCTTACTGACAAAAATCTAGTTTTGATTTGCGTCCCAACATTTCGACATAACCTTCCGTGAACTTTACTTTCGGATTTCCTTTGTTATTTTCGCAGAATGATCAATAATGACGTCACAGGAAAACCTAAGCTGGATCATTACAAATACTACAGCCAATCAGGTGGCGATGGGTGAAGCTGAGTGTGTGAGATTCTTTCGTAAAGAAAAATTTCCTCCGTCACGCTGGTAGCTAAAACATGTGTAACTAACAATATACTAAAAACAGATGTTTGAAGTGAATATATTTGTGGGCCTAACGCATTTGCCAGAGGCGTAAGTCAGCAGAAAATTTGAAACTTGTGGTGTTAACTAAGCCTGTCTAGGGTATTTTTCCAAGCTCTCTCCTACCTTGAAAAGGCTATATTGTATAGTGTACAGAAATGGGTGGATGAGGTAATGTTTTTCAAAGGAGCCATTTTTTTTAGCCAATTTATCGGAATTGTTTTCATGAAAATATGAGGCACAGATACTTTGTTATGTCCTATCACTTGTAACACCACACCATTTTCTGAAAATGATTTCAAAGCGGGGTCATAACCAGCTCAAATTTTCGCTACAAATGCCCGAAAAATACCTTAAATTCTGACGCGAAACCGTACCAGCGAGACAGCATAGCATGCGCCATTTTCCAAGATGTCAAAATCAACCGGAGCTAAGATTCAGTTTCGTAGAATTATGAAATACTCTAAAAACTACACCTAGTCAAGCCTCCCAAAGTCGAGAAATATTCATAAACCTATTTTTCTAGACACACTGGTGTAACTTACAGGGTCGGTAGTGAAGTATATAGAAAATCGTCCACCCCCTTTTTAAAGCTAGCTGCCCACTGTCCCGTGAGACCTTAATACCGGAGGTTGTAAGTTTAATCCTCACCCTATGCGTGAAAGATATTTATAGAGTAGTTCCATCCCACTGGTCTGTTGGATGAGACTATAAACTGTGTTCCCATCTCTATATGACCTTAGCTGTTGCTGGGACGTTAAACCCATTCACTTTCGTTCTCTTTCACAGAAAACGTAGTATTCCAAGACAAGTATTTGCAGTCCTTCAAGCCATGGTGGAATCGCAACCGCTTTGACGAGTATGAGACAGGCCTCAAGAAAAATGTCTACCTTAACAAACTGATGAATGACTTGGAGATTACAGATCCCAGGGAGCAGTTCTATTTGCGAGAGTAAGTAGTTCACACCATACAACGTGCTATCGCAGCTGCAGTTTTTGCCACAAAAACAGTCTGGCTCATAAATTGCTAAATATGGGAGGTCCAGAGCTCCAGATATTGGCATATTTTAAGCACTTAATTTAGCTGAATTCGCACTGATTATCAAAAGTGGGAGTACAAAATACTCACAGCAATGTGAAAATACGCATTGATTTTCAAATTTAGTAGTATAGTGAAAATACTGTAATCAAGTTGAAATTTACTTAGTTGAGCTGCAAAAAGGTTTTTGCAGCTCAAATAAGTAAATTTTTAAATGTGTTCTTTTATCATTTGTTCCCTATTTAATAAGGCAGAAAATCAATAATACATTTGTAAAAGTAAAATGATGATTTCAAAGGCATCACATTTCAGCAAGTTATGAGCCTGACTGTTGTTGTGGCAACAGCTGCAGCTGAAATATCATGTTGTACAGTGTGTATTTGTGATATGCGGCTGTTACTGGAGAAATCGGGCATATGGAATTTGTGACCAGTGTAGCTCCTGATCAAACTATGCTCTTGTAGCCTGCTATATCGCAATCTATATTGCTTGTAAGAAGTATGACTGGTGTTTCATTAATGGAATGGGGAGCAGTGCAGATCCTGGTCAGACTGTGCGGATGCTGATCTGGATCTATGCTGGTCTCAAAGCCCATAAGATCCATTTCTCCAGTCACAACCACATACAATTATATGCCATGATAAAATTAGTTTACTAACATTTGGAGTAGGTGATCTTCAGGACATACTCATAGGCGCACTACTTTTGTGTAATCAAGGATTATACATCAGCCTCATCATGAGTAACTTCCCTTGGAACTACTTCCAGGGCAGCAGCCTGATTATTGACCAGAGCTCCAGATAAGTTTTGTATCTAAAGAGTATTTCGGGTATACCCCCATATTTCATATGCAATGCATATTTTACTTATACAAAATGTATTATTGATTTTCAAACAGTTTCATGAAATTGGTTTACAAAATGTACAATATTTTTCATAAATAAAGTCAAAACTTTTGATGCTATTTACGGAAAATATTGTAAATTTTGTAAATATATTTCATGAAATTACGCAGTTGTCTGAAGGTACAAAATTGCATGGCATGTCTCAAATGAGCATGTATTGTCTTCATTGCCCTTGTTTTCTATGGCTGACCATGATTACCATTTACTTGGTGAAATATTCTTTATGTATCTAACAAGAATTTGGGTAGATCATTGTCCAGTGGCAAGGGTGGCTGCTATTCAATTAAATATGTAGCTGCGACTGGAGAAATGGGTTTATGGAATTTGTGACCAGTGTAGCTCCTGATCAAATAGCACACTCCTGTAGCATGGTAGCGATTGAAATTGCTTTTTAGAAGCATGCCGGGTGTTCCATTGACGGAATGGCGAACAGTGTAGATCCTGATCAGACTGTGCAGATGCACGTGCTGATCTGGATCTACACTGGTCGCAACACCCATCAACCCCATTTCTCCAGTAACAGCCACATTTGTAATGACTTTCTACCTACTACAATGATACTTTTGATGTAGCTTATGGAAAATACAAACCCAAAAAGTAGACTAAATCAGTGGAACACCTGCCTCCAGTGTGCGTTGCTTAACTCTTTCACCCCTAAATAACTGGAATGCATTTGGTATGTTAATTTCCCGACCTATCCATGTGTCACAATATGATTTTCAGTATTGTCAATTTATGAAAAGGGTGTGTTTTTTTTCCAGCAGAGGGTCCGAAAAAAAATGCTAAAGGCCTATCATTTAGAGGCATCTAATAATAAACCTTTAGTGCTGGCGTTTGCTTTTTGTCGAGCCCGCTTGCGGAAAGCGAGATATAGTTATCACAATGACGTCCGTCCGTGCGTCCGTCCGAAATCTGCGTTAAAGTTTTTAAATACCTTATATCTCTGCAGTCCTAAGTCACATTGACTTGAAACTTCATATGCTTATTAGTTATGATCCATATATTCATGCTGTATCCCACTCATGCGGCCCCTGTGTCCAAGGTCAAGGTCAAATGACTTAGAAGTTTGCGGTTCCGAAATCTGCTTTAAAGTTTTTAAATACCTTATATCTGTGCAGTCCTAAGTCACATTGACTTGAAACTTCATATGCATATTAGTCATGATCCATATATTCATGCTGTATCCCACTCATGCGGCGCCTGTGTCCAAGGTCAAGGTCAAATAACTTAAAAGTTTGCGTTCCGAAATCTGCGTTAAAGTTTTTAAATACCTTATATCTCTGCAGTCCTAAGTCACATTGACTTGAAACTTCATATGCTTATTAGTCATCATCCATATATTCATTCTGTGTCCCACTCATGCAGCCCATGTGCCCATATGTCAAGGTCAAATGACTTAGAAGTTTGTGTTAAAGTGTCAAAATTGCGTTTTCACATACCTACTATCTCTGTAACCGTCTGTCAGATTTGCTTGAAACTTTGTATGTTTATTGGGCATCAAACTTCAAATAAATACACTAAGGGAAACCATCGAATGCCTCGGCGGGCTCGACATGCGGGCCGCAGCCATCTCGTCATAGACTAGTAATTTATCATCATGATATGTGGCTGTGACAGGAGAAATGTGGCTTATGGGATTTGTGACCATGTTAGCTCCTGATCAAATACCACACTCATGTAGCCAGATAACAATTTATATTGCTTCAAGCCTTGACAGAATTATGACGGCCGCTGAAATCCAAGATGGTCAAATTCTCAAAAAATATTCTTCTCACGAGGGAACCGCCAGGCTGATTTTGACGAAGCTTGATATGAATGATCGATAGTTAACAATGTTTCAGATGGTGGCCCCCGGGTCAAAAATGGGCGGGGCAGGAGGGGTCAAGTAGGGGTCAAATTTCACATTTGACCGAATATGGTCATGTCATATATCAATTAGAAGGTATGGACGAAACGATCACTTAGGAGCATTTTTACTTCGCAGTTATGGTCCCTTGGTAAAGCCTTTTCATTTTTGTTAAAATGGCGGTCATCGTTAATCCAAGATGGCGGCCTGTCTAAAAATAGCACAAAATTTTAAAAAATATTTTTCTCACGAACCACCAGACTGATTTCTACGAAACTTGGCAGTAATGATTGATGTACAATGCTTTTTCAAATTTGTTAAAATGGTGACCCCTGGGTCAAAAATGGGGTCAAATTTCATTTTTGACGGAATATGGTCTTATAATATATCAAATCAAAGGTATTGATGAGGCGATCGCTGTGGTGCTGTTTTCATCGAATCGGATGATTACATCATCCAAGATGGCCGCCAAAAGATCGAAAGGTCGTTCTTTTATTAGAGATTTCAAATGTCTTCTTCATACAAACCGCTTGGCCATTGGTGGCCAAACTTCGCAGTTATGGTTCATTGGTAAAGCCTTTTCAGTTTTGTTAATCCAAGATGGCCGCCATCTAAAAATAGCATAAATTCTTAAAAAATCTCCTCACGAACCACCAGACCGATTTCAACGAAACTTCAGGAATGATTGATGTACAGTGCTTTTTCAAAGCTGTTAAAATGGTGACCTCTGGGTCAAAAATGGGCATGACCCGGGGGGGGTCAAATAGGGGTCAATTTTGTTGCGGAATATGGTTATATAATACATAAAATCTAAGGATTGCAATAAAAAGTAGGCTGGAAGCATCCTGTTGTGGTCTCCAAACCTCTCAAAGTTGTGTAAGATATATCTGTACATATCGCGAGACAACTCCTACCCTGGTGACTTCTCAAGTTTGTCGCATTGACATTTTATGCCTGTCATGGGCTTATTTTGATGTATAATGTAGTGACAACTTTACATACCAGTATTTGTTTGATTTTTGGGACATTGCACAGGTGAGCGATATAGGGCCATCATGGCCCTCTTGTTATGGTATGGCACTGTCTGTGCATTTGTTGGCATCACACCCAGGTTATAGTTTGTCCTAGGTTATAGTTTGTCGTGCATACCTTTATATGTTGGTCTGCAGTAACTTGTTTGCAAACTATTATCAGTGAGTAGTATGTATCACATAACCACTGTGAAACTACTGACCTTCAAATAACCTTGACCTACATGTTCTCTTCATGTACTTAGTTTTTTTTCACTTGAGGGAGTTAGCCCCATGAGTTCACTGACCCCAGGGATGGGCTGATAGGAGATATGGCATTGGACTTCAATACCGGAGGTTGTGTGTTTAACCCTTTCAATACTACAGACCTGTATAGTGGTTTTGGCAAACAGTGTACATCCAGATGAGCCGTGGGTGGCAGGTGGGAGCATGCGATGGGTAATTTAGCGATCGGGTTCATCCTTACCGGAATTCCGACTGGAGACCTGGTTTGGCCCTCACATACGTCTTTGGCATGATTATTCGTAATCCTATTTTAGGGGAAGGGGCCAAGTGACTGGTGTGGTATGGACCTGGCACCAGGTCAGGTTATTAGCTCACCTGAGCGAAGCTCGTGTGAGCTATTGTTACCGCAATGTGTCTGTCGTCCGCCGTCGTCGTCTTCGTCCGTGAACATTTTCAAACATCTTCTCCTCGGTAACCATTGGGCCTATAGTCACCAAACTTCATGGTCATCATGGTCATGGTCCTTAGGTAGGGGGATTACAAAATTGTTAAAATGACGTCATTACGTAATCCAAGATAACTGCCATCTAAAAATAGCACAAATTCTTCAAAAATCTTCTTCTCAAGAACCGCCAACAGGATTTCGACAAGAATGATCGATGTACAATGCTCTTTCAAAGTTGTTAAAATGGTGACCCCCGGGGTCAAAAATGGGTTGGCCTGTGGGGTCAAATTGGGGTCAAATTTTATTTTTGAACGAATATGGTCATGTCATATATCAAATTGAAGGTATCAACGAGGCGATCACTCTGGTACATTTTCTGTCGAAATCGGATTGTTATGTCATCCAAGATGGCCGCCGAAATGTCAAAAGGTTGTTCTTTTATTAGAGATTTCAAAATTCTTCTTCACATGAACCGCTTGGCCCATGGTAGCCAAACTTAAAAGTTATGGTCCATGGGTGAAGCCTTTTCAGATTTGTTAAAATGGAGGTCATCGCTAATCCAAGATGGCCGACGTCTAAAAATAGCATAAATTCTTAAAAAATCTTCTTCTCATGAACCGCTAGCCGGATTTCGACTAAACTTGGTAGGAATGATCGATTTACAATGCTCAATGTGAAAATGGTGACCCCGGGGTCAAAAATGGGCGTGGCCCGTGGGGTCAAATTTTATTTTTGACCGAATATGCTTGTGTCATATATCAAATTGAAGGTATCGATTAGGCGATTGCTCTGGTGCAATATTTGTTGGAATCGGATGATTATGTCATCCATGATGGCCACCAAAAGGTCCATTTATTCAAGATTTTGAACGTCTTTTTCTCAGGAACCACATGGCCGATGCGGGCCAAATTTCATAGGAAGTTAAGATCCTTGGGTGAAGCATTTTCAGATTTGGTAAAATGAGAGTCATCGCTTAATCCAAGATGACCGCTATCTAAAAATATCACAATTTTTTTAAAACCCATGAACTCAATGTCACATTCTCCTCTGGTGTTCATGGAGTCACGTGAGCGAATTAGGGCCATCATGGCCCTCTTGTTCTAATTTCAGGGCTGAATATATTTTTCCTCTGTAAATATTCAGTTCTGATTTTGAGATTTCCCCCCAATGCAGCAGGTTAAAACGGGATCGAACCCATTTGCCCGGCCTTACATGACCTTAGCTGTTGATAGGCCGTTAAACACCAATAAACAAACAAACAAACAAACATCTAGATGAGCCGCCGTCTAGGATCTGCACTTTTTCTAAGTAATTTTCATTCTTTTGAGAACAACAACACCCCTTTTCATAAATGGACTACCGGTAGTCTGAAAATCATTTTGTGACTATTGGATTGGTTGCAAAATTGACATCAAAATCCATTCCATTTACTTAGTGGTGACCGTGTTCATCCTCACTCCATCCCACTGATGTATCGGATGTGACCAGGCGCGGATCCAGGATTTCGGGTTAGGGGGGGGCGTAATTATTTTGCAATACTTGACTATATTATCGAACGATTTTGGAAATCTACATCGCATTTCCTGCGTTCTGGCACATTTTGGAGCAAAAATATTTACACTGTCACAGTATGTTTAGACATGATTTTTTATTGAAAACTTTTAAATTTTGAAACAATAAGAAAACGACTGAAAAATGAATGGAATACATGGCACTTGGCATGAAACGTGCCTTGTAACTTGTAAAAAATCTTTACGCGGCGAATTTTAGGGGGGGCGTGCGCCGGGACCGCCCCCGCTGAATCCGCCCGTGGTGACTCTGTTCCCATGTCTATGACCTTAGCTGTTGCTGGGATGTTAAAGCCGCGCTTTCACTTTTCCACTGACCCTTGAAATGTTCAATTTACACAGAGCGACGAGCAACCATGAAATCCTGCAACTGGGGTTACACCAGACAATGTTTGTGCCCACCATTGATAAACAAGGCACCCCAGAACAGGTTCAGAAATACGGAGACTTGGCACGGCAGTACAAGATCCTTGGCACATATGCTCAGACCGAGCTGGGACACGGTATTGTTTATGTTGAATTCAATGTCGCGTGTGTCAGCGCATGAATTTGGTGTCCAGATAGGGAACTAGTAATTGAGTATTGTCACTCCATCATTTCTGAAGCAATTGGGTATTTAAATTTTATTTGGGTGAAATAAAATCACACTACTGTTTACACACATCAACGGACAGCAATTAGTGAATAGTTTGCTTTGAAATAAAAACATATCTTGGCATTTCATTAGAATTCTAATGAAATACCAAGATGTGTTTTCATGGAAAATATGCTATATTTGTGGTATGTTTTTTCTGCAGCATGGTAAAGGTACCACAAAATGGTTATTGCTTTTTGATACTCACTACTTCTGATTTCAATTCGGTTTTTGTCAATTTTAATTGGGTATTTAAGTAAATATGCAGCTTATCTGGAGCTCTGTGACTTCATACTCTGACATATGTTGTGATGGGATTCACCACAGGCGATTCTACTCCCCTGTCTCCACATCCACCCAGCCATACTATCTGTTAAGATGGATTTATCCAATGGGGGTATGCAGGTGGGTAGTTCACTCGCCTGTGGATTCAGCACCTGCTTTAATATGAGGGTGGGTGGGTAGTGTCACTCGACCAATAATTCCAGCACAAATATATTTACACCATTCCCTAACATTTGATTGGCCTGTAGCAAGTCTCTGTCCAAAATTTATATCCCAGTAAACTCCCACGCCGAACTACTTTCCGTAACCGTGAGGCGCAGTTAAAATAATTATTAAGAAAACGGAAAATAAACACATTTTCTTGATGAATTTATTTCAAATGCTGGAATTATAAGGAATGAATGGCCTTTTTGTTGAATTTATCGGGGATATAAACTTGGAAAAGTCACGGGAATACTGGACGAGGCCTTCCGGCCTTCGTCCAGTATTCCCGTGACTTTTCCAAGTTTATACCCCGATAAATTCCACAAAAAGGCCATTCATTCCTATAATATCTTTCTAAATACTTTGGTACATGCATGTATTAACGTTATTTGCCTTGACGTAACATTTAGGATTCCGAAAGAACACATGACGTCATCATGACGGCATCATGAATGACGTTATGTCTGGCTCAGCGGTCAGATGCACTGAAGAAAAACAAAATGGGCATAATTAAATAGAAGATATAAGAGGGAAAATAGTGACCAAATTACACAATATGCAGCAGCACGTTTGTGGCGAGGATGTGTGACTCATTTCAATGCTGGTTGGGAGACTACCAAATATGAACGGCCCATTTCAATTACAGATGCAGATAATATTGCAACATTGCATTAATTAAGTGGGACATCTATACGAATGAAACTGCAATAGATTGTGTATGTATAGAAAATTTCCAATGAATCTTTTTATGCCATTTGTGTAAAGCATATCAAAATGAAAACGTTACCGCAAGATGGATTTTAGTTCCGAGCAAAAACGGTGATGTTTTCCAATCACCTATAAATTGTAATGAGGAACATACCTTCATGCGTCACATCGAAGCATAGATATCAACCAGAATTAAGAAGTCCGTTAAAAAATGGGACACTTCAAACTCTCCTTGACAATAACAATTCTGGCAAAAACAGGGCAATTGTGCACTTCTGACACTAATTGCTCATTAGTCTGATTGTGTAACGATAGCACACGTGTTTGAAAGTGGTGAACCAATCAACAAATAATAACTAGAGCACAGTCGATGGCGCGCCATCGCAATATACCCACTTTTCCCAAATGCTAAGTCGAAAAGGGGGAGTTAATCCATGACTGGGGGTCGAATAAAAAATAGAAATTCACTGTGCACATCTACACACCATAAGGAAGGCTCACACCAAGTTTCAAGTCTGTAACTATTACAGTTAAAACGTCTTACTTTTTACAAGGCAACTTTTGGAAATTCTAAGTAAAAAAGGGAGAGATAATCCATGACCGGGGGTAGAATCAAAAATATAAATTCTGCACAGAATAAGTAAGACACATGCCAAGTTTCAAGTTACGGTTAAAAAAAATTAGTTCTTACAAGAAACGTGACTTACGGACGTACGTAAGTATGGACAGACAGACAGACCTGTGACAAAAACAATATACCCATTTTTTTTCAAAAAGTGGGTATAAGAAAAAAGGAATTCCTCCAAAACGATAAAGCGTATATGCTCCAGAAAGAAACATACACCAACTGGGCATGGGCCCATAATCTTACTACATGACGTGTTGTGCTACCATGTGCGACTTGTGACATCACACCAGTGTGTATGGGAATGGGAAATCCTACCATATGCAACCTATGTGTTCGACATAAACCACATAAACACATTGATATTCCATGAAAGTATCACTAGAATGTCACCACAGACCGCAGGTGTCGAATGTATCAATGACGGTTGCTTAGCAATGAATGTTGCGACATTACCACAATGGTGATCGTCAGTCATAGAACACGCGAGAAGCTACACTGACAGAATATAGAACGATAACTTTAAACTTATCTCTACTAAAATTCTTTACCATTTGACAATACTTATTGACCCACCCTTGTACCCAAGTCCTAAACCATGAAAATACCCCATTTACAAGGTGTATGATCATGTGGTACTAACAACAACAACAAGTACCGATTCAAAGTACGTATTCTTTTATAGTGTCCTTATTACGTAACAGATTTTTATGTAATGTGGCGCACCAAACGCGTCTTGTTAAGCTGCATTTGGTGGTCTCTTTATTTTCGCCCAAACTTCTGTCGTTTTTGCGAAGAATCGATTTCCGTGTCTCCGACACGGAAATCGATTCTTTGCAAAAAAGACATCAGTCTGTACCAAACTCCATGGACCACCAAATGCATCTCATGAAGACACGTTTGCTGCGCCATATTTCATAAAAATCTGTTGCATAATAAGGAAAATATCAAATAATACTTACTTTGGAGTGGGTGACGTTGTTGTTGTTGTAACCACGTGATCATGCACCTTGACACTACAGTAACTGTATCTATGTCCACATATAATTCAGTTGTGACCGATTTATTTTGGTGACGTACAGACATTTTGGGCAATGCAAGTTTTTCGTCAGCTGCAACATACATAGATTTTGTCACCAACTTTCTTCAATGTCGTCTTTAATAATTTATGAATTCTCAATATAATTTTTTATTTAATACAGAAAAAAAATATGTGTGTGAAGGAATATTTTCTGTTTTGTATGTGTTCACTATGTGCTGAATAACGTGTGTCACGGCTACTATAACCAACCAGGCCCGTACACAGAGGGGGTGCGACGGGTGCGTACGCATCCCTTAACCCGTTCAACACCACAGGTCTGTATAGTGGTACATGTATTGGCAAAAAGTGTAGATCCAGATGAGCCGGCTCGTGACGAGCCGTCTCATCAGGATCTGCACTTTTTGCAAGTAATTTTCATCATTTTGAGAACCAAAACACCTCATGTTCATAAATGGACTGGTCTAAAAATCATTTTGTGATGATTGGAATCATATCAAAATCCATTCCAGTTATTTAGGGGTGAAATGGTTAATCTGCCAAAGTCTGTCCGTAAATGTGCAAAAAAAAAAATGTTTAGCCCTTCGCGTCGTCGATAACGCACCCCCGTAAATTAATTCCTGCATACGGGCCTGCCAACATGTACCTGTGGCTTAACTCATTACAGTCAGGAAACCCACAGGGAAAACATTTACTTATTTACACCCATTTGGCAATATAATGATTTCACCAAATGTGAAAATTCCATACACTTACATGTATTTCGTCCCCATTTTAATTGCTATTCATACAGTGATTCACTTTTTTAATGAAAACATAACGCTTTGGATGCTGGGAAATTTGTGAGCTGTAAATAGTTAAAATATTGCAGACAAAAAATCATAAAATTTTCTTTTATTTCTCCCTGTAAATATCGAGAATATGTCTTGGAATTTCATTAGAATTGAATGAAATTCCAAGTATTATTTATAGAGAAATCTGAAAGTACTGTTGGCTGTTAATTTCAACGCTAGCTAGCATGCAAAAAGAAGACACAAATAATTGATATGCGGGTATTTGTGATGTGACCAGTCATTTGATATTTCTTGAAAAGGCGGTTAAAAGGAGTGGTCACAACATATACTTCTGTGGGCCATATAGAACAATTGTTACAAAACTGTTTTATTAAGTGACTGTACTGGGCTATTAACCCTCACTACGCTGGAGACGAAAATTGTCGTCTGCTGTTTTTCATTTTTGCCTTAATTCTTAAAAAAAAATATTGTTTTTACAGCACTTGAGAATCGTCTCCAGTGGAGACGATTCTCATGCGCTGTCAAAGCAAGTTTTTGTCGAGAAATATTGAAAATAAAACATTTCCAGCAGACGACAAAATTTAATTCAGCATATAATAAGGGTTAAATATGTGACAACTGCTTGCTACTCCTTGTCCTGCTTCCCCTGTTCTATGTTTCCCCTACAGCACACCCAGGAGGCATGTTGAGGCGTGTTGAGTTTTTTACCTCAAGTTTGGCATCCATTAACCCTTTCAATCTGCACTTTTTGCAAGTAATTTTCATATTTTGTTTGGAGAGAAAAAAACGCACCCTTTTCATAAATTATGTGACAATTGGATTGGCCGGAAAATTGCCTTATCAAATTCCATTGGGGGCGGAAAGTGTTAACCCATTTCATGTTGAGGAATTGTTTTTTGTTTGCGTAAAATCTGAAATGTTTTCTTTATATGTGCTTAGATGTATATGTCGTGACCACCATTTGAACCGTCTCATCGAGACGGTTCAAATGAGTGGTCACAACATATACTGTACTTTCATTGAGAAATAACGAAAATAATTTTTGTTTTTAAATTCCGTACCCGTAAAGGTGTATTCAGAATGTAATGGGTTATCCCTTACTACGCTGAATTAAATGCTGTTGTCTGCTGGAAATGTTTTATTTTCAATATTTCTCGACAAAAACCTGGTTTTGACAGCACATGAGAATCATCTCCACTGGAGACGATTCTCATGTGCTGTCAAAACCAGTTTTTTGTTAAGAATTAAAGCAAAAATGAAAAACAGCAGACGGCAATTTCCGTCAACAGCGTAGGAAGGGTTAAAGCATGCACAAGTACTCCATGTTAGGGATGTCGGACGTTTGTAGCGGCATCAGCAATGGTTCATTGACAAATTGAAGGGGTCAGTGGAAGAAGAGGGATAAGACCAGTAGCCTATTTCATCAACATTGCAAAGTATACTTTTCTAGCAAAGTATACTTTGAGGGAGAAATTTTATATTTTATGATAAATCTATTTATTTTTATTATACTGAATTTATTACATTATCACAGCCATTTTGGCTGTGATAATGTAATAAATTCAGTATAATAATTCTGCATACTTTTAATCATCAAATATATGTAGTCGTTAGTTCTATATGAAATAATGCATTTCATGAAAAATAAATGATTACTCCCTCAAAGTATACTTTATAGATAAGTATACTTTGCAATGTTGGCTGTTAATTTCAACGCTAGCTAGCATGCAAAAAGAAGATACAAATAATTGATATGTATGTGTTTGTGATGTGACCAGTCATTTGATATTTCTTGAAAAGGCGGTTAAAAGGAGTGGTCACAACATATACTTCTGTAGGCCATATAGAACAATTGTTACAAAACTGTTTTATTAAGTGACTGTACTGGGCTGGGCTATTAACCCTCACTACGCTGTAGACGAAAATTTTCGTCTGCTGTTTTTCATTTTTGCCTTAAAACAAAAAAAAATGTTTTTACAGCACTTGAGAATCGTCTCCAGTGGAGACGATTCTCATGCGCTGTCAAAGCAAGTTTTTGTCGAGAAATATTGAAAATAAAACATTTCCAGCAGACGACAAAATTTAATTCAGCATATAATAAGGGTTAAATATGTGACAACTGCTTGCTACTCCTTGTCCTGCTTCCCCTGTTCTATGTTTCCCCTACAGCACACCCAGGAGGCATGTTGAGGCGTGTTGAGTTTTTTACCTCAAGTTTGGCATCCATTAACCCTTTCAATCTGCACTTTTTGCAAGTAATTTTCATATTTTGTTTGGAGAGAAAAAAACGCACCCTTTTCATAAATTATGTGACAATTGGATTGGCCGGAAAATTGCCTTATCAAATTCCATTGGGGGCGGAAAGTGTTAACCCATTTCATGTTGAGGAATCGTTTTTTGTTTGCGTAAAATCTGAAATGTTTTCTTTATATGTGCTTAGATGTATATGTCGTGACCACCATTTGAACCATCTCATCGAGACGGTTCAAATGAGTGGTCATAACATATACTGTACTTTCATTGAGAAATAACGAAAATATTTTTTTTTTTTATATTCCGTACCCGTAAAGGTGTATTCAGAATGTAATGGGTTATCCCTTACTACGCTGAATTAAATGCTGTCGTCTGCTGGAAATATTTTATTTTCAATATTTCTCGACAAAAACCTGGTTTTGACAGCACATGAGAATCGTCTCCACTGGAGATGATTCTCATGTGCTGTCAAAACCAGTTTTTTGTTAAGAATTAAAACAAAAATGAAAAACAGCAGACGGCAATTTCCGTCAACAGCGTAGGAAGGGTTAAAGCACGCACAAGTACTGCATGTTAGGGATGTAGGACGTTTGTAGCGGCATCAGCAATGGTTCATTGACAAATTGAAGGGGTCAGTGGAAGAAGAGGGATAAGACCAGTAGCCTATTTCATCAACATTGCAAAGTATACTTTTCTAGCAAAGTATACTTTGAGGGAGAAATTTTATATTTTATGATAAATTTATTTATTTTTATTATACTGAATTTATTACATTATCACAGCCATTTTGGCTGTGATAATGTAATAAATTCAGTATAATAATTCTGCATACTTTTAATCATCAAATATATGTAGTCGTTAGTTCTATATGAAATAATGCATTTCAGGAAAAATAAATGATTACTCCCTCAAAGTATACTTTATAGATAAGTATACTTTGCAATGTTGGTGAAATCGGCTACTGAAGGGACTTGGCCTCTTCCTTTAACTGACCACTTCGATTAGTTGACATACGTTGTGTATATATCCTGATTGGATCTGCATGCTAATCTGCTATTGGTTCGCTGTTTGCAAAGGCATTCTTTCTTATGGTCAGCTAAACAATTGAAGGCGTCAGTGGAAGAAGCAGACTAAGTCTTTTCCCACTCGCCTCTTTAGCTTTTCATTTGTTCAGCTTATATTTAAGGGTGGAAATTGGCTCCAACACTTTCCATACCCGGTAAAAAGCAGGCCGATGGTCATCAGCCTGGTTTATATTTCCGGATATAATGTTGCATTTATTCAGGCTCCAAAAGTGTGCACCAAATGTAGGAGATTCTATGCAAGTACATGTGTATGGTAACCTATTATTTGATTGACCACTTTGTGTCTCACACATATTCAGTCCAACAGGTCATTTAAATAGTAGTGACCCCGAGTCAAAGATTTGTATCCCTGGCCTAGAGCAATATATGCTATATAAGGAAGTTTTAGAAAGTTTCTATTAATTAGTAATTGATGAGTTACCCAGTGTATATTGGCCCTACGGCCTGGTCACTTAACCCTTTGAACCCAAAAGCCCGCTATAGTGGGGTTTGCAAACAGTACAGATCCAGATGAGCCAGCTCGTAACGAGCCGTCTCATCAGGATCTGCACTGTTTGCAAGTAATGTTCATATTTTTGAGAACAAAAACAACCCCTTTTCATCAATAGACTAATCTGAAAATAATTTTGTAACCATTGGATTGGTCGGCAAATTAGCATATCACAGTCCATTCCAGTTACGTAGGGTTGAAAGAGTTGAGATCGTTTACCATCAAGCTTTTTTTGCTATCAAAGTGGTAGGTGGGGCATCCGTGTTCTATGAACACATTTTCTAGTTTAAGTAATAAATAAATTACATTAAAAGTTGGCAAGAAACTTCATATCATTGTTTTTTTGTGGAAAATGGGGCATATACATGTATAGCAGTACTTTAAATATAGATTTATCCAAATATATATTACTATCATGACTGTGTTTGTATTATTTAGGGCGACTGTACCGCAGGAAACTAATCCATTCGCCCTACATGGAGTTGCTTTCAAGCCAACCATTCTAAAACAAGGCACTGAAGAGCAGGTTAAAAAGTATGCCACGAAGATACAAAATTATGAAATTATTGGGACCTATGCTCAAACAGAACTTGGACATGGTAATATATTTGATATATCTTATCTTTAACACGAAATAGCGGAAATACCTCTTTCGTAACATTTGCGAACAATGTCGATCTTCATGAGCTGGCTGGTAACGAGCCTTCTGATCAAGATCTGCACCATCTGTGGATATTTTTTTCTTTTCAAAATGACCCATTTTCTGCATAATGGAACAGTCTCAATATCCGTGAAGAATCCATGTCAGTTAGTTGGGGTGAAAGGGTTTATGCAAATGGTATTAGTCGTTACAAAATGAAGTCATGACCACTAGTGGGGGTTAGTGTGTACTGGAAAACAATTTCCACATGTTAAATTCCCATAGAAATAGTGGACCAATTTTCAAAATGTAACTTTTGTTTTCTTAGTTAGATATCCAAGCTATCTAGCTAGATTTCAGAATCAATTTCCAAATTTTTAACGTTTTTCGACTCTTCTTCTTAGGTTCTCGACCTCTTTATATATTCCCCATGTTAAATTCCCAGAGAAATGTAATTTTAATTTTATCAAAAAAATATTGTTTATATGGTTGTACAATATGGACAGGTTTCGTGAAACATTCCTGTTTATCACCAATACAATTCACCATCCATATTTTGATTCCATAGCCCACCCATGTGGCCCGCGTGCCCAACTTCAAGCCCAACTTTGCGTTAATTTGCGTTAATGTTTTGGCAAAATTTGTATTAAAGTTGTTGGCTATCTGTTACATCTGTGCAACCCTGATTGGCGTGAAACTTAATATACTTATTTTTAATCATCCATATTTTCATTCTATAGCCCACCTCCTGTGTTCAGGGTCAATGTCAAATGATTTGCATTAATTTATTTTTTTGTCGCACCCACTTGCGGACGGACAGCGCGATATAGTCGGCACATTGGCATACGTACGTGTGGTTAAAGTTATTGGTTAAAGTTTTTCGGTATACTATCAAAGCGTCGGCAGGCGCAACATGCGGGCCACAGCCATCAGTATTACTGATTTCTTGTTCCATGAAATTCTCCCCCTTGTTCACTTGTCATACCTGAGCGTGCATATTTTGTGACCTTCAGTACTTTCGTTACTAATCTTGTTTATCACCTTCTGAACATACCTGAGACCCAGACACTTTCACCCCTAAGTAACTGGAATGGATTTTGATATGTTAATTTTGCAACCAATCTAATTGTCACAAAATGATTTTCAGACTAGTCCATTTATGAAAAGGGTGTGTTTTTGTTCTCAAAAATATGAAAATTACTTGCAAAAAGTGCAGATCCTGATGAGCCGGCTCGTCACGAGCCGGCTCATCTGTATCTACACGTTTTGCCAATACCACTATACAGGCCTGTGTGGTTGAAACGGTAAAAACAGACACAATTAAAAAGCGTATAAGTCATATTAACAGACGTCCTAGATACGTGTGTTTCTACACGTTCTACACTTGTACAAAGGTGAAGATTAGATAAAGAGAGTGCACGTACATTTAAAATTTACATAATAACGTAGCAAAGTCCATGCAGTTAATATAAACGTTCTACATCATTTCCCAGTGTCACAGTCCAGAGCTCCAGATAAGCCGCTTATTGATGTATTTTACACATTTATTTTACCTGTATACACATTGATGTTCAACCTGGCCTTAAGTGACCTCAGCTGTTGACATGCTGTTAAACACCAATACATCAAATTGACTTTTCAACATGGGAGTACAAATATGCACAATTTAAAACTACTCAGATTATTTTCAAACTGAGGAGAAAAAATTAGCAAATAAATTTGAAAATTCACATACCATGTATTTCAGTGCTTTTTTTTTCAGATTAAATATGTGAACTCAGCTCAAATATGTGAATGTTTCAACATTGCTTGCTTTTTTTTCTTGCTTACTCTCTATTTTATTTCAGAAAAGTCCCGATCAATTTAGTAAACAATTTGCCAAAATAAAATACATGATATTTGAAATAAAGATGGGTTCTACTCCAGAATATTATCTGTGAAATTGTCTCAAATGCCTTTGTGATCTTTGTAGCCGCACACCAGCTTAACCCTTTTCATGCTGAGGATACGCCATTATATTTGCGGAAAATCCTAAATGTTTTCCTTCTATGCGCTCAGAAGTATATGTCGCGACCACCATTTGAACCGTCTTGTTGAGACGGTTCAAATGAGTGGTCACAACATATATTTTCATTGAGAAATAACAAAAATAAAAATAAAATGTTTAATAAATTTCATACGCGTAAAGGTGTATTCCGAATGTAATGGGTTAACATCTTCTAGCACGATCTACACTGTTCAATCACCACTGGTGATTGGTGTGGTATGGACCTGGTACCAGGTCAGGTTATTCCAATTTCAGGGCTGAAAATATTTTTTATGCCAAAGGCATGCAGTGTTTGGATTGTACATGTATGTCCGTGTTTCCGGCACATTAAGAAGTTCGCAGGAGTTTCTCAATTATGTCATAACTTCTATATCCCTTGAAGGATTGATTACAATTTAAACACTGCATACCTGTGGACAAATGCCACATATCCATGCTGTCATTTATATGACCTTGACCTTTTGACCTTGACCTTTTGACCTTGACCTTTTAACCTACACCACTTTGAACTTTTTCACACATTAAGAAGTTTGCCGGAGTATCTCAATTATGTAATTACTTCTATATCCCTTGATAGATTACTTCAATATTTCAATACATCATACCTGTGGATAAATGCCACATATCCATTCTGCCCTTAATATGACGTTCACCTTTTGACCTTCACAACTTTGAACTGTTAATTCACATTAAAAAGTTTGCTCAATTCTGTCATAACTTATATATCCCTTGGTGGATTACTTTAATATTTCAATACATCATACTTGTGGACAAATGCTACACATTCGCAATGCCCTTAGTATGACCTTGATCTTTTGACCTTCATAAATGTGCTTGTGAATACTTATCATTTTGCTTAATTAACTTTGCCACAGTTTATCCAATCTGCCACCGGGGGCATTTGTGTGCTGACAGGCCAAATTTCTTGTTTATCATGTAAATATTCCGTTCTGATTTTGAGATATTCCCCGCTTTCCCCCCCCCCCCCCCCCCCCACACCCCCCCCCCCCCCCCCCCCCCCCCCCCCCCCCCCCCCCCCCCCCCCCCCCCCCCCCCCCCCCCCCCCCCCCCCCCCCCCCCCCCCCCCCCCCCCCCCCCCCCCCCCCCCCCCCCCCCCCCCCCCCCCCCCCCCTCCCCCCCCCCCCCCCCCCCCCCCCCCCCCCCCCCCCCCCCCCCCCCCCCCCCCCCCCCCCCCTCCCCCCCCCCCCCCCACCCCAATGCAGCAGGTATTTAATGTGGTCGAACCCGTTGGCCCGGCTTTAAATGTTTATAGGCCATTAAACACCAGTAAATCAATCACCTCTGATATGTTGTTAACAATTTGTATACACCTGTTTGAAAAAACGGGACTATTATGTATTCACCTTGTATGGGCGGGCAGGCGGCAGGCGTGCGAGTTCTACTTGACGAATCATAACCAAATGTTGTATACATGTTTATCACGGCAAGACGAAGCAGCCTATTGATTTTCAAAAAAAGCCAATGACTTATCTCCCCTTGGCGGCCATTTTTAATTTTCGCACTCTGTCATTGTCCACGCAATAACTCTTTTTGACTGATCGTAACCAAATTCGGTTTACATGTTTATCACGGCAAGACGAAGAAGCCTATTGATTTTGTAAAATTGCCAATGACTTCTCTCCCTTTGGTGACCATTTTTAATTTTCGCACTCTGTATCCTTGTCCACGCAATAACTCAAGTTCTATTTAGCGATTGTAACCAAATACGGTATACATGTTTATCATGGCACGACGAAGAAGCCTATTGTTTGTCAAACATTTCTGATGACTTATATCCCCTTGGCGGCCATCTTTAATTTTCGCATTTTGTATCCTTGTCCACGCAATAACTCAAGCTCTACTTGACGGATCGTAACTAAATTCAGTGTACATGTTTATCACGGAAAGACGAAGAACCCTATTAACTATATTAAAAACAATCCCATGACTTATCTCCCCTTTGCAGCAATTTTTAATTTTCGCATTCTGTACCCTTTTTCCACACAAGAAGTCAAGTTCTACTTGACTGATATTCGGTATACATGTTTATCACGTCAAGATGAAGAACTTTATTGATTTTCAGTGAGTTATCTCCCTTTGTTAACTGGCATTGCCTCGACGGGTGTATATTGTGACCTTTGGCACTCTTGTTTTTATACGCCCGTTTGAAAAACGGGACGTATTATGTATTCATCTTGTACGGGCGGGCGGGCAGCAGGCGGGCACAGCTTGTCCACGCAATAACTAAAGTCTACTTGACGGATTGTGAACCAAATTCGGTATACATGTTTACCACGGCAAGATGAAGAAGCCTATTGATTTTCAAAAATTTCTAATTACTTATCTCTCCTTGGCGGCCATTTTTATTTTTCGCACTCTGTATCTTTGTCCACGCAATAACTCAAGTTCTACTTCACTGATCATAACCAAATTCGGTATATATGTTTATCACGGCAAGTTGAAGAAGCCTATTTATTTTCAAAATTTCCAATTACTTATCTCCCCTTGGCGGCCATTTTATTTTTCTCACTCTGTATCCTTGTCCACGCAAGAACTCAAGTTCTACTTTATTACTCGTAACCACATTCGGTATACATGTTTATCACGGCAAGACAAAGAAGTCTATTGATTTTGAAAAATATCTGATGACTTATCGACCCTTGGCAGCCATTTTTAATTTTCGCACTCTGTATCCTTGTCCACGCAATAACTCAAGTTCTACTTCACCGATCGTAAACAAATTCGGTATACATGTTGTCACAGCAAGACGAAGAAGCTTATTTATTTTGACAGATCATGACCAAATTCAATATACATGTTTATCACGGCAACAACCCTATTAATTGTCAGTGAGTTATCTCCCCTTGTTAACAGGCCTTGCCTCGTATATTGTGACCTTCGGCACTCTTGTAATATCATATTAGTGTGTGTGCTAATCTGCTAATTATTGGTCAAAATTTCATAGTGTTGTGCCAAATTGACCTCACCACCATGTAAAATTATCATTTTACTGCTGAATGTTCATTCGCCCTCCATACCAAATACAGGTAAATTCCAGTCTGTATACTGTAGCGTCTGCACGTTTGTTCCAAGTTTGTATGTGACATGATTTTACCCACGTTTGTGCTACATTTGCCAGAGTGGGTGGTTGGTCAGGCGTATACGATGGCGTAAATTAACGGTAGGGAGGGCAGGCGGCTGAGAGAAAAAGTGCATAGTTCGTGTACACAACTTCTCCGAAACCGTTCGTCGATCGATCTGAAACTATACACACATCTTCTACACATATTGAAGATGTGCACCTTGGTGTTTTTATGCCGAAAAAATATTTTTTAACAAAAATATCACCTTTTTAACTTAGCCATTTTTGTCGCGCCTGCTTTAGCAGAGGCGCGACTATAGTCGGCGCTTTTTCCGCATCGTCCGCGTCATCCGCGTCGTCCTGTTTTTTGTAAGGCAAATGCGTTAAAGTTATTATTTTTTCACAATATCTCTTTAACCCCTTGCCAGACTTTCATAATATTTCACATCAATATTTGTCTAGGGATGATGCTTCATTGCGCACACCCCCACATCCAAATTCTCAAGGTCAAGGTCATTTATTTACTTTTAATGTTCACCTGTTTTGTAACAGAAATGCGTTAAAGTTATTGTTTTTTCACAATATCTCTTTAACCCCTTGCCAGACTTTGATAATATTTCACATCAATGTTTGTCATAGGGATGATGCTTCATTACGCACACCCCCACATCCAAATTCTCAAGGTCATTTATTTACTTGTAATGTTCACGGTCAAATGCCTCGGCAGGCGTGATACCGCTTCCGTGGCGGAATTCTTGTCTCTTCACTGCGCATGTGCAGCATTTTCAGCGGAAACATGTCAACGTTTTTTATTGTAATACTGTTTCAGTAGAGTTTTTAGGGTTAACTCTCCGTCATAGAGTATGGAAAACAGGGATTTAACCATTTCACTCCCAAGTAACTGGAATGGAATTTGATATGTTAATTCTGCAACCAATCCTATCGTGACAAAATGATTTTCAGACTAGTCCATTTATGAAAACGGGATGTTTTTTCTCTGAAAAAATATGAAAATTACTTGCAAAAAGTGCAGATCCTGATGAGCCGGCTCATCTGGATCTACACTGTTTGCCAATACCACTATACAGGCCAGTGGTGTTGAAAGGGCTAATTGGTAATAGAAGTACAGGGAAATGCATGTTTGGACCATGTTCCCTTTTGGTTTCCATGTAAAACACACACGCACATGCTACTGACTATGAATGTGTGCAAAATAAAAATTTGTCAACCTCCACTTGTGCCAATATTATGCTCCCTAATCCCATATAAACATCTCATTATTTGTGCCAATGTTTCCCCCAACCGCATGTAACAATCTCAGTGGTGCTGATTTTACCGCCCACCCCATGTGAAAATGTGTGGCTATGACTGGAGAAATGGGGCTTATGAGGTTTTTGACCAGTGTAGCTCCTGATTCAATAGCACACTCGTGTAGCCTTCTAAGTAATGACCTGGGGCCCGTTTCACTAAACTTCGTACGACTAAAATGTTTGTAAGTGCAAAATTATTATTGTCTGTAAATTTCACATTAACACTGTTTTCTTGTATAATGTTACTGGATTTACATTTATTGAGCATAGGCTGCATATGAAGCCTATGCTCAATAAATGTAAATCCATCAATTAAAATTTCCAGACGATCCTAAATTTGCACTTAGGAACATTTTAGTCGTACGAAATTTAGTCGGGGGCCCCTGTATTGCTTGTTAGAATCATGACGAGAGTTTCATTGCCGGAATGGCGAACACTGCAAGCTGATCTGGATATGCACTGGTCGCAAAACCCACGTCTCCAGTCATAGCCACATATCAGTTGTGCTGCTTTCATGATATAACCCCATGTTCAATTGGGATTCTATTGTAGTATTCAGCCAGTTTGAGAGATATTGTAAACATGCATGTATGAAAAATAGCACTGTCACACATATAAATATAATATTAACTCTTTGCATGCTGGGAAACTTGTGGGTTATAAATAGTTCAAAACTAGCGGACAAGAAGTCATCATATTTTCTTGTATTTCTCCCCGTGAATATCATGAATATGTCTTGGAATTTCATTAGAATTGAGTCCTGAGGACTCAATTCTAATGAAATTCCGAGACATATTTAATTTTACAGAGATAAATAAAACATATACTCCTAATTCGTTTGGCGGATATTTTCACCCCTAGCATGCAGAGTTAAGCTGGCAGCGGGGATGTTATATGATGTATGTCATGCTGCTGAACTTGGTTTGCCCCTGAATAACAATTTGATTATTCCATGACAATAAAAGTATACATGGTGATAAGGATCTTCACTGACCATATTCATTTTTTTTACACCTGTTTGAAACAATGTAACATATTATGTATTCACCTTGTATGGTGGGTTGGTGGGCAATGTTTGACGGATTGTAACCAAATTCGGTACACATGTTTATCACAGCAAGACGAAGAAACCTATTGATTTTCAATGACTTATCTTCCTTTGGTGGCCATGTTTAATTTGTCGCATTCTGTATCCTTTTCCACACAATAACTCCAGTTATACTTGACGGATCTTAACCACTTTTGGTATACATGGTTATGATGGCAAAACAAAGAAACCCAAATTTTGTGTACATGTTTATCATGACGAGACAAAGAACCTTGTTGATTGTGAAATTGTTTGCACTCTGTTTCCTTGTCCATGCAATAATACAAGTTCTACTTGCCGAATTGTAACTGAATTTGGTGTACAAATTTATCACGACAAGACAAAGAACTCTTGATTTTCAAAATATTATGATTACTTATCTCCCCTTGGCGGCCATTTTTAATTTTCACACTCTACAGCCTATGGTCAATAAATGTAAATCCAACAATTGTTTACAAGAAAACATTGTTAATGTGAAATTTACAGACTAGCTATCATAATTTTGCACTTACGAACATTTTAGTCGTAAGAAGAAACGGGCCCTAGTTTTATAAATAAGTTACAGAACATGGACAACCACGACCAGTTGTACTTTCTGTTAGATCTACTTTTGGAGCAGCATTGACTTTAGAATTGGCAGAATTTGTTGTTTGGTTGTCATGTTGCTTTCGTTAACCCATTACATTCAGAATACGCCTTTACGGGTATGAAATTTATTTTAATTTCAGGGCTGAATATATATTTTTGCAATAAATATTCTGTTCGGATTTTGTGATCCCCAGCAGGTGTGAAATATTGGATTAGACCCGGCCTAAAATGACAGGCTATTTAACAGCATTAGATAAATAATTTAATTAATTAATCAGTGCTGAGCTGTGATTTTCCATGTGCGATAACATAGTTAGAAAAGTGTGGTAACCTATTTATATGTTTTGACTATCATGGTTGTAGGAACGTTTGTGCGTGGTTTGGAGACGACAGCCACATATGACGCGAGGACGGAGGAATTTGTCATCCACAGTCCGACACTCACCTCCATGAAGTTCTGGCCGGGCGCATGTAAGTCCTCACCCAGTCCCTGTGTAACAAAGCTTAAGGTCTGCCTGCACATTTGAGACACGCCATGCGATTTTATACTTTTGGACATCTGCGTAATTTCATGAAAATGTTTACAAAAGTTACAATATTTTCCGTAAATGGCGCCAAAAGTTGACAGAATTTTGAGAGTACATGCGGAATTATATTGTAAATTTTGTAAACATATTTAATAAAATTACGCAGATGTCCGAAGGTACAAAATCGCATGGCGTGTCTCATTTGTGGCTGTGACTGGAGAAATGGGGCTTATGGGATTTGTTACCTGTGTAACTCGTGATCGAATAGCATACTTCTGCAGCCTGATAGCGATCTATATTGAGTGTTAGAAGCATGACAGGTGTTTCATTGATGGACTAGTGAACAGTGAAGGTCCTGATCAGATTGTGCGGATGCACAGGCTGATCTGGATCTACACTGGTCACAAAACCCATAAGCCCCATTTCTCCAGTTACAGCCACATTTGTTAAGCTATGTGTACATTATTCACCATTTGGTTTGCGAACAACAATATTATATACCCATCATACTTGTATTAACTGTTCTTACTCTTTGTGATTCTTCCATCCGTCCGATGTTCCATTCATTTGATCATTATATTTGTGTAAACATTTTGGGTGCTACTCGTTATCTCTGTAACTGTACATAATTTGGATTTGAAAGTTCATATGCTTGTTTATCATCATACATTATCTGCTTTGTATAATTCATTATGATCATCTATATTTTCATTTTATAACCAACCCATACAGCCTGATATCAAGTGTCAAGGTCAAATTATATGATTCTTTATCATTTATCATTATGTTGCTTAATTTGTATCTGTAAGCTCCTGCTCACCACAGGTGGAAGACTCGGACTTGTGACACACACAAAAATGCCCATTAAAAAATCCCATTACCCCACCCTTACAGTACTATGTTATGTAGAGCATAGTGCTGTACGAGACCAAGTGGGTGGGGTAATGGAATCTTTTCGAATGGGCATTTTTAGCTCACCTGAGCGAAGCTCATGTGAGCTATTGTTACCGCAATGTGTCCGTCGTCCGTCCGTCGTCGTCGTCCGTCGTCAATGAACATTTTCAAACGTCTTCTCCTCGGTAACCATTGGGTCTATAGTCACCAAACTTCATGGTCATGGTCCTTAGGTAGGGGGATTACAAAATTGTTAAAATGACGTCATTACGTAATCCAAGATGGCCGCCGTCTAAACATAGCACAAATTCTTAAAAAATCTTCTTCTCAAGAACCGCCAACCGGATTTCGACAAAACTTGGTAGGAATGATCGATGTACATTGCTCTTTCAAAGTTGTTGAAATGGTGACCCTGGGGTCAAAAATGGGCGTGGCCCGTGGGGTCAAATTGGGGTCAAATTTTATTTTGTTTTTTGACTGAATATGGTCCATTTCATATATCAAATTGAAGGTACCAATGTGGCGATCACTCTGGTGCATTTTTTGTCGAAATCGGATTGTTATGTCATCTAAGATGGCCACCGAAAGGTCAAAAGGTCGTTCTTTTATTAGAGATTTCAAAATTCTTCTTCACATGAACCGCTTGGCCCATGGTAGCCAAACTTAAAAGTTATGGTGCATGGGTGAAGCCTTTTCAGATTTGTTAAAATGGAGGTCATCGCTAATCCAAGATGGCCGCCATCTAAAAATAGCATAAATTCTTAAAAAAATCTTCTTCTCATGTACCGCTTGCCGGATTTCGACGAAACTTGGTAGGAATGATCGATGTACATTGCTCTTTCAAAGTTGTTAAAATGGTGACCCCGGGGTCAAAAATGGGCGTGGCCCGTGGGGTCAAATTGGGGTCCAATTTTATTTTTGAACGAATATGGTCATGTCATATATCAAATTGAAGGTATCAATGAGGCGATCACTCTGGTGCATTTTCTGTCGAAATTGGATTGCTGTGTCATCCAAGATGGCCGCCGAAAGGTCAAAAGGTCGTTCTTTTATTAGAGATTTAAAAATTCTTCTTCACATGAACCGCTTGGCCCATGGTAGCCAAACTTAAAAGTTATGGTCCATGGGTGAAGCCTTTTCAGATTTGTTAAAATGGAGGTCATCGCTAATCCAAGATGGCCGCCGTCTAAAAATAGCATAAATTCTTAAAAAAATCTTCTTCTCATGAACCGCTAGCTGGATTTCGACGAAACTTGGTAGGAATGATCGATGTACATTGCTCTTTCAAAGTTGTTAAAATGGTGACCCCGGGGTCATAAATGGGCATGGCCCGTGGGGTCAAATTGGGGTCAAATTTTATTTTTGACTGAATATGGTCATGTCATATATCAAATTGAAGGTATCAATGAGGCGATCACTCTGGTGCAATATTTGTCTGAATCGGATGATTATGTCATCCATGATGGCCACCAAAAGGTCCATTTATTCAAGATTTTTAACGTCTTTTTCTCAGGAACCACATGGCCGATGCTGGGTGAAGCATTTTCAGATTTTGTAAAATGAGTCATCGCTTAATCCAAGATGACCGCCATCTAAAAAATAGCACAATTTTTTTAAAACACTTGAACTCAATGTCACATTCTCCTCTGGTGTTCATGGAGTCAGGTGAGCGAATTAGGGCCATCATGGCCCTCTTGTTTGTGTGTCACAGGACCGAGTCTTTCCACCTGTGCTGCTCACTTGTTGTAGTGTATTAAAAAATCAATCTGTATGAGATCACAGACCGTTCATCCTGTATTTATGAAATGTTGCCAACATCATCCATGCTCTGACCAAATATAATGTGTATGCAATGCCATTAACCACACAATCAAGCACTTGTGAATACAATGATCAGGCATGAAACAAATTGTACAGTGAAACCTCTCTAAACCTGACACCCTGGGAGCTCCTGCTGTAAATCAGGCTTTTGATCATTCTGAGCCATATAGTTGTGTGTTATGCAATCACGAACAGACATTATCACCTGAGATAAATGACCAAGAAATCATCAAAAATAAGTTCACATGTGTTTTTTTGGAGTCTGGTTTAGCGAGGTTTAACTGTAGTACATTTATTATACTTCCAGTGGGTCACACAAGCAATTTTGTGGTGCTGATAGCACAGCTTTACAGCAAAGGCCAGTGCCACGGCATCCACAGCTTCATTGTGCAGATCCGCAGCCTCGAGGACCACACGCCCCTCCCAGGTAACACACCCCTCCCAGGTAGCACGCCCCTCCCAGGTAATGCGCCCCTACCAGGTAAAACGCCCCTCTCAGGTAACACACCCCTCCCGGGTAGCACGCCCCTACCAGGTAACACACCCCTCCCAGGTAACGCACCCCTCCCAGGTAACACGCCCTACCAGGTACACCCTCCCAGGTAGCGCCCCTACCAGGTAAACGCCCCTCTCGGTACACACCCCTCTGGGTAGCAATCCCCTACCAGGAACACACCCCTCCGTGTAGCACACCCCTCCCAGGTAACACACCCTTCTCAGGTAACACACCCCTCCCATTTTACGATGTAGCACGCCCCTACCAGGTAACACGCCCCTTCCAGTAATTCTTCATCTACATTGCTTGGCCCTAAATTATACTCTTTTGTGTTGATGGGTCGTTAAGCACCATTCCATTCCATTCCCAGGTAACACACCCCTACCAGGTAATACGCCCCTACCAGGTAACACACCCCTCCCAGGTAGCACACCCCTCCCAGGTAACACGCCCCTACCAGGTAAAACGCCCCTCTCAGGTAACACACCCCTCCTGGGTAGCAATCCCTACCAGGTAACACACACCTAGGTAACACACCCCTCCCAGTAATTCTTCATCTACATTGCTTGGCCCTACATGATTACTCATTGTGTTTTGGGTCGTTAAGCACCCCATTCCATTCCCAAGGTAACAACACCCCTTACCCTTCCAGGTAACAACAACGCCCCTCCCCGTTGTAGCAACGCCCCTACCAAGGTTAACTACGTCCCCTCCCTGGGTTAACACACTTCCCCTACCCAGGTAACCACACCCCTACCAGGTAACAAACGCACCGCCCCCTACCCAGGTAAACACACTCCCTCCCGTGTGGCACGCCCCTACAAGGTAACGTGTCCCTCCTGGGTAACACACCCCTACCAGGTAACACTCCCCTCCCAGATAACACGCCCCTCCCAGGTAACATGCCCCTACCAGGTAGCACGCCCCTCCCGGGTAACATGCCTAACACGCCCCTCCCCGGTAACACGCCCCTACCAGCTAACACGCCCCTCCCAGGTAACTCCCAGGTAGCACGTCTTCCAGGTAACACGCCTGCCCCCCAGGTAACACACCCCTCCCAGGTAACATGCCCCCTCCCAACACAGTGAACGAGAATGGGTTTAATATCCCAGCAACTGCTCAGGTCATATGCAGATGAAACCTTGGTTTAATATATCATCTGAAAGTACTTAGAACTTACACACATTGAACATTCTATACAGGCAATGACTATGTCGTGTACAGATTCATTTTTGTTCGGTGATGTTATATTAGCATCACAAGAGCAATACTTAGGTTTGTAAAATTGGCATTTTTATGCCCCCGGTCAGGTTACAATTGGGAGGCATATAGTGTTTGAACTGTGTGTGGGTCTGGTTAAGAAATTTGCCGAAGTTTCTCCAATCTGCCATCGGGGACATTTGTGTTCACTGTTTAAGTTCTATTCTTTATAATTTAGTAATCACCACACAGTCTCCATCATTCTCTAGATAAACACATGATGTGTGCATGCATAAGTGTTGTGTGATGTATATAAAAAGCCGTTCTAGCCCAATACACATTAAACTTTTTAATAGCAGGTATACAACAATGGACACACAATCGGTTGACTGTGTACTTTAATTACTATGCTTTCATTAAAGGTACATGCCCACTCAGTAGGCACAAAATGTTCTTTATATCAGAGACATCATCGGAGACATTTTCTGGCAAAATAAACATTCATTCACCATTACCCCACGTATTGATTGGCAATATTATACGTTTTATATCAGCCATAAATTTCCACACTAATATCACGGGCGATAACCGTGTTTCCTTAAAGTGTTAACGGACATTACTATTTATTCTCAGTGACGCATTTAATTAGTATAAATAATTAAAACATATCATGCCTCATTTGCATATGAAAATAGCCTGATACCACCGCGAGTTGCTATCAGTAAAATAAATATTACTAAATGATTATATCTGTATAGTGGGCACTCGTAATTGGTGGAATAGTGACACAATTATACACTTATTATTTCCTATAAAGAACATTTTGTGCCTAATGAGTGGGCATGTACCGTTAACCCTTAGAACCCGAAAGCCCGCTATATCAGTTTATGCAAACAGTGCAGATCATATGAGCCGGCTCGTAACGAGCCGTCTCATCAGGATCTGCACTGTTTGAAAGTAATTTTCCAATTTTTGAGAAAAACTAATACCCCCTTTTTATACCCCCCGCAACGAGTTGTGGGGGGTATACTGGAGTCAGGTTGTCCGGGCAAACATCAGGGGTTTAGGAGCTTAGGGTAAGGGTTAGTTTCCTTTGAAGTTCTTTGAACTTATACCATTAGCCCATAAAACCTTTTGAAGTTTAGGGGCTAGTCCTTTGATCTTTTATATAGCAAATAGCCCATAAACCCAAAATGTTGGTACGTCCGTCCGTCCGTCCGTCCGTCCGTGTGTGCGTCCGTGCGTCCGTAAACTTAACATCAGAGAAATATTGTTATAACTTCTATTTCCTTCATCTAAAATGCTTAATATTTCACACATGCATTCCTGTAAGGCTCTACTACCATGCTGTACCAAATCCACGACCGTCCAACCCCCGCTGATCCCAAGGTCAAGGTCAAATACTTAGTCTCTTTGCAAAACTTAACATCAGAGAAATATTGTTATAACTTCTATTTCCTTCATCTAAAATGCTTAATATTTCGCACATGCATTCCTGTAAGGCTCTACTACCATGCTGTGCCAAATCCACGACCATCCAACCCCCGCTGATCCCATGGTCAAGGTCAAATACTTAGTCTCTTTACAAAACTTAACATCAGAGAAATATTGTTATAACTTCTATTTCCTTCATCTAACAGGGTTCATGTTTGAGGGCGACATGGGCGAAGTGGTCGCTTTTTTTCTGGCCAAGTCGCCTTTTCTGGATTTTTTTTTAATTTCAGACCCTAGGGGCGAGTGCATGTCATAAATGCGCTAATCCCACCAAATAGGCATGTACAATTGGATCATATCGATTGTTTGCTGACCCCTGGTGTGTACACATAGAGTTTACAGTTACTTGATAACCATAAGAGAAATGTTCAGTGAAATTATGATTTTTATCACTTCTCCCTAATTTTGCCTCACTTCTCCCTATTTTACCAGGAGGGAGAAGTCACTTCGAAGTCACTTCTCCCTAAATTTTTGGCCTAGCTTGAACCCTGATCTAAAATGCTTAATATTTCATGCATGCATTCCTCTAAGGCTCTTCTATCATGCTGTGACATATCCCCGCTGATCCCAAGGTCAAGATCACATACTTAGTCTCTTTACAAAACTTAACTTCAGAGAAATTGGTTATAACTTCTATTTCCTTGCTCGGATCTGCTTCACATTCACGTTCGTACCGCCCCCGCTAAGCCCAGAGTCAAGGTCACAAGCCCACACACTTGGAAAATTTTACATATTTAGGGGGTACCTGGGCCCACGCGGGGGGTATTCCATAAGCCTCGCTTACTGACCAATCTAGTTCATACATGCATTCCTGTAAGGTTCTACTGCCATGCTGTGCCAAATCCATGACCGTCCAACCCCCGCTGATCCTATTTTACAAAACTTAACATCGGAGAAATATTGTTATAACTTCTATTTCCTTCATTGAAAATTCTTAATATTTCACTCATGCATTCCTCTAAGGTTGTACTATCATGCTGTGACAAATCTACGACCGTCCAACCCAGTTGATCCCAAGGTCAAGGTCACATACTTAGTCTCTTTACAAAACTTAACATCAGAGAAATATGTTTTAACTTCTATGTCTTTCATCGAAAATTCTTAATAGTTCATGCATGCATTCCTCTAAGGCTCTACTATCATGCTGTGACAAATCCCCGCTGATCTCGAGGTCAAGGTCAAATACTTAGTCTCTTTTACAAAACTTAACATCAAAGAAATCGGCTATAACTTTTATTTCCTTGCTCGGATCTGCTTCACATTTCACACACGCATTGCTCCAATGGACCTCTACCACCCTGTGATAAATTCACGTTTGTGCCGCCCCCACTAAGCCCAGAGTCAAGGTCACGAGCCCACACACTTGGATTTTTATTTTTTTACATATTTAGGGGTACCTGGGCCCACGTGGGGGGTATTCCGTAAGCCTCGCTTACTGACCAATCTAGTTATAAATGGAATAGTCTGAAAATCATTTTGCGATGATTGGATTGGTTGCAAAACGAACATATCGCAGCCCATTCAGTTACTTAGGGGTGAAAGGGTTAATGATAGTGCATGTATAGTCACTATGCAATCTACTCACAGTCAGAACAGAGAGTGAGCGTGTTGGGTAACACTAATGATAACACTTAGAGACCAATTTTTAGCCAGGTTTTTTTTTAAAAAATCCAGGCTATTGGATTGGCGAAAGCCGGGCGGGCGGGTGGGCGGGCGGCGGACAGCGTCCACAATCAATGTTAAGTTTTCGTGTTTGAGTCCATTTCTGTGTTAGTGTACCACCTAGGACCACCAAACTTTCACAGCTTCATAATCAAGGGGTGCCCACCACATATTACTATCCAACATGTTACTTTTTTTTTAACTTGACCCATTTTTTCCGCGCAGTCGACTTAGCCATTTTCAATGTTAAGTTTTCGCGTTTACAATGTTAAGTTTTCGTGTTTGAGTCCATTTCTTTGTTACTGTACCACCTAGGACCACCAAACTTTCACAGCTTCATAATCAAGGGGTGCCCACCACATATTACTATCCAACATGTTACTTTTTTTTGAAAAAATGACCCATTTTTTCCGCGCAGTCGACTTAGCCATCTTGAATGTTAAGTTTTCGCGTTTACAATGTTAAGTTTTTGTGTTTAAGTCCATTTCTTTGGTACTGTTCCACCTAGGACCACCAAACTTTCACAGCTTCATAACCAAGGGGTGCCTACCACATAAAACTATCCAACATGTGACCATTTTTTTTAGCTTCACCTATTATTTCTACGTAATTGACTTAGCCATTTTCAACGTTAACTTTTTAACGTTTTTTCGTTAAAGATTTTCCATCTACTATATCTATTTTTTTAGTGTCCATGCCTCACCCCAAGGCGCGACATGCAGGCCACGGCCATCTAGTCTACAAAAAGTGGGTATAATTATGTTATCCAAATGTCTATGCTTGGAAAAAACCTGGCCTTCGTGGCTTTGCCTCGTTTCTTGTTTATTGTATTACAACATACAATACAAAGTAGCAAATTGTTGACAAAGATTCATAGCAACAACCATCACAACTGCACCGTCATCATTTCCCCTAGCTCAAATACTAGTAGTTACCAGAGCATCGTATCTGACATTCAAAATTAATCAACACCTGCAAAGCATTGGCGGTGTGTTATCTGTATGTTTCTCATTATGACTATCTCTCATGGCAACCACTTTAAACTGCACGTGGTAGCATGTGCATGCATGATAACATGTGCGATATAAACTCAGTTTTTGTATGGAACCAGTCTAGTTAACTCTGCATGCTGGGAAACGTGAGGGCTATAAATAGTTCAAAACTAGCGGACAAAAATTCATCATATTTTCTTTTATTTCTCCTTGGAATTTCATTAGAATTGAATCCTGAGGACTCAATTCTAATGAAATTGCAAGACATATTTACAGAGAGAAATAAAACATATAGTCCTAATTTGTTTGGCGGATATTTTCGCCGCTAGCATGCAAAGAGTTAATAAGAAACAGTTGCCCAATTCAGGCTAATAGGGTTGTCATGAGTCAGTGTGAGGATGGCTACATTGTTGAATTCCTTTATTAATAGGGGGAATGATCATAGACAGCATGATAGGGGACCATCAGAGAATGCACATATGAAATATGAAGCAGTTATGTGACAGGAAAGATAAATTATAAGACATTTACACGAGCGTTAAGGTTTTGAATTCACTAAGTATGTGACCATGACCTGGGGTTTAGCGGAAGTCTGAGGAGTGTGGATTTGTCACAGCGTGATAGAGGACCATCAGAAAAATGCATGCGTGAAATATGAATCAGTTATGTGAAAAGAAAGAGAAACTATAAGACACTTATCCGAACATTAAGGTTTTGAATGTACTAAGTATGTGACCTTGACATTGGGCTTAGCGGCAGTCCAAGCGCCGTGGATTCATCACCGCATGATAAAGGACGATCAGAGGAATGTGTGCATGAAATATGAAAGAGCTATGTGAAAAGAAATAGATGTTCAGACATTTACCCGAGCATTAAGGTTTTGAATTCATTATGTATGTGACCTTGACCTTGGGTTTAGCGGGGGTCCGAGGATCGTGGATTTGTCGCGACATGATATACGACAACCAGAGGAATGCATGTGTGATATAACAAATTGCTACATGAAATGAAAAAAACATTTAAGGCATTTATCATAGTGTTAACGGGAAGGGACGGACGTAAGGGACGTACGGACACAGGTAACAATATATGCGCCCCCAACCTCCCTATTTGGTGGTGGGGACATAATACGTTCTAAGATATGCCTGATTCGTTATGCAGCCAACAGAATAAAACATATTGTTTTGATATCACTTCAATAGAACACATTAAATTGAGCAAAACGCTATGAAAATACATTTATTTATAGTTGGCGGCCATCTTGAATTTATACTTGAAATGCTAATGTTAATTTTCCTAAACCGTTCTGTGTGTCCACATACATGACTATAGCAATTTAAATCATTGAAACATCAGTTGAGAGCAGTGATGTGTAACATTATGGAATTGAAATCTTGTATTTATGCCAATTAAGGGGTGTTAACAAAGTCAAAATTGCATGTACTCGATCAGACCTTGAAGGGCACATATGAAAGTCATCTGGGCAAAAGTTGGTGATTCCTGCCACAAGTGCACACACTGGTCTATGTTTTACACTAACCCGAACAACTACTCCTGATCAAACAGCACACTCCTGATAAGGATCTATATTGCTTGTTAGAAGCATGGCAGGTGTTTCATTAATGAAATGGCAAACAGTGCAGATCCTTGTCAGACTGATATGCGTCTACACTGTCGCAACACCCATAAGCACCATTTTGCCAGTCACAGACACATATTTTCTCATTGTGTAGCATATAACGCTACCTGATAAATAGAATACCATGTTAGTGTTGTTCGATATCAAGTTTATCAGGCTCGTCCCAGAGTCAGGCCTCAGGGGGCCGTTTCACCATCAATTGAAATTTCCAGACGATCCAAAATTTGCACTTACGAACATTTTTGTCGTACGAAGATTAGTGAAATGGGCCCGTGAATTCCTACATGTTTCCCAGCCTTACCTGATAAATTTGATAACAAAAGACACAAGCCTGGGAATCTCTATACATGTATTTTAGGTGTGAAGATGGGAGATATTGGCAACAAAGTTGGTTATGGGGGCATGGACAATGGCTACCTTATATTTGACAACTTCCGTGTACCCAGGGACGCTATGTTGATGAGATATTCCAAGGTAATCATAGCTCCTTTCTCTTTAGTATCTCCATTTTATGTGTATCTTTGAGTAAATGGTATGTATTATGGCATAATCGTGTCTGTTTGTCCGCCTGTCTGCTATGCATTAAGTGCTTGGAGAACCTATTATCACTGTCACCCTAGGTTTAATTGACTTGAAGCTTCAGTTTGTTCATCACCCTCCTTACTTTTATTCCATAGCCCAACAATGTGGCCAATTTGCTCAAGATGAATGCCAATTTGTATTTAAGTATCACAAAATTTGTGTTACGTTCCTTAGGCACCGTAACCTAAAGTCTTGACTTGAAACTTTATTTTATCAGCATAAATATTTCCATTTTATAGTCCATCCATGTAGCATTGTGCCCAAGGTCAAGGTCAAATGACTTTTAAATTGTAGGTTTTGGTAATATGTGTGGTAATTCTTTTTATGCCACCGGGTTTCGAAGAAATGGGTGGCATATAGTGTTTGGACCGTCCGTCCGTCTGTGCGCCCTGACGGTACTATACTTATGTGGCTAGCCCCACAGGGTTATGGACTTAGTAAAGGTTAGGGTTGGTTACAATTAGCCACCTAAAAATTACTTTTATGTGGCTAAAAATCCTTTTATGTGGCTAATATTTAACATGTGATAAGCCACATAAGTATAGTACCGTAAGAACATCCGTCCATCTGTCCGTCTGTCCGTCTGTCCGAGCACACATTAGGGTACATATGGGGTAGGGGGCGTGGCCTAAGACAATAGAAGACAATGGAATTCATTCCGTACCCCGTAAGCCTATTGTGTCTTACGGGGTATTTCCTTTGATCTTTTATATAGCAAGTACCCCCTAAGGTCCGAAATGTAAGTTCGTCCGTCTGTCCGTCCGTCTATCCGTCCGTCACACTTTTCGGTTAACCAATTTGTCACAGTTTCTCAAATATGCTGCAGGTGGCATCCGCGTTCGACAGACGCATTTTTATGCCACCGGGTTTCGAAGAAACGGGTGGCATATAGTGTTTGGACCGTCCGTCCGTCCGTCCGTCCGTCTGTCTGTCTGTCCGTCTGTCCGTCCGTCACACTTTTCGGTTAACCAATTTGTCACAGTTTCTCAAATATGCTGCAGGTGGTATCCGCGTTCGACAGACGCATTTCTTGTTTAAGTATGCTATATCACTGCGACCCTAAGGGTGGGTGAAATTTGCATTGACGTTTTTGTAATGTTATCCACTTAATTGACCATGCCTACACTGGAGTATGTTGTGAGCACCTATGTCCAAGGTCAAGGTCACAGTTGAAGGTCAAAGGTCAAACCTATTGAAATTCCCTTCCGCTCTATATCTTCTACACCCATGCATGGATTATCAAATGGCTTGGCATAAATGTTTCTCATGATGAGAAGGTGTGTCACGATCAATAACCACGCACCTACGTCCAAGGTCACAGTTGAAGGTCAAAGGTCAAACCTATCGAAATTCCCTTCCGCTCTATATCTTCTACACCAATGCATGGATTATCAAATGGCTTGGCACAAATGTTTCTCATGATGAGAAGGTGTGGGGGTCACGATCAATAACCACGCACCTACGTCCAAGGTCACAGTTGAAAGGTCAAAGGTCAAACCTATCGAAATTCCCTTCCGCTCTATATCTTCTACACCCGATGCATGGATTTATCAAATGGCTTGGCACAAATGTTTCTCATGATGAGAAGGGGTGTCACGATAAATAACCACGCACCTACGTCCAAGGTCAACGTGACAGTTGAAGGTCAAAGGTCAAAAACCTATTGAAAATTCCCTTCAAACGGTCATATCTTATTCACCGATGCATGGATTATCAAAGGGCTTGGCAAATTGTTTATCATGATTGAGGAAAGGTTGGTCGCGATCAATAACTAACCGAACCTAGTTCCAAGGGTCAAGGTCACAGTTGAAGCTCAAAGGTTCAAACCTATCGAAATTTCCCTTCCGTCATTATATTTCTTCACGATGCATGGATTATCAAATGGCTTGGACAAATTGGTTTATCAGATGAGAAGGTGTGTCTCGATCAATAACCACGCACATACGTCCAAGGTCAAGGTCACAGTTGAAGGTCAAAGGTCAAACCTATTGAAATTCCCTTCCACTCTATATCTTCTACACCGATGCATGGATTATCAAATGGCTTGGTACAAATGTTTCTCATGATGAGAAGGTGTGTCGCGTTAAATAACCACACACCTACGTCCAAGGTCACAGTTGAAGGTCAAAGGTCAAACCTATTGAAATTCCCTTCCGCTCCTATATCTTCTACACCGATGCATGGATTATCAAATGCCTTGGCACAAATGTTTCTCTGGATGAGAAGGTGTGTCGCGATCAATAACCACGCACCTACGTCCAAGGTCACAGTTGAAGGTCAAAGGTCAAACCTATTGCAGGCGGCAGACAGATAAACTGCGTAGTTTGTGTACACAACTCCTCTGAAACCGTTCAGTGGATTGATTTGAAACTATACACACTTTTTATGCCGAACAAATCTTTTTTTTACAAAATTATATCATCCTTTTAACTTAGCCATTTTTTTATATTTTTATTAAATTGATTCATTGCGTTCTTGACAAACTCGGCACAGATTATTAATCATATTAATCCATTACTCGTGTAAGATCCTCTATAACTGATGAATGAATTTTCAAATGTTTTCAGATCATCTCATTTTCATTGACCACGTACGCAGGTAAAAGGTCAATGTCACACATCTTACAGCATTAAATAATGATCATGAAATTTTTATTCAAACCTATAAAACTCTTCTAATGTTAAGCTATTTGTAAGTCCAACTCTTTGTGGGGGTATTATGATCACTCCTGTGATAGTTTTAGTTTGTTTTTATTCCATAGCCATCAAAGTGTCCCTGTTTGTCAAAGCCAAATTATCAGGGTGTGGCCCTACTCACTCACTCTAGTTGTATAAAGAAAATATACACCTGTGTTGAAAATATTGGTGGTGATCTGCAAATAAAGTATAATAGTTAACCGATTCACCCCTAAATAACTGCACTGGACTGTGATATGTTCACTTTCCGACCAATCCAATCATTACAAAATGATTTTCAGACTAGTCCATTTATAAAAAGTGGTGTTTATTTTTTAAATATAAAAATTACTTGCAAAAAGTGCAGTCCTGATGAGACGGCTCATTACGAGCTCATCTGGATCTACACTGTTTGCAAACATCATAAAAGAGGTAGTGTTGAAAGGTTTAAACAATTGTAAAGCCCCTTCAATCAGAAGTGACGAGAATACATTGATGTTGTCATGGCTACAGGTGGAGCGTGACGGCACATACACGAAGCCCCAGAACAGCAAGCTGGCGTACGGCTCGATGGTGTTTATCCGGGCCCTCATTGCGAGTGACTGCGCCCGATCCCTCGCCCAGTGCTGCATTATTGCCACGAGATACAGCGCAGTCCGCAGACAGACTGAGGTCCGACCAGGGTATGATGCTGATACTTTCACAAATGCTGTTATTATAGGACTATATAACTTTTCGAATTCTTTGAGGTTTATACGCATTTATACGCATTATGTATTCCCCTTGTCCAGACGGGCGTCCGGCAAGCGGGCGGATACAGCTTGTCCACGCAATAACTAGAGTTCTACTGGATATATTGTAACCAAATTTGGTATACATGTTTATCAAGGCAAGACGAAGAAGCCTATTTTCAAACATTTCCAATGACGTATCACCCCTTGGCGGCCATTTTTAATTTCTGCACACTGTATACTTGTCCATGCAATCACTCAAGTTCTACTTGATGGATCGTTACCTAATTTGGCATACATGTTTATCACGGCCAGAAGACGAAGAACCCTATTCATTTTCGAAAAGTTTGGATGACTGATCTCCTCTTGGCGGCCATTTTCTTTTTCGCACTCTGTCCACGCAATAACTCAAGTTGTACTTGACGGATCGTAACCAAATTCGGTATTGACGTTTGTCAAGGCAAGATGAAGAACTCTATTGGTTTTCAGTGACTTATCTCCCCTTGTTGATTTAGGATCATCTGGAAATTTCAATTGATGGATTTACATTTATTGAGCATAGGCTGCTTATGTAAATGAATTCGCATTTGCTGTGAAAATCTTGTCAACGTTCGGCGCCATTTACGGAAACTATCGTATATTCTGTGAATATTTTTCATGAAATATCGCACATGGCGTTACTCACACACCAGTGGGTTTCAGAGCTCCTGATCTGGTGCTACTGGAGTCAGGTTGTCCGTCCGTCCGTCCGTCCGTAAACTTAACATCAGAAAAATATTGTTATAACTTCTATTTCCTTCATCTAAAATGCTTGATATTTCACACATGCATTCCTGTAAGGCTCTACTACCATGTTGTGCCAAATCCACGACCATCCAACCCCCGCTGATCCCATGGTCAAGGTCAAATACTTAGTCTCTTTACAAAACTTAACATCAGAGAAATATTGTTATAACTGCTATTTCCTTCATCTAAAATGCTTAATATTTCACACATGCATTCCTGTAAGGCTCTACTACCATGCTGTGCCAAATCCACGACCGTCCAACCCCCGCTGATCCCATGGTCAAGGTCAAATACTTAGTCTCTTTACAAAACTTAACATCAGAGAAATATTGTTATAACTTCTATTTCCTTCATCTAAAATGCTTAATATTTCATGCATGCATTCCTCTAAGGCTCTACTATCATGCTGTGACATATCCCCGCTGATCCCAAGGTCAAGATCACATACTTAGTCTCTTTACAAAACTTAACATCAGAGAAATCGGTTATAACTGCTATTTCCTTGCTCGGATCTGCTTCACATTCACGTTCGTGCCGTCCCCGCTAAGCCCAGAGTCAAGGTCACAAGCCCACACACTTGGAAAATTTTACATATTTAGGGGTACCTGGGCCCACGCAGGGGGTATTCCGTAAGCCTCGCTTACTGACCAATCTAGTTATAGCAGAATATGCATTGATTATCAAAAGTGGGAGTACGAAATACTCGCAGCAATGTGAACATACGCATTGATTTTCAAATTGAGTAGTGAAAATATAAAGTTGAAAATTTACTTAGATGAGCTGCTTTTTGCAACTCAAATAAGTGAATTTTAAATTTGTTTTATTTTTATCATGTGTACCCTATTTAATATTAAAGGAATACAATCAATACTACGTTTGTAAAAGTAAAATATGCATTGAATTAGAAAGCTGGGGGTATAACACTCTTTAGATACAAAACTTATATGTAGCTGATTTCACCAAAATTGTACAATATATGTATCTTGCTAAGTACACTTTGAGGGAGAAATTTTGAATTTAATGATAAATTTATTAATTTTTATTATACTGAATTTAATACATTATCACAAAATGGCTGTGATAATGTAATAAATTCAGTATAATAATTATGCATACTTTCAATCGTCAAATATATTCAGTCATTACTGCCTCAAATGATACTTAGCTAGATAAGTATGCTTAGCAATTTTTGTGAAATCTTCTACTTGGGTTGTAGTTCGGCGGAGGAGCTGCAGGTGATCGACTACCAGACCCAACAGGAGAAGCTGTTCCCGGCGCTGGCCGCCGCCTACGCCCTCATGTTCACCGGCCTCGACATGATCTACACGTACATGCGCATTAGTGCCGACATTGAGAAGGGACAGACAGACGAACTGCAAGTTGTAAGTCACATCATGCATAACCCATCCATCCATCCAGTGGAGGGCTGGTGTAGGTATAGTAAAATCAGTGCTGACATCAAGAATGGACAGATTGACGAACTGCAAGTTGTAGGTATACAGAGCTGCAGATAAGGTGCGTATTGGCATATTTTACGCACTTATTTTAGCAGAATACGCCTTGATTATCATCAGTGGGAGTACAAACTACTCACAACAATGTGAATATACGCATTGATTTTTAAATTGAGTAGCGAAAATACGATACTGTAATAACTTTGTTTTATTTGTTATCATTTGTTTCCTATTTAATAAGGAAGAAAACCAATAAACCATTTGTAAAAGTAAAATATGCATTGAATTTGAAATCTGGGGGTATAATACATGTACTATTAGTCTATTTTCCCATTGCAGTTGCATGCATCGTCGGCGGGACTGAAGGCCGTGGCATCCTACATGTCCAGTAGCACGATAGACAAACTACGGATGGCGTGCGGGGGTCACGGATACTCCCACGCGAGTGGAATACCCAAAATCTGGGCTCACAGCACGCCCGCCTGTACGTACGAGGGGGAAAACACCGTCATGTTGCTGCAGAGCGCCAGGTGGGTAACGTCAGCTTTATTTTCGAGCCCGCTTGCGGAAAGCGAGACATAGTGATCACAATGACGTCCGCGTGTCCATGCGTGCATCCGTCCGTCAGAAATCTGTGTTAAAGTTGTTAAATACCTTATATCTCTGTAGTCCTAAGTCACATTGACTTGAAACTTCATATTCTTATTAGTCATGATCCATATATTCATGCTGTATCCCACTCATGCGGTCCATGTGCCTAAAGTCAAGGTCAAATGACTTAGAAGTTTGCGTTCCGAAATCTGCGTTTAAGTTTTTAAATACCTTATATCTCTGCAGTCCTAAGTCACATTGACTTGAAACTTCATATGCTTATTAGTCATCATCCATATATTCATTCTGTGTCCCCTGCGGCCCCTGTGCCCCTATGTTAAGGTCAAATGACTTAGAAGTTTGCGTTAAAGTTTCTGTCAAAATTTGCGTTTTAAGTTTTCACATACCTACGATTTGCTTGAAACTTTGTATGCTTATGGCCCGCGGTCATCTTGTCTACAGTAGAACTCCTCTAAACCGGACACAGAGAAAATGTGTTGAGCTTAATTTAGATATGTTTCATTGCCATTTACCTGAAGTAGTCATGTGTCTGTTTTACAGTGGAACCTCTCTAAACCGGACCTAAACCTCCCAGGGTGTCCGATTTAGAGGGGTTCCACTGTATATTCAAAATCATTAAAATGTGAAACAAATGATTCTATTCAATCAATATATCTGGTGTGGCGAGGACCTGGCATCAGATCGGGATTAGTCGGATTTCAGGGCTGAATATATATATCTTTTTATTGTAAATTTCAGTTCTGATTTTCCCCCCATTTGTACATGTTCTTTAAAATGTACATGTACTTGTACAGGTAATATATGGGATTTAGTACTAAACCATTGACCCGGCTATAAATGACCGTAAGTGTTGATAGGCTGTTAAACCCCAACAAACAAAAACAAACAATCAATATATACATTTTGTATAGACCATGGTATAATCTATGATTGTAGGGAATTTAAAACCAGCACAATGTGATCTCTTCCCATAATGGCCACTTGCTTCTTTAGGGATTTCTTATTTTCGCACCAAAATCAAGACATTACAAAACAAAGGAAATAAATTGGGGATTTTAATACATTTTTGTTGCTCGTGCTTTCGCAGAAGTCGTGACTATAGTCACCGATTTTTCCGTCATCATCGTCGTCATCCGAAATGTCACAAAGTTTGTACAAGCTTCGTCATTATGGTATAACTTAACATTACTAGACGGATTGCTTCAATATTTGGACTCTTGATACTATACACACGTCTTCTACACATATTGAAGATGTGCACCTTGTTGATTTTATGGCGAATAAGTATTTTTTAACAAAAATATCACCTTTTTAACTCAGCCATTTTTTCTACATTTGTGTATACAATTCTATATAGGGTACAGAGTTTGTGTACACAACTCCTCTGAAACCGTTCAGTCAATCGATATGTCAATGCTATAGAGTTTCAAATTCTCATTAATGTTTCTTGCCTTGGTGACAGCTTCACATTTCTGCATCTTCGCTGTCTGGCCCATCTTCGACGGGAGTATTCTGTGACTTACGGCACTCTTGTTTATCTTCACATGACGCGGACTTTCTTCATTAATGTTACTTGATGGATTGCTTCAATGTTTGGACACTTGATACATGTGAGCATTTGGAACACACTCATGCCCCCATTAACATGACCATGACCTTTTTGACCTTCACATGGTTGTTGAAACACTTAGCCATTTTTTTATTGCACTTATCTGACGGATTTTGTGATGCTTAATTTAGCACATGCCCATGATCAGTTATGGTCAAATTTGTACATATACTTGAACATGTACTTTTACAGGTGATATATGGGATTTAGTACCAAATCCATTGACCCGGCCTTAAATGACCTTAGCTGTTGAAAGGCCGTTAAACCCCAATAAACAAACAAACAAAGAACAAACAAGCAAAAATCAAATGCCTCTGCAGGCGTGACATCGCTTTCGTGGCAGAATTATTGTCTCAACACTACCTGTCGTATGTTTTATATGCGTAGATCCACAAGCAGAGATTTCATGTTACTTTTACTTTTACACATCTCCTGTAGCCTATTTCATCAACATTGCAAAGTATACTTTAGTAGCAAAGTATACTTTGAGGGAGAAATTTTAAATTTTATGATAAATTTATTATTTTTTATTATACTGAATTTATTACATTATCACAGCCATTTTGGCTGTGATAATGTAATAAATTCAGTATAATACCGGTAAGTCTGCATACTTTTAATCATCAAATATATGTTAGTTCTATATGAAATAATGCATTTCAGGAAAAATAAATGATTACTCCCTCAAAGTATACTTTGCTACAAAAGTATATTTTGCAATGTTGGTGAAATTTGCTACAGATAAGCTATGTGTCTAAAGAGTATTGTACCCCCTGATTTAAAATTAAATGCGTATTTTATTTTTACAAATGGATTACTGATTTTCTTGATATTAAATAGGAAACATTCACTTGTTTGAGTGTATTATTACTTATTCACTTATTTATACTGTAATAACAGTTGAACATTTACACTGTTTGCTTTTTGCAGCTTAACTAAGTACATTTTCAACTTTATTACAGTATTTCCACTACTAAATTTGAAAATCAATGCATATTTTCACATTGCTGTGAGTATTTTGTACTCCCACTGTTGATATTCAATGCATTTTCAGCTAAAATAAGTGCGTAAAGTATGCCAATACGCACCTTATCTGGAGCTTTGTTGACAGCCAACACATACATGATAAGCAGGTAAATATAGTTTATGTATGTGTTGTGCCAGGCTAGTAAAGTCCCATATTTGATTCCCACACCCAGCAAATTATTTTACCTCCCGCATACAGGGGTATATAGTTTTCGAATTTCCGTTCGTCCATCCATCTGTCTATCCATAATATTTGCATTAAAGAGTAAGTTGGATTGACTTGAAACGACCTTGCTGTTGAATGAATGTAAAATGCCAAATCAATACTCGACCAATCATCTGTGCAGGTACCTGGTGAAGTGTTACGCTCAGGCATCCAAGGGCGGTCAGTTGTCGGGGGCGATATCGTACCTGAACCACGCCAACCAGCCGTCCAGCCCCTTGACCGCGGCGTTCGACTTCCAGCATCTCATCGAAGCCTACGAACACGTGGCAGCCAGGTGAGCAACTGAGAATATACCAGCTCTTGTGGCCTGGTCGTTAGAAAATACTAAATGGTTTACTATATTATTTAACCAAATACCCAATCGCAGATGGAAAATTAAAAGTAGCAGAAAATGGGGAACAGATAGCATGACAGGTGCTTCATTGATGGAATGTCAAACAGTGTAGATTCTGATCAGACTGTGCGGCAGAAAATGGAGAACAGATAGCATGACAGGTGCTTCATTGATGGAATGTCGAACAGTAGCTTGATCGCCTTTGCAGTGTGCTAAATGTTTTTGCACATGTTTCCGTTGTTTAAGGGTGCGGCGATTAACCTCCATACTCATTATTTGCGAATCGTAACTCCATGGTTCGGTACATGAATACAATCTTCAGAATAGGTCTCGGAATAGCAATCTATTTATCATTTTGGGTTTTCCAAAAATCTATTTTTACTCGTTGCTGCTGTGAAATTCACGCGATTATTTTTCACGAAACGCCTTCCACTCTAGATTAATTATTCCACAAACACATACTGCGAAGAATTTCAGGACGTTCAGTCCTTTGAGTTCTTAATATGTATTAGTGGTTAGATATCTGTGAGGCTAATAACAGATATATTGGGGCGTGGTGCAATAATATATGATTATTATTCACCATATTTGCAACAACTATAGGCCCAGATTATCCTGCAATCTGCTCTGATCAGGGACAACACTATTGCCGTCTAGTCTGGTGCAACAATTATAACATCCATCTGTTCCCTGTACAGGGGATATAACATTGGACTTCAATGTCTCCGGTTGTGAGTTCAATCCTTACCCTAGGCTTGAAAAATACTTACCAGTACATAGTATTTCCATCCGACTGGTCTGTCGGATGAGACTTTAAGCTGTGGTCCCGTCTCTCTATGACCTTAGCGGTTGCTGGGTTATTAAAGGTACATGCCCACTTAGTAGGCACACAATGTTCTTTATATCAGGGACATTATCTGAGACATTTTCTGGCAAAATAAACATTCATTCACCATTATCCCACGTATTGATTGGAATTATTATACATTTTATATCAGACATAAATTTCCACACTGATATCATGGGCGATAACCGTGTTTCCTTAAAATGTTAACAGACATTACTATTGATTCTCTGTATTTAATTTGCAATGATTATACTTTATAATCTGTTGAAAATATTATATTTCAGGTGACGCATTTAATTAGTATAAATAATTAAAAAATATCATGCCTCATTTGCATATGAAAATAGCCTGATACCACCGCGCGTCACTATCAGTAAAATAAACATTTCTAAATTATTATAGCTGTATATGGGGCACTCGTAATTTTTAGAACTGGAGGAATAGTGACACAATTATACACTTATTTAATTACTATAAAGAACGTTTTGTGTCTACTGAGTGGGAATCTACCTTTAAAACCATTAACCTTCACTTTTCCCTGTACAGACTGATCAAATCTGCAGCGACAACGATCGAGCAGAAAATGAATTCTGGGGCGTCCCTGGAGGAGGCTCGCAACCAGGCATCCGTACAGATGGTGCGCGCAGCTACGGTAAGGCTACCATACAAACCAGGCTGATTTCAATGTTTACCATTGTTTTTCGACCATTGAAAGCACAGCATTTCGTCTCAAATTATCGCATATTGCGAGGCTTTCGCCTATATCTATTAAATTAATCATGAAAAGTTGCAATATGTACAATTTATAACTGATATTACACCTTGCTGTTGTTACTTTACGAGAGACGCAAGGCATATTACCACCCATACACATGCTCACAAAATCACGTTTAGTGGAGCAGCTTTGCGAGTGGCGGGGCAAACAAGAAGTAAGCTATAGTTCATTAGCCGATTTCACCAACATTGCAAAGTATAACTTATCTTGCTAAGTATACTTTGAGGGAGAAATTTTCAATTAAGGATAAATTTATTAATTTTTAGCCAGGTTTTTTGAAAAAAAATCCAGGCTATTGGATTGGCGAAAGCCGGGTGGGCGGGCGGGCGCCGGACAGCGTCCACAATCAATGTTAAGTTTTCGTGTTCGAGTCCATTTATTTGTTACTGTACCACCTAGGACCACCAAACTTTCACAGCTTCATAATCAAGGGGTGCCCACCACATATCACTATCCAACATGTTACCTTTTTTTAAACTTGACCCATTTTTTCCGCGCAGTCGACTTAGCCATTTTCAATGTTAAGTTTTCACGTGTACAATGTTAAGTTTTCGTGTTTAAGTCCATTTCTTTGGTACTGTACCACCTAGGACCACCAAACTTTCACAGCTTCATAACCAAGGGGTGCCTACCACATACAACTATCCAAAATGTGACCATTTTTTTTTTACTTTCATCTATTATTTCTACGTAATTGACTTAGCCATTTTCAACGTTAACTTTTTAACGTACGTCTGGTTAAAGTTTTTTGGTTAAAAGTTTTTCCTTATACTATATCTCTGCAACTGCTTTGCCCATTACCTTGAAACTTCAAATGGGTGTTTATCATCATCCATATTTTCATTCTACCCCCCCAACCTCAAAGTATACTTTGCAATGTTGGTGAAATCGGCTACTGGAACCAGGTTTGCTTATTCTAATATCAGGGCTGATTATGTTCTTCCTGTAAATATCGGTTCTGATTTTTAGATTTATTATTTATTATCAAATAAACAGTGAAATACAGTGTTTTATCTTCTTTCTTGAACTAATGAGTCAAAAGTTATTATTTCATAAAAAAATTAATTACTGTACTTGTCTGTTTCACGAAGCTGCCCAAAATATTACGACAATATAAACAATGCAAAAACAATATTTATTTCGATAATATTATATTAAAGCAAAATTTAAGTATGAGCCTTCTTTTTATTTGTTGAAATTTGGTCAAATATTGATTTTATTGCGAAAAAAAAAATTTCCCCATGTTAAATTCCCATAGACATCTCAAGGGGATATAACATGGGGAAATTTTTTGAATTTCAGAAATACTGGACCGATTTTCAAAATATAACTTTTGTTTTCTTAGTTAGATCATTTCCAAGCTAAATAGTTTTCGAAGTCAAATTCCATTTTTTTTTTTACTCGTCCCACAGCTCATTTATCCCCATGTTAAATTCCCATAGACAAATCTTTTTTTTTCGTAATAAAATTTTTATAAAATTTAGTATTATTCAAAAAATATTGTTTTTGCATTGTTTATATGGCCGTAAAATTTGGGCAGGTTTCATGAAACAGACAGTAGTCATCCCATTCATTCAATCTTTATTTCCTCCTTTAAGGATATTTAGCAGAAGTAACGTACAATGCTATATACAGTACATGTAGAAAACGTACAGAAGTTACATGAGTGATAATGTGACAAGTGTTGATATAGTTGTAAACCTACATCTGCATGCTACCTAGGAGTATGTCAGTATGTGGTGCGCCTCGACTGGCCAACTGATCTCGGGGCATGTGTGGTAGTTCTAATAGTAGTGATTCTGATTGTACTTTATAGCATATGCGTATTTTTTGTGTACACATAGTTCGGTAAGCCCCGGTTACAGGGCCATTCCGTCGCATCACGTACTACACGTGTCATTGTCACAATCACAATGACTTAAGTCTCCATATGTTTTTGGAATATCTAGCAATTACACCCTGAACATATTCCGCACAATATTCGCGATCATTCTAAAACAGTCAATTCGGAATGACAACAAAACATCATCCAATAATGTGGTGTGCGGTTGCTTCCCTATCAATACACATATCACGTGTTCAGTCGAGCTAGGGCATATCTCCGAATATTTAGGTGAAAAACATCACTGGACCGTCTGGACATACATGTATAATACACATGTATAAGTTATTGTGATTCTACTCGGTCAATGTGTCATATTTCCCGTCTGAATCTACATGTATATTCACCCGAGCTTCAGACGGGCAATATGATACCATAATGACTTTGTAGAATTACAATAACATATTTGTCATACTGCAGATTCTGTATATTTCTCTATATTAGTACATGTTTAACGTCATAAAAATATGGCACCAAATGGCACAACGTCATGATGTTACAAATGTTACATGTCCTCCAGTTTAAAGTAGAAATTTGTTAATAACTTGGCAATTTCTGGACTGATTTTCAAAATCTTAACTTTTGTTTTCTTAGTTAGGTCATTACTAATCCTTGTGGTTATGTTTCAGAGGTGATTTACAAAGTTTTTGTGTTTCGACTCTGCCTCAAACAGCCGCCATTTTGATTCGGGCCAATATTGATGGGTTTGATAGGTACTATGGGGTCATATTATAAGTTTCTCGGCTTTTGATTGGCTAGCTTGCCTGGTCATATATATTATACGACCTGCCAAGGCCGTCGGACATAGAGGAATTGCGATTCCTCTCCGGCGCCTCGTGTCCAATAAAGACACATTTTGCAAGGGTCTAGCGATTGCGAATTGTATTACCGGTACTCACTAAACACAATAAAACCCCGAATTGATCAATAAAAGTAACAAATTGTACACTCAAAACCAGTCTTTATTGTTTATTTTTCCATAAATATTCTTTGCCGCCACAAACTGTCCCGTTTAGTGTTTTCAAATCTCAACACACTTGGCTTCGTGACACGGCTATATTTAGGTCACAAACTGTGGGTTCCACGCACGAAACGCGGCATAGCAATGACAGCAAATGTTTGGGAACCAGTCGCATTCTTGTAGAGGCGCCAAAGGGAGAGCAGATCGATAGAGCAGTGGAATATAAATTAAATTACACGATATAAAAAAACTGTCATAATGTTGTTTTCGATGGATTTCTTACTCCATATATAGTTTGTTTTCGTTTAATAAAAAAACAAAATGTTCATTTACGCCTTTATATTAAGACTGATGGTAGAAAATCGAATCTCGGATTATTTTTCTTCCTGAAAAAACGCAAAGATCAAAAGAAGAGATATGTTTATACAGCCAAATAAATGATCTGCGGTATGACAAATACGTTATTGTGATTCTACACAGGCTATATGGTGTAATATTGCCCGTCTGGAGGTATGTTCACCCGAGGCGATAATATATGGTGTAATATTGCCCGTCTGAAGGTATGTTCACCCGAGGCTATCGCCTCGGGTGAACATACCTCCAGACGGGCAATATTACACCATATAGCCTGTGTAGAATCACAATAACTTATAATATGTGGTATGTTTCAGGCACACACACAGGCGTATGTGGTGAGAACATTCACCCAGGTGGTGACCAACCCTGATGTTGACTCGAGAACAGCGGGCGTCCTGCATACATTGTGTCGCCTCTATGCCATCCACGGCATTAGTGAGAGAATGGGAGACTTCTTACAGGTGAGTATCACCCCTCTATCTGACCCTGTCTGTTGCTAGAGTGGGTGGTTGGTCGGGCGAATGCGACGGCGTACATTAACGGTAGGGGTTCCTCCTTATAGGAATCACGATTTGCCTGGTTTGGCCCTCGAGTACATTTTTATCTTTGGCTCTTTTGTTACCTGGGTTACTTTTGAATTGGGTTATTGCCCATTATAAAAGTAATAAGAATATTACTGATCCTACTGCTTTTGGGAGGGGGCCAAGTGATTCTGGTGTGGCGAGGACCTGGCATCAGATCAGGATTTTTCTGATTTCAGGGCTGAATATATTTTTTGTTTTTTATTGTAAATATTTAGTTCTTATTTGGGGATTTTCCCCCCATTTGTACATGTAAAGGTGATATATGGGATTTAGTACTAAACCCATTGACCCGACCTTAAATGACCTTAGCTGTTGATAGGCTGTTAAACCCCAACAAACAAACAAACAAACTGTCTGTTGCTAGGACGTTACATTCATTCGTTTTCATTAGTACATAGGGATAGGTTGTGTCTGAGCGTTTAGAGCACTTGACTTGAAAGCTAGAGGTTGTGGGTTTAAACCATAACTCGGTCATCAAAAATACATTCAAAGTAATTCCATCGCAGTGGTCTTTCTGGTAAGACTTGAAAGCGAGTACATGCCAGAGCTCCAGATAAGCTTTGTGTCTAAAGCGTACTACACCCCATGATTTCAATTACAAATGGATTATTGATTTTCCTCATTACTAAACAGGGAACAAATGATAAAAACAAATTTAAACATTCACTTATTTCAGCTGCAAAAAGCAGCTCAACTAGGTGAACTTTCAACTTTATGACAGTATTTTCACTACTCAATTTGAAAATCAGTCCGTATTTTCACATTGTTGTGCGTACTCCCACTTTTGATAATCAATGCGTATTCAGCTAAAATAATTGCGTAAAATATGCCATTACACACCTAATCTGGAGCTCTGACATGCGATTAAAATGACATTATATTATCAACAGTTTTTGAGTACCCAATATCTTCACAACCCTATCCACCCATGCACAAGATTAGGTCAAATTTCTCCAAAATTTGCGTTATTTTTTTTTGTAATATCTGTTAACTTTTTAAATACCTCCACAACCGTAAGTCCAATTGACTTTCTACGTGAAAGTTTGTAAGTACCCAATAATCTCCCCAATCCTATTGCTCTAACCAGATACATACTGGTACCCCTGCAATCTAGTTTTCACACCAGTATTCTTGTCCACGCAATAACTAAAATTCTAACCAAATAATTCCAGCACAAAAATATTTACACAATTCCCTAACATTTGATTGGCCCGTAGCAAGTCTCTGTCCAAAATTTATATCCCAGTAAACTCCCACGCCGAACTACTTTCCGTAACCGTCGGGCGCAGTTAAAATAATTCTTATGAAAACGGAAAATAAACACATTTTCTTGATGAATTTATTTCAAATGCTGGAATTATAAGGAATGAATGGCCTTTTTGTGGAATTTATCGGGGATATAAACTTGGAAAAGTCGCGGGAATACTGGACGAGGCCTTCCGGCCTTCGTCCAGTATTCCCGCGACTTTTCCAAGTTTATACCCCGATAAATTCCACAAAAAGGCCATTCATTCCTATAATATTTCCCGTGTTTTAGCTTGTTTACTATCAAGGTGATAGATGTGGCTTTGTGTTGTCTGAACACATTTTCGAGTTGATTTGGCACCGGGCCATGGATTATCTCCCCCTTTATAACTTGCCTCGTTTACTATCAAAGCGGTATGGGAGCATCCTTATTCTGTGAGCACAGTTTCTAGTTTCAAAATACTTGAATATTGTGCTTGAAATCAAACTGCTTGATTGCGAGTTTGCATTGCCAATATATGTTCAGAAATGGTGATAATCTGGGCAAGATTAACGCAGGTTGATGTAAAATCCTAATCAAACTACTTGATTGCGACTTTGTATTGCCAACAATTGTTCAGAAACGTTGATAATCTAGTCAAGATTAACGCAGGTGGCTGTTTAATGTAAGATACAATTAAATTGCTTGATTGCGACACATGACAATCTAGGCAAGATTAACGCAGTAATGTAATATTCTATGTTTACACCAAACTGCACCCCTATTACAGGATGGATATCTGAGTGGGCGGCAGGCCGAAATGGTGAGCACCAAGATGCTGGGCCTGTTTGCCGAGGTCCGCCCCAATGCGGTGGCCTTGGTGGACGCCTTCGACTACCCTGACCAGATCCTGCAGAGCTGCCTCGGCCGATACGACGGCAACGTCTACGAGGCGCTCTACGAGTATGCCAAGAGCTCGCCATTGAATGAAAAGGATGTAAGTACTGGGATTGTTGTTATTTACTCTAACATTGCATTTACCACTGGGATTAACAATTCAATGGAATTGTCAAATCTCGCACAGCATTTAAAGGTCATAATTATGAATAGAAAAAAATAATTTTGAAATATATTTTGTAAACTTTTAGATCATGATAATACAAACGACATGCATAAAACTCCATGCAAAAATTATAATCCGATCAAAAGTTGGGCAAAAGTTTTCATAATTGTACATTTTATGCAAATTTATGCAAATTTTTTCCAACAAAATTTTGAAAATTCCAATAAAAAAGGTTTTAATTAAAATAAAAATATTTGTTGTTACATTTTTCATTTTATTTAATCATAACTGATCAAATTCATGTAATAAAATAATGAGAAAAAAATCATAATATAAATAAATATAAAAAATAATTGTTCTTCTATGACCTAGTGGAACACGCATATTTCAGCTATTAATTAAAATGTTCAAACCTTTGTAACTTCTTTAATATTTGTTATTTTCACATGCGGTTTTCAGCATTTATTTAATATTATCAAATTGTATTAAATAAAAAAAAGTTGTTTATATGACCTTTAATGCTATTGTAAATTAACTGTCACTCTGCATGTATTTACACTGGGATTATCCATACACTCTGGCATTGCGTTGAACACTGCGGTTGTCAATTCACTCACATTCTATGTAACACTGGTAATTCACTACCACATTACATTTAAACACATAGAAGTGTCCTATAGTTTGTGGATTTGACAAAACGTTGCTATTTTTATTGTTTTCAATATAAAGCCAAGCAACGTGTCGGCAAAACGAAACTACAGTAGCCTATTTCACCAACATTGCAAAGTATACTTTTCTAGCAAAGTATACTTTGAGGGAGTACGGTAATCATTTATTTTTCCTGAAATGCATTATTTCGTATAGAACTAACGACTGCATATATTTGATGATTAAAAGCATGCAGAATTATTATACTGAATTTATTACATTATCACAGCCAAAATGACTGTGATAATGTAATAAATTCAGTATAGCGGTAATAAAAATTAATAAATTTATCCTAAAATTGAAAATTTCTCCGTCAAAGTATACTTTGCAATGTTGGTGAAATTGGCTACTGAAACCCGGAAGTTGTTTTATGGGATGTTACACATGATTGTCCATGTTTAGTAACCTATTTTTAAGAATTGTCTATTACCTTTTGTGTGGGTGGTTGGTCGGGCGAACGCGACGGCTTAAATTAGCGGTAGGGGTTCCTCCTTATAGGAATCACGATTTACCTGGTTTGGCCCTCAGGTACGTTTTTATCTTCGGCTCTTTTGTTACCTGGGATTTGAATTGGGGTTTTGCCTATTATACAAGTAGTAAGATTATTACTGATCCTACTGCTTTTGGTAGGGGGCCAAGAGATTCTGGTGTGGCGAGGACCTGGCATCAGATCAGGATTAATCTGATTTCAGGGCTGAATATTTAGTGTTTTTATGCCACCGGGTTTCGAAGAAATGGGTGGCATATAGTGTTTGGACTGTCCATCTGTCCGTCCGTCCGTCCGTCCGTCCGTACAGACGAGAGCTACATTGTGAGGTTAACCACACAGTGATGGACTTGTTAAGAGATGCTTATTCCGTTTTAACCCCGTTATAAATTGCTCTTGTGGGGTTATTTTGTCTTGTGGGGTTGTTTTTTTCTGTACGATTGATGTTTACGGGGTTTGATTTAGGATGGGTTAGGGTTAGTAACCTCACAATGTACGTCTCGTCAGTACGTCCGTCCGTCCGGGGGTTTGAGAGCTTAGGGACGTGGTTAGGAACAAAAGATTCCTTTGTAATATTCCGTAAGCTCATAAACTCTATTGTTGTTTAGGGGCTTTTTCTTTGTTCTTCAAACAATGGAAATACCCTATAAACCCAAAATGTTGGAATGTCCGTCCGTCCTCCGTCCGTCCGTCACACTTTTCGGTTAACCACTTTGTCACAGTTTCTCAAATATGCTGCAGGTGGCATCCGCGTTCGACAGAAGCATTTCTTGTTTTTATTGTAAATATTCAGTTCAGATATTTGTACATGTTACTGTACCTGAACATGTACTTGTACAGGTAATATATGGGATTTAGTACTAAACCCATTGACCAGGCCTTAAATGACCTTAGCTGTTGATAGGCTGTTAAGCTCCAAACAAACAAACAAACTATTACCTTTTGTCCGCAGGTGATGGATGTCTACCACACAACACTGAAACCATTGATGCGCGGTGAGGCACCATTGGCGCGCCTCTAGAGAGAAAATGTGTTGTGAGGCACCATTAGTGCGCCTCTAGATGGACAATATAAACAGCCACCAGTTAAGGCCATAAACAAAAAGTACTTTGGTTCTCAGATATCGTTGCATTAGAAAAATATCTGCGCGTCGGGGCATTTTATTGCCATGGACAAATATAAACATATTGTAAATTCGCCCCATGATCGATCAAAAGACAACCCTGCAATTTATGTTAAATCCTATCATGTCATGTCTGGTGATTTTTTTTTCGTTTCTAAAAAGGTTATAGTAGATTAAGTGAGCATATATCTGAACCACATGTTTATTTGACATTCAAATGCATGTGACGACTTAAACAAATCAGAGACGACAATCTGAAACAAAACAAAATGTTAAAAAGTCCACCCTTACGCATCATATTCTGCAAACGCCGTGTCTGAGAAACAAAGTACTTTTTTATGGCCTCATGAACAGATAATATTGTTTGTTTTCTCACATATGTGACACACTATGTGATTATGTATCTTCAGACATCTGCTTAATTAATTACAAAATCTACAATATTTTCCGTAAATGGCGTCAAATGTTGACAAAATTTCAGAGTACATGTAGAATTATATGTTCCGCATGTACTTTGAATATTTTGTCAACTTTTGACTTAATTTATGGAAAATATTGTAAATTGTGTAAACGTATTTCATGAATTTACGCAGATGTCTGAAGGTACAAAATCCCATGGTGTGTCTCATATTTCTTTTACTTATTTTACAACGACATTGTACATGTATATACATGCTTTGGCAGCACACGAGAATCGTCTCCCAAGGAGACGATTCTCGTGTGCTGCCAAAGTATGTTTATGAAGTGAAATATGTAAAAGATAATATGTTGGAAAACAGTTGATAATACACGTGTTCAAGCTCTCCTTTAATTGGGGGCTCGTGTACAAACTGGACCAATAAACAGATGCATGATTTTAGGCAATGCTGTGATTTAATCAAACATTTACCCGTGTTCATCCGATATAGCCATTTGTGTTGGTCTACATACATATACTGACAGTTACTATATGATGTAACAAACGTAGATAGATATAGAGGATCTCAAGCGAGTTCCCATTTGATATGATATTAATGAAACGAGTCTCGCATAGTTTGTGCACCGAGCCTCTGGACAATTTTCATAAATCTCATATCAAATGGAAACGAGTTTAGGATTCGTTTTATCACATGACTTTACCGTCCAAAGAGCAGCCAACATGGAGATATCCAATACATTTCAGTGAGCCGACGCCATTGACTATTTTCACATCTAGTTAAAAATCTTAGTTTTAATCCCTGCAAGAAAATTATTATAAATATGCCATGTAATATGTTGCTGTTCTTTGTAAACACTTCATAATTCCAGCACAAAAATATTTACACAATTCCCTAACATTTGATCGGCCCGTAGCAAGTCTCTGTCCAAAATTTATATCCCAGTAGACTCCCACGCTAAACTACTTTCCGTAACCGTGAGGCGCAGTTAAAATAATTCTTAAGAAAACGGAAAATAAACACATTTTCTTGATGAATTTATTTCAAATGATGGAATTATAAGGAATGAATGGCCTTTTTGTCGAATTTATCGGGGATATAAACTTGGAAAAGTCGCGGGAATACTGGACGAGGCCTTCCGGCCTTCGTCCAGTATTCCCGCGACTTTTCGAAGTTTATACCCCGATAAATTCCACAAAAATGCCATTCATTCCTATAATATCACCAAACGGGAACACATTCAAATTTCAGTAATGTTAACGAGTCACAGACGCTTCTAATGACATTTCAAACATGATGACGTCAATGTCAACACATCATTGCCTTGTCGCGCCATTACTGACGTCATTTGGAACATCTCCATTTTATGTTGGCGCAAAATAAGGAATACATAATTAGGGCGATGCGGCCAGCCAATCAAATCGCTCCAGATATTACTACAGGTGTGTCATATCACATTTATGAAATGGGTTACAGCACAGAATAACTATGCTTTCATGTAATAAAGCAAATTGTGACATATGATTATCAAAAGTGCAAGATGATAGGATGTGTTGGGGTTCTCTTTCATGTGCATGTATCTGACTTAGGTACTTCCATTCCACTTTCAAGTAATTTTAGCCAAATCTGAAAATATTCATAAAAACAACATAGATCCTGATGAGATAGCTCATTATAATGGCCTACACTATTCATCATGTATTTGGGAACTGCCTTACACATATGTGGCTGTGACTGGAGAAATGGGGCTTATGGGTTTTGTGACCAGTGTATATCCTGATCAGCCTGTGCATCAGGTTTCTGACCAGCAGTATAGGTCCTTATCAGGCGGGAGTCACAGGTTGAAGTAACGGACCGATGTCTATAAATACATTAAATATGCCTAAAAGCATCAATAAATAAACAATTTTTTTTTACTCCCTCCATATAGACTCCATATAAGCATCAATAAATGAAGAAGAAAAAAAGCTAAAAAAATGTTTTTACTCCCTCCATATAAACTATATGGAGGGAGTAAAAAAAAATGTTTAGCTTTTTTTGTCTTCATTTATTGATGCTTTTAGGCATATTTAATGTATTTATAGACCTCGGTCCGTTACTTCAACCTGTGGCGGGAGTGTGATATTTGATCCAGAGCTACACTGGTCACAAATCTCATAAGCCCCATGTTTCCAGGCTTATGATTTATTTATACAACCAGAGTAGATCAATCATCAGCCTGTGCTGATCAGGATCTGCACCGTTTGCCATTCCATCAATGAAACTTCCGCCATGCTTCTAACAAGCAGTATAGGTGATTATCAGGCTGCACGAGTGCACTATTAGATCGGGAGCTACACGGTCACAAGTCACATAAACATAAAATCCCATTACCCCACCCACCTGGTATTGTACTGTACCCTACTATCTAAGTTCTATGATAGTAGCCTGCAGCACGACACAAGGTGCAGAACTCCAGATAAGGTGCGTATTGCCGTATTTTACGCACTTATTTTAGCTGAATACGTATTGATTATCAACAGTGGGAGTACAAAATCCTCACAGCAATGTGAAAATATGCATTGATTTTCAAATCGAGTGGTGAAAAGACTGTAATAAAGTTGAAAATATACTTAGTTGAGCTGCAAAAGCTTTTTGCAGCTCAACTAAGTACATTTTCAGCTGTATGACAGTATAAATAAGTGAATAAGTAATAATACACTCACATAAGTGAATGTTTAAAGTTGTTTTGATAATTTATTCCCTATTTAATGATGAAGAAAATCAATAATCCATTTGTAAAAAAAAAAGAAAATATGCATTTAATTTGAAATCAGGGGTTACAATACTCTTTAGACACAAAGCTTATATGGAGCTCTGAGGTGTATGGCTCTGAGCTCTGAGGCCACATTTTCTAATTTAATCCTGGTGAAAAAAACAGGTTGAAGTAACGGACCTCGGTCCGTTACTTCAACCTGTGGGTGAAAACACTATTGTAGGTTCATGTCGAGTTTGGTTTGTACACTAGAATAATGCAAATTGTATGCTTATTGTGCCATATAAATTGATTACATATATATAAAATGTTTCCAGCATGTGTGCGACATTCCAGCTGGACTATTTCTCCCGTAGTATTTGTAATTGATTATTACCGGTATATGTCAATGTTCAGCCAATAGTCAGAAAAGGTGTACTTTGTGAACATTGTGAAAATCTATGTAGATCCTGATGAGACGGCTCTTATCGAGGCGACTCATCTGCAGCCTATGTCATTTAATTTTCCCGAAATGCATTATTTCATATAGAACTAAGGACTACATATGTTTGATGATTAAAAGTATGCATAATTAGTATGCGTGCTAGATAAGTTTACTTTGCAATGTTGCTGAATCTGGATCTGGATCTACACACAAATTAGCAATTGAGAGGATTCAGTAATTTCATTGGTTAAGCCACAGTTTTGGTTAAACCCCTTCACCCCTACGTAACTGGAATGGATGTTGATATGTTATCCAATCGTCACAAAATGATTTTCTGACCAATCCATTTATGAAAAGGGGGTGTCTTTGCTCTCAATAATATGAAAATTACTTGCAAAAAGTGCAGTTCCTGATGAGACGGCTTATCACGAGCCGGCTCATCTGGATCTACACTGTTTGCCAATACCACTATACAGGCCTGTGGTGTTGAGAGGGTTAACCTATGGAAACTATTTGAATATTGCTACAATTATTGATCACTGGTTACTGTCTTGTTATGTCACCGCAACGATAGTCTTTCTGTGTGTCCATCCGATTGTCAGTAGACAATTTTCCTTGCCCGGCGAATTACTTTTACAATTTTTGGCCGATTCTCTTCATACTCGGTATACACCCCAACCATCAAGTGCAGGAGAGCATAGCATAAAAGTTTTCACTGTCCCACCGATCCATCCGCAGTTATGCCCCTTTTTCAACTCTGAACTTTGTTGGTTCTTGTCCGGCGAACTGCTTCTACAGGTTTTGGCCGATTCTCTTCATACTCTCTTCATACTCGGTGTACATCCCAACCGTCAAGTGCAGGAGTACGCAACGTGAACATGTTCGCTATCCCACCGATCAATCCGCAGTTATGCCCCTTTTCGATAATGAAAATAATTTGTTCTCCACTCACTCGATGATTGCTGTTTCATGAATGCTCAACAGCGGTGGCATTTCATTTTACAAACAATTTTCAAGTTAACCCTTAGACCGCTATCTTAATTTTTTGTCATCTGCTGTTTATTTTCTATTTTCCATTTTTATCATCAAAAACATGCTTTGAAAGCACTTTTGAATAATTTACTACATGCTTTGACAGCACTTCAGAATCATTTCAAATGCACTTCAGAATCATATCCATTGGAAATGATTCTGAAGTGCTATCAAACCATATTTTTATTGAGAAATAAGGCAAGATGTAAAAGCAGACGACAATTGTTGTGTGTAGCGGTCTTGGGGTTAATGTATAATATTCCATGAAAATGATTATTAAATAATATAAAAATGAATGAATGTTTTATTTGGTGTTTTTCTTCCATTTACTACATGTAATATGAGGATGTCCATGAAAGAATCTGCATGATATATCACTGGTGTCACCTGTCTCCATGTAGTCCTGTTTATCCATCTTCAAAATGTGATTGTGTTAAGTTCGTTTCTAATACTGTTGTTGTACTGTAACCACCATTTCTTTACTGCTCGCAGTTCAATAAATCCATGCTGGTGGTTGGTTAGGAAAATGCCAGAGTAAATATCGATATCCCTGGTTTGACCCTCGGGTACATTTTTCGCTTTCTTGTTATTTCAACGTTTAATCTGGTTATACGAATTATAAAAATAGTAATATTAGTACTAATCATATTACTTTTGAGAGTGAGGGGGGTAAGTGACTGATGTGGTAAGGACCTGGCACAGTTCGGGCTATTTTCAGAGCTGAATCTATATTTTCTTTTCTGTAAATATTCAGTTGTGATTTGTGGGCGGTTGGTTGGGAGCATGCAAAGGGTACATTTAACCATGGGGTTATATCATCCTGACATCCCTGGTTGGACCCTCGGGTACATGTTTGGCTTTCTGTTACGTGACAGTTGAATCCGTAAAAGTAATACAATAATTAATAATTTCTTTTGGGGAGTGGGATTAAGTGACTGGTGTGGTGAGGACCTGACATCAGGTCGGGTTATTCTAATGTCAAGGCTGAATATATAAGTGAGCTATTATTACCGCTTTTCGTCCGTCGTCCGGCCACAAGTTCAAACATATTCTTCTCCCGAACCGCTGGGGGTAATGTTGGTAAAACTTCACATGGATGATCTATGGGTGGGTCACGTCAAATTTGTAAAATTGGAGGTCGTCGCATAATCGAAGATGTCCGTGGAAAAGGGTAGCGGGTCAAAACGGCCCACTTACCAGGACGGCCCGGGTCAAAAAGGCCCAGTTTCAAAAGGTATACCAAAAAGGCCCAGTTTTAGGGGGGTCAGAACGGCCCACTTTATTTATGTGCTATATAACGGGGAGAATATACAATTTTGAAAGAACAAGATGGAAGAATATTTTGTTGATTGCCGGTATGGTTTCTTTCGTGCATTATTATTATGTGTTAAACATTGTTAGGTATTAACAAAATTAATACCTAACATGTAACTAATAATGGAGTGTAATTGCAAGTTCGTGTGAATCATGTGTGATTGATCAGCTAATTCACGGTAATTTTACCGCGTGTGCCGGTAACTTAATTGATCTGTTGTGAAGTTGCTTCGGATTTGGGATACCACATCTTTAATCACGTCTACAAAAGAAGTTAATCAGACGATACCGCCAATTACTGAAAGCCAGTTGTCAAAATATGTTTGATGTATTTTCATTATGAAAGGTGATAATGTTAGTTTTTGTTGTGCAATATTATTTTTTTATCGCCGGAATTTATTGAGTAAAAGATTGAGGGCATATATATCCACAAAAAACTCTCATACGGTCTCTCAGTGTTCATTTAGCGTATGCTTCTGGATACATAGATATTTGCGGCTGATTTATTCTGCGTCAGTATTGTTCATATAGATATAATTTGTGTTGTTCCATTTATTATAATTTTGATTGATTTAATTCTAATTTCGATTTTGTATTTCTTTTTTTTATTTAAATTATTGGTTTTGTGACATTGTGCGTTTGTATGTGTTAGAATGGCTTACCCTTGTATTTCATGTGACCGCGAGGTTCGTCCCAGGCAACATGCCGTTGCCTACCGCATCGTACCCCTCCTGCGACGCGAGGCAGAGTTGGTGCGGCTCGCAGTCGAGACAGGCGACCTCGAGAGGGGCACCAGCCGTCATTCGGACCGGATGGACAGGGCCATAGCCGCCTGCTGGGACCGCTACACCTCCGGAGAGTGGAAGACCTCGCGGTTTCTGCAGGGTGTCGGCGACCTGTACACCATGCGGTGTTAGATATATGTTTATGATTATGACTTTGTTATGACTGATAATTATTACCTATTTGTTTATGATTTTGTTTTGTTATTCGTTAAATATTTGTTATTGATTTTCGTTCATGACAATTTGTTAATTATATGTTAATTATATGTTGTTATTGATTAAGAGGCGCGACATACCATAACTTAACTTACGACATGTAAAAGTTTCACTGTAAATCAGTTTAATTTATAGACGAAGATTTCAGAGTAAATGCAGAAATTAATTATATTTAATGACTAGTTAACGCTGGAAGTTTCGTCAAATTCGGACATAAATTATGATCCTATCACTATTATTCTTAAAAATTGACTGCGAATTTTCTAAAATCATGTTCTAAAGTACGAAATCGCATGCCGCGTCTCATTTGTTAATGTTTACATGTGTATATATTCATTAAACAATAAAACAATAAAATAATTTATTCCTTCGACTTTCATTTCATAACGTCCTACTTAATTTCTTTAATTAAAACTGGGCCTTTTTGACCCGGGACGTCCTGGTAAGTGGGCCTTTTTGACCCGGGCCGTCCTGGTCAGTGGGCCGTTCTGGTACTGGGCCGTTTTGGTTTTGGGCCGTTCTGACCCGGATTCGTGGAAAAGTAGGTCAAATTCTTAAAAAATCTTATTCTCACGTTCGCCAGGCGAAATTTGGCAGGAATGATCGATAGTCAATGCAGTTTCAGATTTGTTAAAAAGGTAGCCCCGGGGCAAAAAATGGGCAGGGCCGGAGAGGTCAACTATATATATATAGGTGTCAAATTTCACATTAGGCCGAATGTGGTCCTGTCATATATCAAATATCGACACAACGATCACTGGAGTATATTTTTTTTTCGAAATCAGATGATTACGTCATCGAAGATGGCCACTGGAAGGTCATCCTTTTATTAGAAATTTATAACGTCTTCCCGTGAACCACCGGGCCAATGTTGGTCAAACTTCACAGGGATGATCTATGGGTGTTGTCATGTCAGATTTGGCCGTTTGGAGTTAGTCGCCTAATCCAAGATGGGCGCAGTGAAAAAAAAGTGGGGCAAATTATTAAAATATCTTCTCCCGAACTGCCAGAGTGCAACGAAACTTGACAGGAATTATCAACAGTTAATGCTTTCAGATGTTTGCCAATGTTTGTCAAACTTCACAGGGTTGATATATGGGTGTGTGCATGTCAGATTGCCGCATGTCAAAGATGGCCGCCATGGGAACATGACAGATTTCAAACTTGACAGCAATGGTCGATAATCGATGCTGTTTCAGATTTGTTAAAAAGGATGACGGGATCAAAAAATTCGTAGAAATAATGAAAGTATAAGCATGATAAGGTTCTCTTAGATTTACTTGTATGTATATCATGACCAGGTGAGCGACATAGGCCCTCTTGTTTCTGTAAATAGTCAGTTTGCTTTTGGAATTTACCCCCCCCCCACCCCCCCCCCCCCTTCCACCCTCAATCACAACAGGTAACATAATTATGAGATTCGCCTACATTGACCCGTCCTAAAATTACCTTAGCTGTTGACAGGCCGTTAAATACAATTAAATCAAATCGAATCGATAAATCCAGTTGTCTCTTATTGGCTGTTGGCACGTGACAGTTTTGTTTCTGGGAGTTAAAATTTTAAATCACTATTTGTGGAAAGAATCTTGGTATATATTTGGCAAGCTTGGCTTATCAGTTTTACGTACAAGCATGAAACTTTGCATCTTTATATACCACGGCTGTCCGGTTGACATATGCTATGAAGCAATCGCGAAAACGCCTATGGGAGGCGTGACAGCCATTTTTTTCAAAATGGGTAGTGTTTTGTTGTGAGCATGTGATGGGTAATTTAACGATCAGGATTCATCCTTACCGGAATTACAGCATTCTGCATCTTTTTGTGGAGCCGCATCGAAGCAGTTCTCTAGATGCTGTGCTGGCTTCGGCTAGGGTTGTCCATAAATGTTTCCAGTTATTTCGGTCCATCCAACCCCAGTATTCAAGAGAAGGCATTTGAAGATCTACACTTGCCATGTTTCCCCAGCATTGCCTATCCTGATATACAACCCTCTTAGCATGTTGCATTAATGCAGCTTTAATTGGTTGAATTATTTCCATGGTCCTACCCTTTTTGGTGAACAGTTATTATCGCGTGTAGCCAATGATCACATGTGTGCTGGTGCGATCATATACATGTACATTATAACTACTGAAGCGCAATATAATCATTTCGGCTTGGTTCCAATTGTATCTGCCACATGTTTACTATAGAATATACTGCTACACATTGCTATTACTGAAGCTGAAGGTAAGGACCCATGTGGTTATATCTTTCAAACATAATTGACATACATGATGAATTTTGTTAGCTGGGTATTTGAAAAAAGATTCTGGCTATTGGACTGGCGAAAGCCGGGCGGTGGGGGCGGGTGGCCTCCACAATAAGATTTCATGTTTAGGGCAATTTCTCGGTTACTGTACAACCTAGAACCACCATACTTGCACAACTTCATAGCCAACGGGTGCCCACCACATACCACTATATGTGACCTTTTGTGACCTTCACATATTTTTTCCGCGTAATCGACTTTTTCAATGTTAAGTTTTCGCATTTAAATCTGTTTATCACTTACTATGCCGTCGGTGATTGGTCGGGGGAACGCGGCGGCGTAAATTAACGGTAGAGCTTCCTACTTATAGGAATCACTATTTTCCTGGTTTGGCCCTCATGTACGTTTTTATCGTTGGCTCTTTTGTTACCCGTGAGTTGAATTGGGTTATTGCCCATTATAAAAGTAGTAAGATTATTACTGATTATACTGCTTTTGGGAGGGGGCTAAGTGATTCTGGTGTGGCGAGGACCTGGCATCAGATCAGGATTATTCTGATTTCTGAGTATATAGTTATTTTATTGTAAATATTCAGTTCTGATTATGGGATTCCCCCCCCCCCCCCATTTGTACAGGTAATATATGGGATTTAGTACAAAACCCATTGACCCGGCCTTAAATGACCTTAGCTGTTGATAGGCCGTTAAACCCCAGCAAACAAACAAATGTTACTATACCACCTAGAACCACCATACTTGCACAACTTCATAACAAACGGGTGCCCACCGACCACATACTAGTACCACTAACCAACATGTGACTTTTTTGTTTACCTTGACCTACTTTTTCCACATAATTGACTTAGCAATTACCAACATTAAGTTTTCGCGTTAAGATCCGTTTCTCACTGACTGAAAAACTACATGCAGCAACACCATCCTGGCACAGCTTCATTACCAACGGGTGTCCACCACATACCACTATCCATCATGTGACATTGACCTAGTTTTCTGCGTAGTCGACGTAGTCGACTTTTTACCTTTACCTATGTATTAAGCGTATTCTACTTAGCCGTATTCAATGTTAAATTGGACAACATTCCTCAGACAGCACAGATATTCACTCGTATCTTGTAATAATACATGTATGCCAGCTTGCAACTGCATGTAGGTTTTCTCACACACTGACTTATTTTGCTATTTTAAGCCACTGACGGTTTTCACTTTCAATCGTGGTCATACTTATATAGTATCCAATTGTCTATGCTTTGAATAATACCCGGTCTTCGTCTCGTCTCTTGTTCTTTATAAATTTGAACAAAATGGTGCCTTAACCCCCATTGAATTACTTCATCATTCCGCACTATCAATAACAAATGAAATGGCGAAATAGTTATTATAAAACCCAGAAACTGTGAGGTGCTGACTTACACATATTTAGTGACATAACAATGAAAAAGAAAGGTGCACTGGTTCTGTTTAAATAACACACTACTAAGTACAACTGATCATACCTAGGATATCTTAGGTTAATCTTATGGACGCTGACATCTCTAGCTGCCACTGTATCCACGGCTAATTGTTCATCTTCTATTATCACCATTTGTATCCCGGTTCCGGTACTTAACTCTTGTGTGTGGTCAAATTTTAATTCCTCTTTCTCCCAAGTTTGTCCTGTCGCGATTCGAATTGCCTTACATCCTTCGATTCGACTACCTTTTCTGGTAGGCTGTTCCATGTATCGACCACTCGGTTTGTGAAATAGGACTTTCACATATTCAGACGACTCCTAATCTTTTTCATTTTGTCCTTATGATCTCTTGTTTTTGAATTTTCATCAATTTCGAACATATAGGTTGTGACATCCTTGTCATATGTTTATGTTAGTATTTTGAATGTCTCTATCATATCACCTATTAAAGCGACTCCACTCCAGATGAGGGGTAAAACGGATACTATTTTAAATAAATAAGTACCTAATGATGTAACTATTGCGACAGGTTTAAAAATTATAAGTGGCCAGTATAGATATTTATTTATTTAATATTAATTAATTTGTTGGGAGTGGCGCGCGTTACTCCCATTTATTTTTATAATTCGCGCTATACTGATATTGCCCGTCACGTGGTATCATGCACATGCGCAGTTGACTGTCTTGGTGTGTTTTGAGACGGTCCCTCGGAAGAAAATTGCCGATGCGATAGCACGTCCGTTACAAAATACATACTTTCTACATATTTAAACAACATCTGTGGTCTGCCCTAGGTAAAAGTAAGTTATTTGGAAATGTATTGATTTTGAAAACACATTCGTTTCATATAGAACGCCTGTGTATAACGCTAATATGTATCGACTTACCTCAGAGTCGGACATTGTTGTTGATATAGCTGGACGCGATGTGCGCATGCCCGGAGTATTTTGATTTGTGGGCCATTTGTGTCACGTGGGATTACGTACGGCAAGCAGGTCGTAAGTAAAAATAGAATTGGAAACGGAAAAGCCCTTTCGTATAGGGACGTATAAAGTAAGATTTACGCGAATATAAACATCCACCAACCGAAAATGAGCTCGCAATGTGTAGATATATAGCAAATGCAGGTAAACATCGCGTGAAAAAAATACAGTACACTGTAATCCCATCTGGAGTGGAGCCGCTTTAAGTGTCGGCATTTTTAATTTCCTAAGTATGTCAGGGTATTTCAACTTTGCTAGGGTAGGCACTTGTTTTGTTGCATGTCCTTGCACATTTTCTGTCGACTCTATGTCCTTTTTCAAACATGGGTTCCACACCGCTCCAGCATATTCCAGGTGGGGTCTTACAAGGGCTTGAAACAGGTATTTGAAGCTTATTCGTTGCTGGATATGTCGTGCAAGGTTCAGTTTAGTGTCGATCAAGACGCCTTGTGAAACATCTAATACTAGTGGTTGTCCCTTATAATTGTATCCACCGGATACCAGTGCACCGCGTCCGTGTCCGCCGCAGACACTTCTTGTCCGGAGCATAACTCGAACACCCTTTGGAATATTTTCATGAAACTTCACACATGCATAGACCACGACCCGAAGGTGTGTCGCGGACAAGAATGACAACTCTTGCATAGCTAATTTTTTAGTTATCTCCCTTTTTTGTTTCGCGCACTGATTGACCATAACTCGACCACCCTTTGGAATATTTTTATGAAACTTCACACATTCAATTAGACCACGAACCGAAGGTGTGTCGTGCACAAGAATGACAACTCTTGCATAGCTAATTTTTTAGTTATCTCCCTTTTTTGTTTTCGCGCACTGATTTCCTGTCCGGAGCATAACTCGACCACCCTTTGGAATATTTTCCTGAAACTTCACACATGCATAGACCACGACCCGGAGGTGTGTCGCGCACAAGAATGACGACTCTTGCGTATCTAATTTTTTAGTTATCTCCCTTTTTTGTTTTGCGCTCTCTACAAACTGGACAATAATGCATGAAGACCCGTTTTCTCGTCTGCTCTGTACACCTTTTCTCGTGTGCTCTGTACACCTTACCTGTAGAGAGAACAATAGACTCTGGGAGAACCATTCACCTGTCCATGTGCTGCATGTGCTAGCATGTGCAGATGTCCAGTCTTGACCACAGGTAATTTATACAGGTAAATTACTACATTGGATATTACATTTCCGTAAACTGTGTTGAAAATATTGTGGCATTATGTGGACCTGTGCAGATATATGTATATAAATATAGGACTATCAAAAAAAATTCTGGGCTCCAGTAGCAAGCATTATTATTTTTAAACTTTTTTTTTCCATTTTTTTTTTCATTTTTTTTTTCAAATTATTTTTCAATTTTTGTCTAGTAGCATAAAGTCGTAAGTGCTAATACAGACTATTCACCTGTGCATGTGCTAGCATGTGCAACTGACCACGGACCACTTACAGGTAATTTATACAGGTAAATGATTATATTACATTTCCGTAAACTGTGTTGAAAATATTGTGGCAATATGTGGACCTGTGTATATATGATATGTAGATAAATATAGGACTATTAAAAAACATTCTGGGCTCCAGTAGTGAGCATTATTCTTTTATTCTTTTTAAATTTAATTTTTTTTTTCCATTTTTTTTTTACATTCTTTTTTAATTTTTTAACTGACCACTAACTTATTACAGGTAATTTATACAGGTACATTATTACATTTCCGGAAACTGAGTTGACAATATTATGGCAGTATGTGGACCTGTGCAGATATATGTAAATAAATATAGGACTATTAACAAAAATTCTGGGCTCCAGTAGAGCGAGCATTATTATTAAAAAAAATTTTTTGTATATTACATTTCCGTAAACTGTGTTGAAAATATTGTGGCATTATGTGGACCTGTGCAGATATATGTAGATAAATATAGGATTATTAAAAAAAAATTCTGGGCTCCAGTAGCAAGCATTATTATTTTTAATTTTTAAACTTTTTATTTTCATTTTTTTTTTCAAATTCTTTTTAATTTTTTGTCTAGTAGCATAAGGTCGTAAGTGCTATATACAGACTATTATCATATAATAAAACAATTATTGACTAGTGAGCCGTAGAATATAATCTGATATTCTATGGCTCACTAGTCAATAATTGTACAATATGTTAGGGCCAGTGAAAATTGCTTTCGGGCCCAGGCTCGAGGTCAAGGCGGGACAAGGCGAGGCATCTGATTCCGCGGAATTCTTGTTTACTTATCTCCCTTTGTTGTTTCGTATAACTCGAACACCCTTTGAAATATTTGTATGCCCCACCACGATAGTGGAGGGGGCATTTAGTGTTACCCTTGTCCGTCCGTCCGTCCGTCCGTCCATCCGTCCGCACACATGAATGGGTACTTGTTGTAAGCGTACGGGGATCTTATTAGGTATGGTTAGGATAGTGTTGGGTACTCTTGTTGGGTATTTTTATACAGTAAAAACCCAACAAGTATTCATTCGTAGGAACGTGCGTCCCGTCCTCCCGTCCTCCCGTCCGTCCGTCGGTCACAAAACTTTAACACTCGGGTAAATGTCTCATAATTTCTTCATCCTTCGACCGATCTGCTTCATATTTCACATACACATTGCTCTGATGGTTCATTACCGCTCTGTGCCAAATCCACGTTCGTCCTGCCCCCGCCAAGCCCAGGGTCAAGGTCACATACTTGGTGCTTCAAAAACTTTAACGCTCGGGTTGATATCTTATAATTTCTGTTTTCTTTCACGGATCAGCTTCATATTTCATATACACATTGCTCTAATGGTCCTCTACCGCCCTGTGCCAAATCCACGTTCGTCCTGCCCCCGCCAAGCCCAGGGTCAAGGTTACATACTTGGTGCTTCAAAAACTTTAACGCTCGGGTAAATATCTTATAATTTCTGTTTTCCTTCACGGATCAGCTTCATATTTCATATACGCATTGCTCTAATGGTCCTCTACCGCCCTGTGCCAAATCCACATTCGTCCTGCCCCCGCCAAGCACAGGGTCAAGGTCACATACTTAGTGCTTCAAAAACTTTAACGCTCGGGTAAATATCTTATACTTTCTGTTTTCTTTCATGGATCATCTTCATATTTCATATACGCATTGCTCTAATGGTCCTCTACCGCCCTGTGCCAAATCCACGTTCGTCCTGCCCCGTCAATCCCAGGGTCAAGGTCACATACTTGGTGCTTCAAAAACTTTAATGCTCAGGTAAATATCTTATAATTTCTGTTTTCTTTCACGGATCAACTTCATATTTCATATACGCGTTGCTCTAATGGTCCTCTACCGCCCTGTGCCAAATCCACGTTCGTCCTGCCCCGCCAAGCCCAGGGTCAAGGTCACATACTTAGTGCTTCAAAAACTTTAACGCTCGGGTAAATATCTTCTAATTTCTGTTTTCTTTCATGGATCATCTTCATATTTCATATATGCATTGCTCTAATGGTCCTGTACCGCCCTGTGCCAAATCCACGTTCGTCTTGCCCCCGCCAAGCCCAGGGTCAAGGTCACATACTTGGTGCTTCAAAAACTTTAACGCTCAGGTAAAAGAAAATTTTGACTTGGACTTTGGCCTCATTTATTATCAAAGCGATATGTGGGACATCCGTGTTCTATGAACACATTTTCTAGTTTATTAAACTTCACACATGCATAGAAGACGACCAAAAGGTGTGTCGCACGTAAGAATGACAACTCTTGCGTCGTCAATTTCTTAGTTATCTCCCTTTGTTGTTTCGTGCACTGATTTCTTGTCCGGAGCATAACTCGAACACCCTTTGGAATATTTTCATGAAACTTCACACATGCATAGACCACAACCCTAAAGGTGTGTCACGCAAGAATGACAAATCTTGCATCACTAATTTTTTAGTTATCTCCCTTTGTTTTTTCCGTCACTGATTTTGTCTCCGGAGCATAACTCGAACACCCTTTTTTCAAACTACTTGTGTATCTGGGTAGGGGGATACACATGCGCTTGTCGACAAGCGTCCATTTCTAGTTATAAATATGGCATTGCCGTTCGATTTCTTCTTTTTTGTTGGTGATCTTCACTACCTTACATTTGTTGGAATGAAGTTTCAAGAGCCATTTGTTTGACAAGTTATATAATTTGTCGAGGTCACTTTGCAGTGTTTTGATATCATCTTCTGATTGTATTAGGCCTATTTTGTGTCGTCCGCGAACAACTATGCAGTGGACTCTATGCATTCTGGCATGTCATTTATGTACACCGCAAATACTATTGGTCCCAGAACATTGCCCTGTGGTATGCTGCTTGTCACTGGGTTTATGTTTAATGTTTGCCCGTTCACAATAACTTGTTGGTTTCTATCTTTAAGAATGTCCTAGACATATGTCACTAGTTGGTTGCTGATTTGATACGATCATAATGTATTTAATAGTCTCAGGTGGGGTACTTTGTCAAACGCTTTAATGAAATCCACCAGGGACCGACGTGTCGAAGTCGGCGTGACGTATCACTAGTCACGTGACCTGATATGTTTGGGGGTCCATCGGTACATTTTGCTCTACAACACATCATTTTCGTGCCAGAATATTTCACATTTAGAACCATGAAAATACTAAATCGTCATAAGAACATTTTTAAATGACTATTTAACATTATAAATATGCATACAAATTTGATTTAACAATTGGAATTTAGTTGTTTGAAGCACTCGCAAATGATGTAAATATAGAGCAAAACCCGTAAATTTCCCTGTGAGCTCTTCAGAAAGGAGGCGAGTATGTGATACCGGATGGGTGAATTGGATCAAGTCCGACTTCGAGAATACATTCATCTTCGTCCCAGACTCCATGTATACTGCACCTATAGAGCCTCCATTTTCCAATATGACTGTCCAGTCATCAAGCACTTTTAAGAGTTGCAAATGTTGTTGATATCCCCCGATAGAAAGCCAAATGGTCGTTTGCTGAATAACATATTTTTACTTATGTGTTCTACTATTTCTGTCCTAGCTTACTATGTTTTCCATCATGTTAAACAATATGTTTTCTTCCACATTAACAAAACGATATATTGTTGCAGCCCAGTTGGACATGTCAGTATGTTGGTTGTGCAAACATAGAAAACTTCATTAGATTGTCAGATTATTATATTTACAGGTCAACTGTTGTACAAGTGACAACTTTCTGTCTGTCGAGACATTGAACCTAAGAGTCAGCGGCTGGAATCCACGACTGTAAAACAATAACAACAACAACAATGGCGGCAAAATCCAAAGTAAAAATTCGTCCACCGAATGCTTTATCATATTCATTTATATTGTTCTCGTTTGCATCAATATGCGCCACTATTTACTATATCGGATGTAAAATAAGTAAGCCGTGTGTTGTTGTCATTTGTTTGTGAATGTCAGCTTGTGAATTAAATACAGTTCTTTAGGGTATAGCGGATCTTAGGGTATAGCGGATCGGTGTAGATTTGTATCAACATATTTTTTTATAATGTACATTTAAAATAAATAAAATATTACCGTTAGGAAGAGTGATCTATCCCCCACACAATGACATGTTTACTTTGATATAGCAGTTTTCTTGCCGTGCGTATAGCTTCAAGAAACAGAATGACGTAACCGGAAGTTTACACCAGTTAAAGCGAAAGTAGGTTGCTCCAGAGTAATTTCACTAAAAATGTATAAACAGTTAGTTTGGAAAAAACAAACTCTGTGAATAATATGATGTACAATCATGTCCTCTATAACTGCAAAGAAGCTTGGTTCATAAATCACGCCCATGTCACTGAACACAGACGTCAATAATAACGCAACTGATTCCGGTAGTAGCGGATCGCCGATTTTGCGTATTTGCGGGGATCGTCTGAAACAAAATATGACCTGAAAACACTATAGCAAATGTATTTTTTAAAGCTATAAATGTTTTTTTGGAATTTTATATCTACCAAAAAAGTAAAATGTAACTGTTATTTTTTGCATTTTTATTATTTTTTTACATTTTTCAAATCGGGATTTTTTTCATCCCGATCGTGAGAATCGGGTTTTGAGTCTCTAATCGGGAGACTCCCGATCAAATCGGGAGACTTGGCATGTCTGAATGTAATATACATGTAAGCATGTTTCCAAGTCATTTACAAAGCAAATACATGATTTGGAATGTTTTGAGACTCCCCCCTCAGCAACTGTCGCACAGCGATCCGGTAAACCCCAACGCTATCCGTTACTGACTAATTCAATGCGTTAGGTAAACAAGGAATTATGCGAGGAAAACCTTGAAATAAATTAAAAAGGGAACCCAATTTGGAAAGAAGACACTTTTTCCTGTCTATTGGTACCAGGTACTTGTCCAAACGTTATATTTTAAAGACGTATGCAGCAATAATCTGCTTAGCGATCCGCTATACCCTAAAGAACTGTACACATTAATACGTTTGATGCACAGTGCCACAGACAAATCTGAATAGTACCCCACCCACTACTATTCATTCTACCCACCCACTAGTTGCAGCCTGTAACCTTCACGTCCCGTACGTACCAGAGCAGGGGCGTAGCTAGCCAATTTGAATCTGCAAGCCCGGTTGACGACTTCGAGCACCGTTGGTGCGAGTATGCTAGGTTGGTGCGAGTGGTTCAGGAGGTTCTGTCAACTGGAGGTTTCGTCAATTAGGAAAAATAGAGTGAAAAGTCGAGTGGTTCCGTCAACTGGTTACCGGTTCGTCAATTAGGCGATTATAGTTTAATGGTATTTTAGTTGTACAAAGTTTAATGAAACGGCCCCCTGTTTCCCGCGTTACTGCATAGCGGTAGCCACAATTACAGTAATACGCTGGAAAACAGCCTACCTGACTCATTCAGAACTATCTCGGATCTTTTCGCCAAAGCGGAGGTCTGGTTAATCTATAATCCCCGAGGTGTATAATCACCCACTTCTGCAGCATTTGTTAGCCATCATTTGTCAGCCGTCACCAGATACACAATATGTTGAATAGAAGACATACGTTAGCATATTTTCATCAGCAAAAACAATGTGTGTATTGAGGCATGTTGGCCCTGGAATTGGGAATAAAACTATATGAACTATGTAAAGTAATGTATTTTAGCCGTACAAAGTTTAGTGAAACGGGCCCCAGGTCCAGTGGAATTTGACACGGACGCTAATAAAGCATGTCAGTTGTCAACACTCCGAGCGCGCACGAGAATCTTGACCTAGAATTCTGTGACGTTAATGAAATTGCACGTACGCCCAGCCCAACCTAAATACATAAGCAAAATTAATCGTCTAGGATATAATCGTCGTTTCGACGTCGGGCTGACGTTGGATTTGAGTGGGTAAAATAAAATCACACTACTGTTTACACATAAACAGACAGAAATTATTGAATAGTTTCTTTCGAAATGAAAACGTGTCTTGGCATTTCATTAGAATGTCTCTTGGAGACAATTCTAATGAAATACCAAGATGTGTTTTCATGGAAAAATATGCTAGTTTTGTAGTCTGTTTATTGTTTTCTGCAGCATGATAAAGGTACCACAATTGTTCTCATTGCTTTTTCATACTCGCTACTGCTGATTTAAATTTTTTTTTTTTGCAATTTTAATTGGGTATTTACACAAACACGCAGCTTATCTGGAGCTCTGGTTTCAGATGATGTCTCTGATATAAAGAACAGTTTGTGCCTACTGAGTGGGCATGTACCTTTAATACTGACATTTACTTCATATCAAAAATACATTCCTCATTTGCATATGAAAATAGCCTGATACCACCGCGCGTCATTATCAGTAAAATAAATATTACTAAATGATTATATCTGTACAGCGGGCACTCATATTTTTTATAATTGGTGGAATAGTGACAAAATTATACACTTATTTAATTCCTATCAAGAACATTTTGTGCCTACTGAGTGGGCATGCACCTTTAACTATTATGAAACTAGCATATTACATTAATTGTTTCATAAATTTGCCAATGCACATGACCTACTCCTACTAAGTAAATTTAAGCTAGAATTGTCTAGACACCCAATCAGTACCAGCCAAAACTCACATGAAGTACTTGTGTTAGACCCTAGTTTCTAAATTGACAATATTTTATTCGCTGGATATCCTGCAAGGAGAAAAACTACTTTAGAAGTATTTGTTTATATCAGTTTCGTAATTGTAACACATATTTCAATTGAAAGATATTTAAAAAATGTTATAATTTCGATCTAAAGTGCTAATCAGATCTGATTCGCTACTCTGCAGGGGAATGCTATGGAAGGAACTATAACTCTGGTAAGTACGGTACGAGAGGGTCACAAAGTTTTACAGGCTGCAACTACCCACTCACTTGAACCCACATGAACTTAACTCTGAATCAGATTGAACAGGACATGACCATGTTCCTCAAGAATCAGTAGGTGAGACCGATGTGGGTCTTGTAAGACATTTAGCACATTTACCCAGCATTATTTGATCCCTATATCACGGCGAGAAATTCTGGAAGTCGGCATGACGTATCACTAGTCACTTGACCCGATATTTTTGATGGTAACTCGATACATTTTGCTCTAAAATACATCATTTTTATGCCAGAATATTTCACATTTAGAACTACGAACATACTAAATGGTGATAGGAATATTTTTTAATGACCATTTAACATTGTAAATCTGCATTTAAATTTGATTTAGCGATTGGAATTTAGTTGTTTGAAGCGTTCAAAAATGATTAAATTATATAGGAAACGGGTCAGATTTCCCCCCTGCACTCCTCGATAGGGGAGATAATTGCATGTGCGCGAAATGGGCGCATTTCAGAATATACATAGCAAGTAGATATTAAATGATAAGTCAGATAATGAAAAATAGAAGTTAAACATGATATAGAGACATGGCATGTTAATCTAGGTGAGAAAAGGCTGAACCCGGCTGCGGTAATCGAAGCCGGGACCTCTGGTTTACCATTCATGCGATCATAGTTGCGGAAAGTAACAAAGTTGCGAGCAGCATAACGTGATACGATAGTAATTCAGAGTTACGCTTCCACAACTAGAAATAACGCTGCAGAATACTCCTTTATCGTCCTGTAGTGTGATTTTAGTTTACAGAATTAAAATTTTGAAATACAAATGTACCCAATTGCTTCATAAATGATGGAGTGACAATACTCGATTACTAATTCCTTATCTGGAGCGCTAGACTAGAAAATTAATTAGTGCCTTTCTGGTATCCGACATCCGTGTGACCATGTCCCATGCACACATTTCCAGTTTTGTTAATTGAGTCCCTGTTTCATATCAGATGAATTTGTAGTCCATTTACAAAAATAAAATATGCATTGAATTTGAAATCGGTGTGTATATAATAATCTTTAGACAAAAAACTTGTCCAGAGCTCTGCGCCCCCTGTCACTGTGCCTGAATGTAAATGTCGCTACCAACAGTTTCATTTTTTGTCAACCAATGCCTGTTGACAGAGCTTCAGATAAGATGCGTATTGTCATATTTTACGCACTTATTTTAGCAGAATGCGCACCGATTATCAAAATTTGGAGTATAAAATACTCACACCAATGTAAAAATACACATTGATTTTCAAATTGAGTAGTGAAAATACTGTAATAAAGTTGAAATTTACTTAGTTGAGCCTCACTGTTTGCTTTTTGCAGTCAAATAAGTGAATTTTTAAATGTGTTTTATTTTTGGGGGTATACTACTCTTTAGATACAAAACTTCTCTGGAGCTCTGTGTTGATATCTGTTTATTTGCAGGTCATTTGTATAAACATAGTACGAACAGCGGATACTTTTCGTCAGTGGATACAATCAAGTCGTTGGTTGGAATCGAACATGAAGACGCAGTTCCATCCTTCACAGTAGTCACATTTTATACAACAATTGGGAGTCTGATTGTAGAAGACATCGGTTATCTACTGGACTGTCTCTATTCAATTTCTGTCTCTTTGATTGAATCAGCCAAGGTTTGTTTATTAGCCCTTTCACCCATAAATACCCTGGAATATATTTTGATGTGTTAATTTTCCGACCAATCCAATCATCACATAATGATTTTCAGACTAATTCATGTATGAAAAGGGTGTGTGTGTTTTTCTAAAAAAAATATGAAAATTACTATTTGATCTGGAGCTACACTTGTCACAAATCCCATAAGCCCCATTTCTCAAATCACAGTCACATATGAGACGCGCCATGTGATTTTGTACCTTTGGATATCTGCATAATTAATTGAAATACGTTTACAAAATTTACAATATTTTCATAAATACAGTCAAAAGTTGACAAAATTTTCAAAGTACATGCGGAATTATTCTGCATGTACTGTGAAAATATTGTCAACTTTTGACGCCATTTACGGAAAATATTGTAAATTTTGTAAATGTATTTCATGAAATTACATTCGCAGATGTCCGAAGGTACAAATTCACATGGCGTGTCTCATATCAGAGCGTGACCCAATTATTTCAGGTACATCTTTCGACTTCGTACGCCAGTCCAGTGGTCGTCTTCACAACTGCTCTTGTGCTGTGCTTGTCTACTGTTATATACGCCCAGAGTCACAGGAGTGATAAGAAACCACAGAAAAAGAATAATTCCAAGAAGGAAAAAATAGGTCAACCAAAGAATGGTGCATGTTGTCATGACGATAAATCATCCACAAAGGTTATCATGAAGGTATGTGAGTATGTGGTTCTCCGATTATATCCTTTTCTTACACATCTGTTTGAAAATGAAGGAAAGCATTATAACATGGCACTTTCTGTCCGTTTGTCCATCTGTCCAACCACCATGTGCATATACATGTATGTCCGTTTATGGCTGCAGAGCTCCAATAATAGCTGGAGGCTTGATACTTGTTATGTACTTCTTCATGATGCGCACTGTTAATGCTGATTTTTTGTCTCCCCCTTTTGGCCTTTTGCCTAGTTTACGGTCAAAGCAGTAGGTGGGGCATCGTGTTCAATGAATACATTTTCTGGTTCACCAGTTCACAGTTTATGATCATACAATGTTCATTTTTGACATTATTAAAATCACTAGTGGGTGGCAGGTGGGAGCATGCGATTGGTAATTTAACGATCAGGATTCATCCTCACCGGAATCTCGACCGGTGACCTGGATTGGCCCTCCTGTATGTGTTTGTGCTTCTTGTATGTGACAGTTGAATCTGGGTATACCCCTTATATGAGTAATATGATTATTCATAATCCTATTACCTTTAGGGGAACGGGCCAAGTGGCTTTGGTGTGGTATGGAGCTGGCACCAGGTCAGGTTATTCTAAATAATTCTGAATATATCTTTTTTTGTAAATATTCCGTTCTGATGTTGGGATTTTTCCCCCAATGCAACAGGTTGAATACAGGATCGAACCCATTGGTCTGGCCTTAAATGACAGCAATTGATCGGCTGTTAAGCACCAACAAACAAACAAAAATAATTGCATGTTTTTGTTTATTAATGAAGATAAATGACGAAAGATTATAGAACTATCCTTTTAAACATTCTACTCGACAGCGGGTGTGGTGGCGTTGGCTGATGGCCCTCGTGGCTCTATCCTTCCTGCTCAGTCTACCATGGGAGTTTGTCCGTCTCTACCAATCCATGGTCGCAGAAAGTGTCGCTCAGATGAAGACGGTAGGTACATCACGGCCTGTGGTTATGTAACTTTCTCTGACCTATGCATTTCATATCTGTACCGGTGTAAACGAATATTTTCCCCCCAGAATATTTCCCCCCCAGAATATTTCCCCCCCCAGGGGGCAGAATGTTCGCCGAACATTCTCCCCCCAGGCGAATAATCTCGCCCTCATTACGAATATTTCCCCCCCCCCCCCCCCCCCCCCCGGAATATTTTGCCCTCCACCGGAATATTCTCCCCCCCCCCTTTTTCCTGACTTTTATTACTGTTACTGTGGGGGGGATAATATTCGGCGAATAATTTGCCCTCCGCCAAACCCTCTGTGATATGTGTGTGATGTAGAGGAGAGGGGGGGGGGGATAATATTCGGCCAATATTTTGCCCCCCCTGTCACCCAGTCAGCCAAACCCTCTGTGATATGAGTGATGTAGAGGAGAGGGGGGGGGATAATATTCGGCGAATATTTTGCCCCCCGTCGCCCAGTCAGCCAAACCCTCTGTGATATGAGTGTGATGTAGAGGAGAGGTGGGGGGGATAATATTTGGCGAATAATTTGCCCCCCGCCCCCCAGTCAGCCAAACCGTCTGTGATATGAGTGTGATGTAGAGGAGAGGGTGGGGGGATAATATTCGGCGAATAATTTGCCCCCCGCCCCCCAGTCAGCCAAACCCTCTGTGATATCACAGAGGGTTTGGCTGACTGGGGGCGGGGGGCAAATTATTCGCCGAATATTATCCCCCCACCCTCTCCTCTACATCACACTCATATCACAGACGGTTTGGCTGACCGGGGGGCGGGGGGGAAAATATTTGCCAAATATTATCCCCCCCACCTCTCATCTACATCACACTCATATCACAGAGGGTTTGGCTGACTGGGCGACGGGGGGCCAAATATTCGCCGAATATTATCCCCCTCTCCTCTACAGCACACTCATATCACAGAGGGTCTGGCTGACTGGGGCGCAAATTATTCGCAAAATTTTATCCCCCCCCCCACCCTCTACATCACACTCATATCACAAACGGTTTGGCTGACCGGGGGGTGGGGGGGCAAAATATTCGCCGAATATTATCCCCACCCCCCCCACCCCCCCCCCCCCTCCCCCCCCCCCCCACTCATCTACATCACACTCCTATCACAAAGGGTTTGGCTGACTGGGCGACGGGGGGCAAAATATTCGCCGAATATTATCCCCCCCCCTCTCCTCTACACCACACTCATATCACAGAGGGTTTGGCTGACCGGGGGGCGGGGGGGGCAAAATATTCGCCAAATATTATCCCCTCCCCCTGGAACCTCTCCTCTACATCACACTCATATCACAAATGGTTTGGCTGACCGGAGGGTGGGGAGGGCAAAATATTCGCCGAATATTATCCCCCCCCTCTCCTCTACACAACACTCATATCACAGAGGGTTTGGCTGACTGGGGGGCGGGGGCAAATTATTCGCCGAATATTATTCCCCCCACCTCTCCTCTACACCACACTCATATCACAGACGGTTTGGCTGACCAGGGGGCGGGGGGCAAATTATTCGCCGAATATTATCCCCCCCACCTCTCCTCTACACCACACTCATATCACAGACGGTTTGGCTGACTGGGGGGCGGGGGGCGGGGGCAAATTATTCGCCGAATATTATCCCTCCCCACCTCTCCTCTACACAACACTCATATCACAGTAGGTTTGGCTGACTGGGAGGGGGGGGGGGGGGGGGACAAATTATTCGCCAAATATTATCCCCCCCCCCCCCCCTCTCCTACATCAGACTCATATCACACACGGTTTGGCTGACCGTGGGTGGAGGGCAAATTATTCGCCGAATATTATCCCCCCACCCGATTTTACAATGAATGGAGGTGGGGGGGGGGGAGAATATTCTGGGGGGGAGAATATTCTGTGACACCGGTACTCAAAACCAGGCAGTTTGATTGGTCGACCAATCAAACTTCCTGATTTTGAGCATGAGATGAAGTACAGGATCAGAAGTTTTATAATCATGGGCAAATGATAGTTTTGTGGTCAATGTGGGAATGATTATCCAGTAGTGACCATATCTAATGGAACACATGTGTTTTCATGTACATGATGTACCCTTAAAACATATAGTCGCCACCCTGTCTTCATCTGTCTGTCCGAGATTTGCGTTAAAGTTTCCAGCCACTGCAATTTTTGTTACCAAATGTGAAATTGGCTTGAAACTTCATATACTTATTTATCATCATCCATATATTTTTCTTTTTATAGCACCTGTATGAGTGGGTGGTTGGTCGGGTGAACGCGACGGCATAAATTAACGGTGGTGTTCCTCCTTATAGGAATCACGATTTGCCTGGTTTGGCCCTCCAGTACGTTTTTTTTATCTTTGGCTCTTTTGTTACCTGGGAGTTGAATTGGGTTATTGCCCAGTATAAAAGTAGTAAGATTATTACTGATCCTACTTCTTTTGGGAGGGGGCCAAGTGATTCTGGTATGGCGAGGACCTGGCATCAGATCAGGATTATTCTGATTTCAGGGCTGAATACATAGTTTTTTTTTCGAGCCCGCTTGCGGAAAGGTAGACATAGTGATCACAATGATGTCCGTCCGTCCGGGCACACATTAGGGTACTTATGTGGCTAGCCCCACAGGGTTATGGACTTGGTAAAGGATAGGGTTGGTTACAATTAGCCACCTAAAAATCATTTTATGTGGCTAATATTTAACATGTGATAAGCCACATAAGTATAGTAATGTAAGAACGTCCGTCCGTCCGTCCGTCCGTCCGTCCGTTAAAGTTTTTAAATACCTTATATCTCTGCAGTCCTAAGTCACATTGACTTGAAACATATTAGTCATCATCCATATATTCATGCTGTATCCTACTCATGTGGCCCCTGTGCCCAAGGTCAAGGTCAAATGACTTAGAAGTTTGCGTTATATTTTTGTCAAAATTTGCGTTAAGGTTTTTAAATACCTACTACCGGTATCTCTGTAACGGTAAGTCAGATATGCTTGAAATTATGTATGCTTATTGGTTATCATCCATATATTCATTCTGTGTCCCACTCATGCGGCCCCTGTGCCCCTATGTCAAGGTCAAATGACCGTTAAAGTTTCTGTCAAAATTTGCGTTAATGTTTTCACATACCTACTATCTCTGTAACCGTAAGTCAGATTTGCTTGAAACTTTGTATGCTTATTGGGCATCATCCATATAATCATTCTGTGTCATAATCACTCATGCAGCCCCTGTGCCCCAAGGTCAAGGCCAAATGACTTATTATTATAAAATCTGCGTTAAAAGTTTTTACACATCTTATATCTCTACAATTTACTTCCAACTTCCAATACTTTTCATCATCCATATTTTCATTCCATAGCCTGCCCATGTGGTCCACATGCCGAAGGTCCAGATAAAATGACTTTGAAATTTGTTTTAAAGTTTTTACATACCTTATATCTCCACAACACTTACTCCGATTTACTTCCAACATCCAATACTTCTTATTCATCATCCATATTTTCATTCTTTAGCCTGCCCATGTGGTCCACATGCCCAAGGTCAAGGTCAAATGACTGAAATTTGTGTTAAAGTTTTTACATACTTTATATCTCCACAACACTTACTCCGATTTACTTCCAACATCCAATACTTCTTATTCATCATCCATATTTTCATTCTATAGCCTGCCCATGTGGTCCACATGCCCAAGGTCAAATGACTTTGAAATTTTGTTAAAGTTTTTACATACCTTATATCTCCACAACACTTACTCTGATTTACTTCAAACTTCAAATAATTATTTATTATCATCCATGTTTTCATTCTATAGCCCACCCATGCGGCCCACATGTCTAAGATCAAGGTCAAATGACTTTAAAATTTGCGTTAAAACTTTTACACACCTTATATCTCCACAACCCTTCATTCAAACTTCAAATAAATACACTGAGACCATCAAATGCCTCGGCGGGCTCGACATGCGGGCCGCGGCCATCTGGTTTATTGTAAATATTCTGTTCTGACTTTGGGATTATGCCCCCCCCCCTTCATTTGTAAATGTGCTTGAACATGTACTTGCATGGAGGGTCGGTTGACAATAAACTTGTATATCTTCTATTAGTTTGTTTCTATGTAGTGTATATCTTGGACAGGAGAAGTAGTGATTATCTTTGTGATAACGATGCCCTTGTGTTTTTTTTTTAATTTACGTGAAGTTTTCGACTACCTACTATCTCTGTTTCCATGGGAAGTTACTCATGATATTGATTTTTCAAGTTTGGTAACATATTTATAAGACTGGTCTATACCAGTTTGACTTAGACTTAGTGGATACGGTATTCACAACTTTTCTGGGTGGTAGAAGGTTCGAGCATCCGCTCGCGCTAATATGGCCAGTTGGTGAGGCAGCATCTATTTAAATAAATGATACTAACTGCCTACCTGACTGATGGCTGACATCGATGATAAGAGTTGGGAAGCTCAGGTTATCAAAGACTACTGTCTGTTTGACAAAACCTGCCCAAATTTTACAGCTATAATAAACAATGCAAAAACAATATTTTTTTGGATAATATTAAAGTTTATCAAATTTTAAGAGTGAAATCTCTTTATCTCCCTCTTTTTTCCCATAAATTCTCATAGAAAATAATTTTTTGTGATAAAATCAATATTTGACCAAATTACACCAAATAAAAAGAAGGCTCATTCTTAAATTTTACTATAATTTAATATTATCGATGTTATATATATATGGCCATAAAATTTGGGCAGGTTTCATGAAACAGACAGTAGAGCTCCTCATAAGTACTGCTGAAGGGCCAGCCAGTTTTGACTTGTGAGGCAGTTGAAATCAGTACAGACAGTGGTGATATATATAAATAATATAATAAACAAACATTTTACTGTTATACCCAGGGGATCCCGGTGGAGTGTATGCCAGATCAGATGTCGCTGACACAGACGGTACGGGCCTGGCTGAGGTGGCAGTTCTCCTGGGGCCAGGACCCGTGTCTGCTCTACCATAAGGCCCTCCTAGTGGACCCGATATGGCAGGTCCCTCCATTAATGGTAGAGTATCCATACTCTGAGGTGCAGATTTGCCATTTATCAATGCAGTTTACCCCATGTTTTAGCTGAATATGCATTGATTTTCAAAATTGGGAGTACAACTTAAATCATATATTTTCAAAATGAATGGTAAAAATGTCGTAAAAAATTAAAATTCTGTACATGTAATTTGGTTTAAAAAAAAAAAAGCAAGCAAACCGGGGGTGTCTGTGAGCCTCTGTGCTCACTTGCTGGAGTTGATAATGTTTACAAAAATTCACATTAACTGATTGATTTGAAACTTAAACAAATTATTATTTTTACAACTACATTTATAGAGGATAATGGAAAATAAAAAATGTGGGCATCAAAATTTAATTCAGCATTGTAAGGTTTAACCATTATCAACTTTACGGACCGTGAAACCAACATGTGCAAACACAGTAGATCCGGATGAGTTGACTCCTAACGAGCCGTCTCCTCGGGATCTGCAACATTTGTTCATTTGGAAAAGAAAATCTCTCAATACTGGAATGGTCCAAACATTAACATGGACAAGCCAATGTTTGATATTTAGAGGTGAAAGGTTTAACCCTTTGAAGTTTGAACCCTAAAAGCCAGATATAGCGGTGTTTGCAAACAGTGCAGATCCAGACGAGCCGAGCTGTCTCGTCAGGAACTGCACTTTTTGCAAGTAATTTTCATATTCAAAAACACCTCCTTTCCATAAATGGACAAGTCTGAAAATCATTTATGATAATTGGATTGGTCCTTATTTTACCATATCACAGTCCACGCCAGTTACTTAGGGTTGAAAGTGCTAAATATTGAAGACGGTGTTGTATTGTATTGCAGGTGCTATCGTCGGCGTTTTCCCACTGTATTGTGTATCCAATCGAGGTGTTATTTGGTGGACTGGGACGTGCATTCCGTCTCTTCTTCGCCGAGATACCCACGCAGTGGCAGCCCATAATGTTGGTTGTCATGGTTACCATTCTTGTGCTAGTGCTCACCATGATGTTTGGTTATAGAATTCACTTGCCATTCCTCAAGTTTGAGCCAAAGACACCAATGATTATAAAACTGAAACAGAAGCGACCTGTAGTGGACGAGAAAAAGATGCAGAATTTTTCTGATGAGCTCACAAGCAGTCAGGAGAGCGACTATAGTCTATATACTGGTACCCAGTCATCACAGAGTCAGAGTGATGATTATTAGCTCCGTCACTCTCTGGTTATTCAGATTATTTGTTGATAAAAAATAACAAATCAAATAGAGCCATAGCTCCTGATAAAGGGCATGCTGACACATATTTTACTCTTATTTTAGCTGAATACACATTGATTTTCAGAAGTTTGAGTACAAGATATTCACAACAATTTGAAAGTACTCGTTTAGTAATGAGGAGTAAAAAAGATTACAAAATGAAAATATTAATTAATTTATGCCTGAATTGAAAATTGCTCCCACAAAGAGCTTTTAATGGTAGATTATTGAACTTTGTGATTTTGTTAAAATCTGCTAAAGTTTTGTGGTGTCTCGTGTACATGTATGTTATTTTTACAAGGAGCACAATCGCACAAATTGCCAGGCGTATTTCATTTATGACCACTGTATATCCACACCGATTGACAGTCCTAATATGTGGCTGTGACTTTAGAGATGGAGATATATAGAATAGTAGGTTAGTGCCGTGAATGTGACAAAATATCTGTCAAGGAAACGTGATGGGCGAGGCTCTGCCGAGCACATCCCGTTTCCGTGCCGCGTCAGATATTTTTTCCATTCACGGCACTAACCTACTATTCTATTTATCCCGTCAACACCTACAGATGGCTTTAAATGCAAAAAAAAAAAATAACCCCAGTCACCGCACATATTTATACGCAGTGATTAGGTCGTATTGGCAGGATATCAAAAATGTTTCACCACACCTTGTGGCACATACGCACTGTGTTGACGGTATAATAATGGATTTGTAACCAGTGTAGCTCCTGATCAAATAGCATACTCCTGTAGCTGGATATCAAACTATATTTTTTGTTAGAAGCATGATGGATGTTTCATTGACGGAATGACAAACTGTGCAGATGCTGATCAGACTGCGGATGCACAGGCTGATATGGATCTACACTGGTCGCAAACCCTGTAAGCCCCATTTCTCCATTCACAACCATCGGAAGAGAAAAGGGACAAACATTTGCAACCAGCATAGTCCTAAATCAGCATGCTCATCCGCTTAGTCTGACCAGGGATTACATTATTCGTCATTCAGCGGTCGGTTGGTTGGGAGCATACGGTTGGGTTCATCCACAGGTGACGGGGGGGAAAATAAATCACATTACAGTATATATATAGTATATTTATATATTTATACAATGAGAGATTATCAGATTATTTTTTCCCATCACATGTGGGTTCATCCCTACCGGAATCCCGATATTCATGAAATACGCCATTTTACCCAGTTAAATCACCCTAAAAAGACCTTAGCTATTGACAGGCCGTTAAACGCCATTACATAAATAAATAACTGTCCATCATTCAGACACTGTAGTAGCTTTGATGATGTCAGTAAGTCTGTTGGACCATAACCATGCTGCCACTGCAGTATGACCAGTACCTACAACAGAATAATTCCAGCACAAAAATATTTACACAATTCCCTAACATTTGATTGGCCTGTACGTAGCAAGTCTCTGTCCAAAATTTATATCCCATTAAACTCCCATGCCGAACTACTTTACGTAACCGTGAGGCGCAGTTAAAATAATTCTTAAGAAAACGGAAAATAAACACATTTTCTTCATGAATTTATTTCAAATGCTGGAATTATAAGGAATGAATGGCCTTTTTGTTGAATTTATCGGGGATATAAACTGGGAAAAGTCGTGGGAATACTGGATGAGGCCTTCCGGCCTTCGTCCAGTATTCCCGCGACTTTTCCAAGTTTATATCCCGATAAATTCCACAATAAGGCCATTCATTCCTATAATGAACTGGTAACTTCTCTGCCGGCAACCCATGTGTGAAGGCTGGTCTGGATCTACGCTGGTCACAAAGACACATTCGCTTAACCCTTTCAACCCTAAGGAACTGGAATGGACTGTGATATGCTAATGTTCCGACCAATCCAATGGTCACAAAATGATTTTCAGATTTGTCCATTTATGAAAAGGGGGTGTTTTTGTTCTCAAAAATATTAAAATTACTTTCAAAAAGTGCATTATCTGGATCTGCACTTTTTGCATAAACCGATATAGCGGGATTTCGGGGTCAAAGGGTTAAATACCCAATTAAAATTTCCAAAAACCCAATTGAAATCAGAAGTAGCGAGTATCAAAAAGCAATAACAATTTTGTGGTACCTTTATCATGCTGCAGAAAACAATAAACAGACCACAAATATAGCATATTTTTATTATTTTCCATGAAAACACATATTGGTATTTCAATGCCAAGATATGCTTTCATTTCGAAGCAAACTATTCAATAATTGCTGTCTGTTGATGGGTAAACAGTGGTGTGATTTTATTTTACCCAATTGAAATTTTTAAATACCGAATTGATTCAGAAATGGAGCCCTGCCCTGTTTTGTCATATTGTGGGTCACTTTCATGTGATGTTATGGTGTCAGATGTAATATCTGTGGCTGTGACTGGAGAAATGGTTTTTATGCATTTTGTCACCAGTGTTGGCATTGTACTTCAATACTAGAGGCTGCGAGTTCAATCCTCACCATAGATGTGAAAAATACTCACATAGTATTTCCATCCCACTGGTCTGTCGGATGAGACTTTAAACTGTGGTCCCGTCTCTATATGACCCTAGCTGTTGGTGGGACGTTAAACCCTTTCAATTTGGTTGGTCTGTCGGATGAGACTTTAAGCTGTTGTCCCGTCCCTTTTTTACCTTACCTGTTTTTTGGACGTTAAAGGCTGTAGGTAGGGCAACCATGTTCTACCAACACATTTTCTTGTTCCCATTACTACTTGTATTACTGTGATAATTTGCTGAGAATACGATCATGTACATGTGTGCATGTACCTCAATTGTTCTGTATCATAATGTGGCTTTGACTGGGGAAATGGTGCTTAAGTCATTTGTGACCAGTGTAGCTGCGGATCAAATAGCATACCCCTGTAGCCTGATAATGATCCATCGTGCTTGATGGGTGTTTCATTGATGGAATAATGAACAGTGCAGATCCTGATCAGACTGCGGATGCACAGGCCAATCTGGATCTACACTGGTCGCAGTCCAGCCTATGCATCTGCTTTCAGTTGGGTGAATCATCGGGGGCCCGTTTCACTAAACTTTGTATGAATAAAATATTTGTAATTTCAAAATGGACAATGTTTTCTATAAAATGTAAATCCATCAATTGAAATTTTCAAGCGATCCTAAATTTGCACTTACAAACATTTTAGTCCTACAAAGTTTAGTGAAACGGCCTCAGGCCTGCTTCTAATATTATAGCTCCTTATCATGCTGTAGGACTGTGTAGATCAAGAGCTAGAGTGGTCATAAATCCCATAAGCCCCTTTTCTTCTCCAGTCACAGCCTCGATATCCATTCTGTATCATCAGTATGTAGTATGTAGCTGTTAGCATGTGCTTCCACAGTCTTGTTTATGTTTAAATACTTTTATGTGTTCTGTTTGCTTTATATTAATTTAATTTTAAGCATGTTGAAGAGTAGTTGCTTGTTTTCTTGTGGTGTTTCAATGTATGTACAATGTATGTAAGGAGGGATATTGATTTGCTTTTGAATTTCTGTACGTCTGTCCATCCATAATCATTTATGTCAAATTGTGTGCAAGAGTTTCTCCATCATGCCTTAAAGGTACATGCCCACTCAGTAGGCACAAAATAGGGAGACAGATAGTTTTGTATATTTTCTGCAAAATAAACATTCATTCACCATTACCCCATGTATTGATTGGCATTATTGTACATTTTATATCCGACGTAAATTTCCACACTGATATCAGGGGTGATAACCGTGTTTCCTTAAAATGTTAACGGACATTACTATCTGTTCTCTGTACATGTATATATTTTATACGACCGTTTTAATTATGATATTCGTAATCCTATTTTAGGGGAAGGGGCCAAGTGACTTGGTGTGGTATGAACCTGGCACCAGGTCAGGTTATTCTAATTTCAGGGCTGAATATATTTGTTCTCGATGTAAATATTCCGTTCTGATTTTGGGATTTTCCCCCCAATGCAGCAGGTTAAAATGGGATTGAACCCGTTTGCCCGGCCTTACATGACCTTAGCTGTTGATAGGCCGTTAAACACTAATAAACAAACAAACAAACGACCGTTTTAAAAAAAACTGTACGTTTTACTGCGGGGCGGTTGGGTGGCGGACAGAAAAACTGCATAGTTTGTGTACACAGTCTTCTACACATATTGAAGATGTGTACCTTGGTGTTTTTATGCCGAAAAACTATTTTTTAACAAAAATATCACCTTTTTATACACCCGTTTGAAAAAACGGGACATATTATGTATTCATCTTGTACAGGCAGGCAGGCGGGCGGGCGGGCGGGCGGGCACAGCTTGTCCACGCAATAACTAATTCTACTTGACGGATTGTAACCAAATTTAGTATACATGTTTATCACGGCAAGCCGAAGAAGCCTGTTGATTTTGAAAACTTTCCGATGACTTAAAAAAATTATTATTTTTACAACTACATTTATAGAGGAAAATGGAAAATAAAAAATGTGGGCATCAAAATTTAATTCAGCATTGTAAGGTTTAACCATTATCAACTTTACGGACCATGAAACCAACATGTGCAAACACAGTAGATTCGGATGAGTTATACAGTTGAAAATGTACTTAGTTGAGCTGCAAAAAGATTTTGCAACTCAACTAAGTATATTTTCATCTGTATTACAGTATAAATAAGTGAATAAGTAATAATACACTCAAATAAGTTAATGTTTAAATTTGTTCCCTATTTAATGATGAAGAAAATCAATAATCCATTTGTAAAAATAAAATACGCATTTAATTTGAAATCGGGTTACAATACTCTTTAGACACAAAGCTTATCTGGAGCACGGAGGTGTATGGGGTAATGGAATTTCATCAATGAGCATTTGTTATGCCACATGTACGAATCTACCACCTGTGGCTTTACAGGCTTTACAGGCTTTACAGGCTGTACCATACCCCTATGGTGCCCTATAGGTTTCACCTTGTCCATCTGTCTGTGTGTACGTTTATTTTTTTAGTAAGATTAGGTTTTATAGGAGTTTCTCAAATCACTTATAATTTCTGTTTGCCTTCAGCTAATATCTTCATATTGCACACATGCATTACTTAGTAACTATACATCCTTCCACATTAATATAATTACCCTCGCTACTGATCGTACGTCCGTCCATCTGTCTGTTTATGTATTTGAAAGTTTTTGTAACAGTTTTCAAATAGGGGCCCTAAGTGTGTTGACAGGCAACATTTTCTAGTTGATATTTCCTTTTGTAACTGTAATTATTCTGTAAATTGATGACATCAAAAGTTAAAAGTCAGATAGTAGGTGCACAGGCGATCGGCATGTTGATAGCATTATAATATATACTTTTTTAGACATGTAGACATGAGCGTACGTCTGTCTGTTTATTTATTTGAAAGTTTTTGTAACAGTTTCTCAAATCACCTATAATTTCTGTTTTCCTTCAGCTAATATCTTCATATTTCCCACATGCATTACTTAGTAACTACCGGTACACATCATTCCACATTAATATAATTACCCTCGCTACTGATCATATGTCCGTCTGTCTGTTTATTCATTTGAATGATTTTCTCAAATAGGGGCCCTGTTTATTCATTTGAATGATTTTCTCAAATAGGGGCCCTAAGTGCGTCTACAGGCCACATTTTCTAATTTAATCCTGGTGAAAACACAGGTTGAAGTAACGGACCGAGGTGTATAAATACATTAAATATGCCTAACAGCATCAATAAGTGAGAGAAAAATAAGCTAAACAAAATGTATTTACTCCATGTGTGATATATGGGAGTAAATAATTTGTTTAGATTTTACCTTTTTTTTTTCTTCTTTTATTGATGCTTTTAGGCATATTTAATGTATTTATAGACCTCGGTCCGTTACTTCAACCTGTGGGTGAAAACACTATTGTAGGTTCATGTCGAGTTTGGTTTGTACACTAGAATCATGCAAATTGTATGCTTATTGTGCCATATAAATTGATTACATCTATATAAAATGTTTCCAGCATGTGTGCGACATTCCAGCTGGCCTATTTCTCCCGTAGTATTTGTAATTGATTATTACCGGTATATGTCATTGTTCAGCCAATAGTCGGAAAAGTGGTAACTTGTGAACATTGTGAAAATCGATGTAGATCCTGATGAGACGGATCTTATCGAGGCGACTCATCTGCAGCCTATTTCATCAAAATTGCAAAGTATACTGATCTAGCAAAGTATACTTTGAGGGAGTATACAGTAGCGTAACCATTTGTCGGGATTACCCCCGCGTCGGGAATTTTCGTAAACCGCATTTGTCTCTAATCACGGAAACTTTCAAGGTCAGTTTCCCGGACATTTTTTTGCAGAACTGAGAAGACGCCTATCTGTCAAATCTATCTATCTATCTTCCGTTAATCTAGAACCCCTGTTGGGGACTTATAGATGCATGTATGCGCGTCAAACTGACAAGAGTGTTAGTAGGAGTAAAAGTTGCAGTAAAAGCCAGAGGCAGTATATACAGGGGAGTGTTATTCTAGATAAAAGTAAAAACAGGGCTGGGATTTAGGCAAATGTGGTGTGTTCAATCCGGCTGACAGCCTGATTGAACTGGTTTAATGTGGGTAGGGTTGGAATACCCATAGGTAGGGAGTTCCAGATGGCTACAGTGTATGGGAAGAAGGAGTACTTATAGTAGTCTGTGTTGGCTGAGATAATTCTGTATTGGAGTGGATGTGAGTGTCGTAATGGTCTGGTGTTTTGCGTTAAGTAGTGTTCTGCTGGGATGGCCACAAGATCATTGGTGATCTTGTATAGCATGGATAGCCTGGTATCTATCCGTCTTAATTACAAGCCTTTGTAAAGTATTTGTTACGCTGGATGTGCGCTGGTATGTACGAGTTGCCCAGCGAGCGGCTCTGCGCTGGACAATTTCGAGTTGATAGAGTTTTGTGTGTGGGGGGACCAAACTGAGGAGCAGTACGTACTCTAGTTGTGGTCGTACCAGGGTTTTGTATGCTGTAGACTTAAGTTGTTTTGTTTGCCTGCTTTGAAATCCTGTCTATATGTGTTTTCCAGGACATGTCTGATGTGATGTCTACCCCTAGGTATTTCGCTGAGGGGACAGATTCTAGTGTAGTGTTGTGTAGATTGTATGTTGTGGGAATATGGTGTCTTGACTTTGTGATGTGAATGACTTGGCATTTTGAAAGGTTAGTGAGGTCGTCTTGCAGGGCTTTTGATTGATCTTCAGTGTCTAATGTGATGTATAGGGCTGTGTCATCTGCAAAAAGGCGAACTGTGGAGTGTACATTTTCGGGCAAGTCGTTAATGTATGCTAGGAATAGTATTGGTCCAAGAACAGACCCCTGTGGGACGCCAGACGAGACTGGTATGGCACAAGATGTCTTTCCATTTACAACTACTGATTGAGAGCGATTGTCCAGAAATGATTTTATCCATTTTAATACGTTTCCCCTGATTCCATAGTTATGTAATTTAAATAAGAGTTTTTCGTGACTGACTTTATCGAAAGTTTTGATAAAATCTAAAAGAATCAGGTCTACTTGTTTTTTATTGTGTACAGATTTCAGTAGGTCATGAGTGAGCATCAGTAGTTGTGATGGAGAAAAATATTCCACATCGCCCTTGGTCATGTAAGGTTTTAATCTAAATTGTTAGAATACCTTCAAAATGTTGTATTTCAGCTATTCCCACTTTTGTCCACTCATAAACATCATTATTGAAAAAGATTTACAAAGCATGGTTCTGTCAGTCTGTGTCACTGGATTATTTAGCCATTTTGAGCAGTCAAGGTCATGTAAACACAGACTGGTAGCTGTCAAATTTCCAGAATAGAGCTCATTATACTGGGAGGTCTTATATGAAAAACAATAAAAAACTAACACAGATGTAGATATAAACTCTGTGTTTTTAATATGATTTATTGTTCTGTTGATTATAAAAATGCTCAGAATAATATTCTAAAGTTTGTAAATTGTTATTATCGTGTTGTTGGTATAAATCCTTCCTGTAATGTGCACCATAATGAATATGGTAAAATAGCATGTACCACAAATGAAGTGGGTGGCAGGTGGGAGCACGCGATGGGTAATTTAACGATCAGGGTTCATCCTTACCGCAATCAAGCCCCGTGCAGGCACCGGGGCGGGATCAACTGATCCTGAGAATAGTGCTGCAGTAGCCATTGCTTGTCGTAAAAGGCGACTAAACTGACTTAACGATTGGGTTCATACTTTCCGGAACCCACTATACCGGATTTGGCCCTCATGTACATTTTTGGCTTTCTTGTATGTGAGAGTTGAGTCGGGCTATGCCCCATATATAAAAGTATGATTAGCGCTAATCCTATTACTTTTAGGGGATGGGATAAATGATGCTGGTGTGGCGAGGGCCTGGCACCAGATCAGGTTGTTCTAATTTCAGGACTGAATATATATTTTGATTGTAAATATTGAGTTCTGAAGTTGGGATTTACCCCCCTCGGACAGGTGGATACGGGACACGACCCCGTTGACCCGTCTGCGTGTAGACTCCCTGAGGCTTGTACCTCTATGTCAGAAAAGCGGACGTTAAACCCTATTCACTCACTCACTCACCTTACCGGAATCCCGACTGGAGACCTGGTTTGGCCCTCACATACGTCTTTGGCATTTTGTATGCGACAGTTGAATCTGGTTATACCCCTTATGCGAGTATTACGATATTCGTAAGCCTATTTTAGGGGAAGGGGCCAAGTGACTTGGTGTGGTATGGACCTGGCACCAGGTCAGGTTATTCTAATTTCAGGGCTGAATATATTTGTTCTCGGATGTAAATATTCCGTTCTGATTTTGGGATTTCCCCCCCCCCCCCAATGCAGCAGGTTAAAATGGGATCGAACCCGTTTGCCCGGCCTTACATGACCTTAGCTGTTGATAGGCCGTTAAACACTAATAAACAAACAAAACCACAAATGAAAATTAAACGTGATCTGAAAGCATCTTGCATTATGATTATTAGCCTTGTGATAATATTATTGTCATTTATGACTGGCAAATAAAATGGTGGAAAATTGTTTACTGTACACTCCTCTGATAATTTAGATAACCATGTTTTACTCTGACCCGATGGTTCGCCACACTACAGGATGAGAATAACCCAACAACAAAAATCCAGAGTCTAAGGTCACAGTCTATTTTCTACAAGCGCCTGGATGATACGTTAACAAAATGGACGACATGGAAACAAGCAGGGCTTTTAGATAAATCTGGTTTCACAACACTTTTACGATAAGTTTATTGTTTTAAAAAGTTTTAAATAATTGTCTTTGTATGCTTATAGCTCTAGTAACTGGCCAACGAAGGCTTATTATCCAGAATCTAGGTATATCCACTGTATCATTTAATTTTTCCCGAAATGCATTATTTCATATAGAAGTAAGGACTACATATGTTTGATGATTAAAAGTATGCATAATTATTATGCGTGCTAGATAAGTATACTTTGCAATGTTGGTGAATCTGGATCTGGATCTACACACAAATTAGCAATTGAGAGGATTCAATAATTTCATTGGTTAAGCCACAGTTTTGGTTAAACCCCTTCACCCCTACGTAACTGAAATGGATGTTGATATGTTATCCAATCGTCACAAAATGATTTTCTGACCAATCCATTTATGAAAAGGGGGTGTCTTTGCTCTCAATAATATGAAAATTACTTGCAAAAAGTGCAGTTCCTGATGAGACGGCTTGTCACGAGCCGGCTCATCTGGATCTACACTGTTTGCCAATACCACTATTCAGGCATGTGGTGTTGAGTGGGTTAACCTATGGAAACTATTTGAATATTGCTACAATTATTGATCACTGGTTACTGTCTTGCTATGCCACCGCAACGAAACGATAGTCTTTCTGTTTGTCCATCCGATTGTCAGTAGACAATTTTCCTTGCCCGGCGAACTACTTTTACAATTGTTGGCCAATTCTCTTCATACTCGGTAAACATCGTCAAGTGCAGGAGAGCATAACATAAAAGTTTTCACTGTCCCACCGATCCATCCGCAGTTATGCCCCTTTTTTCACTCTCAAATTTGTTGGTTCTTGTCCGGCGAACTACTTCTACAGGTTTTGGCCGATTCTCTTCATACTCTCTTCATACTCGGTGTACATCCCAACTGTCAAGTGCAGGAGTACGCAACGTGAACATGTTCGCTATCCCACCAGCCATCCGCAGTTATGCACCTTTCCGATAATGAAAATGATTTTATCTCCAATCACTCACTCGATGATTGCTGTTGTATTCATGAATGCTCAACAGCGGTGGCATTTTATTTTACAAACAATTTTCAAGTTAACCCTTAGACCGCTATCCTAATTTTTTGTCGTCTGCTGTTTTATTTTCCATTTTTATCATCAAAAACATGCTTTGACAGCACTTTTGAATAATTTACTACATGTTTTGACAGCACTTCAGAATCATTTCCAATGCACTTCAGAATCATATCCATTGGAAATGATTCTTAAGTGCTTTCAAACCATGTTTTTATTGAGAAATAAGGCAAGATGTAAAAGCAGACGACAATTGTTGTGTGTAGCGGTCTTAGGGTTAATGTATAATATTCCATGAAAATGATTATTAAATAATATAAAAAATGAATGAATGTTTTATTTGGTATTTTTCTTCCATTTACTACATGTAATATGAGGATGTCCATGAAAGAATCTGCATGATATATCACTGGTGTCACCTGTCTCCATGTAGTCCTGTTTATCCATCTTCAAAATGTGTTAAAGTTCAATAAATCCATGCTGGTGGTTGGTTAGGAAAATGCGCAAAGTAAATATCGATATCCCTGGTTTGACCCTCCGGTACATTTTTCGCTTCCTTGTTATTTCAGAGGTGAATCTGGTTATACGAATTATAACAAGAGTTGTCAGAAGACAACGAAGCTCGCCTGTTGGCAGCCTTCATTCAAACTTGTCACAGTTGTATAAAAAACATGAATATTATATAGCTTGACCTTGGGATAAGGGGTGTGCGATAGACCTTGACATTGAGGTTAGTGGTGGAAGGTGGGTCGTGGATTTGATATAGCATGATATAGCATATTAAGATGAATGCATGTATGAAATATCAATGCGCTCCCTGAAAAGAGAAGGAAATCAAAATTTAACCCAGCGTTACGTTTATGAACACACTAAGTTGGTGATTTTCTACAGCATGATAGCTATTCACATGAGGAATGCATGTATAAATGTGCTAAGTTTGTGACCTTGGCCTTGGCGAAAGAGGTGGGGGGGGGGGGGGGGGGGGGGGGGGGGGGGCGGTGGTCATGGATTTGCTGTAGCACAATAGAGTATCATCAGATGAATGCATGTATGAAATATGAAGGTGTTCCCTGTAAAGAAACAGAAGTTATAAAAAGACATTTACCCGAACGTTAAGTTTATGATGTTGATCTTGGGTAAAGGGGTGGGGTGGGTCATGGATTTGCTGTAGCACAATAGAGGATCATCACATGAATGCATGTATGAAATATCAAAGCGTTAACAGTGTAAAGACACAGACATTACACAACATTTACCCCAATGTAAAATTTATGAACATGCTAAGTTTTTGACCTTGGGGTAAGGGTTGGGTGGTGGGTTGTGGATTTGCTACAGCATGATAGAGGGTCATCTGAGGAATGTCTGTATGAAATATCAAGGCGTTCCATCAAAGGAAACAGTTGTTATCAGACATTTACCCCAACGTTAAGTTTATGAATGTGTCAAGTTTGTGACCTTGGGGTAAGGGGTAGACGGTGGGTCATGGACTTGCTACAGCACGATAGAGTATCATCAGATGAATGCATGTATGAAATATCAAGGCGTTCCATAAAAGGAAACAGATGTTATAAAACATTTACCCCAACGTTAAGTTTATGAATGTGCCAAGTTTTTGACCTTGGCCTTGGGGTAAGGGCTTGTTGGTGGGTCATGGATTTGCTACAGCAAGATAGAGGGTCATCTGAGAAATGCATGTATGAAATAACAAGGTGTTCCATGAAAGGAAACAGAAGTTATAAGACATTTACCCAACGTTAAGTTTATGAATGTGCCAAGTTTGTGACCTTGACCTTGGGGTAAGGGCTGGGTGGTGGGTCATTTATTTGCTACAGCATGATAGAGGGTCATCTGCGGAATGCATGTATCAAATAACAAGGTGTTCCATGAAAGGAAACAGAAGTTATAAGACATTTACCCAACGTTAAGTTTATGAATGTGCCAAGTCTGTGACCTTGACCTTGGGGTAAGGGCTGGGTGGTGGGTCATGGATTTGCTACAGCATGATAGAGGGTCATCTGAGGAATGCATGTACGAAATAACAAGGTGTTCCACGAAAGGAAGCAGAAGTTATAAAACATTTACCCAATGTTAAGTTTATGAATGTGCCAAGTTTGTGACCTTGACCTTGGGTTAAGGGCTATGTGGTGGGTCACGGATTTGCTACAGCATGATAGAGGGTCATCTGAGGAATGCATGTATGAAATAACAAGGTGTTCCATGAAAGGAAACAGAAGTTATAAGACATTTACCCAACGTTAAGTTTGTGGACGACGCTGACGCCGACGCCGACCGACGACGCCGGGGGTATGCCATAAGCTCTTATGCATTTCGTGCAGGCGAGCTAAAAATAGAAAGATTAGTACTAATCATATTACTTTTGAGAGTGTGGGGTGGGGAGTAAGTGACTGATGTGGTAAGGACCGAGCTGAATCTATATATTTGTTTCTGTTTTCAGTTGAGATTTGTGGGTGGTTGGTTGGGAGCATGCAAAGGGTCCATTTAACAGTGGGGTTATATCATCCCGACATCCCTGGTTGGACCCTCAGGTACATGTTTGGCTTACTGTTACGTGACAGTTGAATCCGTTGTAAAAGTAATACAATTATTAATAATTTGTTTTGGGGAGTGGGTCTAAGTGACCGGTGTGGTGAGGACCTGACACCAGGTCGGGTTATTCTTATGTCAGGGCTGAATATATAAGTGAGCTATTATTACCGCTTTTCGTCCGTCGTCCGTCCACAATTTCAAACATATTCTTCTCCCGAACCGCTGGGGTAATGTTGGTCAAACTTCACATGGATGATATATGGGTGGGTCACGTCAGATTTGTAAAATTGGAGGTCGTCGCATAATCGAAGATGTCCGTGGAAAAGTAGGTCAAATTCTTAAAAAATCTTATTCTCACGAACCGCCAGGCGAAACTTGGCAGGAATGATCGATAGTCAATGCTGTTTCAGATTTGTTAAAAAGGTAGCCCCGGGGCAAAAAATGGGTAGGGCCGGAGAGGTCAACTAGGTGTCAAATTTTACATTAGACCGAATATGGTCCTGTCGTATATCAAATCAAGGTATCGACACAACGATCACTCTGGAGTTTTTATTTTTTCGAAATCGGATGATTACGTCATCCAAGATGGCCACCGGAAGGTCATCCTTTTATTAGAGATTTATAACGTCTTCTCGTGAACCACCGGGCCAATGTTGGTCAAACTTCACAGGGATGATCTATGGGTGTTATGTCAGATTTGGCCGTTTGGAGATCGTCGCCTAATCCAACATGGGCGCCGTGAAAAAGTGGGGCAAATTATTAAAATATCTTCTCCCGAACTGCCAGAGTGCAACGAAACTTGACGGGAATGATCAACAGTTAATGCTCTTTCAGATTTGTAAAAATGGTGACCCAGTGGTCAAAAATGGGCGGGGGTCCACGATGGGTCAGATTTCACATCTGACCGAATATGGTCAGGTAATATATCAAATAGTAGACATGGTAGATATTGAGGAGACGACCACTCTGGATCATTATTTGTCAATCTCGGATGATTAGGTCAGCCACAATGTCATCCTTTAATTATGCAGTTCAAACGATTTCTTCTCATGCTTCTCGTGAACCGCTTTGCCAATGTTTGTCAAACTTCACAGGGTTGATATATGGGTGGGGACATGTCATATTGCCGCATGTCAAAGATGGTCGCCATGGGAACATGTCAGATTTCAAACTTGACAGCAATGGTCGATAATCGATGCTGTTTCAGATTTGTTAAAAGGATGACGGGATCAAAAATTTCGTAGAAATAATGAAAGCATAAGCATGATAAGGTTCTCTTAGATTTTCTTGTATGTATATCATGACCAGGTGAGCGATATATGCCCTCTTGTTTCTGTAAATAGTCAGTTCTGATTTTGGAATTTACCCCCCCCCCCCCCCCCCCACCCCAATCATAACAGGTAACATAATTATGGGATTCACCTACATTGACCCGGCCTACAATTACCTTAGCTGTTGACAGGCCGTTAACTACAATTAAAAAAAATCAAATCGATAAATCCAGTTGTCTCTTATTGGCTATTGGCACGTGACAGTTTTGTTTCTGGGAGTTAAAGATCTATACTTGCCACGTTTCCCCAGCATTGCCCACCTTGATATACAACCCTCTTAGCATGTTGCATTAATGCAGCTTTAGTTGGTTGAATTATTTCCATGGTCCTACCCTTTTTGGTGAACAGTTATTAGCGCGTGTACATTGTACATGTACATTATAACTACTTAAGCGCAATATAATCATTTTGTCTAGGTTCCAATTGTATCTGCCACATGTTTACTATAGAATGTACTGCTACACATTGATATTACTGAAGCTGAAGGTAAGGACCCATGTGGTTATATCTTTCAAACATTATTGACATACATGTACATGATGAATTTTGTTAGCTGGGTGTTTGAAAAAAGATTCTGGCTATTGGATTGGCGAAAGCCGGGCGGTGGAGGCGGGTGGCCTCCACAATGATAAGATTTCATGTTTAGGGCAATGTCTCGGTTATTGTACCACCTGGAACCACCATACTTGCACAACTTTATAACCAACGGGTGCCCACAGCATACCACTATATGTGACCTTTTGTGACCTTCACATATTTTTTCCGCGTAATCGACTTTTTCGTTGTTAAGTTTTCGCATTTAAATCTGTTTATCACTTACTATGCCGTTGGTGGTTGGTCAGGGGAACGCGGCGGCGCAAATTAACGGTAGAGCTTCCTACTAATAGGAATCACGATTTTCCTGGATTGGCCCTCATGTACGTTTTTATCTTTGGCTCTTTTGTTACCCGTGAGTTAAATTGGGTTATTGCCCATTATAAAAGTAGTAAGATTATTACTGATTATACTGCTTTTGGGAGGGGGCTAAGTGATTCTGGTGTGGCGAGGACCTGGCATCAGATCAGGATTATTCTGATTTCTGAGTATATAGTTTTTTTATTTTAAATATTCAGTTCTGATTATGGGATCCCCCCCATTTGTACAGGTAATATATGGATTTAGTACCAAACCCATTGACCCGGCCTTAAATGACCTTAGCTGTTGATAGGCCGTTAAACCCCATCAAACAAACAAAAGTTACTATACCACCTAGAACCACCATACTTGCACAGCTTCATAACAAACGGGTGCCCACCACATACTATAGTACCACTATCCAACATGTGACTTTTTTGTTTACCTTGACCTACTTTTTCCACATAATTATACCCCCGCAACGAGTTATGGGGGTATACTGGAGTCAGGTTGTCCGTCCGTTCGTCCGTCCGTGCGTGCGTCCGTCCGTCCGTCCGTCCGTCCGGGCCAACGTCCGGGGGTTTGAGAGCTTAGGGGCGTGGTTAGGAACAAAAGACTACTTTGTAATATTCCGTAAGCTCTTAAACTCTATTGTTGTTTAGGGGCTTTTTCTTTGTTCTTTGTTCTTCAAACAATGGAAATACCCCATAAACCCAAAATGTTGGAACGTCCGTCCGTCCGTCCGTCCGTCCGTCCGTCACTAAACTTAACATCAGAGAAATATTGTTATCACTTCTATTTCCTTCATCTAAATGCTTGATATTTCACACATGCATTCCTGTAAGGCTCTACTACCATGCTGTGCCATATCCACGACCGTCCAACCCCCGCTGATCCCAAGGTCAAGGTAAAATACTTAGTCTCTTTACAAAACATAACATCTGAGAAATATTGTTATTACTTCTATTTCCTTCATCCAAAATGTTTAATATTTCACACATTCATTCATGTAAGGCTCTACTACCATGTGCCAAATCCACGACCGTCCAACCCCCGCTGATCCCAAGGTCGAGGTGAAATACTAAGTCTCTTTACAAATCTTAACATCAGAGAAATATTGTTATAACTTATATTTCCTTCATCCAAAATGCTTAATATTTCACACATGCATTCCTGTAAGGCTCTACTACCATGCTGTGTCAAATCAACGACTGGCCAACCCCCGCTGATCCCAAGATTCAAGGTCAAATACTTAGTATCTTTACAAAACTTAACATCACAGAAATATGTTATAACTTCTATTTCCTTCATATCTAAAATGCTTAATATTTTACACATGGATTGCTGTAAGGCTCTACTACCATGCTGTGCCAAATCCACGACCATCCAACCCACCCCACCCCGCTGATCCCAGGGTCAAGGTCAAATACTTGGTCTCTTTACAAAACTTAACATCAGAAAAATAAGTTATAACTTCTATTTCCTTCATTGAAAATTATTAATATTTCACACATGCGTTCCTCTAAGGTTGTACTATCATGCTGTGACAAATCTATCTACGACCGTCCAACCCCCGCTGATCTCAAGGTCAAGGTGACATAGTTAGTCTCTTTACGAAACTTAACATCAGAAAAATATGTTATAACTTCTATTTCTTTCATCGAAAATTCTTAATATTTCATGCATGCATTCCTCAAAGGCTCTACTATCATGCTGTGATAAATCCCCGCTAATCTCGAGGTCAATGTCAGATACTTAGTCTCTTTAGAAAACTTAACATCAGATGAATCGGTTATAACTTCTATTTCCTTGCTCGGATCTGCTTCACATTTGACACACGCATTGCTCCAATGGACCTCTACCACCCTGTGACAAATTCATGTTCGTGCCGCCCACGCTATACCCAGAGTAAAAGTCACAAGCCCACACACTTGGAATTTATTTTACATATGAAAGGGTACCTAGGCCCCCGCGGGGGTATTCCGTAAGCCTCGCTTACTCACCCAATCTAGTTGACTTAGCAATTACCAACATTAAGTTTTCGCGTTAAGATCCGTTTCTCACTGACTGTAAAACTACATGCAGCAACACCATCCTTGCACAGCTTCATTACCAACGGGTGTCCACCACATACCATGCACTATCCATCATGTTACATTGACCTATTTTTCCGCGTAGTCGACGTTGTCGACTTTTTACCTTTACCTATGTATTAAGCGTATTCTACTTAGCCGTATTCAATGTTAAATTGGACAACATTCCTCAGACAGCACAGATATTCACTCGTATCTTGTAATAATACATGTATGCCAGTTTACAACTGCATGTAGGTTTTCTCACACACTGGCTTCTTTTGCTATCTTAAGCCACTGACGGTTTTCACTTTCAATCGTGGTCATAATTATATCGTATCCAATAGTCTTTGCCTTGAAGAAAACCCGGTCTTCGTGGCTTTGCCTCGTCTCTTATTCTTTATAAATTTGAACAAAATGGTGCCTTATTAACCTCCATTGAAATACTTCATCATTCCGCACTATCAATAACAAATGAAATGGCGGAATATATAGTTATTATAAAACCCAGAAACTGTGGGGTGCTAACTTACACATATTTAGTGACATAAAAATTAATAAGAAAGGTGCACTGGTTCTTTTTAAATAACACACTACTAAGTACAACTGATCATACCTAGGATATCTTAGGTTAATCTTATGGACGCTGACATCTCTAGCTGCCACTGTATCCACGGCTAATTGTTCATCTCTTCTATTATCACCATTTGTATCCCGGTTCCGGTACTTAACTCTTGTGTGTGGTCAAATTTTAATTCCTCTTTCTCCCAAGTTTGTCCTGTCGCGATTCGAATTACCTTACATCCTTCGATTCGACTACCTTTTCTGGTAGGCTATTCCATGTATCGACCACTCGGTTTGTGAAATATGACTTACACATATTTAGACGACTCCTATTCTTTTTCAGTTTGTCCTTATGTCCTCTTGTTTTTGAATTTTCATCAATTTCGAACATATAGGTTGTGACATCCTTGTCATATATTCATGTTAGTATTTTGAATGTCTCTATCATATCACCTATTAAGTGTCGGCATTTTTAATTTCCTAAGTATGTCAGGGTATTTCAACTTTGCTAGGGTAGGCACTTGTTTTGTTGCATGTCCTTGCACATTTTCTGTCGACTCTATGTCCTTTTTCAAACATGGGTTCCACACCGCTCCAGCATATTCCAGATGGGGTCTTACAAGGGCTTGAAACAGGTATTTGAAGCTTATTTCATCTAGGTAAGTGTAATTCCTCCGAATAAGCTCTCTAATGTTATTTGCTTTCTTTACTCGTTGCTGGATATGTCGTGCAAAGTTCAGTTTAGTGTCGATAAAGACGCCTTGTGAAACATCTAATACTAGTGGTTGTCCCTTATAATCATAAATATGGCATTGCCGATTGATTTCTTATTTTTTGTTGGCGATCTTCACTACCTTACATTTGTTGGAATGAAGTTTCAAGAGCCATTTGTTTGACAAGTTATATAATTTGTCGAGGTCACTTTGCAGTGTTTTGATATCATCTTTTGATTGTATTAGGCCTACTCTGTATACCTTTGTGTCGTCCGCGAACAACTATGCAGTGGACTCTATGCATTCTGGCATGTCATTTATGTACACCGCAAATACTATTGGTCCCAGAACATTGCCCTGTGTTATACTGCTTGTCACTGGGTTGATGTTTAATGTTTGCCCGTTCACAATAACTTGTTGGTTTCTATCTTTAAGAAAGTCCTAGACATATCTCACTAGTTGGTTGCTGATTTGATACGATCGTAATGTACTTAATAGTCTCAGGTGGGGTACTTTGTCAAACGCTTTCATGAAATCCACCATGGACGATACATTCATCTGCATCCCAGACTCCATGTATATACTGCACCTATAGAGCCTCCATTTTCCAATATGACTGTCCAGTCATCAAGCACTTTAAAGAGTTGCAATGTTGTTGATCTCCCCTGATAGAAACCCAAATGGTCGTTTGCTGAATAACATATTTATGCCCCCGCCACCGAATGGTGAGGGGGGCATATAGCGTTACCGGCGTCCGTACGTACGTAACATACGTACTAACGTACGTCCGTACGTCCGTACGTACGTCCCGAAACCTTAACGCTCGGGTAAATGACTTATAATTTATGTTTCCTTGCTCGGATCTGCTTGACATTTCACACACGCATTGCTCCAATGGTCCTCTACCGCCCTGTGACAAATCCACATTCGTCCCGCCCCCGCTAAGCCCATGGTAAAGGTCACAGACTTGATGCGTTCGAAACCTTAACGCTCGGGTAAATGTCTTATAATGTCTGTTTCCTTGCTCGGATCTGCTTCATATTTCACACACGCATTGCTCCAATGGTCCTCTGCCACCCTGTGACAAATCCACATTCGTTCCGCTCCCGCTAAGCCCATGGTAAAGGTCACATACTTGGTGCGTTCGAAACCTTAACGCTCGAGTAAATGCCTTATAATTTCTGTTTCCTTGCTTGGATCTGCTTGACATTTCACACACGCATTGCTCCAATGGTCCTCTGCCACCCTGTGACAAATCCACATTCGTCCAGCCCCCGCTAAGCCCATGGTCAAGGTCACGGACTTGGTGCGTTCGAAACCTTAACGCTCGGGTAAATGCCTTATAATTTCTGTTTCCTTGCTCGGATCTGCTTCACATTTCACACACGCATTGCTCCAATGGTCCTCTGCCACCCTGTGACAAATCCACATTCGTCCCGCCCCCGCTAAGCCCATGGTAAAGGTCACAGACTTGGTGCGTTCGAAACCTTAACGCTCGGGTAAATGCCTTATAATTTCTGTTTCCTTGCTCGGATCTGCTGCACATTTCACACACGCATTACTTACTACAGTGGTCCTCTGCCACCCTGTGACAAAGCCACATTCGTCCCGCCCTCGCTAAGCCCATGGTCAAGGTCACAGACTCGGTGCGTTCGAAACCTTAACGCTCGGGTAAATACCTTATAATTTCTGTTTCCTTTCTCGGATCTACTTCACATTTCACACACGCATTGCTCCAATGGTCCTCTGCCACCCTGTGACAAATCCAAATTCGTCCCGCCCCCGCTAAGCCCATGGTGAAGGTCACAGACTTGGTGCGTTCGAAACCTTAACGCTCGGGTAAATGCCTAATCATTGTTGTTTCCTTGCTCGGATCTGCTTCACATTTCACACACGCATTGCTCCAATGGTCCTCTGCCACCCTGTGACAAATCAAAATTCGTCCCGCCCCCGCTAAGCCCATGGTCACAGACTTGGTGCGTTCGAAACCTTAACGCTCGGGTAAATGCCTTATAATTTCTATTTCCTTGCTCGGATCTGTTTCACATTTCACACACGCATTGCTCCAATGGTCCTCTGTCACCCTGTGACAAAACCACATTCGTCCCGCCCCCGGTAAGCACAGGGTCAAGGTCACAGACTGGGTGCGTTCGAAACCTTAACGCTCGGGTAAATGGCTTATAATGTCTGTGTCCTTGCTCGGATCTGCTTCACATTTCACACACGCATTGCTCCAATAGTCCTCTGCCACCCTGTGACAAATCCACATTCGTCCCGCCACCGCTAAGCCCAGGGTCAAGGTCACAGACTTGTCCCGCCCCCGCTAAGCCCAGTGTCAAGGTCACAGACTTGGTGCGTTCGAAACCTTAACGCTCGGGTAAATGGCTTATAATTTATGTTTCCTTGCTCGGATCTGCTTCACATTTCACACACGCATTGCTCCAATGGTCCTCTGCCACCCTGTGACAATTCCACAATCGTCCCGCCACCGCTAAGTCCAGGGTCAATGTCACAGACTTGGTGCGGTCGAAACCTTAACGCACTGGTAAATGGCTTATAATTTATGTTTCCTTGCTCGGATCTGCTTCACATTTCACACACGCATTGCTCCAATGGTCCTCTGCCACCCTGTGACAATTCCACAATCGTCCCGCCACCGCTAAGTCCAGGGTCAAGGTCACAGACTTGGTGCGGTCGAAACCTTAACGCACTGGTAAATGGCTTATAATTTATGTTCCCTTGCTCGGATCTGCTTCACATTTCACACACGCATTGCTCCAATGGTCCTCTGCCATCCTGTCACAAATCCACGTTCAAATGTGCCTTGTTTTCTTTGGCTGCCAACGGCGGCATTCGTGTGCCGTGAGGCCACATTTCTAGTTTTACTTATGTGCTCTACTATTTCTTACTATGTTTTCCATCATGTTAAACAATATATTTGCTTCCACATTAACAAAATGATATATTGTTGCAGCCCAGTTGGACATGTCAGTATGTTGGTTGTGCAAACATAGCAAACTTCATTAGATTGTCAGATTATTATATTTACAGGTCAACTGGTGTACAAGTGACAAGTTCTGTCTGTCGAGACATTGAACCTAAGAGTCAGCGGCTGGAATCCACGACTGTAAAACAACAACAACAACAACAATGGCGGCAAAATCCAAAGTGAAAGTTCGTCCACCGAATGTTTTATCATATTCATTTATATTTTTCTCGTTTGCATCAATATGCGCGACTATTTACTATATCGGATGTAAAATAAGTAAGCCGTGTGTTGTTGTCATTTGTTTGTGAATGTCAGCTTGTGAATTAAATACATATTACGTTTGATGCGTTTTGCAAAGAGGAAGTTGAAAGTTCGAGAAAAGTGTTGCAAATAACGTTAAGACAAATCCAAAAGAGTTTTGGGGATATATAAGACAGAAGACTAAATCTAGAGTTGGTGTATCTGATCTAAACAATGAAAATGACATTTTGATTCAAGATGATGAAAGTAAAGCAAACGTATTAAACAATTTTTTTGCATCAGTCTTTGTGCAGGAGCCGCCAGGCCCTCTTCCTATTTTTGATCTACGTTATCATGGGACACCGGTATCAACTTTGACAGTTTCAACGGATGAAGTTTTTAAACTTATGCATTCTCTTAACATATCCAAATCTATGGGTCCTGATAATTGCCACCCAAGACTTTTAAAAGAAAATGCAGGAATACTGAGGGGTGGCACGATTTACCCAAATCTACCCAAATCTTACCCAAATCTTCATGTAATTACTATATGTGTTAATAAATACAGCTATATACATCATAATAACGATGTTTGTAGTGTACATACATAATATCTGTCATTAATTTGCTCGTACCATGGCCCATTTTAATGATTTGGTGCAAACTTGAAATATTTCGAAACAAAGGGAGATTACCGTAATTTCCTATTACTAAGAATCCAAGAAAGATAATCCACTTTAAAATGGCTAAATGGGAAGGATTATTTTCTATTTAAATAACATTAAATACAAATTAAGCAGAACCTCTCTAATGTTGACATCCTTGGCGACAGTGTGTGTTTTTATAATAATATGTGTGTACAGAATTTCCATCGAATTTTGTATCAGGAAAACACTGCATTATTCGGTTATTTAACATGCATATTTGAAGCTGTGACGGGAGAAATGGAGTTTATGGGATTCGTGACCATTGTAGACCAGATGAAATAGCACACTCCTGTAGCCAGATTATAAATTATATTGCTTGTTAGAATCATGAAGGGCGTTTCATTGGTGGAATGGTGAACAATGCAGATCCTGATCGGACTGTGAGGATGTACAGGCTGATCTGGAGCCACACTGGTCGCAAAACCTCATAAGCCCCATTTCTCCAGTCATAGCCACATGCATGTTTTACTTACCAGTAATGCTGGTATAATTTATTCCAGAATAATGCTGGTGGTGGAAGTTCTAGTGATGTTCCTGCCAGATGTCATTATTCTGTTGTTCCCGAGGACTCCATACATGTCATTCCAATATTAAACATGACATCATCATGTTCAAGTTCAGTGTTTGTCCCATTTGTATGTCCCATATGTACGACATTAATATTCAACTGACATAAAACCCATATCAATCAGTCAATTACTCAATTGTTTGTTTCAATCAATCAAGTCAATTACTCAATTGTATGTTTCCATTCTTGCCTATGTACGACCATAATATTGAACTGACATAAAACCCATATCAATCAATCAGTCAATTACTCAATTGTTTGTATCAATCAATCAATTACTCAATTGTTTGTATCAATCAATAAAACCCATATCAATCAATCAATGTGAATTATGGGTATTGAGACCACTGTATATAACAGGAGATAAACAGTGGTAGCAAAACCCATAAACCCCATTTCTCAAGGCACATGTACGCAACATAATTATACTTGGATAAATTGTGATAAATAACAGAACAATGTTCGGGGAGCATTTGTATTCTTTTCTAAATCATCATCATAATAAATACATGTTTACACTTTGCATTAGTATGTAGTAACATCCAACAGTTAAATGAGCACGTGTGTACACATACATTGTCCCATAGGTAACGTCTATCGATGCTCATTGGTCCGTTCCGCTTTCTGTCGTCTTCGTTGTCCAGGTTTTTTTCCAACAGTGTAGACCGGATAAAACGGTGTATACCGTGATTAAACCGGAAAAAGCAACATTCAACAATTATTTATAACGGCGAACAGTGTAGACCGGAGAAAACGGTGTATACCGTGATTAAAAGAAAACGGTGTATACCGTGATTAAACCGGAAATAGCAACATTCAACAATTATTTATAACGGCGAACAGTGTAGACCGGAGAAAACGGTGTATACCGTGATTAAACCGGAAATAGCAACATTCAACAATTATTTATAACGGCGAACAGTGTAGACCGGAGAAAACGGTGTATACCGTGATTAAACCGGAAATAGCAACATTCAACAATTATTTATAACGGCGAACAGTGTAGACCGGAGAAAACGGAGTATACCGTGATTACACCGGAAATAGCAACATTCAACAATTATTTATAACGGCGAACATTGTAGACCGGATAAAACGGTGTATACCGTGATTAAACCGGAAATAGCAACATTCAACAATTAGTTATAACGGCGAACATTCATCATTTATTTTAACAAATATTTCAAACGGCAAACAAAATGTAGACCTGTTTGAAATAAACACAACATAAACTGACCAGTTAACTAAGTATTGATGACTCGTGTCGCGCGTAGCGCAGCAAATACACAATGTGTTAATCTCGCAACCGATACATGTGGAAACTGTATAGTTGAGTACGCGTTGTTGAAACCAGCATAGCAGCAAAGAAAATAACATAATGCAAAATACTTACTTGCCCCAACCGATGTGCACCCAGCAGGTAATCAAACTCGGTACCGTCTACAGTCCGATAAGATCGACACACATGGTCGCCGTCCACGTTTGCCCAGTTTTCCAATCCGTCGCATGTCGAGTGGAACCACAGTTTACAATGTCCACACATTAAACAGTCACTCATACAATTACGTCGACATACCCCGCATGGGTATCTGCCGCTCCTCTGGCGGGTAGCCATACTTATATTATAATATTACTATTGTGATTTTCTCTAAGAAAGGGAAAACTATATTTTATTTGATACAATGTTATGTTATTCCTGTATTATTTTTGCTTAATTCTTCATGTTCTTTCGGATTATATCTAAAACTATTACTAAACAATATTAATCCGTAGTTGGTATTTAGTAGTATAAATTAAAATTAAATTAGTAATTTCAATAGCTTTAATTTGGAGTTTTGTGATCAAATAGCAAACTATATATACTATTTGATCGAAATTAAACTGTGCGCTCGATGCACGGCCTGAATCCGCACTGATATAAAGATACTATTTGCGAGCCAAGCCTCATCTACACTGGTCACAAAGCACATAAACTCCATTTCTTCAGTCACAGTCTATAAGCAATGATACATTGAAAGTTAGACAACTGACACATAATTAATGCGGCACGATCACGGTAGTCTCCCTTTCTAATAATACTATATCGGTCGCTTTACCGCGGAAATATGTGATTTCTTCTTCGTTTTTTCTTCTAAAACTTCATATCATATGACATACTAACGATATATGGTAGAAATAGTATATAATATAATAATAAAAGTTGTTTTTAATGAAGATTTGGGTAAGATTTGGGTAGATTTGGGTAAATCGTGCTGCCGATACTGAGTGAGCCATTACAGAAGATATTTAATAAAACATTTGAAGAAGGAGTACTTCCAGCTATTTGGAAAGAAGCACGTGTTTCTGCACTTTTTAAAAATAAAGGGGACAAATCAGAAGCAACAAATTACAGACCGGTATCGTTAACATGTCTTCCCTGTCGTATGTGTGAACAAACAGTCCGTAGAGTTATAATGGACCATATGTATGATATGACAGTTAACAACCTATTTAATGATGCTCAGTTTGGTTTTCGTGAGAAAAGAAGCTGTATACTTCAGTTAATTGATGTATTAGATGACTGGACAAATTCATATGATAAAGGACTGCAAATTGATGCAATATATCTTGACTTGAAAAAAGCTTTTGACTCTGTTCCACATAGAAGATTATTACTTGAAATGAAGAGTTATGGATTTGAAGGTGAAGTTTTGAAATGGGTAGAAGATTTCCTTGATGAAAGAAGACAAAGAGTCATGTTAAATGGAAAGAGCTCTGAATGGAAGAATGTAACCTCAGGGATCCCTCAAGGATCAGTTCTTGGACCAGTTTTATTATACCCACTTTTTTGGGAAAAAATGGGTATATTGTTTTCGTCACGAGTGTCCGTCCGTCCGTCACGTTTCTTGTAACTCGAAAAACTTTTTCACCTTCATACCTACGCACCTGATATTTGGTATGTAGCTTCGTTATCATATGCACATGCGCAAAGTGAATTCGGATTTTTGATCCAACCCTCCATCATCGATTATCTCCCCCTTTCGGACTCAGAATTTCCCTATTTTTCATTGTAAGTCGAAAAACTTTCTCACCTTAATACCTACATTTCTGATATTTGATATGTAGCTTCGTTATGATGCGCAAAGTGAATTTGGATTTTTTATCCGACCTTCCATCATGGATTATCTCCCCCTTTCGGACTTAGAATTTCACTATTTTTCCTCGTAGGTCGAAAACCTTTTTCACCTTAATACCTACGCGTCTGATATTTGGTTCGTAGCTTCATTATACCCACTTTTTTTGTAAAAAAAAATGGGTATATTGTTTTCGTCACGGGTGTCCGTCCGTCCGTCACGTTTCTTGTAACTCGAAAAACTTTTTCATCTTCATACCTACGCGCCTCATATTTGCTATGTAGCTTCGTTATCATGTGCAGATGCGCAAAGTGAATTCGGATTTTTGATCCGACCCTCCATTATGGATTATCTCCCCCTTTCGGACTCAGAATTTCCCATTTTTTCCTTGTAACTCGAAAAACTTTTTCACCTTCATACCTACGCGCCTCATATTTGCTATGTAGCTTCGTTATCATGTGCAGATGCGCAAAGTGAATTCTGATTTTTCATCCGACCCTCCATCATGGATTATCTCCCCCTTTCGGACTCAGAATTTCCCATTTTTTCCTTGTAACTCGAAAAACATTTTCACCTTCATACCTACGCGCCTCATATTTGCTATGTAGCTTCGTTATCATGTGCAGATGCGCAAAGTGAATTCGGATTTTTCATCCGACCCTCCATCATGGATTATCTCCCCCTTTCGGACTTAGAATTTCCCATTTTTTCCTTGTAACTCGAAAAACTTTTTCACCTTCATACTTACGCGCCTCATATTTGCTATGTAGCTTCGTTATCATGTGCAGATGCGCAAAGTGAATTCGGATTTTTGATCCGACCCTCCATTATGGATTATCTCCCCCTTTCGGGCTCAGAATTTCCCATTTTTTCCTTGTAACTCGAAAAACTTTTTCAACTTCATACCTACGCGCCTCATATTTGCTATGTAGCTTCGTTATCATGTGCAGATGCGCAAAGTGAATTCGGATTTTTCATCCGACCCTCCATCATGGATTATCTCCCCCTTTCGGACTCTGAATTTCCAATTTTTTCCTTGTAACTCGAAAAAATTGTTCATCTTCATACCTATGCGCCTGATATTTAGTATGTACCTTCGTTATCATGTGCAGATGCGCAAAGTGAATTCCCATTTTTGATCCGACCCTCCATCATCGATTACCTCCCCCTTTCCCACTCACAATTTCCCATTTTTTCCTTGTAACTCGAAAAACTTTTTCACCTTCATACATACGCGCCTCATATTTGCTATGTAGCTTCGTTATCATGTGCACATGCGCAAAGTGAATTCGGATTTTTTATCCGACCCTCCATCATGGATTACCTCCCCCTTTCGGACTTAGCATTTGGGGAAAGTGGGTATATTGCGATGGCGCGCCATCGACTTTTTCTAGTTTTGATGTGCTGATGCGCAAAGTGAATTCGGATTTTTCATCCGACCCTCCATCATGGATTACCTCCCCCTTTCGGACTTAACATTTGGGGAAAGTGGGTATATTGCGATGGCACGCCATCGACTTTTTCTAGTTCATTATTTATATGAATGATATGCCAGAAAAACTTATTAAGACATGTAAACTATTTGCAGACGATAGTAAGATTTACACTGAAGTTAAAACTTCAAATGATCAAGAACACTTACAACAGGACCTACTAGTATTGTGTGATTGGAGCAAAGAATGGCTGATGGAGTTTAATGTATCGAAATGTAAATACATACAGTTTGGAAATGTCACCAAGGAATTTGATTATAACATAAAAGACAACCAGGACTTGTTGAAACCATTACCAAGAGACATTGAAGAAAAGGACCTCGGAATCACTTTTAACAGTAACCTCAAGTTTGATAAACACATTACCACTATAGTAAATAGAGCGAATAGATTATTTATAGGGTTGATTAAGCGTAGTTTTACCCATATGGATTCTGAGCTGTTTCTGTGCCTATATAAAAGTTTAGTGCGGTCAGTTCTGGACTATGGATCTCCAGTGTGGAATCCATCTACAAAGACAAATAGGCAACTTCTAGAGAACGTCCAACGCAGAGGCACAAGAATGGTACCCAAGCTCCGAGGAATGACTTACACACAAAGACTTGAGAAATTAAATCTCCCATCACTATTCCATCGGAGACGTTAAGATTTAATACAAATATATAAAATGATAAATGGTTTAGAACTAATAGACACAGCAAAATTCTTCACGTTTAACGAGAACATTACTCGAGGGCACATATTCAAACTACATAAAGTAAGGTGCAATAAATCCATGTGATTGAACTCCTTTCCACATCGTTGTATCGAGGACTGGAACAACTTAACGGAAGATATTGTGAGCAGCGAAACACTAAATAGCTTCAAAGCAAACTCGATAAATCATGGATAACATCTAGATTTGACATTCATCAAGTATATTAATAAGCAACTGGAACGGACATAAAGTAAACCCCATCTAGGAAGAGTAGACAAGCCTCTGGGGCTTACACAACTCGGCAAGAACCTGTATGAACCTGTATGTATGATGCACAGTGCCACAGACAAATCTGAATAGTACCCCACCCACTAGTTGCAGCCTGTAACCCTCACGTACCAGTTACAACTTTCAGTTCCTCCCATAGCATTCCCATGCAGTGTAGTGAATCACATCTGATTCGCACTTCGTGGGTAGCAGGTGGGAGCACGCGATGGGTAATTTAACGATCGGGGTTCATCCTTACCGGAATCCTGACTGGAGACCTGGTTTGGCCCTCACATACGTCTTTGGCATTTTGTATGTGACAGTTGAATCTGGTTATACCCCTTATAAGAGTAATCCTACCGGTATTACTTTTAAATAGGCGAAGGGGCCAAGTGACTTTGGTGCGGTATGAACCCGGCACCAGGTCAGGTTATTCTAATTTCAGGGCTGAATATGTTGTATCTCGATGTAAATATTCCGTTCTGATTTTGGGATTTTCCCCCCAATGCAGCAGGTTAAAACTGGATCGAACCTGTTTGCTCGGCCTTACATGACCTTAGCTGTTGATAGGCCGTTAAACACCAATAAACAAACAAACTGATTCGCACTTCAAATGTTAATTATGAGCAATTTTGTGTATTTTTGATATGAAGTAAATGTCGATATTAAAGGTACATCACTACTAGACATAGCACTATGGCTTTACTACCGTTACAAAGTAAATAATAAATGATAAAAGTCAGATAATGAAAAATAGAAGTTAAACATGATATAGAGACATGGCATGTTAGTCTACCCACCCACTAGTTGCAGCCTGTAATCCTCACGTACCGTACGTACCAGTAGCCTATTTCACCAACATTGCAAAGTATACTTTAGTAGCAAAGTATACTTTGAGGGAGACATTTTCAATTTTATGATAAATTTATTAATTTTTATTATACTGAATTTATTACATTATCACAGCCAATTTGGCTGTGATAATGTAATAAATTCAGTATAATAATTTTGCATACTTTTAGTCATGAAATATATGCATTTGTTAGTTCTATATGAAATAATGCATTTCAGGAAAAATAAATGATTACTCCCTCAAAGTATACTTTGCTAGTAAAGTATACTTTGCAATGTTGATGAAATAGGCTACTGAGTTACAACTTTCAGTTCCTCCCATAGCATTCCCATGCAGTGTAGCGAATCGGATCTGATTCGCACTTCAAATGTTAATTATGAGAAATTTTGTGTATTTTTTATATGAAGTAAATGTCAGTATTAAAGGTACATATACATCACTACATGCCCACTCAGTAGGCACAAACTGTTCTTTATTATTTATATCAGAGACATCATCTGAAACATTTCCTGGTGAATTAATGTTTATTTTACCAGGAATGTGTCACAGATAAGGAATTAGCAATTGGGTATTTCAAAATTTTAGTTGTGTAAAATAAAATCACACTAAATGTGTTTTCATTGAAAAATATGCTAGTTTTGTCTGTTTATTGTTTTTCTTTTCTGCAGAATGATAAAGTTACCACAATAATTATTGTTCTCATTGCTTTTTGATACTCGCTACTTTGGATTTAAATTATTTTTTTTTGCAATTTTAATTGGGTATTTACGCAAATACGCAGCTTATCTGGAGCTCTGGTTTCAGATGATGTCTCTGATATAAAGAACAGTTTGTGCCTTTTTCTTTTCTTTAGCTTATATTTAACGGCGGCACTGGCTCTAGGACCTTGCATGCCGTCTCCCAAGAATGGGAGAAAGAACTGAGGTAGAGATTTTTGAGAGAAGCCGGTAATTTGTATTTACAGAGCAACTACGAATTATCGGTACCCATTTACAGCTGGGTGAACTGGAGCAGTGTGGATAAAATGTCTTGCTCAAGGACACAACGCACGCCACTAGTCAGGCTCGAACCCACGACCCTTGGATCAGTAGTCCGACACACTAACCATTACGCCACGGTGCTCCACTTTGTGCCTTCTGAGTGGGCATGTACCTTTAATACTGACATTTACTTCATATCAAAAATACATTCCTCATTTGCATATGAAAATAGCCTGATACCACTGCGCGTCACTATCAGTAAAATAAATATTACTAAATGATTATATCTGTACAGCGGGCGCTCGTAATTTTTAGAATTGGTGGAATAGTGACAAAACTCTACACTTATTTAATTCCTACTAAGAACATTTGGTGCCTACTGAGTGGGCATGCACCTTTAACTATTATGAAACTAGCATATTACATTAATTGTTTCATAAATTTGCCAATGCACATGACCTACTCGTACTAAGTAAATTTAAGCTAGAATTGTCTAGACACCCAATCAGTACCAGCCAAAACTCACATGAACTATTTGTGTTAGACCCTAGTTTCTAAATTGACGACATTTTATTCCCTGGATATCCTGCAAGGAGAAAAACTATTTTAGAAGTATTAGTTTATATCAGTTTCGTAATTGTAACACATATTTCAATTGAAAGATATTTAAAAAATGTCATAATTTCTATCTAAAATGCGAATCAGATCTGATTCGCTACTCTGCAGGGGAATGCTATGGAAGGAACTATAACTCTGGTAAGTACGGTACGAGAGAGTCACAGAGTTACAGGCTGCAACTACCCACCCACTTGAACCCACATGAACTTAACTCTGAATCAGATTGAACAGGACATGACCATGTTCCTCAAGAATCAGTAGGTGAGACCGATGTGGGTCTTGTAAGACATTTAGCACATTTACCTAGCATTATTTGATCCCTATATCACGGCGAGAAATTCTGGAAGTCGGCATGACGTATCACTAGTCACGTGACCCGATGTGTTTGGGGGTAACTCGATACATTTTTGCTCTAAAATACATAATTTTTATGCCAGAATATTTCACATTTAGAACTACGAAAATACTAAATGGTGATAAGAATATTTTTTAATGACCATTTTACATTGTAAATCTGCATTTAAATTTGATTTAGCGATTGAAATTTAGTTGTTTGAAGCGTTCAAAAATTATTAAATTATATTGGAAACTGGTCAGATTTCCCCCTGCACTCCTCGATAGGGGAGATAATTATAATGTGGCATGTTAGTCTAGGCGAGAAAAGGCTGAACCAGGCTGCGGTAATCGAAAACCGGGACGTCTGGTTTACCATTCATGCGATCATAGTTGCGGAAAGTAACTTATTTGCGAGCAGCATAACGTGATATGGTAGTAATTCAGAGTTACGCTTCCACAACTAGAAGTAACGCTGCAGAATACTCTTGTATCATCCGGACCCAGAGTTACGGCGCCATATATAGGTTTCCCCTGCAGAGTAGCGAATCCAATGTGACATATTTTCTGTATTTTTCAATTGAAAGAAATTAATGTTAGTATTGTAAAACAAACTTTTAATTATGAAATAAATCCAGAGAAGCTGCATATTTGCTTATACATGTATACCCAATTAAAATTGCCAAAAACACAATTGAAATCAGAAGTAGTGAGTATCAAAAAGCAATGAAAAATTTGTGGTACCTTTATCATGCTGCAGAAAACAATAAACAGACCACAAATATAGCATATTTTTCTTATTTGTCCATGAAAACACATCTTGGTATTTCATTAGAATTGTCTCCACAGAGAAAATTCTAATGAAATGCCAAGACATGTTTTCATTTAGAAGCAAACTATTCAATAATTGCTGTCTGGTGTGTTAACTAGTGTGATTTTAGTTTACCGAATTAAAATTTTGAAATACAAATGTACCCAATTGCTTCATAAATGATGGAGTGACAATACTCGATTATTAATGCCTTATCTGGAGCCCTAGACTAGAAAATTAAATAGTGCCTTTCTAGTATCCGACATCCGTGTGACTGTGTCCCATGCACACATTTCCAGTTTTGCTAATTGATTCCCTGTTTCATATCAGATGAATTTGTAGTCCATTTACAAAAATAAAATATGCATTGAATTTGAAATCGGTGTGTATATAATAATCTTTAGACGCAAAACTTGTCCAGAGCTCTGAGCCCCCTGTCACTGTGCCTGAATGTAAATGTCGCTACCAACAGTTTCAATTTTTGTCGACCAATGCCTGTTGACGGAGCTTCAGAGCTTCAGATAAGATGCGTATTGTCATATTTTACGCACTTATTTTAGCAGAATGCGCACCGATTATCAAAATTTGGAGTACAAAATACTCGCACCAATGTAAAAATACACATTGATTTTCAAATTGAGTAGTGAAAATACTGTAATAAAGTTGAAATTTACTTGAGTTTTTGCAGTCAAATAAGTGAATTTTTAAATGTGTTTTATTTTTGGGGGTATACTACTCTTTAGATACAAAACTTATCTGGAACTCTGTGTTGATATCTGTTTATTTGCAGGTCATCTGTATGAACATAGTACGAACAGCGGATACTTTTCGTCAGTGGATACAATCAAGTCGTTGGTTGGAATCGAACATGAAGACGCAGTTCCCTCCTTTACAGAAGTCACATTTTATACAACAATTGGGAGTCTGATTGTAGAAGACGTCAGTTATCTACTGGACTGTCTCTATTCAATTTCTGTCTCTTTGGTTGAATCAGCCAAGGTTGGTTTATTAACTCTTTCATGGATTTTGATGTGTTAATTTCCAACCAATCCAATCATCACATAATGATTCATTTATGAAAAGGGTGTGTGTGTTTTTCTAAAAAAAATATGAAAATTACTATTTGATCTGGAGCTACACTTGTCACAAATCCCATAAGCCCCATTTCTCAAATCACAGTCACATATGAGACGCGCCATGTGATTTTGTACCTTTGGATATCTGCATAATTAATTGAAATACTTTTACAAAATTACAATATTTTTCATAAATACGGTCAAAAGTTGACAAAATTTTCAAAGTACATGCGGAATTATTCTGAATTATTCTGCATGTACTGTGAAAATATTGTCAACTTTTGATGCCATTTACGGAAACTTTCATGAAATTACATTCGCAGATGTCCAAAGGTACAAATTCAGATGGCGTGTCTCATATCAGAGCGTGACCCAATTATTTCAGGTTGTCTTCACAACTGCTCTTGTGCTGTACTTGTCTACTGTTATATACGCCCAGAGTCACAGGAGTGATAAGAAACCACAGAAAAAGAATAATTCCAAGAAGGAAAAAATAGGTCAACCTAAGAATGGTGCATGTTGTCATGACGATAAATCATCCACAAAGGTTATCACGAAGGTATGTGAGTATGTGGTTCTCTGATTATATCCTTTTCTTACACATCTGTTTGAAAATGAAGGAAAGCATTATAACATGGCACTTTCTGTCCGTTTGTCCATCTGTCCAACCACCATGTGCATATACATGTATGTCCGTTTATGGCTGCAGAGCTCCAATAATAGCTGGAGGCTTGATACTTGTTATGTACTTCTTCATGATGCGCACTGTTAATGCTGATTTTTTGTCTCCCCCTTTTGGCCTTTTGCCTAGTTTATTGTCAAAGCAGTAGGTGGGGCATCGTGTTCAATGAATACATTTTCTGGTTCACCAGTTCACAGTTTATGATCATACAATGTCCATTTTTATACGCCCGTTTGAAAAAACGCGACATATTATGTATTCATCTTGTACGGGTGGGTGGGCACAGCTTGTCCACGCAATAACTAGAGTTCTACTAGACGGATTGTAACCAAATTTGGTATACATGTTTATCACGGCAAGCCGAAGAAGCCTATTAATTTTCAAAATTTTCCGATGACATATCTCCCCTTGGCGGCCATTTTATATTTTTCGCACTGTATCCTTGTCCACGCAATAACTCAAGTTCTACTTCACCGATTGAAACCAAATTCGGTATACATGTTTATCATGGCAAGACAAAGAAACCTATTGATTTTGAAAAATTTCCTCCGATACTTATCTCCCCTAGGCAGCCATTTTTAATTTTCGCACTCTGTATCTTTGTCCACGCAATAACTCAAGTACTTCTTGACCGATCGAAACCAAATTCAGTATACATGTTTATCATGGAAAAACAAAGAAGCCTATTGATTTTGAAACATTTCTGATGACTTATCTACCCTTGGCGGCCATTTTTAATGTTCGCACTCTGTATCCTTGTCCACGCAATAACTCAAGTTCTACTTCACTGATCGAAACCAAATTCGCTATACATGCTTATCATGGCAAGAGAAAGAAGCCTATTGATTTTGAAAATTTTCCGATACGTATCTCCCCTTGGCAGCCATTTTTATACGACCGTTTTTAAAAAACGGTACGTATTATGTTTTACCGCATGACGGGCGGGCCGCTGAAGAAAAATTACATAGTTCGTGTACACAACTCCTCCGAAACCGTTCAGTCGATCGATCTGAAACTATACACACGTATTCTACACATATTGAAGATGTGCACCTTGGTGTTTTTATGCCGAACAAATATTTTTTAACAAAAATATCACCTTTTTAACTTAGCCATTTTTTCTACATTTTTCTATACAGTTCTATATACGGTACAGAGTTTGTGTACACAACTCCTCCGAAACCGTTCAGTTGATCGTTCTGAAACTATACACACGTCTTCTACACATATTGAAGATGTGTACCTTCGTGTTTTTATGCCGAACAAATATTTTTTAACAAAAATATCACCTTTTTAACTTAGCCATGTTTTCTACATTTTTCTATACAGTTCTATATACGGTACAGAGTTTGTGTACACAACTCCTCCGAAACCGTTCAGTCGATCGTTCTGAAACTATACACACGTCTTCTACACATATTGAAGATGTGCACCTTGGTGTTTTTATGCCGAAAACATATTTTTGTAACGAAAATATCGCCTTTTTAACTTAGCCATTTTTTCTACATTTTTCTATACAATTCTATATACGGTACAGAGTTTGTGTACACAACTCCTCCGAAACCGTTCTGTCGATCGTTCTGAAACTATACACCCGTCTTCTACACATATTGAAGATGTGCACCTTGGTGTTTTTATGCCAAAAAAATATTTTTTAACAAAAATATCACCTTTTTAACGTAGTAATTTTTTATACATTTGTCTATACAATTCTATATACGGTACAGAGTTTGTGTACACAACTCCTCCGAAACCATTCAGTTGATCGATCTGAAACTATACACACGTCTTCTACACATATTGAAGATGTGCACCTTGGTGTTTTTATGCCGAAAACATATTTATTTTTTTAAAAAATCACCTTTTTAACATAGCCATTTTTTCTACATTATTGTATCCAATTCCCTATCATTTCTACTTTACACTCTACTTTTCTATCTCTGCCTAAATTAGTATACATGTTTAGCACAACGAGATGAAGAAATAATGCTATAGATTTTCAAATTCTCATCAATGTTTCTTGCCTTGGTGACAGCTTCACATTTCTGCATCTTCGCTGTCTGGCCCATATTCGACGGGCGTATTTTGTGACTTTGCGGCACTCTTGTTAATTTTCGCACTCTGTTTCCTTGTCCACGCAATAACTGAAGTTCTACTTGACCGATCATAACCAAATTTGGTTTACATGTTTATCACGTCAAAATGAGTTATCTCCCCTTGTTGACTGGCCTTGCCTCGACGGGCATATATTGTGACCTTCGGCACTCTTGTTGACATTATTAAAATCACAAGTGGGTGGCAGGTGGGAGCATGTGATTGGTAATTTAACGATCAGGATTCATTCTCACCGGAATCCCGACCGCTGACCTGGTTTGGCTCTCATGTATGTCTTTGTGCTTCTTGTATGCGACAGTTGAATCTGGGTATTCCCCTTATATGAGTAATATGATTATATAAAGGGGCCAAGTGGCTTTGGTGTTGTATGGAGCTGGCACCAGGTCAGGTTCGTCTAATTTCAGGGCTGAATATATCTTTTTTATAAATATTCCGTTCTGATGTTGGGATTTTTCCCCCAATGCAACAGGTTGAATACGGGATCGAACCCGTTGGCCCGGCCTTAAATAACAAACAAACAAAAATAATCACATGTTTTTGTTTATTAATCGAGATAAATGACGAAATATTATAGAACTATCCTTTTAAACATTCTACTCGACAGCGGGTGTGGTGGCGTTGGCTGACGGCCCTCGTGGCTCTATCCTTCCTGCTCAGTCTACCATGGGAGTTTGTCCGTCTCTATCAATCCATGGTCGCAGAAAGTGTCGCTCAGATGAAGACGGTAGGTACATCACGGCCTGTGGTTATGTAACTTTCTCTGTCCGATGCAAAACCAGGCAGTTTGATTGGTCGAGGACTGAACACAGCTCAGTTTCGACCAATCAAACTTCCTCATTTTGAGCATGAGATGAAGTACAGGCTCAAAAGTTTTATAATCCTGGGCAAATGATAGTTTTGTGGTCAATGTGGGAATGATTATCCATATCTAATGGGACACATGTGTTTTTATGTACATGTGCCCTTAAAACATATAGTCGCCACTCTGTCTTCATCTGTCTGTCCGAGATTTATGTTAAAGTTTCCAGCCACTGCTATTTTTGTCGAAAGCGGAAAGCGAGACAGTGATCACAATGACGTCCAGGTGTCCGTGCGTCCGTCCGAAATCTCCGTTAAAGTTTTTAAAAATACCATCAAATGCCTCAGCGGGCTTGACATGCGGGCCGCAACCATCTGGTTGTTACCAAATGTCAAATTGGCTTGAAACTTCATATACTTATTTATCATCATCCATATATTTTTATTTTTATAGCACACCTATATTAGTGGGTTGTGGTCGGGTGAACGCGACGGCGTAAATTAACGGTGCGGTTTCTCCTTATAGGAATCACGATTTGCCTGGTTTGGCCCTCAGGTACGTTTTTTATCTTTGGCTCTTTTGTTACCTGGGAGTTGAATTGGGTTATTGCCCAGTATAGAAGTAGTAAGATTATTACTGATCCTACTGCTTTTGGGAGGGGGCCAAGTGATTCTGGTGTGGCGAGGGCCTGGCATCAGATCAGGATTATTCTGATTTCAGGGCTGAATATATTTATTTTTTTTCGAGCCCGCTTGCGGAAAGCGAAACTTAGTGATCACAATGACGTCCAGGTGTCCGTCCTTCCATTCGTCCGTCCCTCCGAAATCTGCATTAAAGTTTTTAAATACCTTATATCTCTGCAGTCCTAAGTCACATTGACTTGAAACTTCATATGCTTATTATTCATCATCCATATATTCATGCTGTATCCCACTCATGCGGCCCCTGTGCCCAAGGTCAAATGACTTAGAAGTTTGCTTTCCGAAATCTGCGTCAAAGTGTCAAAATTTGCGTTAAAGTTTTCAAATACCTACTATCTCTGTGACGGTAAGTCAGATTTGCTTGAAACTTTGTATGCTTATTGGGCATCATCCACATATTCATTCTGTGTCCCACTCATGCGGCCCCTGTGCCCCTATGCCAAGGTCAAATTACTTAGAAGTTTGCGTTAAAGTTTCTCTCAAAATTTGCGTTAACGTTTTCACATACCTACTATCTCTGTAGCCGTAAGTCAGATTTGCTTGAAACTTTGTATGCTTATTGGGCATCATCCATATAATCATTCTGTGTCCCACTCATGTGGCCCCTGTGCCCCAAGGTCAAGGCCAAATGACTTAGAAGTTTGCGTTATTATAAAATCTGCGTTAAAGTTTTTACACATCTTATATCTCCACAATTGTAACTCCAATTTACTTCCAACTTCCAATACTTTTCATCATCCATATTTTCATTCCATAGCCTGCCCATCTGGTCCACATGCCGAAGGTCAAGGTCAAATGACTTTAAAATTTGCGTTAAAACTTTTACATACCTTATATCTCCACAACCATTAATTCAAACTTCAAATAAATACACACTGAGACCATCAAATGCCTCGGCGGGCTCGACATGCGGGCCGCGGCCATCTGGTTTATTGTAAATATTCTGTTCTGACATTGGGATCCCCCCCTTCATTTGTACATGAACCGCTTTTATTATCAAGGCTGCCAGCGAGGGGATTAGCTTGGTGTAAACATATTTTATTTGTATATAGTTTACAAGTAAGGCATCAATAGTAGTATATACAGAATGAAAGCAAGCTTATATAAATTCTCTCCCTAACATGTGGCTTAGTGTCACAGGCTACACAAACCAGGACATAACAAACATAATTAGTAGCATAAAATGGGATTTTATTCTTGCTTTATGTTCTTAGTTTCTGCTTCCTGCGATACCCGGTAGATGTATTACTGATGACAATATGTAAATATACTCCGTAGGATGCACTATTAATAGCATATTATGTACATGTACTATTAATAAACATAGAAGTAGAAATAGAAAAACGAAATAGAAAAAGAGCCACTGCACACAAAGCCACCCACGCCCACATTAAGTCTTGGTTGTCGTGACAATGTACAAAAGCACACACAGTGGAACCCCTCCAAACTGGACGCCATGGGACGTCCCCAGGGTGTCCGATAAAGAGATTTTCCACATTAAATCAGTCATATGACCACTCCAACCAAGACATGTTTTCATGCTTTCAGACTGTACCATCAGAGGTAAATGAAAACAAAAACCCATCAGAATTACCAACACAGTCATGTACAAGGTGTCTGGCTTACAGAGGTTCCACCGTATCATTTTAAAAGCGACTTGTATTCTCTATGTACATTCTTATCTGTAAGTATTGGTTTGTTAGTAGGATCGTCCAGTTGTATATTACCATAGAATAAAGTATGGAGGGTCGGTTGACAATAAACTTGTATATCTTCTATTAGTGTATATCTATGTTTCTATGTAGTGTATATCTTAGACAGGAGAAGTGATTAGCTTCGTGATAATTGTTTATCTTGTTTTTTATCTTGTTTTTTACGTGAAGTTTTTGACTGCCTACTATCTCTGTTTCCATGGGAAGTTACTCATGATATTGATTGTTCAAGTTCAGTAACCTATTTATAAGACTGGTCTATACATGTAGCCAATTTCATCAAAATTGCAAAGTATACTTAATATCTAGCAAATTATATTTTGAGGGAGTAATCATTCATTTTTCTCGTAAGTATGCAGAATTATTATACTGAATCTATTACATTATCACAGCCAAAATGGCTGTGATAATGTAATAAATTCAGTATAATGAAAAAAAGATTATAATAAATTTATCCTTAAATTGAAAATTTCTCCCTCAAAGTATACTTTGCTAGATAAGTATACTTTGCAATGTTTGTGAAATCGGCTACAGTTTGTGTGGCTTAGTGGATACGGTATTCACATCTTTTCTGGGTGGTGGAAGGTTCGAGCATCCGCTCGCGCTAATATGGCCAGTTGGTGAGGCGGCATCTATTGAAATAAATGATACTAACTGCCTACCTGACTGATGCCGGACATCGATGATAAGAGTTGGGAAGTTCAGGTTATCAAAGTCTACTGTCTGTTTGACAAAACCTGCCCAAATTTTACAGCTGTATAAACAATGCAAAAACAATATTCTTTTTGATAATACATGTATTAATGTTTATCAAATTTTAAGAGTGAGCCTTGTCTTTTTTCCCATGTTAAATTCTCATAGACAAAATCTATTTTTCGTGATAAGATCAATATTTGACCAAATTTACCAAATAAAAAGAAGGCTCATTCTTAAATTTTTCTATAATTTAATATTATCAATGTTATATATATATGGCCGTAAGATTTGGGCAGGTTTCATGAAACAGACAGTACAGTTCTCATAAGTACTGCTGAAGGGCCAGCCAGTTTTGACTTGTGAGGCAGTTGAAATCAGTACAGACAGTGGTGATATATATAAATAATATAATAAACAAACATTTTACTGTTATACCCAGGGGATCCCGGTGGAATGTATGCCAGATCAGATGTCGCTGACACAGACGGTACGGGCCTCGCTGAGGTGGCAGTTCTCCTGGGGCCAGGACCCGTGTCTGCTCTACCATAAGGCCCTCCTGGTGGACCCGATATGGCAGGTCCCTCCATTAATGGTAGAGTATCCATACTCTGAGGTGCAGATTTGCCACTTATCAATGTAGTTTACCCCATGTTTTAGCTGAATATGCATTAATTCTCAAAATTGGGAGTACAACTTAAATCATATATTTTCAAAATGAATGGTAAAAATGTCGTAAAAAATGTCGTAAAAAATGAAAATTCTGTAATTTGGTTTAAAAAAAAAAAGCAAGCAAACCGGGGGTGTCTGTGAGCCTCTGTGCTCACTTGCTGGAGTTGATAATGTTTTTACAAAAATTCAAATTAACTGATTGATTTGAAACTTAAACAAATTATTATTTTAAACTACATAGAGGAAAATGGAAAATAAAATATGTGGGCATCAAAATTTAATTCAGCATTGTAAGGTTTAACCATTATCAACTTTACGGACCATGAAACCAACATGTGCAAACACAGTAGATCCGAATGAGTTGACTCCTAACGAGCCGTCTCCTCGGGATCTGCAACATTTGTTCATTTGGAAAAGAAAATCTCTCGATATTGGAATGGTCCAAACATTAACATGGACAAGCCAATGTTTGATATTTAGAGGTGAAAGGTTTAACCCTTTGAACCCAAAAAGCCCGATATAGCGGTGTTTGCAGATCCAGATGAAACGGCTCGTGACTAGCCGTCTCATCAGGATCTGCACTTTTTGCAAGTAATTTTCATATTATTGAGAACAAAAACACCTTCTTTCCATAAATGGACAAGTCTGAAAATCATTTATGATATAAATTGGATTGGTCCTTAAATTAACATATCACAGTCCATTCCAGTTACTTAGGGTTGAAAGTCCTAAATATTGAAGACTGTGTTGTATTGTATTGCAGGTGCTATCGTCGGCGTTTTCCCACTGTATTGTATATCCAATCGAGGTGTTATTTGGCGGCCTGGGACGCGCAATCCGTCTCTTCTTCGCCGAGATACCCACGCAGTGGCAGCCCATAATGCTGGTTGTCATGGTTTCCATTCTCGTGCTAGTGCTCACCATGGTGTTTGGTTATCGAATTCACTTGCCGTTCCTGATCAAGTTTGAGCCAAAGACGCCAGTGTTTTTAAAACTGAAACGGAAGCGACCTGCAGTTGACGAGAAAAAGATGCTGAATTTTTCTGATGAGGTCGCAAGCAGTCAGGAGAGCGAATATAGTCTATTTACTGGTACCCAGTTATCACAGAGTCAGAGTGTTGATTAATTATTAGCACCGTCACTGTTAACTTTTACTCCCCCCACCCCCCCCCCCCCCCCGTTTAATTCTGGAATTGCCCTAAAGTGCATACTGACTATTTTACTAATTTATTATACCCCCCGCAACGATTGTGTGTGGGGTATACTGAGTCAGTTGTCCGTGGCTTCCGTGCGTCCGTCCGTGCTCGTTCCGTAAACTTAACATCAGAGAAATATTGTTATAACTTCTATTTCCTTCATCTAAAATGCTTGATATTTCACACATGCATTCCTGTAAGGCTCTACTACCATGCTGTACCAAATCCACGACCGTCCAACCCCCACAGATCCCAAGGTCAAGGTCAAATACTTAGTCCGTAAACTTAACATCAGAGAAATATTGTTATAACTTCTATTTCCTTCATCTAAAGTGCTTAATATTTCACACATGCATTCCTGTAAGGCTCTACTACTATGCTGTGCCAAATCCACGACCGTCCAACCCCCGCAGATCCCGGGATACCAACCCCCGCTGATACCAAGGTCAAGGTCAAATACTTAGTCTCTTTACAAAACTTAACATCAGAGAAATATTGTTCTAACTCTATTTCCTTCATCTAAAATGCTTAATATTTCACACATGCATTCCTGTAAGGCTCTACTACCATGCTGTGCCAAATCCACGACCGTCCAACCCCCGCTGATCCCAAGGTCAAGGTCAAATACTTAGTCTCTTTACAAAACTTAACATCAGAGAAATATTGTTCTAACTTCTATTTCCTTCATCTAAAATTCTTAATATTTCACACATGCATTCCTGTAAGGCTCTAATACCATGCTGTGCCAAATCCATGACCGTCCAACCAACCCCCGCTGATCCCAATGTCAAGGTCAAATACTTAGTCTCTTTACAAAACTTAACATCAGAGAAATAAGTTATAACTTCTATTTCCTTCATTGAAAATTCTTATTATTTCACTTGTGCATTCCTCTAAGGTTGTACTATTCATTCTGTGACAATCTACACGTCCCAACCCCCCGCTGACCCAAGGTCCAAGGTCAACTACTTATTCCCTTTACAAAACTTAACACAAAAGAGATTTAATAAAACCTTCTATTTCTTGGTTCATTGAAAATTACTTAATATCTATGCTGTGACAAATCCCCGCTGATCTCGAGGTCAACGTCACATACATACCGTATAACCTCGAATTAACGCGCCCCCCCCTCCTAATAAACGCCCTCCCCCCCCCCCCCCCCCCCCCCCCCCCCCCCCCCTCCCCCCCCCCCCCCCCCCCCCCAAATAAAATAATTTTTTTTTACCAATGACCGCCAATTTCAAACACAAATAATCCTTAAATCTTTATTTGTGTTTGAAATTGGCGGTCTTGGTACATTTTTGTTGGGCTAATAAACGCCCCCCCCCCCCCCCAAAAAATAAAAAAAAAAAAAAAAAAAAAAACAAAAAACTTTTTTACCATGACCACCAAATTTCAAACACAAATAATCATTCAAATCCTTATTTGTGTTTGAAATTGGTGGTCCTTGGTAATTATTTTTTTTTTTTTTTCTTTTTTCTTTTTTTTTTTTGCTGGCTAATAAACGACCCCCCCCCCCCCCCCCCCTCCCCACAAATAAAAAAAAAATATAATTTTTTTTACCAATGACCGCCAATTTCAAACACAAATAATCCTTAAATCCTTATTTGTGTTTGAAATTGGCGGTTCTTGGTAAAAAAAAAATAGATTTATTTTTTTTTATTTTTTTTTTTTTTATTTTATTTTTTTTTCCTGGCTAATAAACGCCACCCCCCTTTGTAAAATGTAGCGCCTCCGGGGGCGTTAATTCGAGGTTATACGGTAGTCTCTTTACAAAACTTAACATCAGAGAAATCGGTTATAACTTCTATTTCCTTGCTCCGATCTGCTTCACATTTCACACACTCATTGCTCCAATGGACCTCTACCACCCTGTGACAAATAAACGCCCCCCCCCCCCCCCCCCCACCCCCCCCCCCCCCCCCCCTTTTGTAAAATGTAACGCCTCTGGGGGCGTTAATTCGAGGTTATACGGTAGTCTCTTTACAAAACTTAACATCAGTGAAATCGGTTATAACTTCTATTTCCTTGCTCGGATCTGCTTCACATTTCATACACTCATTGCTCCAATGGACCTCTACCACCCTGTGACAAATTCACGTTCATGCCGCTCGCGCTAATCCCAGAGTCAAGGTCACAAGCCCACACACTTGGAAATTTGTACATATTTTAGGGGTACCTGGGCCCACGCGGGGGGTATTCTGTAAGCCTCGCTTACTGACCAATCTAGTTTTAGCTGAATATGCATTGATTGAGTACAAGATATTCACAACAATTTGAAAATTCTTATCGAGTCGAGTGTGAGGAGTCGAAAGATTTAAAAAAAAAATGGAATTACATTGTATTACTTAATTTATTCATGAATTCCGTCAAATTGCACTCTCGGGTGTTGTTGAAATCCACTACAGTTTTGTGGTGTCTCTTGTATGTGCTGTTTTTACAAGTACCCCACTCTGACAATACCAGGCTTATTTCATTATGACTTGCTATATCCTGACCGATTGACTGGTTGTGACTGAAGAAATGGAGCTTATGAGATTTGCAACCATTGTAGCTCCTGATATACTTTGAGGGAGTAATCATTTATTTTCCCTGAAATGCATTATTTCATATAGAACTAACGACTGCATATATTTGATGATTAAAAGTATGCAGAATTATTATACTGAATTTATTACATTATCACAGCCAAAATGGCTGTGATAATGTAATAAATTCAGTATAATAAAAATTAATAAATTTATCCTAAAATTGAAAATTTCTCCCTCAAAGTATACTTTGCTCGAAAAGTATACTTTGCATGTTGGTGAAATGGGCTACAGATAACACACTCCTGTAACACACTCATGTGCCTCCTCAGTCTGACCAGGATCTGCACAGTTCGCCTTCCATCAATAAACCATATGTTATGCTTCTAACAAGCAATATATATACATTTATATCGTTATCAGGCTACAGTAGTATGCTATTTGATAAGGAGTTTCATTCGTCACAAATCCCATAAGCCCCATTTCTCCAGTCATAACCACATATTTGTGGCAGCTCATGAGAAAGCTACATGTACAAATTTGCATTTGCAGAAATGACAGACAGTTCTACTGTGGTTTTTGGTTTGCTGAGGGTGCCTGGCACCATGAGGAGGTCTTGTTGATTACTGCAAAGCTAAAGTTAGCATCGAATTTCAAAATTTTGCTTCGTTTTACTATCAAGGGTGTAGGTGGGGCATCTGTGTTCTATAAATACATTTTCCTGTTCCCATCACTACACGTATTTCTGTGATAATCTGTTTTGAATACAATCATATACATGTAGCAATGTTGTGTTACAGAAATGTAGCTGTGACTGAAGAACTGGGGCTTATGGCATTTACGACCGGTGCAGATCCAGACCAGCCTGTACATCCGCACAGGCTGATCAGAATCTGCACCAATCTCCATTCAGTCGGTGCATCACCTGGCCTGCTTCTAATAAATAGTATACATCCTTACCATTCTGCAGGAATGTGCTAGATCAATAGCTAGAGTGGTGAAAAATCCCATAAGCCCCATTTGCTCACAGTCTTGTTTATGTATATTAAATATTTTTGTTTGTTCTGTTTGCTTTATATTAATTTAATTTTAAGCATGTTGAATAGTAGTTGATTGTTTTCTTGTGGTGTTTCAAGGTATGCCCCTCCCACTATGCGATAGGAATGGGGGTAGAGCTCCAGATAAGGGGCGTATTTTAAGCACTTATTTTAGCTGAATACGCATTGATTATCAACAGTGGGAGTCCCAGCAATGTGAACATACGCATTGATTGTCAAATGGAGTAGTGGAAATACTGTAATAAAGTTGAAAATCTACTTAGTTGAGCTGTAACACTGTTTGCTTTTTGCAGCTCAACTAAGTAAATTTTCAACTGTATTACAGTATAAATAAGTGAATATTAAAGTAATAATAGTCTAAAATAAGAGAATTTTTTAATTTATTTTGATATTTGTTAGCTCGCCTGCACCAAGTGCAGAAGAGCTTATGGAATACCCCCGGAGTCGTCGGCGTCCACAAACTTAACGTTGGGGTAAATGTCTTATAACTTCTGTTTCCTTTCATGGAACACCTTGTTATTTCACACATGCATTCCTCAGATGACCATTTATCATGCTGTAGCAAATCCATGACCCACCACCCAACCATTATCCCAAGGTCACAAACTTAACAACGTTCATAAACTTAACGTTGCGGTAAATGTTGTGTAACTTCTGTTTATTGACAGGGAACACCTTCATATTTCATACATGCATTCATCTGATGATACTCTATCGCGCTATAGCAAATCCATGACCCACCGCCCACCCCTTACCCCAAGGTCACAAACTTTACTTAGCACATTCATAAACTTCACGTTGGGGTAAATGTCTTATAACATCTGTTTTCTTTCATGGAATGCCTTGATATTTCATACATGCATTCCTCAGTTGACCCTCTATCATGCTGCATCAAATCCACGACCCACCACCCAACCCTTACCCCAAAGTCAAGGTCACAAACATAGCATGTTCATAAACTTAATGTTGGGGTACCTGTTGTGTAACTTCTGTTTTTTTACAGGGAATGCTTTGATATTTCATACATGCATTCATCTGATGATCCTATATTGTGCTACAGCAAATCCATGACCCACCCCCCTTTCCCCAAGATCATAAACTTAACGTTGGAGTAAATGTCTTTTTATAACTTTCTGTTTCTTTACAGGGAACGCCTAGATATTTCATACATGCATTCATCTGATGATCCTCTATTGTGCTACGGCAAATCCATGACCCACCCCCCACCCCTTTCCCTAAAGTCAAGGTCACAAACTTAGCACATTCATACATGCATTCCTCATGTGAATAGCTATCATGCTGTAGAAAACTTAGTGCGTTCATAAACGTAATGTTGGGGCAAACTTCTGTTTCCTTACAGGGAACGTCTCTTTTCTTTCTTTACAGGGAACGTCTTGATATTTCATACATACATTTGTCTGATTAGTGCGTTCATAAACTTTACGTTTGGGTAAATTTCTTATTACTTCTGTTTCTTTTCTTGGAACACCTTTATATTTCATGCATGCATTCATCTGATGACCCTCTATCATGGTGTAACAACTCCACAACCCAGCACCCACTCATTGCCCCAAGGTCAAGGTCACACACTTAGTGCGTTCATAAACTTAATGTTGGGCTAAATTTCATATAATTTCTGTTTCTTTACAGGAAGCGCCTTGATAAAATACATACATGCATTCACCTGAGATATTCTATCATGCGATAACAAATCCACCGCACACACCTTAACCCAAGGTCAAGTTATATAATATTCATGTTTTTTATACAACTGTGCCAAGTTTGAGTGAAGGCTGCCAACAGGCGAGCTTCGTTGTCTTCTGACAACTCTTGTTTCCCTATTTCATAATGAAGAAAATCAATAATCCATTTGTAAAAATAAAATACACATTGAACTGGAAATCTGGGGGTACAATATTCTTTAGACAAAAAGCTTATCTGGAGCTCTGAGGGGGGGGCATATTATTTTGCTTTTGAATTTCTGTATGTCTGTCCGTCGATGCATGGTCATATACGTCAAATTGTGTGTAAGAGTTTCTCCATCATGCCTTAACTTCAATATGACTACATCGATCAATTTAACATTTGCACACCACAGGTTGAAGTAACGAACCGAGGTCTATAAATACATTAAATATACAATGTACATAAAAGCATTAATATTAAAGTGAAAAACAAATAAGCTAAAACAATGATTTACTCCCTCCTATACACAGTACCAGGTCCCATTGTTGTTAATGCGCCGTACTCGCACGGCTGCGAGACAACAGACAGTCAATCGATTTATATCATAGTCGCCTATTGTAGAAGTTAGGAAAATGTTAGCCCTCCGCAACGATATAATAGGTCAGAAAACATCGAGCTCATTTCCGGGGCCAATACTGCTATATGACAGCGTAAACATCGGGTTCAAAATACACCTTTACGTCGTCCCGGCCCGTAAAGAAACATTTTGCATAGAAAAAAACATTGTTTCCAATCGAACATTTCATCAAACCTACATGTATAGAGTCACGTCCAGTGCGTCATGACAGACAATTCAATCGCACCGACATTTCTATAATTTCTCTGGAAGTCATTTGCATCGTGGGACAGGTTTATTCGCCGGAACTCGTGCACTTACTATGTGGTAAAAACGGAACTTTTATAAACGGTTATATAATTCATATTTTATAATACCTATGTTGATGGTATAAGTATCAAGTTACAGGTATGTCTCTCTACTCCGATTTGGTATGATATGTATGTGTGGTAGGGATGGATGTGGCTCCCCGTCGGGGAAGGTACGTCGCGTTACTGGGGTGTACTGTCGTGACTGGGGGTGTTGTGGTTGATTACTACGGGTGAAGTGTGACTGAAGTGGGACTGGGGGACTGAAATATCCCTGAGGAGCTAAGGGAGACACCAATGAATCACTATGTATGCCACTTTTAAGTGGGTATTTGTAGCGCTGGGTAGTACCAGTATGTAACACATGCGATCAGGAAATGTGGCTGAATTGTGACTGGGGACTGAATTGTGACTGAAGGGGGCTGAAGGTGACACACTGGTCAATGTAAGTGAGTTAAATTCTCATTCAGGATTGTCCCACAAAAACACAAGAACAACCATTAGTTGCAATTTCTAGACGATCCTAAATTTTCACTTACGAACATGTTAGTCGTACATTTAGTGAAACGGGCCCAAGGTGAATACATAAGCACGTTTTTTTAGGCGTCCATAATGGAACCATTAGACCTGCAATATGTAGACCACTGTAGTTCCTGATGGAAATCTGCCCAAGATGGTCGGACTATTGGCATTATGTAGACCAGTGTAGTTCCTGATCATAATGGATATCTATCCAAGATGGTCGGACTTTGGGCAATATGTAGACCAGTGTAGTTCCTAATCATAATGGATATCTACCCAGGATGGTCGGAATATCGGCAAGATGTAGACCAGTGTAGTGGTTGATCATAGTGTATATCTACCCAGGATGGTCAGACTATTGGCAATATATAGACCATTGTAGTCCCTGATCATAATGGATATCTTTCCCAAATGGTCCCACTATCGGCAATATGTAGACCATTGTAGTTCCTCATCATAATATCGACAATATGTAGACCATTGTAGTTCCTGATCATACTATCGGCAATATGTAGACCATTATAGTTCCGGATCATACTATCGTCAATATGTAGACCAGTGTAGTTCCTGATCATAAATGATATCTACCCAAGTGTATGGTGTGACTACCGACAATATGTAGACCAGTGTAGTTCCTGATCTACAGAAGATGGTTTGACTATCGGCAATATATAGACCATTGTAGTTCCTGATCATAATTGTACTACCCAGGATGATCGGACTATGGGCAATATGTAGACCAGTATGTAGAACTTCCAACTTGTATTCATATAGAAATAAAATTTGAAAATCAGTTACAACAACACTGATCAAGAACAATGTGGTAAGGTATACATGTGACAATTATTGTTTACTATTGCACAAAAGAAATACCCATGCTGACTGAAGATAACACAATTTTGTGCATGTTTACTTCCAAATATGAAACTTTCAAAATAAGTATGCAAGTAGGATAGCTTAGAATACTCGGCTATACGGATGACTTTTACTATTTCATCTGTCTTTTATATTATCTGTATCCTTATAGCTGAGACCCAGCCAATATAAAATATGGTCAGAATAACAGCCTGTTCTGTTCTCGTGTTTTGCGAATAAAAGGAAATAAAAGGATAATTCAGGTCAAATTATGTACATGTATATTTAGATGTTTATAATGGCCTATAAATGCCAGGACAGAATGGAGATTGTTGTGACCATATTTTATAATGGCAGGCTCTTCGCTAATAAGGATACAGATAATATAAAAGACAGATGAAATAGTAAAAGTCATCCATAGAGCTGAGATTATCTAAGCTAGTTTAAGGTCAAAGAGCCATGTCACTATAAACACACAATATGTACATACCATGTATTATTATATTGCTTTCTCAAAAATATTAATTCCTAAAAACACATTTCATTATTCCGCAAATTATTTATTACACATCCTAAATTCCCGCTCCATAATTTAGCCCTATAAAACAGGTTCACAATTAAAACTTTTTACTGCACTCGACAAATTTAACATGTTCTAAAGCACTGACTGCATGCAGACTAATAATTTGGAAATTATAATTTTAGAATTCCATTTCATGGGACAAATATTGAAATTTATTATGCATTTGAACAAAATAGTGCGTCATTTTTAACCAGCATTGGCCTTGATGACATAGCACACATCTTTAACCCGATAATTTAAGGATCAGCATTCTTTCCTAACACAAGGAACACCCTACAAACAACATGTGTACAATATTCTCAGAAGACTTGTAGTTTACAAATTTTAATAATTAAAAATGTAGTCTAATCCATTTTTGTCGCGCCTGCTTTAGCAGAGGCGCGACTATAGTCGGCGCTTTTTGCATCGTCGTCGTCCGCGTCGTCCACGTCGTCCACGTCGTCCGGTTTTTTTGTAAGGCAAATGCGTTAAAGTTATTGTTTTTTCACAATATCTCTTTAACCACTTGCCAGACTTTGATAATATTTCACATCAATGTTTGTCTAGGGATGATGCTTCATTACGCACACCCCCACATCCAAATTCTCTGTTTTGTACAGAAATCTTAAAGTTATTGTTTTTTCACAATATCCTTTAACCCCTTGCCAACAAGGTCAAGTCATTTATTTACTTTTATGTTCACCTGTTTTTGTACACAATGCGTTAAAGTTATTGTTTTTTTCACAATATCTCTTAACCCCTTGCCAGACTTTGATAATATTTCACATCAATGTTTGTCTAGGGATGATGCTTCATTACACACACCCCCACATCCAAATTCTCAAGGTCAAGGTCATTCATTTACTTGTAATGTTCACCGGTTTTGTAACAGAAATGCGTTAAAAGTTATTGTTTTTTTCCACAATATCTCTTTAACCCCTTGCCAGACTTTGATAATATTTCACATCAATGTTTGTCTAGGGATGATGCTTCATTACGCACAAGGTCAATGTCATTTATTTACTTTTAATGTTCACCGGTTTTGTAACAGAAATGCGTTAAAGTTATTGTTTTTTCATTTTCATAATATCTAACAAACACCCCATGTGCCAGACTTTGATAATATTTTCACATCATTTTGTGTCTAGATGATGCTTCATTACGCACACCCCCACATCCAAATTCTCAAGGTCAAGGTCATTTATTTACTTTTAATGTTCACGGTTTTGTGACAGAAATGCATTAAAGTTATTGTTTTTTCACAATATCTAACCCCTTGCCAGACTTTGATAATATTTCACATCAATGTTTGTCTAGGAATGATGCTTCATTACGCACAAGGTCAAGGTCATTTATTTACTTGTAATGTTCACCGGTTTTGTAACAGGACTGCGTTAAACTTATTCTTTTTTCACAATATCTCTTTAACCCCTTGCCAGAGTTTGATAATATTTCACATCAATGTTTGTCTAGGGATGATGCTTCATTACGCACACCCCCACATCCAAATTCTCAAGGTCAAGGTCATTTATTCACTTTTAATGTTCACCTGTTTTGTAACAGAAATGCGTTAAACTTATTGTTTTTTTCACAATATCTCTAACCCCTTGCCAGACTTTGATAATATTTCACATCAATGTTTGTCTAGGGATGATGCTTCATTACGCACAAGATCAAGGTCATTTATTTACTTGTAATGTTCACCGGTTTTGTAACAGGAATTTGTTAAAGTTATTGTTTTTTCATAATATCTCTTTAACCCCTTGCCAGACTTTGATAATATTTCACATCAATCACACCCCCACATCCAAATTCTCAAGGTCAAGGTAATTTATTTACTTGTAATGTTCATGGTCAAATGCCTCGGCAGGCGCGACACCGCTTCCTTGGCGGAATTCATGTCTCATGAAGTGACCTTACACATATGGGTCATAAATCACACAATCCACGGCCCCTCCCCCCCCCCCTGAATCCGCCTCGGAATATCATGATCAAACTACCCACAAATATATCAGGGTATAGATTGTAGTTTGTTCTGGTGTTTGCCTGACTTTGATAATATTTCACATCAATGTTTGTCTATGGATGATGCTTCATTACGCACACCCCCACATCCAAATTCTCAAGGTCAAGGTCATTCATTTACTTGTAATGTTCACCGGTTTTGTAACAGAAATGCGTTAAAGTTATTGTTTTTTCACAATATCTCTTTAACCCCTTGCCAGACTTTGATAATATTTCACATCAATGTTTGTCTAGGAATGATGATTCATTACGCACAAGGTCAAGGTCATTTATTTACTTTTATTGTTCACCGGTTTTGAAACAGAAATGCATTAAAGTTATTGTTTTTTCACAATATCTCTTTAACCCCTTACCCCTTGACTTTGATAATATTTCACATCAATGTTTGTCTAGGGATGATGCTTCATTACGCACAAGGTCAAGGTCATTTATTTACTTTTAATGTTCACCGGTTTTGTAACAGAAATGCGTTAAAGTTATTGTTTTTTTCACAATATCTCTTTAACCCCTTGCCAGACTTTGATAATATTTCACATCAATGTTTGTCTAGGGATGATGCTTCATTACGCACACCCCCACATCCAAATTCTCAAGGTCAAGGTCATTTATTTACTTTTAATGTTCACCTGTTTTGTAACAGAAATGCGTTAAACTTATTGTTTTTTTCACAATATCTCTAACCCCTTGCCAGACTTTGATAATATTTCACATCAATGTTTGTCTAGGGATGATGCTTCATTACGCACAAGGTCAAGGTCATTTATTTACTTGTAATGTTCACCGGTTTTGTAACAGGACTGCGTTAAACTTATTCTTTTTTCACAATATCTCTTTAACCCCTTGCCAGACTTTGATAATATTTCACATCAATGTTTGTCTAGGGATGATGCTTCATTACGCACACCCCCACATCCAAATTCTCAAGGTCAAGGTCATTTATTTACTTTTAATGTTCACCTGTTTTGTAACAGAAATGCGTTAAACTTATTGTTTTTCTCACAATATCTCTAACCCCTTGCCAGACTTTGATAATATTTCACATCAATGTTTGTCTAGGGATGATGCTTTATTACGCACAAGGTCAAGGTCATTTATTTACTTGTAATGTTCACTGGTTTTGTAACAGGAATTTGTTAAAGTTATTGTTTTTTCATAATATCTCTTTAACCCCTTGCCAGACTTTGATAATATTTCACATCAATCACACCCCCCACATCCAAATTCTCAAGGTCAAGGTAATTTATTTACTTGTAATGTTCACGGTCAAATGCCTCGGCAGGCGCGACACCGCTTCCGTGGCGGAATTTATGTCTCATGAAGTGACCTTACACATATGGGTCATAAATCCCACAATCCACGCCCCCCCCCCCCAGCCCCCCCCCCCCCCACCCCCCCCTGAATCCGCCTCGGAATATCATGATCAAACTACCCACAAATTTATCAGTTTATAAATTGTAGTTTGTTCTGGTGTTTGGTGGGGCCGTTACCCACCCCCCCCCCCCGCCCCCCCCCCCCCCCCCCCCCCCCCCCCCCCCTCCCCGCCCTCCCTTCAGAAATCCTGATTTTTTTTACGAAATATTGAGCAAGTGTTATAAAAAAATGATTGTATGGACGGTTATGATCTTCAAATATATGAAAAAAATGCAGAAGAATGCAGGAAATAGCTTCCTCAATTAAAACTTTTTCTCTGTGGGGGGGGGGGGCATGCACCCAGACCCCCCTAGCCAACTCCCTCGCTCCGCTCAGTCAAGTTCCATGTACACCCCCCCCCCCCCCCTTGGTGAAATCCTGGTGACTGTCAATTATATTGTCACCATAATATTGATAGCCTAATAGCTTGTTGAACAAAATATCACAAAACAACACGGTGTTACTATTCTAAGCTGGTGTAAAGACAATATGCATAACGATGGAAATGGGCACCGTTAAGCCATAAATCACACTGAAAATGAAATATAAAAAGTAATAAAAAATGAAAAGTTTATAAGAGTTTCTCTAGTTAGAGTCCAGTATGCCACGGGGGCATATCAATGTTTACAAACATACTGTGGAGTTATTTGATGACATTCTATTAAATGTTTATTTTATTTTGAAAAATCGATTTTCCTATGTGAATTTAACATCATGGGGCAAAAAGGAGGGTCGAAGCTGGAGGGTGGAAAAAATGAAAAAAATCGGTCCATAAATTCTAAAATTATTAAAAAATATATATTTTTAACCCCCATGTTAAATTCCCATATGAAAATATTTTTTTCGCAATAAAATAAATATTTGTTGGAATTTCATAAAATAACAAAAAACGTCCCCTCCAGTCACCAGAGTGACATAACCCCAGCCACTAAAAGTACATAATAAGCAAATCCTTGTAGTTTCTCATATTGGGAAAACTTTTACCCGGCAAAGTAAAAATCTACCATTGCTTATGTTCATATATGTTTCATCAATCTAATTGCTTGTTGTTTATTGGTGTTTAATGGCCTATCAACAGCTACGGTCATTTAAGTCCGGGCCAACATGTTCGATCCCAGATTTAACCTGTTACATCAATCTGAATGGTTATATGTGTACAATGATAATAACAAGCTACACTGGTCATGCATGTTCTAAGGGCCATTTTATCAGCCGACTACCTCTACCAACTACCTATACATACTGCATCCCATCCTACTTAATAAAATTTGATAGCATAATAAAGATACAATGTTTTGTTAAGATGCATCTTGAGCTACCAAAATGCTGAATGACCAGTGTAGACCTGTGTGTGTGTGCAGACTGATCACACCTCTATTCTAATCTAAGTTTACAGATCTGATAAATTTAACAATCCCTGTTTTCTTATGATCCAAGGCAATTGGGGCCCTGGTCATAAATCACAGGAAAACATAGGTAGGTTGAATCCAATGGGGGAAAATAGACAACTTACAGAAATGGACATCCATCTCAAAGTATCTTGTCTCGTAAACCACCAAAGTTTTTGGTAAATGGTTAATATATCAGGTGCTACACATCTATACTATCCAATTGCAGACTGAATTCCAGATGTAGTCTTCTATTGAGTCAAAAACACTCACAAATGTAACAACAATACCGTTTTTCTCATACACAGCACAGGGAGTCTGTGGGGGCCATAACTCACAGTCAGAAACAAATATTCATATAGACTTCTCAGTTAGAACAATGGGAAAACAGCCGTTAAGCTCTAAATTACTTGTTTACCAAACTATTTTATCAGGATATACACGGATAGATCCGGTGCTACACATATATATATAAATTTATTAAAAAAATGGGGAAAATAGGCAACTTACAGAAATGGATGTTTTGGTACATATGGCAGTGACTGCATAAATGGAGCTTAATTAGAATAGAAATATCTGCAGAAAATCACAGAAATGGACATTTAATTGGTATGCTGAACTTGTCACTTTCAAAAGGCAAGGCCCATACCCTGGTCAGTAGCATGCCGGTCAGGGTATACACTGTATTATGATGAGTGTATACACTATTGGTTACTGTTTCGAACAGAAAACAAAATACCCGATTCTTATCCCGCATCCATCTTTGTTACACTTGTTACACAGTTACACTGTAACACAGAAACATGGGGGAAAATACCTTCGTTACACTTGTTACACTGTTACACCATAACAAAATGGGCACCTCCTGCCAGTTGGTATCTTTTTGTGCAGTATATGTTTGTGTAGGCTATATATAGCCTATCAAAAGACCATTTCCATGCTTTTGACAAATTATTTAATGAGGCTGAAAATCTGTATCTAATTCCCGAGGGGCGGAGCAAGCTGTCGCGATAACATGAAACTACTAAATTGTCACTTCTTACAGCTTGAGTATGTGTCTTATTTCCCGCCGGTCGGGAATTATTTTTCTGTCTAATTCCCACATGTCGGGATTTTTTTGCTGTCTAATCTCCCGTGTATGCCGCTCCGCCCCTCCCCCTTTACCCCCTCCCCTCCCCCCAGGCGGGGAAAACATTGATAGGTGCATAATATCCTTTTTCTTCCTTTAAATTGGTGATTGGTTTATCGAATATTAGTCCATTAAACACAGATACAGTGCATGTACAACAACTGTATAGAACATGCATTGACATTGGGACAATTGTAAAACTACTGTCTGTCTCACGAAACCAGCCCAAATTGTACGGCTATATAAACAATGCAAAAACAATAATTTTTCGATAATATAAAATTTTATCAAAATTTAGGAGAGCTTTCTTGTTATTTCGTCAAATTTGATCCAATATTGATTTTATTGCGACAAAAACAATTTATCCATGTTAAATCACATTGGACATCTTCACAGAGTGTCTATGGGGATATAAAATTGTGACTTTTTTTGCTAATTTCAGAAATAGTGGACCGATGTTCAAAATTTAACTTTTGTTTTCTCAAATAATTTCCAATGTATCTAGCCAGGGTCAATTTCCAAAAATTAAATGTTACGTTTTTCGACTCTTCCAGATTCTCGAGCTCATTTCCCATGATGTTTCTTTCGTGATAAATAGAGTGCCGTGAATGGGAAAAATATCTGGCAAGGCTTAGGAAACGGGATGCCGAGCCCATCCCGTTTCCGTGCCGTGCCAGATATGTTGTCTCATGCACGGCACTAACCTATTATTCTATTTAACCCGTCAACACCTACAAATAGCTTTAAGATGCCAAACAAAAATAAACCCAGCCGCGTTCTCAAAATCGGAGAATCGACTAGTATAACAACCGCACATATGCATAGGCAGTGATTAGGTTGTATTGACAGGATATCAAAAATGTTCCACGGCACCATGTACAGTATAGGCGTCAATCTTGAACGACATCTTAGGACAATGCATCTCGCAAAACACCTTGAATGAATCATTTTTATCCTGGCTCTTTATTCGCGAATTTGTATTGACAAAGGTAGTCTTTCTGAAATAATTCATGAACGTAAATTAACGGTATGGGTTCCTCCTCACGATTTGCCTGGTTTGGCCCTCAGGTACGTTTTCATATTTAGCTCTTCAGTTACCTGGGAGTTGAATTGGGTTATTGCCCATTATAAAAGTAGTAACATTATTACTGATCCTACTGCTTTTGGGAGGGGCCAAGTGATTTTGGTGAGGACCTGGCATCAGATCAGGATTATTCTGATTTCAGTGCTGAATATATAGTTTTGTTATTGTAAATATTCAGTTCTGATTTTGGGATTTTCCCCCCATTTGTACATGTACATGTACTTGAACATGTACATGTACTTGTACAGGTAATCTATGTGATTTAGTACTAAACCCATTCACCCGGCCTTAAAGGTACATGCCCACGCAGTAGGCACAACATGTTCTTTATAGGAATTAAATCAGTGTATAAGTATGTCACTATTCCACCAGTTCTAAAAATTACGAGTGCCCGCTATACAAATATAATCATTTATTAATTATCAATTTACTGTTAGCGACGCGCGGCGGTAACAGTCTATTTTGATAATGTGCGGGGACGACGACTTTCACATCACGGCTTGCGGTGCGCATGCGCAGTATACTACGCGCGCTAGTAGGCTTCCCAATATGTAAACAAGAATAGCAACATGTCGAAACGTCCAGGACGGAAATTGTATGAAACAGCGTCGGCCAAAAGAAAGGCGAAATGTCTGAGGGACAGGCAGTACAGCAATATTGGCGACCAGATCACCAAATGGAAAGAGTTACGTGGAGATTTAGATTTGGACTCAAATAGAGATTTTTCTTCTCAACTTCCGATACTTCACTGCGCATGTCAAAAGATGTGATATGATTGACCGTGTCACGTGACGCGTATTGGTAAAAATAGCACGAGGTCGGAAAATACCCTTTCTGGTCGCGGCATATAAAATGCGATTTAACACCAATTAACACGCGCCGTAATTAAAAATAACTCGTTAGTGGGTAGACATATGGCTCATATAAGGCATGACAGAAAATGAAAAGTTGTAGTACAGTGTCACCTGCTGCGTGGGCATGTACCTTTAAATGACCTTAGCTGTTGATAGGCCGTTAAACCCCAACAAACAAACTGAAATAATTCATACACTATCGCTTGTCCTAATCTTGCCAATATTGTGCTTGGAATTAAGCAGCTTGATTGGCTGAGCATGAGCTGTGCCAATTAAACTGCTTTCTTGCGAATTGACAGTGCTGATAGATGCTCAGAAACGTATAAATCGGGGCAAGATTAACGCAGTCGGATGTGTACATTCAAAAAATAGTATGATAATCATCTTTTCCAAAACAAATATTATGAACATATTGTTTGAATGAACTCGTGGTATAAGTCATTGACGTCGTAGGGGTCGGGGGTTCGAGACCCACCACACCACCATTTGTTTACTATTATTATTACTATTATTATATTATATTTCTATTTACTTTACAAATTCAACATTGCATCAAAATTTTGTTGGATAAAATCCGGAAATATTGAGATTAATTTGCTATGAGTATTTAATACTATATTGAAAGAAAGACGAGTGGATGGTGTGGCCTAACATTAGGAAATATGGGCCATATTTGTGTTTGAATATTTCTCAGACTTATTACAGGTCCAACTTGCATTCGGCAGAATAAATCCGAAAAGACACTAGATGCATTTATTTAACAGGGTGTTAGCGTGTAGAAGGTGAGCGGCAGACTTATGTTGGCGAAAATGTTTAGCTGTGGAGCAAATGGAGTAAAAAGACGGCCATTTTCCACGAGGTAGGTACATTTTCGTTGTTTTATTCATATTTTAATTTACAACACAATATAGCCTATGGCACGACGGAATATATCATAGATCTACGAATGCAGACACTTTGTTAATCGATGCAGTGACCACAAAAGTTTTTGAAGGTTTTGTGGTCTCATCTGTGTAATCGGACCATGCTTACGAATTTTGCATACATTTTCGGGTCGATTGTAATGAAAATACTGCCTATGCCCATGTATGTAAACCATGTAGCCCACAATTATCCACTATTTAACAAGTTTTACAGGATTTCGCTATTCGCATTCCTCGCACGAACAGATGTGTAAGCACTCCAAAGGTTTGGAGTGGGTAGTACATGCGGAAAAGGTCAGCGGCAGGTGTCTGATCAGTGTACATTGTTTCGCTGGTTGCTATTTTTGTATATACTATTATAAGCTACAAACTGTATGCCTGTGTACGCCCGTCGGGCAACACTCGGAGATGTAAATACATGCATAGCATGACGTCACATCTGTACTATTTCTGAAAAAGGCTTTTCTGTTTTAACAAGAGCTGTAGGAGAACAGCATAGATCGACTACGAGGGTTGTCGATGTACACATAGCTTGACAAAGGTGGCCGCGGCCCGCATAAAAACCTTAACCAAGGTTGACGAAAAACCTTAAACAAGGGAAATTAAGTAAGTAATTCAAGGTTAAATGTAGGTCAATGTCAGATATAGGTCAGGGGTTATTGATGTACATCACTAGGAGATGAAGTTTTCCAAGTATGGTTGCTGTAGGGCCCAGGAGTATTCCATATACAAGCTTGACTAAAAACCTTAACCAAGAGCAGGGATGAGAATTCTCAGATTTTTGGCTGATTTCAGACTTTTCTCTTGTAAAGTGAATTTTCGAAATGTTACAGGTTCAGTCAGATCTGTCCAAATTTGATACCTTTGCAAGGGGGGTTAGGAGTTTTCAGTCTTTTCAGAGGTATTTCAGACTTTTTTTCTCAGCATCGCTCTCATCCCTGCAAGAGGAAATAACTAAGTAATCCAAGGGTAAAAGTAGGTCAAGGTCAAATATAGGTCAGGGATTATTGATGTACATCACTAAGAGATGAAGTTGTCCAAGTATGGTTGCTGTAGGCCCAGGAGTATTCCATATACAAGCTTGACTATAAACCTTAACCAAGTTTGAGTACAAACCTTAACCAAGGGGAAATAATAAAGTAAGTCAAGGTTAAATGTAGGTCAAGGTAAAATATAGGTCAGGGGTTATTACATCCCTATGTACATCCCTATTACATCCCTATGTACATCCCTATGAGAAAAAGTTATCCAAGTATGGTGTATGTATGCACACTAGTATTCCATTTACAAGCTTGAATAAAAACCTTAACCAAGGTTGACTAAACACCTTAACCAAGGGGAATTAAGTAAGTAATTCAAGTGGAAATGTAGGTCAAGGTCAAATATAGATCAGGGGTTATTGATGTACATCCCTATGAGAAAAGGTTATCCAAGTATGGTGTCTGTATGCACAATAGTATTCCATGTACAAGCTTGACTAAAAACCGTGACCAAGGTTAACTAATAACGTTAACCAAGGGGAATTAACTAAGTAATTCAAGGTTAAATGTAGGTCAAGGTCAAATATAGGCCAGGGGTTGTTGATGTACATCACTAGGAGATGAAGTTGTCCAAGTATGGTTTGCGTAGGGCCTGGAGTATTCCATTTACAAGCTTGACTAAAAACCTTAACCAAGGGGAATTAAGTAAGTAATTCAAGGTTAAATGTAGGTCAAGGTCAAATATAGATCAGGGGTTATTGATGTACATCCCTATGATAAAAGGTTGTCCAAGTATGGTGTATGTATGCACAATAGTATTTCATGTACAAGCTTGACTAAAAACCTTAACCAAGGTTGACTAAAAACCTTAACCAAGGGGAATTAACTAAGTAATTCAAGGTTAAATGTAGGTCACGGTCAAATATAGGTCAGTGGTTGTTGGTGCACATCACTAGGAGATGAAGTTGTCCAAGTATGGTGGGTGTAGGGCCAGGAGTATTCCATATACAAGCTTGATTAAACACCTTAACCAAGGCGTGACGGTGACGCCGACGCCGGGTGACTACATAAGCTCTAAATATTCTTCGAATAGTCGAGCTAAAAAGCATTCGAGACAGGTTTATTGTGTCGAATAACTGGCTTTATTGCGAAAACCGAGTTCGGAAATCAGCAGATGTCGGATGTTGATAATTTATTGAACGTTATAAGTTAACAATTGACTGTACTGTATGCTTACATGCTCTTCAAAGACAAAATACTCGTTAAGCTAGTCCTGATCAATTGAAAATAAAAATCACCCAATCATATATATTAACTGAAATAGAGAAGCACGTGAACATAATCGCGGAAGTACGTGCATCTGACAACGATGAAACATATTTGATGTTATAAGGGGCCCAAACACTAAAAGTACCTTTGGCTTCTCCACGGCTCAAACACGTATTTGACAAACATTCATGTAAAAAAAAACCTTTTTAAGAAGGTCACCTGTTATGATGTTTATGTTGATACATAAACTAGTTATAGATATAAATTTGTCGCGTAAACGATTACAGCATTAGTCCATTGCCCGCATGTGTCCGCATTGCCCCGATGTTTTGTATTAATGGTGTATCCTTTACACTGCAACTCGCGTACTCTGGTTGTAGGAGGCGTTTGTGCCATCGACTAGGACATGTTGGCGCATTTATTTACATAAATGTATAAATGTAAACTTCACTTACAACCGTGTCGGTCTGTCCGTTTATCTGTAGGTCTGTCCGGCCACCATGAACACATTGTGTGTTTACATTGTAAGTTTATTGATAATTTGCTACAGCGCGAGCGACTTTTGACATTGGACAATAATCCGCTTGTGGTGTGACCGTATTGGCCTACATTTATATTTACTCATTGTGTCCCAATGCACGTATACTGTTGCATAGTTTCATGAAATGTCTGAAATACATACATGTATATACATACACCATTTGGTTACAAATCCAACCTTTAAATTTAGGCGACATATCGAGTCGGACATATCTTTGTAGGACGCGATGGAGAGAGAGAGAGGGGTTGGGTGGGGGGTTAACGTTTGCACTGGCTCGATGACTTCGTATGCCGTCATTCATGCGACATATATCGAGTCTTGCATACATATGAGATTTTGTACATCAGCGTAATTTCATTAAATACGTTTTTGTCGCTCCTGCTTTAGCAGAGGCGCGACTATAGTCGGCGCTTTTTCCGTCGTCGTCCGCATCATCCGATTTTTTTGTAAGGCAAATGAGTTAAAAGTTATTGTTTTTTCACAATATCTCTTTAACCCGATTTACAGTCAAAACGCCCCCAAGTCAAATCGCCCCCAAGTCAAAACGCCCCCGAATTGGTCAAAACACCCCCATCAATTAGTCAAAACACCCCCATTTTGGTCAAAACACCCCCATTTTGGTCAAAACGCCCCCATCTTCAAATGTTTATTGTCAAATAATTAACTTATTCTGGTGGTTTTTATGGGTGTTTTACTATACTAGACTATTTTCATTTCAGGTACGCGTTGTGTACGAAGTACAAGAAGCATTATGGCGACGATATTATTGTATAATTTCTGAATTATTTCTTCATGTGTAAATTTGTGTTTTCTTTGCGTATGTGTAATTTTTGAGTGTTCAATGTTAATGTTAGTTATTGCATAATACATCAGTTGATTTTGTTATGGTATTTCTATTAGCATGATTAAATGATTAAATGATGTAATTATGTATTGGCGTGTGTGTGTTTGTGCGTGTTCTGTGTTATTATCCCGTTGACAGGCACCTGTCTTCACAAAATGTCTTATATTTAAGGGTGGGAAATGGCTCGAAGACCTTCCATACCCGGTGTCTTCACACTTATTTAACCACTTTTATCCCGTTAATCACGTGTTCAGAATGTAAGCTTTAATCTGATTGGTCATTCAAGAAAAACGTCACAGGGAAATCCCGCGGAAATCACTTAGAGTAACCCCATATTGCTGTAACACAGCTAAAAATATGTCCGCGCATCTCGCAACGTCGGCGAAAGTGAGTCAACATCGGTGTATTCAAATCGTGTTCTAGGTACTAAAATCTGGTTATTTATCGTAATCACTACAATACATGAACGAAATAATGATTATTATTGAATTCATCTGTAAAAAATGGTTTTTAATCTGATTATAATATAGAATTTGTGAAATAAAAACGTTTGATTTTCATAACGAGGCAGCCGAATTACAGGATTACGACAGCGTACTGAACCCCCTACTGTTGAAATCGCATGGATTTCATGGATAGCATACGAACATAACTACGTACGAAACGACCCAGCGCGAACGGGAATACGGGCGAAACGACCCACGGTGCGAACGGGATGTGCGAAACGACGCAGTACGAAACGACCCAGCGCGAATGGAAATACCGGCGAAACGACCCACGGTGCGAATCGGGTTACGGACGAATCGACACGAGAGAGAAGCGCTCAAGCCCGCTGGGGATCCTGAATTTCAGTCTAGATTTCAACGCTGTTCTGTTTTATCTTCTTCTTTTTTTTACATTTGAATTCCCGATCATTTTTTTTCTTTTTTCGAAACGTATTTTCATTCGCCGAAAATAATTACTTTGAAAAAACCCACGAGATTTCCTCTTTTTTCTTTTCGTCTCTCACAAAAATTACACTCGGCGCTCTTGTAAACCAAGAAATAAAAAAAGGAGTAGCCGTACTAGTTAAGATGTCTGAATGTTACCCGTGCATTGACTGAAGGAACCAACATGCAGTTCAATGCGATAACTACATTATATATATATTTGAAACAAAAAAATTATAATGAAATAAAAAGTACATGATGAACCAATTATGTTTTGTTTTCATTCACCAAAGTCAAAACGCCCCCTAGTCAAAACGCCCTCAATTTGACTAAACCACAATCAAACAGGTCATGTTTATTGAAAAAACGGACTTGTTTATCATATTAAAAAGGCTCATACATGTCCACTGAATTACTATACAAATACAAATACAAATAATAATGACAAAATAAAATTGTATTTAAAAACAATAAAATTATGGGGGTGTTTTTGGGGGGTGTTTTGACCAAAGATGGGGGCGTTTTGACCAAAATGGGGGCGTTTTGACTTGGGGGCGATTTGACTTGGGGGCGTTTTGACCTGCTTCCCTTTAACCCCTTGCCAGACTTTGATAATATTTCACATCAATGTTTGTCTAGGGATGCTGCTTCATTACGCACACACCCACATCCAAATTCTCAAGGTCAAGGTCATTCATTTACTTGTAATGTTCACCGGTTTTGTAACAGAAATGCGTTAAAGTTATTGTTTTTTCACAATAACTCTTTAACCCCTTGCCAGACTTTGATAATATTTCACATCATTGTTTGTCTCGGGATGATGCTTCATTACGCACACCCCCACATCCAAATTCTCAAGGTCAAGGTCATTTATTTACTTGTAATGTTCACGGTCAAATGCCTCGGCAGGCGCGATACCGCTTCCGTGGCGGAATTCTTGTATTATAAATAAAGTCAAAAGGGGACAAAATTGTCAGAATATAATTCCGCTTTTTATACGACGGTTTTTTAAAAAAAGCGGTACGTATTATGTTTTACCGTGGGGCTGGAGGGTGGGCGGCGGACAGAAAAAGTGCATAGTTTGTGTGTACACAATTCTGAAACGGTTCAGTCGATCGATCTGAAGCTATGCACACGTCTTCTACACATATTGAAGATGTGCACCTTGGTGTTTTTATGGCGAAAAAGTATGTTTTAACAAAAATATCACCTTTTTAACTTAGCCATTTTTGTATACATTTCAATATAGGGTACAGAGTTTGTGTACTCAGCTCCTCTAAAACCGTTCAGTCGATCGATCTGAAACTATACACACGTCTTCTACACATATTGAAGATGTGCACCTTGGTGTTTTTATGCCAACACAATACAAATATCACCTTTTTAACTTAGCCATTTTTTTCTACATTTTTGTATTCAATTCTATATAGGGTACAGAGTTCGTGTACACAACTTCTCTGAAACCGTGCAGTCAATCGATCTGAAACTATACACACGTCTTCCAGACATATTGAAGATGTGCACCTTGGTGTTTTTATGCCGAACAAATATTTGTTAACACAAATAATTGTTTCTACATTTTTGTATCCAATTCTATATAATTTCTACTTTACACATCTCTACATAAATTAGTATACATGTTTAGCACAACGAGAGGAAGAAATAATGCTATAGAGTTTCAAATTCTCATTAAGTTGTCTTGCCTTGGTGACGGCTTCACATTTCTGCATCTTCGCTGTCTGGCCCATATTCGACGGGCGTAGTTTGTGACTTGCAGCACTCTTGTTTAACTTTGATACTCGGGATCGCCGTTTAAAGTCCCCATCCGAGACAACGTATCATTTACTTAGCTTGTAGAGCAATAACATTACATTATGTACACATAAAATGGCCGAGAATCGAACACGACCGGTGGCGTGGAAATTTGACGCTGTTACTCTTGACCATCGTCTGCTGATTACCGTTAAATCTACTTTAGCTGAGGGAATTGCACCGTGTGTATAGGTGAGGGCGTTTTTTGGAGTGTAAATACATTGCATACGCAATTGACTCCCTCCTCCACATCCCACGAGCAGTGAAGTCTCTTACGTATATAATAACAGACTGTAGATGATAACGAAAATATGTATTATTTTACTGAACACTTGTAAACTTTAAAAGTGTCTTTGATATTTTGACGATTCATGTGTTTGTCCGCACAATGACTGTTTTTAACATTTGTGCCATTAAGTCACTAAATGCGAAATAAACTGCGAACGAAGCGATTCGGTAAAAGCAATGTCTCGATAAAATTACCAGGGGATATAATGCATTATGTTCATATCAAACTTCAAGGCAAACATCAAAATCCTTTACAAGCGGGATCGCGACCAAAGTTGAAGACTTAGTTCTTATGCCGGTTGAGCAAACGAACCGTACACAGCGTGGGACCATGGCGGCCCCAGATCGGTCTGTACAATATGATATGGAACTATATGTTGTTCGCAATTTCGTTACTCAAGAAGCTATGACCAAAACCACAAGAACCAATATCTATGCTTCTTATGTACTTCTTATTATAACTCCAGGTTGATGAGGTTTCCATGCGCGCATCCTGGGTGGGGAGGATCTCGTGCGACAACGAAGGAATGAGCAGTCGCATCAATTTGTGAATTTAACTTCTGACATTATATGAATAGCCTACCAGTGTATAATTATGTGTGTTTGCTATGATGATTCAGAGCGGTAGAGAGACCGAGTATGGGTTAAACTAGGAGCGTGGTACTGTCGATATCCACGTTTTCCCCGCTGGACAGACGTACGACCGGGACGTTCGAAACCTCAAGAGCAACGCAATATGCCCCCTTGCTATAACATACAATTATACATGGTGATAAAGCAGTAACTGTTTCAAAATAGAGAGGTATAAACCCTAAGGGGTCAATGAGTCGGGGAAAACATAATAATAACAATACAACTATAGCGAACTATGCTACGAGTACAACGGTGGTCTTCGACGTGGCAAATAATGTACTCCACATTAAGCGATGTACGGTCCCCAACAACAAATAGAACTACATTACAACTGCAAGTCAATTCCACTTAGTGTTGGAGAAATGTTGGCTGCTTGAACAATTTAGGGAACATATTTTAAAACAAATGAACTCGAACCGGCTGAGAAAGTGTTTTTCTACCGAGTTGCGTATACCTCCATCGGCCATCAACGACACAAGGAACAAGTATACTAATTAATACATCGCCAAACAAACCTTTATCATTACATACATTTCCCTCCGCCAACCTTTAGGGTGATTACACATCGTTTTCACGGACGGGATAGGTATATGACTGACGAAATCCCGTAAACATGTTAAATAGTGGATAATTGTGGATGGGTTATATACAGGGGTAGAGACCGTATTTTCATTAAAATAGACCCTAAAATGTCTGCAAAATTCGTAACTGCATGGTTTGTTTACACAGAGGAGATCACAACATTTTCAATAACTTTGTTGTCACTCCATCTTTTAACAAAGTGTCTTCATTCTTATCTATGATATATATTTCGCCGTGCCATATGCGATATGGCTTCCTTGTGTGAAAATGACCGTATTTTTACTCCATTTGCTCCACCGCTAAACCTTTTCGCCTAAGTGTGCCGCTCACCTTTTACACGCTACAACTTTTACACGTTTTACCTACGCAGATGTTTTGAGCTACAATGAAGCGTTCACAAAAGAATGTAAAAAAAATGTACTGAATATAACGAAAAAAGTGCCAGAGTTTTTAACTGGTGCTTCCAAAATGGCCGCCAAAATCACGCATTTTATAGTTAAATATGAAAAAAAATATACAAAATCTTATTCACGAAGGAACATAGTTATTAAATATGCCGATTTTATGACTAACTCTTTTTTCAACACGGTCAGCATAATGGCACACAAAATGGCCTCCAAATCACGCACCTAATGGTTAAATGTGAAAAAAAACTAACATTATTCTTAATTATAGTGGAGGGGTACCTTGAAGAGAAGTGGCTTAAAACGATTTATGTTCAACTCAAGAGAGCAAAAGCAACGACTATGCTAGATTGATACATCATACATTCCTGAACACGACTCCGGTGTCGGTCAATAAAATTAGGTGGGACAAGGTCACTTTTGAGGTCATTAAGTGCAAAGAGGTCAAATGAGTTCAACAACATATTTTATATCAGTAGATGGACATGTACGTGCATATCATGCTTCAAATATCAGATAAAAGTTGTTTAGATTATTGAATATTCTTCCTTATGACATATATGAGACGTTTCGTTTTTATGGTGGTCCAAACCGGTGTTTATTTTGCGATTTTCAAGATGGCCGGCATGTATCCACATTTTGTCTTAAATATATTCTGACTTGATTATTATATGGCGTTTGGTACTTACATTGTGCGTTTACAATACATATAAATGCATTTTGATAACTTATAAAAAGAATTCACCACTGACAAATTCATATACATATAAGATGGCCGCCAAATATTCACACAGACGTGCAGTAAATGTGTGTGGAATAACAAAAATATATAGCTACACTTTCATGCACATTTATATTTCAGTTGTTTGCCTTTTTTGTTATTATTGAATGTGTTGTTTGCAAAAATGAATGAGTCCATGTAATATACTTATTATTTGACCATGTTGGAATATTCAAGATGGCCGCTAAGTATCGCTTAAGCTCTTAGGCGCTGTTGATCGACAAAGTAGTAAAGAAATGAAACATAATTGGAATTCATATTTGTAATATTTTAAAAGTGCGAGGCTTGTGTTCCAAACTGTACCGGATTATCTGTCGCCGCAAACAAAGGTAAATCAAAGATGACCGCCAACATGGATACAATTCTGACACATCTATATTAAGTAGGGTAGTCATCAACGACATAGCATATGCCACACCATAACATCAATGTTTTAGTGTTTCCGATGACAACATAAAGAATAATATTTTATGACCGCCATTAGCCAAGATGGCTACTGTATTGCGTAGTTTTATAATATGAGCTATCAACAAACTATTGGTGCGACTCCTGGATAACAATAGATCCTAGCTGTAACATGTTAATGGTTAGTAAACGACTACATAGTCACGATCTTGAATTTCAAAGTGGAACATAATACATGTTGACAATGTCAAAGGAAACAGGAACATATGTACAATTACATCTAGGTATTCATTCATTTGAGTGAATCAACATAATGCCCGTGTCTAATACCTATATTCGGATAGAAATAAAATACAGTGGCATGTTGGGAGCATGTGAATGGTAATTTATTATATAATTAACGATGGTGGGTTGATAATTGCCGCGAGCGCGATATCCCTGGCTTGGCCCTTATTCGCATGTTCAGCTTTTTTGTAGGCGAGAGTTGAATCCAGCTAACCCCGTTATAAGAGTAATACGATCAGTGATAATCCTACTACGTTTATGTGGAGGGGGGCTAGTCACTATAGTGTGGTGAAGACCTGTCAGTAGATCCGGTTTGTCTAATGTCAGGACTGGATGGAAATTGTATGCAAATATTCAGTTACCCGCCCCCATCCAATGAGATGAAATGAGCTGTCGATAGTCCGTTTAAAGTAGGGATGGCAACGAATATTCGAATATTCGTTTATTGACCGAATATTCGAATATCAGTTTAGTATTCGAATGGAAAACTTATTTCAAGGTATTGTTTGGTTTACTTATTTCTTACTGTCGCACATACAGCAATTGACCCGGCACGTGTCAAAGTTTTTATTGTCCGTTATCGACGATTAATACGGTATCGCGTCAAAGTTTGCTTGTTTCCGTTGCGCTCACCTGCACGTGAACGCGACACATGTGAGCCCACGCCATCGAAGCGCCGAAAACCGGACTTTCGAATGTTTGATTCGCCGAAAAAGGATGACAGTGGCGAACTTCGCACTTACGTCCAGGAACAATCCAGAAGCCAATCCACTCACGTGGTGGAAACAGAACGAGACTAGGTTCCCGAGAGTGGCCGTTATCGCAGTATCCGCAACTCCTGTGCCGTCGGAACGCATATTTTCTACTGCTGGTCTACTACTGGCCAAGTTACGAAACCGGCTCTCCAGTGATTTAGTGGACACAATTATATTTTTGAACAAGAACAAAGTTAAGCGAGTTTCAGACATAGACAGTGCTTAAATTAATTGTGTACGTTTCTGGAGAATATGTGAGAGTCACTGACAAAATAGGGAGTATGCTTGCGCGGAGGCGCATGCTGGTCTGGAGCTCCACTTTTCCGAAACTCAATACACCCATTCATTATTCTCGTGTCGGTATACACATTTCATCATTCCGCTGTGTGATGCGCGACGTCACTTTAGATTTCAAATACACACAACACACAACGGAAGTTTGGACATCGCATATTATTGACACATATTTCAATTGGGCATTACACTTGTACAAAGCGCGTTCATGTTTTAAAGTATCATGTTGTTTGTTGGATTATTAAATTACAAAAGAACAGATTCGTTGTTAACGTGTATCCACAGGACATTAATTTTCCACTCGATTGACAAAAATAGTTAATTGATTATTATTTGAAGCACGTGGAAACTCAATTTATACGAGACGTGTTACCGGTGTCAATTTCGTAATAGTGAGGAGATTTAGAGTTTGGGTGGTTCCGAATATTCGAATATATATATTCGAACAGCCAATCGAATATTCGAATACCATTTTTACCATTCGATGCCATCCCTAGTTTAAAGCCATTAAACATTAAACCGGAACTCTATCACGTTATCTTTAACACGAACATGAACACCAATGTTGCATTTTATTATTGAAACAGGTCCGTAACCAGGGGGTCGGTGCGGTCGGACGACGCCCTCCCCAACCTCCCTCGTCGTGCCTTGATGTCCACTCTTTCATGCACTAAAATAAGAATTATTGTCAATACGTAATCATTTTATAATATTGATGCAAGCAGGAGAGTCGTATTGCATGTATGTGCTCAGTTTTTGCTGAGAATATATAAAATGGTATTCCAGATCATCTGGAGTTCACAATTGTCTGGGAGGCATGGCCCCGTAACCCCATAGCTGCCTCGTGCTATTCAAGCCATCGAAAAGACTCATTGCTTCATAACTGTCTGGTTACGGGTCTGTTGCATGGTAATATCTCGATTCGCCACAATCACGATTCGCCACATCTCGATTCGCCACAGAGTAAACACGATTCGCCACAGTTAAAACACGATTCGCCACAGTTTAAACACGATTCGCCACAGTATAATTTTCAAATATAATATGGATAAGAATTCTCGAGCTGTGACATGCGACAACTGCCAGAGGTGGCATCACATAAAATGCGGAAACACAGGTAAATTAATGCACTAAAATAGCGTGAATGTCAAGTCATCCGTGAGGACGAACAACGACTGCGAGGGGCGGCACAACAAACTAAATCGACGAGCGAGGAAGGGCAATCTACCATTCTACGTACTCGTAACCCTGCTGTACAACGAGGCGAAGGAAGTGACGATCCAGACGAAACTAGTGAAGGAGAAGAAGATGAGGCGACACCAGACGAAGCAGACGAAGCAGACGAAGAAGATCCAGGGACGACTGTGGAAGCTGTGGGGTGGGAGCAGTACCGGACGAAGGCCATCTCGACGAGCGCTCTGTTGGATGCATGTGCATCTTTGTATGGACCCGTTTAGTTTGTGTTTGTGATGTGAAATACTGATAGTTACTACCTTGTGTTACTAGACACTAGACTATATTGATGGTGGTATTAAGTTGTATGTGCTAAAAATGTGATATATCGATGGTCTAGTAAAACTAGGTCGTATTGACCATGCTTCGCATAGCAGTTACGACCTTGTGTTACTAGACACTAGATATATTATCGAGACGAGACTATTTATGGTGGTATTAAAGTGCGTAATTTGAGGGTAAAAAGTGTTATTAAGTTGTATGTGCTAAATATGCTTTATATTAAATGTATGAAACTATTATGTATGTCTATTGTCATTTTCACTCCATGATTAAGGATTAATTTCACAGACCATTCGCCACACTGTTCGCCACGATCCATCTCACCATTTCATTTGAGGTGTTGGTTTGTCTGACAACTGAGTAGAAGACACCTGACGCATCGTTACACAATGACCACAGGTGGTCAACACGTACAGGTGTTAAATAATTGACACACGTATCCTGAATTGAATCGATACATAGGAAAATCGGGTTAATAATTGCGGGCAAGGCTCACATTACGTATATAAACGTTATAAAAGCTGATTATTTGTTTATGTCATCATGTTTTGTTAACATTTTTATTATTTTTATAGTATACTTTTCATTTTAATTATACTGTGGCGAATCGTGTTTAAACTGTGGCGAATCGTGTTTTCACTGTGGCGAATCATGTTTACTCTGTGGGGAATCGAGATGTGGCGAATCGTGATTGTGGCGAATCGAGAGTAATTCTGTTGCATACATCGAAACCATGAGATACCGGTACATCCATAAGAATACGGATATTGGGTCATTTCCATCATAACGAAGCCTACTATATATCTATGAAAAACGATAATCACTTTATTAATGAGGTACAGGACAGGGTAGGCACAGCGATTGACATATCAAAGGAAAGTTGACGAATTCTGAACTTGACTGGCTACGTAACAACTACCATTATTCACTTCCCACATAATGAAAACAGCGTTTTTCATAGCGAAGAAGTATGCTTAGCTTTTTGGATATAAAAACTAAACCACGCCATCTTATCTTGAGCTATACAAGTAGTACGCTAATGTCCACATTAGTGCGCTATAGAAGACACTGAATTGCATTTGCATACGGTATATTCCCACCATTTATACCTGAAAATTATTTAGCGACACATTTATTATTTTAACAAAGTCGTAATAGTTACGACAGTAACATGAACATGGAATGCCAATAACTTGGAAACACTGCACATGGACACTGCGAGTGTGCTTGTCGGTGTAGCAAGAGACATAATCAATTACTTGAAAATTGAGGAATTATATAACATATACATATCGTATATATGTAGAGTCAATGGTGTCAATGGTCAATGGTCATGGTCATCGAATCTCAGTTTATATACGACATATGATGTTGTTATTGCCCAAAATAAAATGAACTTTTGGATGACGTATCATTTAAGTAGTCATATGCCGGTAGCCATGGCCATGTAAGTACATGCATGTATAAGTTAATAACCAGTATGTGTGAGCCATATTCACATTACTCTCTATTCTACGAATTCAATGCAAGGTGTCATCCAAACCATTACATATCAGTTCATAAACGGCATATGTTGTGTTTATTAACAAAAAAATTTGGCGTTTGGATGACCTATAATATCAAGAAGTCATATACAGGTAGGCATGTACTATGTACATAGGAAGGATATAATGAGTCAGTATTTGTGAGTCACATAAGTATGGATATTAATCTATAATGCGATCGAGATCAATATGTTGTGAATTCATGATGGAACATAATTATGTTGAGGTCATTCATGAGATTGTTTGGTACATAGTAAGAATAAAAGTTATAAAAATGTATTATGGAGTCATAATACAATCTATATTGAATGCATATGTATGTATATGTATCACAGTTATGAAGGGCATTGTTTCTGGGGAATACCATACACTGTACTCGTATATGTTGTAGTCATATAATGTCCTTACATGGTATGTGTAAGTGTCATAACTGTATTATAATATCACAACCATATGTGTAATATAATATATAATACGTTAAATGCATTCAAATGAACATGGTTGATTATTCTATGCTAATCTAGAATTATATCGGAAAGTTCCCACCGTCCTTGTCTATACACACCAACATACGACATATACTTAAGATCGTAAGAGACCAGAGAAGCCTATTTTCACATGCACGTATTTGCGTAGTTGCAATTGCGATTTATGGATAAATAATGTACACAAACCAACCAAACAACAACTTTTCAGTACAAAACCGCAATTCCCGTCACTGGATTCCCAACTAACCGGGTTCGAGCTAACCTGGAAGCGAAACGTGTAAAGTTAAACATTGACACATAGCTGATATGAGGCCTCTAAATCATGAGCATTCGTTACAGCATATTATGTTTTATATATGTGACACGCATAGATGCAGTCAATATTGATTTTAGTGCACGAGACGGGACTTTTGTTGATGAGAATATATGTTAATTGAGAATACATTTCCATTTATCCATTGTACAAGCAGTTATGCTGATCTGCCTTATACAGACGTATGGTTATATGGGACAATTATTAAATATTTCGGTGTAATTTAAGTGTATGCATATGGGTATATCCACTTGTGATATTCACGGAAACAGAAACTGTAATACATACTATTTGATTAGTGTTGTATTTGACATGAATTGTTTTATATTGGTTATACATGTAATTAAGTCTAAAGTGATTGAAATGTCATGGTACTTAGCCGCACACCAGCATATAACAGTTCGATATATGACTGTAATGCGAACATGGCCGAACTATAGCATATGTACCAATCGCAATACGTAGTGTATACATATATGACATTATAGTGCAATTTACAACGTAAGACTCAATAAAATACAATATGTAAAACAAACAGTACATATATTTTAATATTTTGACTGTACAACGAGTGTAACCTAATTCGAGCATCACCAAGTGTATTATCAGAGATCTGCTAGTCTGAACACATGTAACTCTGTCTTATAAAGAAATTTAAAAGTAAATGAAAAGAAACGCGCAATTGCCAGTACCACACTATATTAAAATAGCCTAAATGAGGCGACCATTTTGAATAAACACAATTACAAATTACTTCAAAATCAAGTGTGTCCAACTTACTGATTTAACCGCCTAACAGAATGCAGTAGTATACATAAGTAAAGCAAAAGTAAACATATTCAATAACTTTCAAGTTTTTGGAAAATATGGCGGCCACTTTTAATTAAACACGCTCTTTAAGACGAGCATAACTATTGATCTATATTTTTAATATCGTATCTCAGATGAAAATCAAACATATATGTTCATATCTAGCTTAGTACCAAGATATGGTCCACCACAGTGTAGATAATGCTGCCTGATCTTGATGAATATTTGGCGTCCATCTTGGATTCATATTGATTTGATAGCCTCCATCTATGTTCAAAATTAATGCATGGTATCCAACGGGTTTTCTGCGTCCGTCCGGTCAAGATCCAAGTGCCTGTTTGTTTTCATTCATCAAATAAGTACACATTTCAGGCTAAATAATGATGTTTGGCGGCCATCTTCAATATGCTGATACTCTCAACGATAGAGTCGTCCGAGCAAACCGAATTGCTTTGCATATGCCCCATAAACCAATAATCACCAATAAAACATACTTTATTGGATGTTTCTGTAATGCTATGCAAGTACATATTGTATTATCAAAATAGAGTGAGCTTTGCACTCATTTGACCTATGTGCATTTAATGACCCAAAAATGACATTGTCCCACCTGATTTGATAGACCGACACCGGATTCGTGTTCAGGATGATATAATGCATTGATTTAAAGTCGTTGCTTTTGCTCTCTCGGGTTGAACAGAATTCATGTTTATGTGTGTTTGCCCCCCTACTATTATGTGGAAAAATATAAAATACTATACAGATGAAAATATTAAATATTTCGATTTTATGACTAGCTATTTTTCCACAGGGACAGAAAATGACGACAAAATGGCCGCCAAATCTATGTTTAATGTTTTATATGTGCATGTATCAACGAGAAATATTATAAATAAAATATGCTGATCATCGTACTACATATCTCCGTTTTTTTTTATTGTGACTTTCTAACAGAGTTCCTCAATATGGCCACGAAGATGGCCGTCAAGATTGCCACCAAATTGTGTTGTTTATGACTATATATTAAAATAAGTGTTCAAATATATCAATGTGTGAAAACTGTTAAGCATACTACACGGAAGATATACTAACGGCTCCGTTTTGCTGACGCATTTTCTTTCAATATGGCAGACACAATGGCTGCCGTATTTTTCTCAATACTACGTTGTCACATGTATATAAATATTTATTCCAAAAAATATAAAAATAAATATGAGTGACGTATCGTGTCCCGTGTAACCGATTTAATACAACTTTCCGGAGTATCTATATATATAACCACCAATATTGCAGCCAAGATGGCCTCCAAATTGACGTTGTTTTACATAAAATCGTAACTAATTATGTAGTGGAATCGACTTTTATTTCAATATATATTTTCCTTATGTGAGCTTTGAAAGCTTTATTATTTATATATTATCAAATAATAAAGTTTTTCAGCTCGCATAAGGAAAATTATGACGCCTTATAATCAGCAGAAGCTGTGAAACCCGTTGAGTTATACTAAATAACTAATCATGTATTGAAATCGGGACTATATATTTTCATTGTGCGAGCTCGAAATATATCAGAATTGTGTTTTTCGGTAAGTTAACGGTGGTCTTATAGTCCTACCTTGCCCCCGGCTTAAAATACCTTAGCTGTTGACAAGCCGTTAAACACCATTTATCCTAACTTGCCAAAACTACCAACGATTTCGGCAGCTGGAATGTTCAGTGTGCGTGTTACATGTGTATTTTCACTTGTATGTTCAGCTGGTGTCACACAGGCAATTCCGCCTGTGCTGTGCCATGTGTTATGTTCAACACGTTGAAGTCCGTATTGGCGAAGACAAGCTGCACACATCCACTGCCAGGTATTATTGCATAGTCTTACCTTAAACTATTTGTACTTCACGATGGCTGAACAAAGTTAAAACTATGCAGTATGTCAAACAGTTCAGAGTTCATTTATCCGGTGTTTATATCATTAACATTTAACATGTATATTTGCTTATTCATTCTATGCTGGATTGCTCATACATTATGTATGCAATATGCTTGCAACATATCGTAAAATTAATGTCGCTCATGGCGGCCATTTTGAATTCAACAATGGCGGTGTTTACCCGTTTTTCAATGATTTTATATCCCTCAAAGAGTCATCTGTACAAATGTTCATGCTTTTCTCATAAAATGCACAATTCTTCTGAAATATACCGTATAACCGCCGCACAAGTAAATGTATCTACTACATTACTTAAGTGGAGTCCTTATTGGTGTCGTTCTTGGCGATCATCTGGAAAGCCATCTTCATGATATGTTTGTATCTTTCAAGCCAGAAACTTTGCAAACATTTATATATTGCTCCGTAATACATAGCATGTGCATGAAAATAACATGTTTTCCATGCGAGTCCCTAAAATAAATACAGTCGGCGGCCAGCCTGACGGCCATCTAGGACACAATAATGATGAAGTATATTCGACAACTCCAGTCAGAAACACAATCAATGTGTGAAATATTGCTTATACTGCTCCGAAGAAAATAAACGTTTTATAATGTTTTATTCATGAACTTCATGAAAGAAAAACATGAACAATATAATTGACCGCCATTTTGGTCGCCATTTTGGGCGCCATCTGGACAAAATTTATGTCTGAAATCTCTCATCTATAATACATTCTTAAATCTAGTATTTTAGATTTCTGTGCAAACGAATAAGATTGTTGTTGCTTTCTTAAATAGAACCATAAATTTTGGCGGCCATCTTGGAAGCACCAGTCAGAAACTCAGGGACTTTTTTTGTAGTGCTCAGTGTATTTTTAGAACTTTTGGTGAAAATATTAGCTTGTTAACGAAAATTTCCTTACTTTGTAAAGGAATAATTTATAATTATTGGACTATTAGTAAATTTGGACTGAATATGTGCATGGTGATGACACAAACTTTCGTCTGAAAAAACGTATGTCCGCAGAATTAGCGGACATCATTGTAATTTCAAAATGCGCTATCTTCAATGTTTATGTCTATTTTTAACCTTGTATATGCCGTCAAAATTATATTCAGTATAATAAATTAAATAGTTCCCTTTGTTGAGGGGAATATCTCCTCTCGAAAGTAATATTTCCCTCGGCTATCACTGATCACGCAACGGAAACATGACATGGTTCAACAACGAGCCAATTGAACAGAACTGCGCAAATAGTATCATCCAATCAGCAACAAGCTTACAAATGTACTTCGTGCTGACAGCAAAACAACAACAATGTATATAAATGTCAGACGGGTTTCAGCAAAACCGTAAGTCATATAATAAAATAATTACCATCGGTGTACACGAGATTTACACATCCTCAAAAGTCAATAATTGTATAATATTCCCCTCAACAAATAAAAGGGTACTATTTATATAATATACGAGGGTCATTCAATAAGTAATGACAGTCGAGTCGTATCTTTCGTTTGGCTTGTAGTAAACCAATACAATTTGGACCATCTAAATCCGGCCACTATCGATTATAACAGTACAAATTCCAACCGTAATATTGTGTTACTAAGTTATGACGTCATTTTGCACGTGCCTGTGTGCGACCGTGCGGGGGAATTTCACGATTTTACTAATTCGGAATTATGAATAGCATAGCCTCGTTTCTTATGAAATCAGTAAACGAGTTTAATAAATATCATATTAAATCAGCACTCATGTAAGATCCTCTATATGTAAGAGGTCGTCATGCCATGTCCGGTCAAATGCTATGTATTCACGAAGTAGAAAAGATGTAATATGCAGCCTAAAGACTAAGTTCTATTGAAACTCAACATGTAGTGAACAAATATATTATTATCGTAATCATCTGCTTCACCTGTATGTTCTGAGATAGTTTTACTTTTCTTCAATATGTGTCGTCCTTTTAGGAACGTATGCACACTACCGTACGCTGATGGTAAATGCAAGTTTGAATGGACACTTACCTATGTTACGAACACTTGTCTATATGTGTGTGAACAGGTGTGCATATTTTGTTTCTTTCCCTCTGAACTCGCATTGGTTTTATACTGTTATTCAGATCACGTATGTTCTTCTTAAAGGTACATGCCCACTCAGTAGGCACAAACTGTTCTTTATAACGGAGGCATCACCTGTTCTTTATAACGGAGACATCACCTGAGACATTTTCTAGCAAAATAAACATTCATTCACCATTAGCCCACGCATTAATTGGCATTATTTTACATTTTATATCAGACATACGCTGATATCAGGGGCGATAACCGTGTTTCCTTAAAATGTTAACTGATATTACTATTTATTCTCTGTATTTATTTTTTGATGTGAATGATCATACTCTATAATCTGTCAATACTATTATTTTTTCCGGCGACACATTTAATTAGTATAAATAACTAAAAAAATATCATACCTCATTTGCATATGAAAATACCCGATACCACCACGCGTCACTATCAGTAAAATAAATATTACTAAATTATTATATCTGTATAGCGGGCATTTGTAATTTTTAGAACTGTTGGAATAGTGACACAACTATACACTTATTTAATTCCTATAAAGAGCATTTTATGCCTACTGAGTGGGCATGTACCTTTAATGTGTTCCTCATCAACAGGAATACCATTTAATTGGAGAAGTATCGGCTAGCAGACGTGGAATGCCGACTTTATCACTTTTCTGCAGTCATACGGGCCTAACTTTCATATTCTCTGACGATAGCATACCGACTGTTCGACAGAGATACGCTGTGTATTCATCATTCGGAAGATTATCCGTTATACTTGGAATCAGTAATATGCAATGCTTATAAATAAGCTCGGCCTTTAATGTTGGTTTTGCTTGTCCAAATGGGAGTTCATTGTCAAAGCTTTGGTTTGTCATTAGTAAACATAGCATAACTTTTTTCTGTTATGTTTTGAACTTTTCCCTTGTCTTCCTCTGCATATACGAAACATGCATCAAACTGTTACTCCAACACCAAGCTGCTGTCAATAAGTGATAAGGAAGATACGCTAGGTATCATCGAGTCAATGTGGTCGCTGCTTGATAATGTCGATGGCGCAGTTTATGGAAAGTTACATCCTTCACCGCCAGTAATATTCGACGGCAGAGCCGTAGTACTTGACTTGAGAAATGTCCCAGCAGTTCCACCACCTGAAACCATACACGGACAAGACTTTTGTACACTTCAGATATATCAAGGTGTATGATCACATGATTAAAACAGCAACAACAAGTACTGAAACTTCCAGAAGCCCTCCGATTCAAAGTACATGTACGTATTCTTTTATTGTGTCCTTATTATGTAACGGACTTTGATAAAATATGACGCATCAAGCGCGTCTTGTTAAGCTGCATTTGTTGATCTCGGTACTTTGGCCCAAACTTCTGGTGCCGAACTCCCGAGACCAACAAACGCAGCTCACGAAGACGCGTCTGCTGCGCAATATTTCATCAAAATCCGTTGCCTATTAATTAAAGTATCAAATAATACTTACTTTGGAGTGGGCACGCTTTCAACACTTTCAGCCATTGTTGTTGCTTTTGTAATCACGTGATCATGCACCATGTATATAGAGGATCTTACATTTGTTTAATACAATGTATGATGTTTATTAACCCTTTCATCCGAATGAGACGGCGTAAATTAACGGTATGGGTTCCTCCTTATAGGAATCACGATTTGCCTGGTTTGGCCCTCAGGTACGTTTTTATCTTTGGCTCTTTAGTTACCTGGGAGTTGAATTGGGTTATCGCCCATTATAAAAGTAGTAAGATTATTACTGATCCTACTGCTTTTGGGAGGGGCAAAGCGATTCTGGTGTGGCGAGGACCTGGCATCAGATCAGGATTATTCTGATTTCAGGGCTCAATATATAGTTTTGTTATTGTAAATATTCAATTCTGATTTTGGGATTTCCCCCCATTTGTACATGTACTTGAACATGTACATGTACTTGTACAGGTAATATATGTGATTTAGTACTAAACCCATTCACCCGGCCTTAAATGACCTTAGCTGTTGATAGGCCGTTAAACCCCAACAAACAAACAAATAACCCTTTCATCCATAAGTAACTGTAGCTGATTTTACCAACATTGCAAAGTATACTTATCTTGCTAAGTACACTTTGAGGGAGAAATTTATTATTTTGTATTATGCTGAATTTATTACATTATCACAGCCATACTTTTAATCATCAAACATAATTATGCAGTCCTTAGTTCTATATGCATTTTGGGAAAAATAAATGATTACTCCCTGAAAGTATACTTTGCTAGAAAAGTATACTTTGCAATGTTGGTGAAATGGGCTACATGAGTTTATTTTGATACTACTACATGTACTAGTCCATTTATGAAAAGATGGTGTTTTTATTCTCAAAAATATGAAAATTTCTTGCCGAAAATGCAGATCCTGATGAGACGGCTCGTCACGAGCTGGCGCATCTGGATCTACAATATTTGCTAATACCACTATATATACAGGCCTGTTATGTTGAAAGGGTTAATACGATATTTATTACACCAGTTTGCTGATTTCCGAAGAAACAAGGCTCGACTCTAGTTCCTTATATAATCAACCAACACGGTTTAATAAATATCCTATTGGATTTGAGACCTGTGTACCCCCTGATCAAATAGCACACTCCTGTAACCTGTTCCTATATTGATAGTTTCGACCAGTGTAGATCCAGATCAGCGTGTATATCATGGTCTGATCAGAATCTGCATTTTGTGCATTCTATTACTGAAAAACACCCGGCACGCTTCTAACACGCAATATAGATCGTTATCAGGCTACATGAGTGTGCTATTTGATCAGGAGCTACACTTGTCACACATTCCATAAGCCCTATTTCTCTAGTCATACACACATAGAAGGTTGGTATATTTGTTATTTATCTCGCACGTAATGTCATTTAATCCGTGATATCGTTCACCCTAATAAACTGGCAATTACTCTTCTGTGGAATTCTTCAGACTATTTCAACACTCGGACAAGTGTTTTTTTTTCTTCAAAAGACGGCACGACTCTTCATTGAAAGTTGGCATTGCGTAATTAGCCAGCTCATCATCTGCTATAAAATTACTTCTATGGTCTACGTTGTGAGCTCAAACCAGGATTTACGGACCCGTGGGACCCCTGATCATCATTCCATTCAAACATAGTCGGTTCCGAAATGTGATGGGATGGATATATGTATGACATATATGTGAACATTAGCACGTTACTATATGCTGTCCAGGCCATCTTACTGTGTACAAGCAATCAGTCATTTTTACCATTTGTGGCGCTTAACACATACCACAAATAATATGACATGCAAATAAATAAAAGTTGGTGCAATATGTTCCAACAACATTAATGGGAACAACGCGCTATGGGTTGTTTCCATAACACTTGTATACACAATCTGATTTCTGATGAGTTGTTAATTTTGTTTTGAGAATCCAGTTGTGTAACAGTAAGGTAAATACACAGTGCTGTAGGTATATACATGTACTACCATACATACTGTATCAAATCCAGTGACATGCAAGCAGTTATCTGAGTGTATTGCCACTGGTGTCAACTTACCTACTCTGCTATGCGAATAAATACGGCTTTAGCTGTGACAATACGTACACTAATGTTAACAACAGGCTGTGCATAAGATTGAAAAGTTTACACATTGAACTTTATTTTGAGATTGACGGGGAAAACATTCATATTGCTCGTATGTTGTATAATGTGCTGGCATAATATTCATAGCACGCTGTTGTCATATCTCTATGGTGTATTGCAGCAAATTGTATTAGTTTTTTCTGTCATATTATTGTTGTATGTATTAAACGTTCAAACGTACAAAAACTGTACGATGTCTTGTGTATACAAAGATGGCGGATATGTCGACTCAATGTACCATATAGTATATATTTGTAGTAACAAGAGAATATTCACATATCGTATATTCATATATCACATCACTCTTACGAAGCAATTATCATTGACGCCAAATATATCTTTCTATGATATATGTCATTAAGGAATTAGTGTGCACTTCTATATCTCAAACCCTTGTTTGAGCAGCTCGAATCCGGGTTTGGCGTCTCGAGCCCGGGTTTATGAAAAACAACCGATTGTGATATCCACTGGTGGTTATTCTTCAAACTTAATGGGCGCAGGCCCGGGTTTTAGGAAGTATTGTGCATATGGCTTGTCATGCAATACTGAGAACACAATTCGTCCGCCAGTATGAGACTTATCGACTCAAGCTGTACCGGTTCTCATAACACTTGTAACCAAACCCAGAGACTATTTGGTTATGTTAGGAGTATTTTTGTTGCAACATGTGCTTGTCTCTTACCAAGTTGGCACGTTGGAACAGCATCTGTTTCCTTCTGTGTTGTATTCTGGTGAATTTCAACAAATGAGCTCGACGAATTCTCCGACATATCTGGTGGTGGTCCATTTGGCTCAGCTGCATCATGTCCATTGCCACTTGCAGTCGTTCCTTCAGTTAACTTACACGGAGTTGGCGTAATGTTTGGCGACGCATCGTTGTCAGCGTACTTAGTGTTATTGTTTCTGGCTTCTGGGCGTGTGTTGGTTGCGCTCGCCTGTTCAGTGGACTCAGCGGCCCGCGGAGTTCCAATATCGACATTTGTCCCTGTACCGATGGAGTCGACGGATGGAGACTTCAACGTCGTCTCTTCTGAAACACCAGGGTCCGTGCTTATACATTTTGAGCATAAACTTATAATTATCGTGCTCTAGATCAGGACGTTTGAATGGTCGAGGCTGCGCTCTGCTCCGTTTTGGCCAATATATTTGCCTGATTTCGAGAACGAGTTTGGAATACTCATGTTCATGCTCGAAAGCAGGAATTGTGATGGGTGAAGACTAAGCTGTAATTTGTTATTGGCAGTAAGTAAAGGTTCACGTTCAGCTGTCATAGACATCTTCACAGAGTGAAACAATTTCCCCATGTTAAATCCCCATAGTCATCTTCACAGACTGGATCTATGGGGATTTTAAAATCATGAGGAATTTTTTTTTCGCAATAATATAAATATTATGCCAAATTTCGCGCAATAAAGAAGACAGCTCATTGTTAAATTTAATTAAAAAAAATCAAGTCCTCATTGACCTTGGGCGGTAGGACGTGGTTGGTATGCAAAACAAAGCAGCATCCCTAGACACACATTGTGGCCAAATATTATCAAAATCGGTGAAGAGGTTCATGAGTTATTGAAAAAATAAAATAAACTTTAACATGTTTGCCTTACAGACAAGGTAAACATAAGGTCCTCAGTGACCTTGACCTTGGGCGGTCGGACGTGGGTCGTATGCAAAACAGAACGACATCCCTAGACACACATTTTGGTCAAATATTATCAAAATCGGTGAAGTGGTTGATGAGTTATTGAACAATGTAATATGTTATTAACGTACGTACGTACGCACGTACATACATGGACTAACGCTATGTCACCATATTGCCTATCGGTGAGGGGATACTACGGAGAGATAGTCTTTACTTAGCGTCTGATAATTACATATACACTAATGGTGTATCCCGCCATGAGGAAAACATTTTATATCCACCGAGGTGATAGAATCACATATATTGTGTTTATGTTGCCAAGGAAAGATTAGGTTTAACGAAATACCATTGTCGGGTGTAGCCAAATAACAAGTGCATCGATAACCAATGTCGTTAGTGTAAACAGATTATTACAATTCGTTCCCACGAAATGGCAATTCGTTCCCTCAATTTAACAACTTGTTCCCTCGAATTAACAAGGATTGTCCCAGGTATGGGCAGAGACATCTAAAAATAAATCCTTGGTATGGGGCAATACGGCTTGAAAATTAGTTTACGGCAGAGGTACAGTGATTGAAAGGTAACACGAATAAGTTACATTTCAATTATTTATCATTCCTACTGTTTCACAATTCAGTTTATTCAAATACAAGCTCAGTTTATATGTAGTGGAATAATAATTAGGCGACAGTTTATGAGATGGGTTTCGAGCAAAGTTAACGAGCAAATTGATCTGCTAGCGAAATAGATGAAACAAATAATAACAAAAGTTCGCATTATATAGTCGCCGAATAACTTTTGTTATTATTTGTTTTATCTATTTCGCTAGCAGATCAACATTTCTCATCGAACCAGGCAGATAAATTGTTCTCGTAAACTTTGCTCCAATCCCATCTCATAAAATACTGCCTAATTATTATTCCACTACAGGGCTCCTAAAATTTCAGAATGTCAATTGGTCCGGACACGTTTGTCCAATCACGTCGTACATAATATGCACGTGCGGTTGTAATCATTACTGACTGTGACGTGTGGAGGGTGAGACATCAAAGGTTACAAAGTCGTGCCGATCGGACCTTTGATACACGCCGACGCTATGTCAACAGAGACACACATTTACGATCAATTACTCGACACATATTTATCCATTTCGGGACACTATTAGGCATGGAATAAAATAGTACTTTATTTAGTAAGATTTGGCTCTGGAATTATCTTTCGCACATAATTATTCCATAACTTTATGACATCGAAATTTAAAAGTCGGAGGTGCAGAATCCCCCAAAAAAGGTAAGGCAAAAACCGGCGATGCGATGCAGTAACCAATAACACATATCGAAATATGTTTTTCCACCAATAAACATGTATCCTAAGACGACGATTATCATGTATTTGTCAAACTGTGTTGCTTTTTTTCAAGAATTATTGGTGTTTGTCCAAATTTGTTCTACTTCTTAATAAAAGCATGCTTCAGCAGCACATGAGAATCGTCTCCTAAGACTATTTGTACGTGTCCTGTTGGGGACATTTTACAATCGAGCATAGGTTGATCGCGAAGTATGTTCGCGAGATTGCGAAACGAAAATACGCGATTCTATCATATCCAATCTTGCTTTTTCGCAACCTCTCCCCCAGAGATGGAAGATCGAGCGTTTTTGCTTCGCGATCTCATCAACACACATGAGCAAAACTAACCAGAATGTTCTGTCTGTAACACAGGGTAAGTCGCCCTGCGTTACGATTTTATAATTCGGGTTACAGCAAAATATATTTCCAAAGCGGAAGGCGAGATGGCGAAAACGTGAGACGATTCTCATGTCGTTAAGAGACGATTCGCATGTTTTCGCAAGACGAACAAATTGCGAAACGACAGCTCTAGACGAGTCATAATGCTGATTGTTATATTTTGGATTGCAGATGAACGCTTTTAACATGGCAGACGTACCTTTATCCTTTATCAAAATGTTTGCAAACAATAGATCCCGATGAGCCGGCTATTCACGAGCCGTCTCATCAGGATCTACGCCATTCGTACGTACTTTATTTATACCAAAAGATTACCCCTAATACAGCGTAATATTTCACACATAATATGGAATAATTCGTGTTAGTTACTTGTGGATGAAATGTGTACTATAAATATTACAAACACGGATAACCACAGTGCATGGTTTCTTTATTTTATTTTTTAAAATCATCAGAAATGGCGAGTCTTAAATACGCTAAAGCCAGTCTATTTATAAACCGCTCTACAGTTATCGAGACCTCTTCACCTGTACACAATTACCACGCGCGTGTTATGAAAAATCGAAACGGGGAGAAATGTGTTGAAAGGCGACCAAACACACAACGATGTATTACCCGACAATGTTTTAACACGGATGTGCCCCGGATATGTGTCATAAAATTGACATTACTTGGTGTCAACATCGGTACATCGATACATTTACGAGGTTGATACGGAAATAGCAGCCGGATTTCTTTATTTTCGGACCGAATTTTAAGAATAGTTTGCAAATCTCAATCGGTCTGAGATTTCAAAATCCGGTCCAGAACCAACACACCAACAATCCTGAATGAGAATTTACTTACGTCCGAGTGTCACCTATTCTCCTCCAGGATTTCTCAGCCCCCTTCAGTCACCATTGAGTCACAGTTCAGTCTCCAGTCACAATTCAGCCACATGTCCTGATCACATGTTACATACTGGTACTACCCAGTGCTACAAATACACACTCAAAAGTGGCATACATAGTGATCCATTGGTGTCTCCCTTGGCTCCTCATGGATATTTCACTCCCCCAGTCCCACTTCAGTCACCCTTCACCCGTAGTAATCACCCACAACACCCTCAGTCCTGACAGTACACCCCAAAATCCGAATCTGGGAATGATCACGTGGCTAGGAAATGGATGATCAGCGGTTAAGGCCTAAAACATAACACGAAGTACATTCCCCGACGGGAAGCCAGATCCATCCCTAGCACACATACATATCATACCAAATCGGAGTAGAGAGACATACCTTTAACTTGATACTTTTACAATCAACATAGGTGTTATAAAATATGAATTATAACTGTTTATAAAAGTTCCGTTTTTTACCACATAGTAAGTGCACGAGTTCCGGCGAATAAACCTGTCCCACGATGTTGGGAATTTGCTAATGCATAAACAATGTTAATTACCATTAACAGAGATTATCATTTCGTTTCATATAAATTTGTATTTTGTGATTAATTCCCTTGCGCTTTCGTTTTGTTCATATCTGGAAATTGTATTATAGAGAGTTGTCTTCCAGACAACTTGATCCTGGCTTGTCATTGGTCAATTATTATTTCACTTCGGAGTTGCAAGCGCTATGTGTTCTCTCATCTCAGTTTGTGCTTTCCAGTCATTCTGACAGTTTGACATAATTTTCCAATTGTATTCGAGTCAGCCATCTAGTCTTAGTCTGTGACAAGCTGCAGTATTGCAGAGGCGAATTAAATATAACTTTTACATATTACATACCTATAATTATTACGATTGATTTGCATCAGCGCTAAGAATAACCACTACGGGTGATATACGCTTTGCAAGCAGTAGAGGAGATGGCCGAAGAAATAGTTCGGCCGAAAAGAGTAGCTGCTACGAAAATGGCTGACGACAAACAATATGCTAGCAATGGAAGGGGGACAGTGTCAAATTTGCCACAACTTACGACGCCGAGTCCGTCAGTGAGATTACCGTCAAATGGCGCATCATACATTGAGCAAGAGCTGGTGCCCATTTCCGGTTCCCAGGAGGAAGACAAAGAACTGCAATTGTCGCGGGAGGAATTGCTTGTGGCGGAGGAGGAGAAACATCGTCCGAGCGTGCAGAAGGAGAAAAGAGAATTGTTGCGTCGTTTGGAACGAACGAAGAAGGATGTGGACAAATTAAACAATAAAGAAGGTAACTTTTCAGATAAATTGTGCGGCGCAAACCAGATATCACCCCAACAAAAACGTCCATCACGGACAAAAAACGTGTGAAATCCTTAGCATCGAATCGTATACCAGAGGCATGCTCCATTTCGGAGGGGTACACACTTTCCTTGCAGGATCTGAGGAAGAACATGTCCCTTAGGAAACAAGTATTTAAGAAAATGTTGGATTTTGGATTAGTTTCAGACGATGAACATAGTGATTGTTTAAGTGACAGTTCAGACGAGTCAGATTCTGATGTAGAATCTGATCAATATTCAGTTTCATCCACATCTTCTTCTTCCAAGGACACTAAGGCTTCGAAAAGATCTACAGTCTCCAAAAAACACACAAAAAGAAATTTTCAAATTTGATAATTTGGACTTTAAATTGTTTGTCGCAGGTGAAAGGAGATCATTTCGAATCCGAAGTTGTATTATTCTGGCATATATTCTTTCGAAGGTCTCCGTGCATTCTATTCCGCGGTTCTTCTTAACAGAATATAATTGGGAATTATAAAATGGAATGACGACACTTCACAGATAGAGCAACCCATTTTGTCTAAACACCTTCTGAAAGAAAATATGCCGAATAAATGTATGTCTAAGGTTGGATATGCCAATAGGGGTCAAAGTCAGGTGAAATCAGAGGAAAATGTTGACCGCGTATGGTTTTGTTCACTGTACAATCGCAACAAATGTGCAAAAACCAATGACCATCTGGAAGTTATTACAGGAAAAATGAAATTGTGCCAGCACATTTGTGCTGAATGTTGGTTAACGGACAGTAAGAAAGTCAAACATCAAGAATCAATGTGGTATGGGCCTGGCTGAATATATTTGTTATCGATGTAAATATTCCGTTCTGATTTTGGGATCCCCCCCCCCCCCCCCCCCCCCCCCCCCACCCCCCCCCCCCCCCAATGCAGCAGGTTAAACTGGGATCGAACCCGTTTGCCCGGCCTTACATGACCTTAGCTGTTGATAGGCCGTTATAACACTAATAAACAAAACAAACAAACACACAACGCCTTGAGGAGAATAAAGGCGTGTTGGAGTTGTTTTTGCCACAATTCATTTTAAGCGCGCAAAGTAACAATATTTGCAAGATTTCTTCAAGCAATAAGGTAAAATTTGGTCCATATTGTAGTATCTGTTCAGCTACAGACAATGTGAATGCTAGTAAGTTAGAGTTTTTGTTACACGCTCATGATACAGTAATACATTCTGGGAAATTTAGTTACTGAGCCCAGGTGCCCCATTTCTGCATTCACAGCCACTTTTGTATTTGTATTTTGCCTCTCGTGGTGCTAATGGTTTCGGCCTTTTCCATTTCGGCACCTAAATGTGAGTTGGGGTCTTCTGGGCTGCCAGGATTTAGATTTCACGTAATGGATTTATCTGGACTTGGCTGGTGTACTTCCGGCTGGGGAATGGTGCCTCATTTCATGTGCGGCCAATGTAGACCCAGATCGGGGACTACACTGTTTTGTTATGAAACACTATTTAAGTTGATGCTATCATAATTTGATTATCGGGAATTATTTTTTGATCTGACTCTGCAGTGGTTGCTGGTGTTGAGTGTGGCATTTCACAACCGATGCCTTTACATTTGTCACCTGGCAGCTCAGAGATTTTTAATTGTGTTCCTTTCTGTTTACCGGACCAAAGCGAGTGCTGCTAATTTCTGACTCGATTTGTAAACACGTGCATATGGTTAATGTCATGGAGTTACAATGTTTCCAGGGTGTAACATTTGGACGCTTAGGATATGAAGTTAAGCAAAATTTATATTTGCAGCGCCAAATTGCTTCATCAGACTTTGTGATAATTCATGTTGGCACTAATGATTTGTTTAAGTTGTCTCCCGATAAATTTCCACCAGCATTAAATAATTTAATTTGTTCGATCAGAAATTTGCAACACTCCATGAAAGTTTCGTTTTCGGTCATTTTACCTAGGCCTGTTGATTTGATACATCCCAGGTGTTGGCTAAACATGCTAACAATAAAATAAAATAAGGCATTATTGTAAATTGAGAAAAGTTCCTTTCATCTCGACGTTTAGACCTTTCATAAACAAAGGTGGTAGACCATATCGCCACATGTTTGGGGTCAAGAATGGCGGGTTACAGTTAAACACGGAAGGCTCTCGTGTGCTGAGTAATTTGTATATGCAAGTTCTCAAAGGTTTCCATACGTGAGAACAATAGGTATTTCTGTACTTACTTACTACAGACTAATCCCTTTGTGACTGGTTTCTTTAATGCTTGAAAGGTTGTATATAACATGGAAATTTGTTCCCTTTCTTGCTGAAATATTTTTTGAATTAACTGACTAAACAAAGGTTCCAACCGTTTTGAAACTGGTTGCGAAAGGGTTTTTTCTGTTGCATATTTCCCCGCTGTTAATCTGCCTTTTGGGTTCTCTGCAGGTCCCTTTCCACGATGATTCAGTGCGAGGAATATGTGTTTGAGTAATTGAATCAATCACTATTCCACAGTGATTGTCAGATAAACTGCTGGGGAATGCGGTGAAAATTCACGCAATGATTACCTGTGGCATTTTCGCGTCTTATTGTTTTTGGAGAAGGGGTGGGGACATTCACGTTAACTAATATAGTAACTAGCTTTCTACTCATGTTCCTAACTCATAACAACATCACTCGTATGGATCTTTATTGTTACAGGTCTTCATGTGCGAAAATGTGCTCTCGTGTTCGTTCCGGTTGTTGTTAATTTGTTTGTTTTTGCCTTGGTTAGCTTTCTCATATCTTTATTAATTAATTTTCTTTTATTATTTTTTTTTTGGCGGGCCTACGGCTTGGCGGCTGAGGAAATAGATTTAATTTCCCAGGCACTGGAATTGTCAGTGGTCGTTGCATTTCACATCATGCATGATAGGCATACTGGTTCTAGTACTGCTCATTGTGCATGATGGGTCGTGAGATTAGACCGGGAACTTGAGGAATGTTTCACAATATTGTTTTCTGTTACGTTGAATTGATATTTGTTACTGGATTGCAATTAGCCACAAAATACATATTTTCTATTTTGTGTATCATTCATTTGATTTTCAGATTATCGAATTAGTGGTAATTTATACAAAATAGCTTCCCGAGAATTGACAGAAATGTCTTCGCGATTGAATTGTCTGTCGTGACGCACTGGATGCATATACATGTAGGTTTGATGAACTGTTCGATTGGAAACAATGTTTTGTCGATGCAAAATGTTTCTTTACGGGCCGGGACGACGTAAAAGTGTATTTTTAACCCGATGTTTACGCTATCATATATCAGTATTGGCCGCGGCAATGTGCTCGATCTTTTCCGACCTATCAATAACGTTCATATTTTTAAAACAAAATAATCGATAGCTCGAACATGCGTGACATAGCGCATCGGGGAATATATCGTTGCGGAGGACTAACATTTTCATGACTTCTGCAATAGGCGAAAATGATATAACTCGGTTGACTGTTTCGTGAGAGTCCGTTGTCTCGAGGCCGTCCGAGTACGGCCTATTAAAAACTTCGAGATCTTTGTATATGTGTTATAGAGGGAGTAACAACAATTTTGTTAGCTTATTTTTTTCTTCATTTATGGATGCTTTTATGCATATTTAATGTATTTATAGACCTCGGTCCGTTACTTCAACCTGTGGCGTGACGTATATGTAATGGTTGCCTAACGGGTGTTTCTAAACTACCAACCTTTTGGAAATAAGTCATCTAGCACAGGAGAGGCTGCTAAAAATAATGTCGCTATATACACGGCACTACATTTTTTTGATCACTCTCGTATAACGTGTATGTACACATTTGTAATCTGCATATTGATAGGTTCCCAACCCGTGTTATTATACCGATAAGATAAATACCGTTGTTGGCACTTGTGCTTGCTCTTGTTCTTGTTCTTGTACGTGTCGCTTCAATTTCCTTTATGATCTTTTGTTCTTCTTCTTTCAGTTTATCGCTAAGGTATGGCTGCCCGACCTGGTCAAGACACTTTAAAAACGTTTCATAATCATGTCTGGATGCTGATGTAAGCTGTTTAACCAGTTCCCGACATTTGTTCGTGGTAGTCTTTTGTTCCTGTAGATTAATGAAATATATTTTGTCAAATATGACTATGACTAGAAAAATGAGGCTTATGGGTTTTGCCACCAGTGTAGTTCCAGATCAGCCTGTACATCCGCTGATCATGATCTGCACTGTCCGCATTCCATCCGCTTCTAACAAGCAATATAGATCGTTATCTGGCCACAGGAGTGTGCTATTGGATCATATGAGCTACACTGATGACAAATCCCATACGCCCATAAGTCACGGCCACAAATCATATTTTTGCAATTGAATGGGTCAGTGGAGTGGAGCCAGTGGAGCCCCTTCTTCCACTGACCTCTTCAAGTGTATAGTGACACCTCTCTAAACCGGACACACTGGGAGGTCCCCAGGATGTCCAGTTTAGAGATGTTTCACTGTAGATCAGGCATTTGATAATGCGAACAGACATTATAACCGGAGATAAATAACATCAAAAATAAAATCGCATATGCTTTTTTGGTGTCAGGTTTAGAAAGGCTCGACTACATGTATATTCCACTTCTATAGAATACCAGGATAGTGCCTTCTGACATTAAGTTCATCAGACAAGGCTAAGAAACGTGCAGGGATTCTGAGCCTCGCTGTGGAATCCACATTGTTTCCGAGCCGAGTCAATGATGGTGTCCCACCTGAAGGAACCAGTCGGCCAATGAATTCTGCGACTGTAAACCAGTCCTGTTGCAGCTTAGCGCAGCAAGGAGTAAATTCTCAGGACAACGGCATTGATTGTTATTAAAGAGATAAATAAAATAGATGCTGCAGGAAAGGTATGTATTATATATTATATTATTTGCATGCTCTACACGAGCATGTTAAATTTTCTGTGTGCGACTTGATGTGGGGTGAGATAGAGATTTTGAAAGTGAAAGTAGACGGTTCCGGCAAAAAAGGGGAAATAACTCATGTAAATCAATCCGCATGACCCCGTGTTTGGCATTGGTCTAGAACCGGTTTAGTTCCTGACTCCGGGAATGGAATTAACAAAATTGATTTTGCGGCAGTTTGCGATTGTGTTTGTGTGAATGTGTGTCTATTATATGGGCAATCAATTGCATGCCTGTTTCCTAAAACCATATGCTTTGAAAGCCATATGCTCTCATCGGTGTAAAGGTCCACCACCAAAGATTTTTACTATATAATCTAACCAATGACTACACATTTTGCTATTCTCTGCTACTTTCATTTTTCGTATGGATGTTGTGGGACCTATTTTCCCATAACCTGCAGCCATTCTGCTGTGGATATTCACTAATTAAAATATAGATTTATTTATTGTTAAGAAAGATAAATTCTCCCGTGACAACCCTGGTGGTGGCGCAAAAAGTCAGCGGCTGGAATCGAAACCGCCTCACATGACAAACGTGATGCGACTTACAAAATAATCCCAAAACGTATGCTTGAAACTGATGTAAATAATACATTAACATGCCTGTGAAGTAGATTAGTGCATCACTGGACTGGTTTATGCAAGCAAAGAGTGTCTATGGCATAACAAATATGGCTTGTTTCTTTAACAGACTACTTTAATCTGATGATTTAGTGTGGTTAAACCTAAATAAGCACTTTCTGGTGAGATATCAGTACTTCCGGTATCTATATTCATATGTGCACCTGCCAAAACTGCAATTCCACGGTAAATAAGTGTACCAGTCTCACTACAAATCATTCTACAATATTCACTATTCAAAACAAGGTTCTATTCCTTGATACAGTACCAAGTTTGGAGCAAATATCTCAAATAATTGTCACACAGCAGCTGTGTAACTCCACCATGTGACTGTCCACATTCCGCCTTAAATTGAACTACTACAGAACTATGGAGAATTGTAATAGATAATGGATTAAAAGCACAAAAGTCCATAAAATCACAAAACATTACCATAAATAGTGTTATTGCTAACCATTCTACATATAAAGACTCATCACTCAAACTATACCAACAATATGTATGCCACTCTGGAATGGTCGACCGGACAAAAGGGTACTGGCTTGGAACGGTCAGTCAAGAGATTTATTTTATGACACAGAAGGAAAGGAAAAAACAATGTTTTCTGAGTACTCGTGTATTGGTACTATACCGATATGCGAAAACAATACAATTACGCCGTATTTTGGCAAATTTTGGAACAGAGTCGCGATGTCGTGATGTCGCGATGTCGCGCCGCTTTCCCAAACTTCTTAATTGTCCACCAGGCAGCCAATATCAATGAAAAAATACTGAAAAACACACTATAATGACTGATTTTGGTGTTTGTTACTGTCACATTCCAAGCCCAATCACCTACAGGTAATTTACATACACTGGGACATTATATTTGAATCAGATTTTGAAGGCAATAATTGTCCCCGTCTGCGATACGAAAAGAACAAAATTTGTTGCATCGCGGAGTTTGATCGATTACTCTTGTCGCAGTAACTTTAAATTATGTTCAATGATACATAGCTACAAGAAACATAAACTTCCAACTTCAAATTCTACAAAAACATATCTCACATAGGGCCTACGCCCACCTTATAGGTTAGAATACACCAAATAGTTTTACTATATAATTTAACAGGATTCCATCCAATAAGGCCAGTCTCTCCTACTTTCACTATTCGTATGCACATGACCTGCAGCCAGTCTGTACTGGTTCTGCATGAATTAAACAATAGGTTCACTTACTCATAAGAAAGAAAAATCCAACTTCGTAATATCACCCAATATTGTTTACATTGTTTGGTCACGGAAACTCTGTTTACATAACGTGACCAACAGGTTCAGTGTTTTCATTTAAATGCTACAAATATGCTGAAAACTGGTGTTAAAAGCACCCCAAAATGTTCCTCACGTGAAACTGGGTAGTAATAGATCAGGATGTGTAAGCACAAAGTGTCTGTGACCTCAAAACGTCCGCACTATTTTTTATACCGGACTACTTATACCCCCTGGGCGATTTCGCGACATTTGGTATAATCTAACCTGAAATATCAACACTTCCGATAACTATAGGTTAGAACACACCCAATAATTTTACTATATAATTTAACCGAATCACATCGACTAAAGCCAGTCTCTTCTACTTTCACTATTCGTATGGTTCTGCATGAATTAAACAATAGGTTCACTTACTCTTAAGAAAGAAAAATGCAACCTTGTCATGTGTCCCAATATTGTTCATATTGTTTGGCCACGGAAACTCTGTTTACATCACGTGACCAACAGGTTAGGTGTTTTCTTTTAAATGCTACAAATATGCTGAAAACTGGTGTTAAAAGCACCACAAAATGTTCCTTTTAAAAGTGAAACTGGGTAGTAATGGATGAAGCTTTTCAAGCAATCAGTGTCTGTGACCTCAAAACGCCCGTACTATTTTGTTTATACCCGACTACTTCTGCATACCCACTGGGCGATTTCGCGCCATTTAGTATTCTCTAAGCTATATGTATATGTGCACCATATGGCAATGCCAACACATATTTCTTACAATATAAAGTCTAAAAACTGAGACATTTGCTTGGGTGGGGTATCAACAAATTATTAAGTAACATTAAGTAATGTATTAAGAAACTCACGCTTATGTCTCGTAGAGTTCTTACTGAAATCACGTCGTCACTATGGAGAAAGTCTAGGACAGCCATAATATCCAGTTCATCCAGCAAACTCGGTAGACATCTTCTCAGAACCAGCTTGTGGACACAGTCTGTATGGGCGCAAGAAACAATATATACTGTATACATAATAATAATAATAATATTAATAATAATAGTATTACTAATTAGCGTTAAATATACGAGTACACGTTATTTCCAAACAGCAAATTATTCCTGGATTTATATTTGTTAACAAATCGATGGCACAATTATGATTGCACACGGGCCTCTATACACTTTTGGAACAAAGACTAGGTGCTGAATAAGTGTCAAACTCACCTCAGGTCAGCGTTTCGGCCTTCATTCAACAAGAGGGCTCATCCACTACCAAAGACAGTAGTGACATTTACGGGCATTTCCATGACCGAAAGCGACATAGACATGATAGTCATATGTTCATGTAGCATATGACTATACTATATCTACATACATAATCTACTTCGGACAAGCCCACTACTTGTGCTCATTATTAATACAGATCAATCGCAGTTGGTTGCTGAGCTGAGGAGAAACTCGGACCAGACAGACTATAACTTCAACTAGATTTCTACTCCAGACAAGGGTTGATGAACAAATAAGACACAGATATGGTGAAATCAACCATATTCGCGAGTGGTTCCCAGAATTGTCATTTGGTCAGTCATAACTCATTTAACGTATATGGATGTTTCCATAAATATAGATGAACATATACACATGGTGAGTGAGAGTAGTATCGACATTGTAGAATAAAGTGGAATATGTCGTCATTACTTTATACTTTTTGGACAGCCTTCTCTGTACGACGCTTATTTTTCGAGTTTCCCATACCCAGAGTAGAACTTTATGAAATACATCTATCTGTATGTGAAATTCATCGTAGAAACCGAATCCGCGTGTTCAAATTGCGTAAACCACGACCGAATGTCGTAATTTTCGGCATTTGCATGGTAATCGTAAATTCTCTGAGGAAAAAGTAGACAATATGTTAACAGTTGTTGCAGTGATTACTGTCACTAAACTTGTGGTAATATAATTTTGTTAATAGAATATCTGTATCTTCACTAGGGATTATATTTATATGTAAATTTCAGAAATTAAACGAAACATTATGGTAGCCATAGCAACTGATATTCTAATTCAAATCAGCAACAATTTCCTTAGGCAGCATTCTGTATGACGTTCATTTTGAGTTTACCCCACATCCAGAGTAGGCCTTTACGAAATGCATCTATCTGTATGTAAAATTCATCGTAGGAACCGAATCCGCGTGTTAAAATGTCATAAACCGCGACCGAATGCCGTAATTTTGCACATTTCCATGGTAACCGTGAATTCGCTGTGGAAAAATACAGATACAATGTGAACAGTTGTTGCTTTGATTACTGTTAATAAACTTGTGAAATATGATTTCATTAATAGGAAGCACATATATTTGACTCGGGCTGATATTTATCTGTGAATGTCAGAAATTACACAAAATCTTGCGTAACCATCATGATAGCAACCGATTTTCTAACCAATCAGAAACAATTCGCTAATTAGTAGCGCTTTCGGGTTTTTCTTATATTCTTATTTATTTAGAATACGTTTCTACATAAAATACTGATATCTATAACATCATGGTTAGGAAGAAACACATTGGCCACCAAATGTTTGTTTTATCAATATCCGAGCTAAACATCCAACTGTGTATATGTACCTTGTGTTATTATAGTATTACCTGTTCATAGATTCATAGTATTTATCATGTATCGTTATTGTTATATGTTAGAGAGAGATTAAAAATGGCTCCCATATTTTGAGAATAAAACATGTACATGAAGAATGTAATGTTCTGCTATTTGTCCTATTTATGCTTGTGTGTATATAATATATATATATATAAATAATGTAATATATATATATATATATATATCAATATTACATTATTTAACCGTCATCGACACGTAATTACGCAATTATGCAAATTAATGTGTTCATTTACAAATGTTTACAATAAAATACTATTTTTTATAGGTTTAATATATTATCAATCTCGTATTTTTTCTATATAAAATTACATCGTGTGTATCGGATTTCGCTCCACAATAAACAGAATACATATGCATTTACAAACAAATAATGTCAGCATTGAGTAAACTGACACATATTATACATTGACGTTTATTTCAAATTATTTCGCGAGTGTATCATTTGTGCAACTGTGTACACGTTTTGCCTGCATATGGTTAATATTCATTTCTCATGCACAATACATTTATTTTATATACAAGGTAAACTGTGAATTATAACGGCTATGAGAAATGCGCAGTTATTGCGTTAGCCTGGCGGTGAATATATACATGTATATGCCACCGGTGAATGAGATTCACTTTCATTAATAATGTACACTCGTATGAAATGTCATCATAAATCTAATAATTGGACTAAAACTATTTATGACTTTTAGCCGACAGTACCATATCAGATAATGAACATACAAATAAACAAGAGTGCCGTAAGTCACAAAATACGCCCGTCGAAGATGGGACAGACAGCGAAGATGTGAAGCTGTTACCAAGGCCAGAAATATTAATGAGAATTTGAAAATCTATAGCATTATTTCTTCCTCTTGTTGTGATAAGCAGGTATACTAACTTAGGTAGAGATGTGTATAGTAGAACTTACATAGAATTGGATAGAAAAAATTAGAAAAAATGGTTGAGTTATAAAGGTGATATTTTTGTGACAACAAAATATTTCGGCATGAAAACACCAAGGTGCACATCTACAATATGGGTAGAAGACGTGTGTATAGTCTCAGATTGAATGATGGAACTATTTCAGAGGAGTTGTGTACACAAACTATGTACCCTATATAGAATTGTATACACAAATGTAGAAAAAAGTCTAAGTTAAAAAGGTGATATTTTGGTTAAAAAATATTTTTTAGGCATACAAACACAAAGGTGCACATCTTCAATATGTGTAGAAGACGTGTGTATAGTTTCAGATCGATCGACTGAACGGTTTCAGAGGCGTTATGTACACAAACTCTGTACTCTATATAGAATTGTATACAACAATGTTGAAAAAAATGGCTAAGTTAAAAAGGTGATATTTTTTGTTAACAAATACGTTTTCGGCATACAAACACGAGGGTGCACATCTTCAATATGTGTAGAAGACGTGTGTATAGTTTCAGATCGATCGACTGAACGGTTTCAGAGGAGTTGTGTACACAAACTCTGTACCCTATATAGAATTGTATACAAAAATGTATAAAACATGGCTAAGTTAAAAAGGTGATATTTTGTTAAAAAATATTGTTTCGTCATAACAACATCAAGGTGTACATCTTCAATATGTGTAGAAGACGTGTGTATAGTTTCAGTTCGATTGACTGAACGGTTTCAGAGGAGTTGTGTACACAAACTATGCATTTTTTCTGTTAAAAACGGTCGCATAAAAAGTAATAGCAGCTGCAAAGCCTGTAATCGCGGCTTAATCAATGTATGTGTACGGGCAGATTAGGAGTCACACATATCCATGTAGCTCACCAGAACACTCAAGTTTATCAAAACAATCTGCATTGAACTATGTTACCGTTACATGCCACTTACAATGTTAGCATAACGTACACACTATTATTACATTTAATGTCACTAAATGTGTTTTCTAAAACATTTATGTACAACCAATAAAATGATGAACATGCCGTGCAGCTATAACTGTTCATTATTACACCGACTCAATCATTAATGTATATTAATGTGTGTCTTACAGACTACGTGTTAATTAATGGCCATATTTTCATATGTAAAACACTACATTACTCCATACAGACGCTGTACATCTGATTATTGTGCAAACATTCAGTTCAAGAACATAATTATTACGCGCATCAGCCGTAGTAATAGTAGTAATATATTTTCAAATATATAATCATGTTTTCGATAAAAGATCTAGAACTTCAATAAATGTAGGTGTACATGCTGCCATGACACCATTTTGTATGACCACCTGACATATCTGTCCAACTATATAGCTGGTACACAAGGGCTACAGAGAAATACTCACTGGTCTGTCAGAACACCGATCATGTCTTTTACGCAAAGTTACGCAAACTTATAACTGGTATCAACTTAAAGGTTATTAATTTCCAGCAGCCAGTCCAGGTGGACAGATAGGGGTGAGGCCGAGGTCATGGAAATTCATTTGTTGACGTAACCATTGATTATCACACTGATAATCTAAATTCATCTATTCTTCCTGTGTGACAAAGCTTTTTTAAACTTTGTCAAACAGTTTGATATTCTTGGTCTGTGCGAGACATGGGATAGTGATCACAATGATTTCGACAATACTTTGTTAGATTATTTTGATTTAACTCGTAAAATATCGAGATACGCTCGTCGTAATTCCGGTTGAGTCACTGTATTTGTTAAAAACGGTTTTGTAAAGTCAGGCTGTGTCAAACGTATTTTTGATAATATGAATGACGGTGTTGTTTTGCTTCTCAATGGGGTTATGTTGAATAGATTACATGCTCTTATCATGATATTTGCGTACGTGTCGCCTGAAAATTCTCCAGTATATGATGCTAATAATAGCAACGGAATTGAGCTATTAAATACTCAACTCCTTGAAATTGTGAGTCAATTTCCGTCTGCTGATCTATTTTCAGCTGGCGACATGAACAGTTGTACAAAACAGTTTAGTGATTATATTCCGCTTAATACGCTTGACCATATATTTTTGACGTGGATGTGAGTTATCCATCTGATACATTTTGTATGCCGAGGCAGTCTAAAGACAATATTGTACATAACTCATACGGTCTCCCACTCATTGAGTTATACTGTACAGATGGTTGGTATCCATGTACTAAATGGCAGATTTTTAAATGATACCGCTGGCGAATTTACATGGTTTGCAAATAATGGTGCTAGCGTTATGGACTACGTCATCAAGTTCATTTACATACATGTATGTTATATATTTCGGTGTAAGTGATAACATGTTTTCAGTACTGTCCATATATTTAGTTTTCAGTTGGTGATATCGTCCTACTGGTAATATGCCACCGACTAGTGTTGATAATTTACATGCCTGTGAAATTTTTTTATGGAAAGAAGATTGTAAAGATATCTTTCTTACCCAGTTTCAATTGAATATGAATGTGTTTAAAGATACTTTAGTCGACGATGACGTAACATATTTTGTACCTGCTTTCATTGAAGTCTACAAAACTGCTGCCGATAACATGTTATTTAAACCTAATATATCAACCAGTAAGACACATGTCGGTTCAAAGCCACATTGGTGGAATACTGATTGTGCTGGTGCTAATCATACCAAGTTTCAGTTATTAAGACAATTTAGGGTTTCAAATGACATGGCTGACTTACTGTATAGAAATGCACTACATAGAGTTAAGTCATTGTGCAGAAAATGTAAATATAGTTATGAGAGAACTAAGAGGAATACTCTTGTAAATGTCAGGAAAAGTCCTAAAGAGTTTTGGAACCTGATTAAAAAGTCGATTTCCAAGTCACCGCCTGATGAAAACCATGTACAGAGCTCTAAATTGGTTGACTATTTTGGAACATTGTTAAACCAACCACATACATCAGATCCGTTTATCCCTGATGACACATTATCGGATATTCATATTAATGTTCCGAATGATGACCTAAATGAAAGCATCACATAATCTGAGATATTACGTGCTATAAAGCAAGTACATGCTAACCGGGCCTCTTTACACAAATACAGCAACCTTGATAGTACCGTACCTACTTAGACTTTTTAATGATATAATTACTAGCGGAAACATTCCAGATTCTTGGGGTGAAAGTATTATATATTGTAAGGAAATTATCCTTACAATTTGATCAGATGTATTACCCTTCTTTCACTGTTGATACTTTATTAATAAGCACATTCACAGTGATGCATATTTTAGCTGATGAACTACATAACTGCTAAATAAGCCATACTATTCACATTCTGCCGTGTGAATCACAACATAATGAAATGCAATGGCCCTTGTTGACTGTTGACATGGACTGTCACTTCTGTGGAGGTCACGTGACCACCTTTATTGTGCCAGTTTGTGCTGGATCTTCTTTACCATGGTGTCATACCTACATATTTGGTAGCTCAACCCTCCTAAGTATTTGCATAGGTAATCATATCTCAGACGTTACAATATCTCCATTATTCTAATTATTCGTTCCACAGTGTTCACAAAGTTTCGTGACCGCCATTCTTGACTGTCAACTCACGCAGCCTTTCTGTTTGGTGGTCACTCATTGAATGCATGTTCATTTTCATAAATTTACACCTACCTGATTTATTTTGGCATGCAGCATTATCTGGACATCTGACCGTCACGATATCTTAGCTATCTACGCTGTATTTTTAGTCTAAAGCCTAAAAACGTAACTGTCAAATCCAAGATGGCGGAAACGTGACTGTCAACGCTCTGATTTTAACCAATGAAATGGCTGACTGTCAGATCCAGCGTCTAATTAAGGAATGACGCAAAACAGATTCTCACTTCGGTCACATCGGTCACAGAGAGCAGACCTACACTCAAATGCAGAACTTTCACGCCACTGTCACTCAAACTTCGTTCAGCCATTTTTAGTTTTTGTTGTTGTAGATGTTTTCAGCCGGTAACATTTGGGCTACTACTAGTACTACACTGTACAGTGTAATACCATGCGGAAAAACCATCGTGATAGAAATAATAAAGAAACTGAATCTTGTATCTTGTTAGTCTGCTCTAAACTGCCAAACAGGGTTTAGCTACTAGCCTAACAATATCCTATTCATAAAGCTGGTGCTAAGTCAGATACAGGCAATTATAGAAGTATTTCATTAATTAATGGTCTATGTCAGATGTTTACTTGTATTTTGAATAATATACTGCAATCTTGATGCAATGATAATGCTATTCTAGATGAATATCAGGCTGGTTTTCGTAAACATTATTCTACTGTAGATAACATATGTTTCCCTAATGTATGTCACATATTTATTACAGAAGATATGTCCACTGATGTATGCTGATGATGTATCTAGGTTTAGTGAAACCGCCATCCAATTACAGCGACAAATTGATTGTATTTCTAAATGTTCCGATGCACTAAATATGAAAATTAATTTAGGTAAAACTACATCTGGTGTTTCAATACATAGATCATATTGAAAAAGTCCAAATAAACTTTTGTAAACAATATTGTGTTTTACCCCAGCAGACTGCAAACGTATTTGCATACGGAGCATGTGGGCGTTTACTGCTATATATACAACAAACAGTCTCGTTGCATCAAATATTGGTTAATCATATTACTTCGTGACAGATAGAAACGTCAATGTCAACTATGCTCAAGCAGTTCGGCGATAGTGGTCGCAAAACATGGGCTACTAGTATTAGGTTACTTCTTTATTCTTTTGGATTTGGTTTTCACAAGATGTATGAGACATGGACTATTTTCTCGATGTTTTGAAGCGAAGACTATCCGATTGTTATCTACAGAAACGACATGACGTATTACATACAACTAGTAAAGCTGATACATATAGTGGTTTCAAGTATGCACTAACACCTAAACAGTACTTGTCGATTGATATATTGTTTACATATAAACAAGTTTAGCTAAGTTCAGATGCTCGACACATAGCTTACTAATTGAAAATAGCCGTCATATCGGCATTGGCAGGAATTTGCGCCATTGTCCAATTTGTCGACAAGATGCCATACTCGTTGTTGTGACAGAATACCATTTTTCTTTGAATGTAGGGCTTATGAACATCTACGCTTACAAATTTTAAAATACGAACTTATTAGAAACTATTAGAAATCGTGATTCATTTAATTGAATGATGGAGAGTTCACATATATCTGATATACACACATGCTAAGTTCATATTTCTAGCGCTTGAAAAAAGACAATCCATTATACAAGCTAATTATAAATATATATATGTGTGTATGATATATATATTGATATACGTATTTCATATATTTGTTGTATCACAATAGTACACTGTACATGCATTCATTAGAGTGTGCGCATACGCAGATTGATTTAGTGCTACACTGGTTAAATATGTATGGATTCCTTTTCCCACGACGCGCATGTAATGTATGTGTACTGTATCACTCCTTTCCACTGTGTATACTACCATGTTGTATTGTGGGCCGGTGGTCTATATTATGGAAATAAAACATTCAAACATTCAAAACATTTGAATCTGCCTGTCGTCGCGTTTTGTCGGAGGGACTGCACATATGGCGCGTGACTCTGTCACGTGACCTGAACAAAACATTTTCCGAGAACAATTGTGTACACAAACATTGTTTGATTGCAAACTATAAACATACAGTAATTTCCAATAACCTCCGAAGGAAGCACACTTAATACACATTGTTTTAAAGTCACTATTTTTATTAAATTTTCGATCACATGCATGATGGTCTTTATCAAATAGTGTGAACATGTATTGGCAGTCCTATATGTCGTCCATAGTGTAGCAGTAAACCGGATGCAGTGAACACGTATTGGCAGTCCTATGTGACGTCCATAGTGTAGCAGCAAACCGGATGCGAAAATGTATTGGCAGTCACGACACGATTATCACGACACGTCAACATGACGTGATAGTTTAACACAACATGTGGATGTGTGGTATTTTATCTCAGCATGTCGACATCCGCCTCATAACATCCGGTTTAATGCTACACTATAGACGTCACATAGGACTGCCAATACATTTTCACACTATTTTGATAAAGACCATGTGGTCGAAAATTTAATAAAAAGAGTGACTTTAAAACAATGTATAAACATACATTTATAAAACAATGGAGACTGAATTGACACATACATTTGTGAGCTTTCAAGTAAACAATAGCGTTTTATGTTCATAGTTTTATTTTCACAAACAATCATGTACAAACAAGACATATTACTAGTATAAATGACAGACGATAATAAGTTGCTGGAGGTCAATCGATGAGTCCAAATATAGGTAGACCAGATGTATTATCATATCATAGCCTCGTTTTCGTGCATAATAACTACATGATAAAGTGCACGTGCATGTATGTCAATATAATAGTGTATCTTGGTGCGCAAAATATACATGTAGTGTGACTCAGTGGTATCGAAGCGGGAGAATATCCATAAGTTTACAGAACTTTTGTTCATTTTATCTGGTCGTGAGTTCGAACCTCACAAAATGAATCATTTTTGTCGATATCATTTTGTTCATTTTATGACTGGTTGCTGGAGAAGGGAATAAGTGAAACGGCGAGGGTTATTACTCTTACTGTATGACCTCTTTGTGACATGATCGGCGAGAACATACGAGTTTATATTGTATATTGACACATACATTTGTTACCTAAATTTTTGAAAGTGACATATAGGTCCATAGGGCCGGGTGTTTTCGTCAATATTATATTGTACATATACCCTCTTTCGTTTAACACATGTCACTATAATAAACAAATTACTTACTTACTTACTCCCTGATTCTTCATGTAGGCACATATGAAATATGCATAGTTATTAGTTTTCTTCAAAGAGAGACCGACGTTCTAAATTTAATCTATCTCATGCGTCATTAATGTAATTTGTAAGAGCAAACACACATACAAAAGAAATATATAATAAAATATAAACACATCAAAATAGTATGTATATGAAAAGCTAAGATTCGAACTCACTACCTACGGCATTGACATCCGTCACTCTAACCCCTCGACTACATAAGACTTGATGACAACTCTCAAAATCAATATTGAAAACGAATACTGGCACGGGTATATTTACCTCCTCACCTATTCTGTGTTTTGTTTATGACCGGTTTGTTTGTAAACATGTAGCAAGTTATCGTCTGGGGACTATAGCATGCATGTGCATAATTACATTCCAGTCCATATTTCTAAATTACTGAGTAAATATATATTACACATGTCATTACCTATTTGTATATGTCTGCATTTTTTATAAGGAAAATAAAACAAATACAAAAAGATGAGTATCAATTAATAATAGAGAGAAAAACAAATAGAGGAAGTAAATAAAAAACACCCATTGAAAAAAACAGTTGAATTAGATAGGTACGTAAGTACGAAAGTACGAGCAGAATGATCATTAATGTTTGTCGGATTAAATATTTTTCGGGAAAGAATGCTAGAAGAAATAAGTTAATCTAGCGGTAAACCATTCCATTTGCTATTGTGTACTTCAGCTTTGTTTCTATTTACTGCAATTTGATGTTCAAGCTCTTTGTTTTTAAATAGATCTTAAAAGCTGAGAAAGTCGGTTCAGAATGTTTTAATTTACATCCATAAATGAAGTATTTTCCTAATATACATAACACAACAATTGAGGGATATGGCGATAGTAAACACCAGAAATATATCAAATGATAAAACAATACAAACGCTGCCAGTCTATAGCCTATGCATATGTTGCATAGTAACAGCAATTTAAGCGAAGTCATGCATCAATGACTGCACGAAATAATGCCCAATATGACACAGGGGTCAGCTATCAAAATTCCCCTGCTCTACATGTATAGTATACATGTACATGCATATATTTGTACATCGTTGCAATCGTCGTTACGCACAATTTATAACAATATTACATTGTTTAGTGCCATAATGGAGCGACGTCGACGTCTGACGGACGAACAACGTTGGCAAATTATTGGTCAACTCAGCATTGGCCAACTTCAATCTAATGTTGCTCGTCGGTTTGGAGTCTCCCAGTGTGTGGTCAGTCGTCTTCACCAGAGGCATGTAGAGACGGGAAACGTGAAAGAATGAGTGGGGAAAGGTCGACCGCGTTCGACGTCACATCACGAGGATAGGTTCATTGTGAATCAGGCATTACGCAGTCGCACCGTTAGTGCACCGAACCTGCGACGTAGACAACACGTGCATAATGTGAACGTCAGTCATCAGACGATTCGAAACCGACTACACGAAGGTAGCTTGCGCTCTCGACGACCTGTAGTAGCGTCGATTCTTACGCGACGTCACCGTGAAGCACGTTTGCAATGGACAACACTCCATCAGAACTGGACACGACAGCAATGGAGTAACGTCTTATTTACAGACGAGAGCAGATTCCACTTATCGAAAGTTGACCACAGGACACGCGCATGGCGACGTCGAGGGGAACGTCTCGCCGACTGCAACATACTGGAACGTGACGGATACGGCGGTCGCAGCGTGATGGCGTGGGCCGGGATCTCGCATGATTTTAAGACATATCTTGTGGTTATTGACGGAACGATGGCTGGACAGCGTTATGTGGATCAAGTTATTGACCCTTATGTTGTTCCATTTCTTCGACGGGTTGGTGGAAACTTCATCTTCATGGACGATAATGCCCGTCCACATTGCGCTAACGTGGTGATAAATCTTCTGAATGAGGCTGGGATTCAATCCATGGACTGGCCTGCCCTGTCGCCGGACCTGAATCCGATCGAACACGCCTGGGGCGAGTTAGGACGGCGACTAGATACTCGACCACATATACCCACTACCCTTCAGGGACTACGGGCGGCACTCATCGAGGAATGGAATGGAATCCACCAGGTTGTCAGCAGGAATCACACGTCTGGTTGTCAGCATGAGGCGTCGTTGTCTGGTATGCATCCAAGCCCGAGGAGGTCATACTCGGTATTAGACAGTGTATATATACAAATTGACAGATTTTTTAGTTCGATGGTACCTGACTTTTGAACATCAATTAAGTGTCGTCTATTAACATTGACAAGTAATTATGTTCCACTATGGACCCACAATTAAATGAATTTTGTTGCAAAATATTGTTACGCCCAAATCAATATCCATATCCCTCAATTGTTGTGTTATGTATATATAATACAGAAATTCAAGAATATATTTTCTGTTTTATCATGTTTATACTGCCCTAAACTAAATTAGCATTTTCATTTATGTAACATTATGTATGGTGCAAAACCTCACTTTTGCTTTTGCATCTCTGTATAATATTTTTTCTCAATCTGGATGTACATGTATTCATATACGGTAGTTATATGTTTTTTTTCAGAGAACGTATAAATGTATGTTAAAGGCCAGATATAAAATGTAATAATAATAAAATAAAGTTAACACAACAAGTCGACATACTGTGACAAGTTATAACGACACGTCAACATTATAAGTTATTGTGATTCTACACAGGCTATATGGTGTAATATTGCCCGTCTGGAGGTATGTTCACAATCACAATAACGTATTTGTCATACCGCAGATCCTGAAAAATAATCCGAGATTAGATTTTCTACCGTCAGTCTTAATATAAAGGCGTAAATGAACATTTTGTTTTTTATTTTAAAAAAAAAACAACTAAATATGGAGTAAGAAATCCATCGAAAACGACTTTATGACAGTTTTTTTATATCGTGTAATTTAATTTATATTCCACTGCTCTATCGATCTGCTCTCCCTTTGGCACCTCTAGAATAATGCGACTGGTTCCCAAACATTCGCTGTCATTGCTACGCCGCGGTTTCGTGCGTGGAACCCATAGTTTGTGACCTAAATATAGCCGTGTCACGAACTCAAGCGTGTTGAGATTTGAAAAGCAATTTTCGTTATTTTGGCTAATGTTTCGCTCATATTTTGATGAGCGAATAATATTTATGGAAAAATAAACAACAAAGACTGGTTTTGAGTGTACAATTTGTTACTTGTATTGATCAACTCGGGGTTTTATTGTGTTTAGTGAGGAATACAATTCGCAATCGCTAGACGCTTTCAAAATGTGTGTTCATTGGACGCGAGGCGCCTGAGGGGAATCGCAATTTCTCTATGTTCGACGGCCTTGGCAGGTCATATAATATATATGACCAGGCAAGCTAGCCAATCAAAAGCCGAGAAACTTATCTGCGGTATGACAAGACGTGATAGTTTAACACAACATGTGGACGCGTGGTATTTTATCTCAGCATGTCGACATACGTTCCCGTTATGTGGACATGTGATATGTAAGTCAATATGTTACGATAAATTATGTCAACATCTCGATGGCAAATATATGCCACCATTACAGACATGGCATGTTAGTCAATCTTTATATTTCCCGGATTTCCTTCCTAGTGTACCCGGTTTGGTCATTTTGTACCGATATGTGCGTGTTTTTCGGTTATTTCGTGCAAATTGACTGTAATCACTAATGTTTCGTCATTTCGTACCAAGTCTTGTTTTCATTTTATATATTCACACAGATATTTTCACATTTTCAATTTATTTTTATGTAAATGAATGGTATTATTTATTAGACGTTACCGCGTCTGGTAAATAAGAGACTACACAACGAGATATTAAAATTACATCAACAGATGCAGCAAAGTGTCTTAAATTATGTGGTCAAATAGCAAAGATAAATAATTACGGAAACACCAAAGTGTGGAGTGATCATATACCAGGACTGGGCTATGTTGCAATTGATCATTTATCAGAATCTAGAGTTCAACAATATAGCGAAGTATGAACGTAAACGCCCTACAGGTTTTTTTCTGTATTTTAATGCGCGAAGTGTAAACTTTAATGCTATTACGCACATTTTTACTGTGTATCGTGGTGTAGCGATATAGTGCAACCTGTTGCCTATAAAGCGGAAAACATGCAGCTGGCGTTTACTAGGACATTCCTCCAATTGAAGACTATATGACCATTGATATTTCAACGGTAGCTGATTTCACTAACATTGCTAAGCGTACATATCTAGCAAAGAGTACTTTGAGGGAGAAATCAATTATTTTTTCCGGAATTGAATTATTGCATATAGAACTACTGCAATACTGCATACTTTTAATCAACAAATATATGCAGGCAAATGTAATAATACTGGGTGGAGCCGGATATTGTGGTAACAGATGGAGCCGAATTTTATGATAACAGATGGAGCCGGATATTGTGACAGCGGATATAGTCCGATGTAGTAATACCGCTCGGAGCCGGATATTGTAGCAACAGATGGAGTCGGATATTGTGATAATTGATGGAGCCGGATATCTTGATAACAAATGGAGCCATATGTAGTGATACCAGATGGAGCAGGATATAGTGATAACTGGTGAAGCCAGACTTAGTGGTACCGGATGGAGCCATATATAGCGATAACAAATGGAGCCGGATCTATTGATACTAACGGATAGAGTGACGCTGGATACAGTTATAACAGATGGAGCCGGATGTAAATCCCATATATAAATCATTTTTTCGCAATCCAATCAATATTTGACGGACAGTTTGAGGAGGGCGACTTTATTTATTATTTATGAATAAATATAAAATACTGGATAGTTTTCAGTTTTAATATGTTTACTAGCCAGGACGAAGTCGGCACAAACAGACAGTATCCTAATTGCCGAGATTTTCCGATTGCCGGTAGAGCACTGCGCAAATCTCCGAATGGAAAAATAGTCTTCAGATTATCTTAAACTGCACTGTAGGCAATTAATAGTCAGTATTGTTTATTGCAAACATATATGTGCCTGTGCTTTCAATTACAGCGACTCTTTTAAACGTATAGAACTTCTGAACCACTCCAATAGTCACAAAACATCAATCGTAGTTATAATGGACTATTTTGTGTGTATTACTGCGCACCTAAAGTGCGCTATTCACCGTCTTCCGGTTGTGCATTCGGTATTGAACAAGACTATTACACAGAATTGGGCGAATATTCTCCAGTATATATCACGACGGGGGACCCCTAATGCACAGGACAGCATAAGCATTACACAAACTAGGTAAGTTAACGTGGTTTTCGAGTGAAATAGTCGCATATTTTACAAAATGGGAGTCCTCAGGGTCAAGAGGGCCTGCGGAAAGTAGGCCAAATGCTTCAAACGCCGTCTCATGAACCGACAAGCGCATTTTTACAAACTCTTGCATGAATGATCATTGTGGGTTGGTCTTTCAAGATTATTCAAATGGTGATCCTGTAGTCAAAATGGGCGTGACCTGCAGGGGTCAAAGGTGAAGAACAAATATTTTATTTGCCGAAAGTAGTCCTGTCATATATCAGACAGAACATATTGAAGAATAGATAGCCCCGGTATGATTATCATTGCAATCGTAAAATTAGGTCATCCAAAATCAGCGCCGAAATGTAAAAGGATCATTCTTCAGTTACCAACCGGCAACGGAAAATTACTATATCTCATAAACCGCTTGGCGGATGTTGGTCAACTGTTACAGATATGATTCCTTGCTTGAGCCTTTTCGAAATTAATAAAACTGGCGGCGCTACGTAATTCAAGATGGTGGCCAATCCAGAAGTGGGTCAAATTCTACACCATTTTCTCATTAACTGAACGAACGAAACTTTACAGAATTAGTCGACCACTCATGCTCTGTCAGATTTGTTAAAATGGTAATCCGTGGTTCATGTAAAGATCATTCTTTTATTATCAACTTTAAATTGCTTTGGTTGGGAGCGATGTGAAGTGTAAAATTGACGATGGGGTCATCATTTTTCAGTTCCTATTTTACACCTGGTCTGGCCTTCCGGTATTCGTAAAGTGTATCTGAGAGTTGGAGCAAGTTATGCCCCTTATGGGCTAAGTGATCTTGTGTGTTTTGTGGCACCCCTAACCACATCAAGATTGTTTTTGTTTGTTTGTTTATTGGTGTTTAACGGTCTATCAACAGCTAAGGTCATGTAAGGCCGGGCAAACGGGTTCGATCCCGTTTTAACGTGCTGCATCGAGGGTGGGGGAATCCCAAAACCAGAACGGAATAATATACGTCGAGAAAAAATATATTCAGCACTGAAATTGGAATAACCTCACCTGATGACAGGTCCATACCACACCAAAGTCACGTGGCCCCTTCCACTAAAATAGGATTACGAATAATCGTAATACTCATGTAACAAGGAGCGGACAACAAGGCACCAAGTCACTGAAGCGTCTCGTTTTTCATGAAGACGGCAAGGCAGGAAGCGAGGGAGAGAGAGCCTTAAGCAAGAGCTCCCTAAGCTGTGCAGTAGTCCGGGGGGGGGGGGGGGGGGGGGTAAGTATATCAAATTCAATACAGCACCTCATTCCCAACTGGTAAATTGTGTGCCGAAATTCAAGTTCTGGAGTGTCAGCAAACTACATAGACCATGTGTGTCGATTCACACTGTGTAACCATGAATTGACCAAATATGTTTGAAAATAACTGACTGCTGGTGGGTGATTGGTTAAAAATACTAACATGCAGTAAATATTGTCTGTTTTATTAATTGTGTGGACTATTGAAATAAATTCTATAAAATATTGAATTAGTATAATAAAACAGGGTGATCCAGTGTGTATTTTGAATTAACCAGACTATTTTATTTTACTTTCTTATATGATTTCACGATGTGTAGTCTGCTGTTTCCAAAGTAATAACATATGTAAAGAGGTGAATAGCCGCAAAGGGAAAAGTGTATCATTCCACCCTACTACAGTCACATAAGGGGTATTGTAACGACCCTTCGTTGCGTCTGTCTTCAATAATACACGATAAACCATACTATTTCCTGTTCACGCGGGGGTTTGGTAGCGGGCCCTTGTGAATCAGGATATGGAAACGGGAATAACTATAGCTACATACTTGGCAATGGAAGAACGACAACGGCGAATTCAGTATTAATACCTAATATTTTGATAATACCTAACATACAATATTATGCAACACGTACAACTATATGAGGGTGACAATTCATGGTAACAATAATGGTATCGGGGTGATATACAGAACTATATAAATCTACAGTTAGTATATATTCGTAGTACATATATGCGAGTCGAGACTTACTAACATAGGCGACTGTGGGAGCAACGAGACAACTATTTCTAAAGCGTACACGCTCGGACCTAGACGGGAATCGCGGGGCTATCATATCATATCATATATATCGCGGGATTATGCTACTGAGTGGGGGAGTCACACAGCGGGAATCACGAAGCTGGGGTTGGGAATAATGCTGGTTGGGGGAGTCACACAGCGGGAATCACGAAGAGTGGGTGGGGAGATCATACTGGATGGGGAGTCACACAGCGGGAATCACGAAGCTGGGGTTGGGACTAATGCTGGGTTGGGGAGTCACACAACGGGAATCACGAAGCTTGGATGGGGCGATAATATTGGGTGGGGAAGTCACACGGCGGGATCACGAACCTGGGGTTGGGTCTAATGTGTTGGGTGGGGGGGGGGGGGGGTGGGGGGTCACACAGCGGGAATCACGAAGTTGGGGTGGGAAATAAACTTGGTGGGGGAGTCACACAGCCGGAATCATGAATCTAGGATGGGGACTAATTATGCTGGGTAGGGGAGTCACACAGCGGGAATCACGAAGCTGGGGTTGGGACTAATGTTGTTTGGGAGAGTCGCACAGCACAAATCACGAAGCTGGGGTGGGAAATAAGCTGGGTGGGGGGGGGGGGGGTCACACAGCGGGAGTCACGAAGCTGGGGTTGGGACTAATGTTGGGTGGGGGAGTCGCACAGCGCGAATCACGAAGCTGGGGTGGGAAATAAGCTGGGTGGGGGAGTCACACAACGGGAATCACGAAGCTGGGGTTGGGACTAATGTTGGGTGGGGGAGTCACGTGAATCACGAAGCTGGGGTGGAAAATAAGCTGGGTGGAGGACGCACGTAGCGGGAATCGCGAAGCTATGTTGGGGAATCACACATCAGAAGGACACGAAGCAGGGTCGGGAATCGCACAGCAGGGGTTGGAGGGGGGGGGGGTGGGGTGGGTGGGTGCACGAAGCTAGGGTGGGGAGTCACACAGCTGGGGGTCAGGAAGAGGGTGGGGTGGGGACTAATGATAGATGGGAAAGTCACACACAGAGGGGATTACGAAGCTAGGTGGGTGGGGAGTTACACAGCAAGGGGTCAGGAAGCTGGGTTGGGGACTAATGTTGGGTGGGGAAGTCACACAGCGGGGATCACGAAGCTAGGGTGGGGAGTTACACATCAGGGAGTCAGGAAGCTGGGGTGGGGACTAATGTTGGGTGGGGAAGTCACACAGCGGGGATCCCGAAGCTATGGTGGGGAGTTGCACAGCAGGAGGGGGTGTGGCACGAAGCAGGGGTCAGGAAGAGGGCACGATGCTGCGGTGGTGAGTCACACAGCTGGGGTGGAGAATTACACAACAGGTGGGCACGGAGCAGAGGTGGGGATTCACACAGCCGGGGGTCAGGAAGCTGGGATGGGAAATCACACAGCAGGTGGGCACGGCCGGAACAGGGGTGGGGAATCACACAACCGTGGGTCACGAAGCTGGGGTGGGAATCATGACACTAGCTGAACGGGGGGGGGGGCACACAACAGCTAGGACGCATGACAATGGAGTGGGGATCACCTAACATGGGTGGGAGGGTGGGGGTGGGTACGAAGCTAGGGTGGGTAGTCACAACAGGGGGGTCACGAAAATCGAGTCGAGAATCGTATTGCAATGGGGAAAAAGTGGGTGGGGTAATGAGATATTGGCATTATCATGGTTCCAGCCAATATTAATAATTAATAATGCCAAAATCACGTTCAAATCATCACATCTAACGACTAACGGACCATTGGTAATATCGTCGGTGAGTAATGGTTAAGTAGGGAGGATATTTGGGCCTTGTGTTCTGAGACGCGAGTTGCGTCTCGAGTTGCGTCTCTCGGGACAAAGTCGCCAACTGACAGATTTCACTCCTATTTGTAGGTTTTGTCAGGCCGAGTTGAACAAGTTCCGTGACTTTCCGTAAGTTTTTGGACAAGTTCCGGTACTTTCCGTTAGGTTTTGGACAAATTCCGGTACTTTCCGTACCTTGACCAACCTCCCGCACATTGATTGGCTGGATTGTGAGGACGGACAGTTCCGATTAGACACGAGTCAAAACAAGCACAGCCAGTAAACATGGCGGCTGCATTCAACACACAGGAAATGCAAACAAAACTATTGTGAATTATAACGAACTAAACAAGTTTCCTGGTGTGTGAAGATGACAATCATAAACTATGGACAATTGTGAACATTCAGGCATGCCTCGGAGATCATGGTAAGTTGTGTGCACAAAATGATAGACGTGTTTTGTTGTCCAAAATGTGTGATCAATTCGAAGCGAGGAATACGCAATACACAAGCGTGTATAGCGATGCTTCGCTGGCTGTGTCGCTTCAGTATAACCAGATTCAACTGTCACATATAAAATGCCAAAGACGTATGTGAGGGCCAATCCAGGTATCGAGTCAGAATTCCGGTAAGGATGAACCCCTATCGTTAAATTACCCATCGCCTTCTCCACCTGCCACCCATATATCAAAATGGTTATAAAGGCTGCAATTTGCAAATGGGGGCATCATCATTACCGTTTGGCGATACAGTTTCAGTTCTTTCAGTACTTTGATTAATGATATTATATGTTACTTGGTGTGGTAGCGAGTGGACTATAAGAAAATGTGTCCTTGTTCCAAAAGCAAGCTATATTCATTGGTAAGGCTGTATAACGCGTAGTTATATCATAATGCGAGGAAATAAAAAATATTGTACAATAAAACATCTCTAAACGGGACCCCCATAACATGTTTATGCACTTACCTGTGTGCGTTCATGCGTACGTGTATGTGTACGGCCCGTATATAGTCTCTGAATAAATTAATAATTACCTGCTATCACTGATTCCATACTCAATCTGTAAAATGAAATAGTTACATGTTTACATTCAAACCATATTAACCGTAGGTTTCTGTTGACCTCGAATGCGGAAATCGAGATATGGTGATCACAATGACGTCCGCGTGCTTCCATCCATCAAACCATCGGAAATCTACGTTATTTAATAAATAAAACCATGGGTTGTTTGTTTCTCATGATTTATTACTTATATTTACATTGCATGTCGGCTATCTTAATGTGTACAAGCCATCGCCAAGTTTTACCTCCTATTGCGTTTGACACATACCACTAATATTATGACAAACACATGCATTAAATTTGGTGCAACATGATGGATATACATCAGACTACAGCGTGCTATCAGACTACAGCGTGTTATCTGTTGTTTTCATCAAATGTATATACACAGCCTGATATCTGAAGGGTTTGTTAACCCATTGTTAAACTGTTTGAGAATTAAGTAAATACTGTGTAAAAGTAAGCACAATACACAGTGCAGTAAATATTATATTCCCGCGACTTTTCCAAGTTTATATCCCAGATAAATTCCACAAAAAGGCCATTCATTCCTTATAATGCCAGCATTTGAAATACATTCATCAAGAAAATGTGTTTATTTTCCGTTTTCTTAAGAATTATTTTAGCTGCGCCTGACGGTTACGGAAAGTAGTTCGGCATGGAGTTTACTGGGATATAAATTTTGGACGGAGACTTGCAACGGACCAATCAAATGTTAGGGAAATGTGTAAATATTTTTGTGCTGGAACTATATACCTATATTGCCATACATACAGTATTGGATGCAGTGACTTGTAAGCAGTTATCTGAGTGTATTATCAATATTGTCTACTTCTTGCCTACTATGTGAGTAAATAAGGCTTTGCTTGTGGCATGTGTACTTCTAATAATGGACAGTGCGTCAGTTTGCAATGTTACACATTGAAAACATGTCCATTGTATATTTTGTGAGTGATGATAGACAATCTCAGATATCTAGCTTTTTGTGTAGTCTGCTGAATTAATATTTATAGCGCGTTGTGATCTTTTTTATCTGGGACGTATTGCACCAAATGTTATTAGATTTTCTGCCATAATATTTATTGTATGTGTCAAACGCTCCAAGTGGTGCAACTGTCCGATAGCATGTACAAACTAAAATTGCGGTGATGGCTTCTCAATGCTCTGTATAACATAAACTAAGAAGAACAGGGTCAGATATTTTGTATATATATTCAGTCACGTGTATGATTCTACTACATCTGAAACAAAATGTCATATTCTATGATGTCGGTCCTTAAGAATGATCGTTGTTTACGTGTTTTCATCATGGCCCGGTGTAAAGTGGTTTAATTGAAGATATATGGCGATGCTAGAACTGCTGGGTTGTTTAATCTATTTTCACTCATATCGGTACTTACACATCGATTGTTTGTCAGAGGTTGGTAAGCAATTTGAACACCGTTGTAGAAAAACGAAAAGTTTGTATCTATATGCAAACCTGTGCATGAAAAAGTCGTGCATCACGACAAACCACACACACGTTGTGTGTATATGGTCATTGTGTGAAGTGATAGCTTGACACAAGGAACACCGGCTAAGAAAAGCGGTCTTACGATGGCGATCGTAGCCCAGATCAGTCTAAGCAACCGCGCAGTTTGATCATTGCAGATGTTGGTCGCCATTCGATCAATACTATTTCCTATATTTACTATATGTCACCAATATAGCAGTTGTTGATGTTTTGCAATCTGCGGAATGATTACATGTAGAACATAAAACGCTAATTTGGATGGTGAATGATGATAAAGGTAAATATATTCGACTAACAAATGCTGCAAATTCCTTCTCTGTGCCAGTGACGCATATGTAATCACAACTCGTGGCAATGCCGTGGACAGATGTATAGACACACATATATATACGGACCGACGGCAGAAATGTCTAAACTATAATGTAGAACAGTGTTGAAATACTTGAAATAAAATCTTACCTGGTAAATCTCCGGCAGGAAATCTACAGTATAGTTCTGTTTACGAAAGGTTTAGCACGTGGAAATACAATTGTCACCGACAAAAATATGACATAAAATGAGGAGCGTTCAGTAAATAACAGAAACGTGTTATAAACCTACACCTACTCGTGAAATTGCATATTTCATCAGATCTCAAAAACAGTGCTATATATATATACAGTGCTTTGTAAATGTGATGGAATATATGCATAACATTATAAGTTATTGTTATTCTACACAGGCTATATGGTGTAATATTGCCCGTCTAGAGGTATGTTCACCCGAGGCGATAGCCGAGGGTGAGCATACCTTCAGACGGGCAATATTACACCATATAGCCTGTGTAGAATCACAATAACGTATTTGTCATACCGCAGATCCTATATTTGGCCGTATAAACATATCTCTTCTTTTGATCTTTGCGTTTTTTCAGGAAGAAAAATAATCCGAGATTCGATTTCTACCGTCTACCGTCTACCGATTTCTACCGTCTTAATATAAAGGCGTAAATGAACACTTTGTTTTTTATTAAACGAAAACAAACTAAATATGGAGTAAGAAATCCATCGAAAACGACTTTATGACAGTTTTTTTATATCGTGTTATTTAATTTATATTCCACTGCTCTATCGATCTGCTCTCCCTTTGGCGCCTCTATAATAATGCGACTGGTTCCCAAACATTCGCTGTCATTGCTACGCCGCGGTTTCGTGCGTGGAACCCATAGTTTGTGACCTAAATATAGCCGTGTCACAAAGCCAAGCGTGTTGAGATTTGAAAAGCAATTTTCGTTATTTTGGCTAATTTTTCGCTCACATTTTGATGAGCGAAGAATATTTATGGAAACATAAACAATTAAAGACTGGTTTTGAGTGTACAATTTGTTACTTGTATTGATCAATTCGGGGTTTTATTGTGTTTAATGAGGAATACAATTCGCAATCGCTAGACGCTTTCAAAATGTGTGTTCATTGGACGCGAGGCGCCAGAGGGAATCGCAATTTCTCTATGTTCGACGGCCTTGGCAGGTCATATAATATATATGACCAGGCAAGCTAGCCAATCAAAAGCCGAGAAACTTATCTGCGGTATGACAAATAATTATCTGAACGCTGCCTCGTTACTGTATCCTATATGGCACATGGAGTGGCCAAGTCGGCCATCTTTGTGTATTCCAGCCATCAGCCAGTTTCACCTGTTCTGCCGTTTGACAAAGAACGCAAAATGTGAAGTAGAACATATCATATAATGTAGCTAATCACGTGTAGAAAAGCCAGGAGAATGGACTCCTATCAATTATATTACACCAAACCAAAATATGTCAGTTTTCTGGACAGGTTTGTGCCTGTGTTTTTTAACAACATGAACCACCATTATAAATAGCCTCGTACACAGTGTATCACCTGGCAAACCACACAACACATACCATATATACCCGCTACTGTACTATGTTATTAGCTATCAAATCCAGTGACATGTAAGCAGTTACCTGAATGTATTGTCCCTGGTGTCTATGAGAGTAGATATGGCTTTACATATGGGTAACGTGTACGCTAACAATAAGCTGTGCATCAGATTGAAAATTTTACACATCAACATTTATTTTGAGATTGATGGGAGAAATGCTCAGATATCCTGTCTTTTGTATATGTTTTTGTCATAATAGTTAAGGCACGCCGTTGTCATATCTGTCTATGATGCATTGCACCAACTTTTAATCTGTTTACTGTCATATTAGTTGCTGTATGTGTCAAACGCAGAAAGTGGTGAAACTGCACGATGGCTTGTACATACAAAAATGGCGGATATGGCAACTGAAAGTGCCATATAGTATACAGTAGCGAGACAATATTCACATATCTTATATTCATATAGCGCATCACTCTTCTGAAGTCATTATCATTGAAGCCAAGTGTATCTATCTATCTATGACATAATACCTTAAATTAATTTCATTTCATTTTATTGGGATCACGTATGTGTTGGGAAATTAATTATTGAACACCCCTCGTAAATGACTTTTATAACAGACCACCCAATAATAGATATAATCATTCGTACAGTTGTACGCACTGAATCAGGCGATGAGAGGCCCTTCACTTACAAATATATTCTACAGCATATGATATGGCCGGGTGCGTATCAATTAGTCGACGTTTTGACAGAACTGATGAACGTAAACGTGTTGGGCTATGTACATACGTCCAAACCGAACACGCTGGGGGACCACATTGTGTTTCATTTATATGACATTGACTGTAATTTATTTGATTGTCGTGTTTGTTCATGGTTGAAAATGGGAACAAATCTGTATGGACTGTTTAATTATCCCCTTGCCGATAGGCAAGAGGGGATATAGCGTTAGTCCATGTACGTGCGTACGTGCGTACGTACGTACATGTAAACGGGCGTAATTGCGTACGTACGTTAGTAACACCTTTCATTTTCAAAAACTCATGAACCTCTTCACCGATTTTGATAATATTTGGCCACAATGTGAGTCTAGGGATGGTGCTTTGTTGTGCATGCTACCCACATCCGACCGCACAAGGTCAATGCCACTGATAACTTGTGTTCACCTTGTTTGTAAGGCAAATTTGTAAGGCAAAAATGTTAAAGTTTTTCTTTCTTTCTTTTTTATTAGCAAGGCTGCCAGTACGACCGCCCACAGTCACGGTCACCGAGGACTTGTGTTGGTTTTATTATTATCAAGGCTGACAGCGAGGGCACAAGCTTTGTTTAGCGCAGCCATTTCTTGTTACAGTGGCATCTATCTAAACATGACACCCTGCGGACCTCCCATGGTGGCCGTTTTAGAAAGGTTTCACTGTACTGTTTACTTATTTGTTATCATTAAAATACTACCGTATAAGGAATCGACCTGATACGAATATCCGGGTTGCAACGAACTGAAAGGTGGCGTTCTATTGGATGAACGACGTCATATGACGTTATCGAACGACTTCAGACTAATCACGTAACGTAGATATCTAAACAAGTCTGCGTTCTTTTCAACGAAAACTGTTTTAAATTTCATCATTGACTAGCTTAAAACGTTACCTGATAAATAAAATATTTGTCTAGTGTCTTTCGATAGCAAGATAATGAGGCTCGGCTCGGAAACGGCCTAGCCTTGCCTGATAAACTGGATATCAAACTACACTAGCCTGGTATTCTCTGTGAATTAGTAGGATTTATGCAAGCATGTTCCATATACAGAATATTGAGTGCTTGCTCAGGCCCGTAGCCATGGGGGGGGGGGTGGGGTCGGACGACGCTCCCGCCCAGCCTCGAGGTCACTTTTTTAGTCTCGAGGTCCACTTTTTTAGACCCCCTAGATATCTCAGGCCCCTTCGGCCTTCGAAACGACACCCCACCCCCCTTCAAACAGGTCTGGCTACGGGCCTGTTGCTTCGTATACGTATACGTATGATATCAAACACAAACAATAATGAGATATGTTTCAATGGGACACGTATACTCCCACTTGCAGCATGCGTACACGGATGTTATTAATCGGCTTTCATAACTGTAGAGACAGTTCCTTTAATGTCAAATGGAAATTCAAAATTCCCACTGAATACTAGCAACGGTAGTCGGTAAGTCGATGTGCAAGTCAGTTACTGCCCTAATTGAGGTGTTCATGTGTTTAAACAACCTACATGTGCCCTTGAAACACCTCGCCGCTTCGCCTCAATTAGGTCAGTAACTATTATATACATATCAGATTTCCGAGAAAATTACATATCAGATTTCCTAGAAAATTGTATGTACCGATAGCGGTGAAAGTTGAAACAATCCAGTGGTCCTCTTATCGTCATATACCTTCAATCAAACCACTTTACACAATCCCATGATGAAAACACATGTTTATTGTTTAAAGTATTTTGTTTAAAAACATACCAGGGGCCGTTTCACTAAACTTCTTACGACTAAAATGTTCGTAAGTGCAAACTTATGATAGTCTGTAAATTTCACATTAACAATATTTTCTTGTAAACAATTATTGGATTTACATTTATTGAGCATATGCTGCATATGCAGCCTTTGCTCAATAAATGTAAATCCATAAATTGAAATTTACAGACGATCTTAAATTTGAACTTACGAACATTTTAGTCGTAAGAAGTTTAGTGAAACGGGCCCCTGGTATGCCCCTTTAACGAATCAACAACGTAGCGCGACCTCACGTCATGTACTGATATATAAACGCAATACATTGAATGGACGTTTGCAGTATGCCAACAAAAATGTTCTGTTCCCGGTAACGGCTCCCAAAATAGGTTGGATATGTAGGTAGGTTTAAAAAAAAAGAAATATTCAATATATATGTTCCTCTGTCTGTATATGATATCACGCTTGTGTGACAGAACGTTCAAATTCTCTGTAATGTTGTAGATATTACCAGATCTGACAGGTATTGCAGCTGGAAGAGTCCAACTGACTTCTGTAATACTATTTTTAACACTTTATGCTGCTTCATTTTAATTATGGAAGCGTCCTTGTGCCAATGCTAAAATATTGTTATCTCCTAATTAGGAATTAGTATATCCTAATTAGGAGATAGTATCTCCCAATTAGGAGTTATTATCTCCTAATTAGGACTCACTATCTCTTAATTCGGACTTAGTATATCATAATTAGGACTTAGTATATCCTAATTAGGAGTTATTATCTACTAATTAGGACTTACTTTCTCCTAATTAAGACTTACTATCTGTTGTAATGCTAACAATGTGTTATCCCCTAATTAGGAGGTAAAAAGCCCTACTTAGGATATACTAACTCATACTTAGGAGATACTAAGTCCTAATTAGGAGATACTAGCTCATAATTATATGATACTATCTCCTAATTAGGAGTTACTATCTCATAGTTAGGAGATAAATATATTTTAGCATTGGCACCAGGACGCTTCCATATGTAAAGCCAATGAAATCCCAATGATGGACAAGATGATTTAATTTACGGGATGGTCATACCGAAGTACATGTATAAATATGGATTGTGTATTGTAAAGCGGTATTAAAGGTACATGCCCACTTAGTAGGCGCAACATATTCTTTATATGATTTAAATAAGTGTATAATTGTGTCACTATTCCACCAGTTCTAAAACTTATGAGTGCCCGCTATACAAATATAATCATTTAGTAATATTTATTTTCCCGATAGTGACGCACGGTGGTATCAGGCTATTTTCATATGCAAATGAGGCATGCTCTTTTGTAATTATTTATACTAATTAAATGCGTCACCTGACAAAATGATATTTTCGACAGATTATAAAGTATGATAATTGCACATCAAAAAATAAATACTGAGAATCAATAATAATGTCTGTTAACATTTAAATAAGGAAACACGGTAATCGCCCCTGATATCAGTGTGGAAATTTACGTCTGAAATAAAATGTATAATAATGCCAATCAATACGTGGGGTAATGATGAATGAATCTTTATTTTGCCAGAATATGTCTCAGATGATGTCTCTGATAGAAAGAACAGTTGTGCATGTGCCTTTAACATAAAAGTTTTAGTGTAAACTGCACTAAAAACGCGTCTCACTAACCGAAATTCGCTTTTTAAAGTCAAATACATTCACTTCCTCATTATCACGACACGTTGTAACACGTTGTAGAGGCGAGTAAAAAATACGACTTCGTGTGGGATTTTCTTAAAATATGGTGACGAATGCCAGTTTAGTACCTTTCATAATTACATCATCTTCAGATCCGGGCGCATTTTAATTGTGGTGTACATTGTTTAGAAACTATTATTTAAGGTGTTTCATGTATATACAAACAATAATTGACCATCCAAGACACGCTAGAATCACCTGTGCCCGCACTGTCGCACACAGGCACGTGCAAAATGACGTCATTCCTCTGAACCACAAGTTTACTGTTGGGGGTTATACTATAATAACGGATAGTGGACGACGTTTTCAAGGTCCTTATTTGATCAGTTTACGACAAGCCAAACGAAAGATACGAATCTACAGTCATTACTTTTTGAATGACCCTCGTACATAATGTACTGAAATATATCGTAGACATGTGTTAATTCGTTCCAACGAAATAACAATTCGTTCCCTCAATTTAACAATTCGTTTTCTCGAATTAAGAATTCACACGAAATGACAATTCATTCCGTCAATTTAACAATTCGTTCCCTCGAATTAAGAATTCGTTCCCACGATATCACAATTCGTTCCCTCGAATTAACAATTCGTTCTCATGAAATGACAGTTCGTTTCCACGAATTAACAATTCGTGCCCGTGGAAACGAATTGTTATTTCGTGGGAAAGGATTCTTACATTGAGGGAAAGAATATTGTTATTAAGTGGGAGCGAATTTATAAAAAAAAGAATGCTACTTCCCCTGCGGGGCTCCGTAGACCCGTCACCAAGCCTTCCAAACTGCACACTTTCGTTTAACAATAGTGAGCCATGGACAATTGTCAAACACATGAAATTGGTCTGATTTTATATATATAAAGAAAGTAATCACTCTAAGTAACAGGTTATACTTGCACTTAGACATTCTACAAAATATATATTGTAGAATAATTCCAACACAAAAATATTTATACAATTCCCTAACATTTGATTGGTCCGTTGCAAGTCTCCGTCCAAAATTTATATCCCAGTAAACTCCATGCCGAACTACTTTCCGTAACCGTCAGGCGCAGTTAAAATAATTCTTAAGAAAACGGAAAATAAACACATTTTCTTAATGAATTTATTTAAAATGCTGGAATTATAAGGAATGAATGGCCTTTTTGTTGAATTTATCGGGGATATAAACTTGGAAAAGTCACGGGAATACTGGACGAGGCCTTCCGGCCTTCGTCCAGTATTCCCGCGACTTTTCCAAGTTTATACCCCGATAGATTCCACAAAAAGGCCATTTATTCCTATAATGTCTAAGTGCAAGTATAATATATAAAGAAAGTAATAACTCAAAGTTACAGGTTTCATGACTTATTTAATACTTATTAACGTAAACCTTAAACTTGCGGAATCGCAGACCTGTCCACGCACAACACATACGAGACGACCACCTCCACACAACACTGTATGCGATTGTGGCAGTGCTGTTGTCGATATTAATGTGATTAATATGACTTTAGAAATGTTACTCATGTTAAGAACAAACACAAACATAAATGTAGTTTACTCATATTAGGTGAATATTACGTTCATCCCCCAGAGTGTAAGGCAAACAACATTGACACTATATAATCATGTAGAATCTTAATAACAATATGCTAATGTGGGTCTTTACATAATGTATTTAAAAGTTACTTACGCGTCGGGCAAAACAGACGACATTTTCACAATCATATAATGCTTCGTATGTTTTACTTCCGATTTACACGATAATATATGTGCTTACAAGTGCTTCGGGAGAAGTGCCCCACTTAAGTGTACATGTGTGTTCCTATTATTGAGAAATACATATAGATAGATTGTTAAAGTGCTACCGGTTACAATAATACAATAGCACATGTTTAAGTACTGAACAGCCAGCCTGCAGAGGCTTATGGTGCACTGCCATGTAGATCATTTATGGAACAAGGAAAATACATGCAATAATACATTAAGAACTAGTATGCGATGCCTATGCGTCTGGTCAGGTCAGGTCTGGTCAGGAATCGCGTCATATCACAGGAGTACAGAGCATAATTATAGCCGACAACACAATGTTGCCACCTATAATGGATATTCTTGCTGGTACCGTTAATCGAATAACCAGATGATCATGCGCAACCAAGATACACACTACCTCTATCGTGGTGCGCCACATAACAACACCCACATTACGCTGACAAAGGGAAGTACTTATGAATGGACTAATATTATCGAGCGATATAGAGAACAGTGATGGAATAGTACTAGTAGATACAGGCATTTACGGTAAATAGATGAGCTCGTATGCATTATATGACCAGGTGTACGCAGTATGTGTGAAAGCAGTGTATATACAGATCAGCCGTCACACTGATGTGTGCAGGCTGGTCTGGATCTACGCCGTTCGACTCGACGTGCACTAACACCCTCAGTATGTATCATTAAGCACTATTATGCCGAATGCAGTGATATATAAATATATACCTATGTTAATTACGACGATCGTGTGGTCAATATGGAACATCACCTAATATGCCCTAGGCAGAACGACGCTAATCTCATTATGACATCAAGTTGAAACATATGTATATATACAATGGGAGGCCGGGGGACAAACCACACTATATACCCGCTGTGCAGTATGGACAGACAATTAGCGAACTTGACTCTGAACAGACGGTCCAAATGCACATGCTGATCCGTACTATGCTGGTCAAACCACTATACAGGTATGTTTTGTCCACCACTCACCCATATGTAAGGAAAGTGTCCTATCACACTGTTGTCCAACATATACAGCTAAGGAACTATTGCCTACCAAATGTCAGTAATGCGATCCATATCACGTGACCGCCAATGCGCACCTGTTAATGGGACGTAACTCGCATCTATACACTATGGATAATGTTAGTAATATTCATATGACGTCAGAATACGCAACTTGGGGTGATTACACCTGTAGCAATGTGCGCCTACGTTTATAACAGTCAATTATGTGATTGGCGAGTAACTTGGGGTTTGAGCTCATAATGTATGTACATGTGTTGATGTCGTCTGGTAGGGTAGCAAACGAAGCATAATCATCGAATCGGTTAACATACACATTCCTAAGATCCATATAACCAGAACAGTTCACCAGAAACTGTATCTCGTGCTCAACCTCTCCAATGTTACAGACTTTGCAGATCCTCTGTTCAACTGGAATCGCTGGCCTACGGTATCTACCTAGTTCTAGAGCTAGTGGATAAGTACCAGCTCTAAATCCAGCTAGAGTAGAACGTTGCTTGAATGTTAAATGACAATTCAGATATTTGTCACATGATACTTCATGTTTAATTAGTCTGTAAGTCCGTAACTTTGGGGAGAGTTGTAACTGATCATGCCAACGTGCCTTGGCTTTGTCAATGAGCCTGGCCTTGACCATGTTAACGACAAACGATGTTCCAGTGTGCTTCATATGGTCAATGGCATAGAGACGTAGAAGGTTACATTCCTCTAGTGTATGTTTAATTTCGCGAGACCACGTGTTCCTATAGTGTGAACCACAGTTCATGTCCCATTTTAATATCGTATGGGGAATTCTGTTTTCATCCATTTTACAAAGTCTACACCACAGCCGTACCATTTCGCACTTTCTGCGGATATGTGGGGACGTCCAGCCAGAATCGCCGTCTATCGCCAGTAACGGGGTTTGCTTCCCGACTCCTAGATACGTACTCAGTGCTTTATGTTGCAATTTGTCCATATACTCGTATGGTTTGAAGCCCCATACAACGGCGGCGTAGTCTGCGATCGGGACCACTGTGCTGTCGTATAACTTACTATAAGTCTTAAAGTCAAGATCTTTAATGCTGAAATGTTTCGCAGTGAGGGCGCATAGTGCACGACTAGCCGCATCATGTATAACGTCTGCACCGTGGGTATAGTTGAGGGTGTCACATATGTTTAGCCCCAGGTATCGGTAGTTGGATGTGGTACAAAGTACTGAGTCGCCAAACTTGAATGTAAAGTCAGTCATTGGTGTTGTATGTTTGCAGCAGTGCATAACTTGAGTTTTGTCAATGTTTATACTTAGTCGCCATTTCGTTGACCACGGATGTAGGCGGTTGATCATACACTGTAACTTTTCCGGAGTGTCACTAATTAACACGATATCATCAGCATATAATAATGTACTGATCATTTCTGTGTCGCCGATGGATACCCCAAGGTTCAGTCCGTTTATTTCTGCCGCAATGTCGTTCACGTAGATGGCAAAAAGTGTCGATGCCAAAGAATCGCCTTGTCGGACACCAGAAGTGACCGAGAACCAGTCCGTCAGGCCACCGTTAACTCTGACACACGCTTCTATATTACTATATATTGTTTGTATAATGTCGTAGATTTTGCCTTGCACTCCAAAGCGCATCAATTTATGCCAAAGACAGTTTCTGTTAACAGAAATAAATGCCTTAGAAAAGTCTACAAAACATAAATAAGTCGGCAATTTAGCTCCTTTCCGGTTTCGAATTATTGATGTAAGCGTATATATGTGGTCAAGACAAGATCGCAACTTCCTAAATCCATTTTGTTCCTCACATAGTAAATTGTGGTCATTTAAGAAGCCGGTGACTCTGTCGTTTATTATTGTGTTGAACAGCTTGGCCACAGTGGACATCAGGCTAATACCGCGATAGCCCATGGCGTCCCTATACTCCTTTCCCGGTTTTAATATTGGGCTGATGATTGTTTTATACCATTCCGATGGAATCACATTGTTTACAAAACACACATTGAATAGTTTATGCAGAATCGGCGTTAACTTCTCGAGTTTCAATATTTCATTTGGCAAATTGTCTATACAACGGCCTTGCCCCTGCGGCACTTTATTGTTGACCTTTGAACTTCCTCAATAGTGATTGCACCATTTAACTGTACATTGTCCGTTACCTGGCTACTAGGAAACAACTCAATTTCACGTTCCCATTGTTGAGTCATTGTGCACACTTGTGTAAGAAAAGATTCATCATAATTACCATTACTCGCGGTCAGTAGCGTATTAAAATCACGTTTCCATTTATGCAGAATGTCCGATTGGTCACGTGACTCACAGCCGTCGTCGAGAATAACACGGTCTATCGGTTTATGTTTATTACACGGCCCCAACTTCTTTATTTCGGCCCAGAATTCCTTGGGGTTCTGAGTGCGCATATCACAAATTGTTTGTCTTTGCTTGGCATAGTGCTGACGCTCTAGTTGACGTACTTTTTTTTTATCGAAACACTAATTACGACTAGATGCATATTTTGATCGCAATAACTGTCTTTCGGATCTTGAACCTTTACATTTGAGATACTCAATTTCACACAGTCGAGCCGCTTCCCACAAATCTTTCAATTCATCAGACCACCATGGTTTGGAGAAATGGTGTTTACGACGTTTGACACCGGCCTTTACCTCTTTATACACTAATTTCGCGTCCATTTCAGTATGCACCGCTGATAACAATTAATTATATAAATCGTCTATTTCTATTTTGCGTGTTTTCTAGTTTATTGACCAAAGTGTTCAATTGTAATTGATAGTCCTCACTGCTCAAGAAATCATGCTGTACGTTGGTTACGTCGTATTTGCGAAACACTTCCGACGACCCTGGATTACCGATATATGCATCGTTTATATGGTTTTCGTCGGCTTCCGGTTCCCGTGCCATACACTCGTACGTGGATACATTTAGTCGGGTCATCAAGACAGAATGATCAGGCACTTTGGCACTACCCGGTGTAACGTTGAAATCACTCAATAGTTTAGACACAGTTTTAACTTCAAACTTGGAAAAATGGGACAATTGAGAGTACGGTGTCAACATATAATCTACCACTGATTTACCCCTTGGCGATACAAATGTATAATTGTCACAGTGTGAGTCGAATCTACCATTTAGCACGCACATCCTAGTGTCTTTCAAGAACTCCACTAATGCCTCACCGGGAGCGTTTTTTGTATGATCTACGGGGACGCGAGTTGGGATGGAGTCAATCTTTTCATTAAAATCAGATAAATCTCCTATACGACCTTTGAAATCGGCGAGCACAACTAACGGACAATCGTCATGAAATTGGTATATTTGCGACAGTAGGTTGTCGTAAAACTGCTGTGATGAATCTCCACGTGAAGAGCCAGACGTGGGGAGGTAGCACGAGCAAGTGTATACACAATCATTACTTTCCTCTTCATGTGTGAGCTTGATCCAGAGAACGTCTTCAAAATCATTGTCTAACACCACTATATCGTATACCGCGAGCAAACTACGTTTAATAAAAAAAACAACACCCCCACTACCACGTACAGCGTTGGGAGCTAAATTCGTGCGGTTATGTCCCTTCCATATATACCCCGGTTGTGAAATCTGCTCATCGTTTCGTAGGTGTGTCTCACACAATGAAATAATGTCACAGTTTAGACAGTCAATATCGGTTTCTCTCTGCTATTATTAAAATTGTGACACATACCACCCGTTTACATTCCACGCGGCTAGACTGAGATCAGTAAGCCACCGCGGTTGGCTATTGTCCTACGCATTTTTAACGGTCACGCGTCCGCCGCGCATTTGTAGGTCTGAGAGTTTGCGCACGATTTGGCGAAAGTTGGTCTCCTGTATGCGCTGCTGGCGAGTTTTGTCCGGCTCAATATACACATTAGAGAACAAATTATTGTCCTTTAATAATCGTTTATTGTGAAGGACGGTGTTGCGGCTTTCGCCACAGTCGAATGTTACTATAACCGGCCGCGGGCGTGTTTATCCGTTTGTCTGCGGGCCGTTGGTATTCTATTTAATCCGGGTCGCACACACTACACTGACACTGGCCTCGTATTTGGCCACTAATTTCAGCTCACCGAGCAGTTTATTTACACACAATAATAGTTTATCAACACTATCACCATCATCTTCCTCAATAATGTTTTTGAATACAAGATTTCTCGCTGTGTCCAGCTCAGATTTGGGGGGCGTTGGTGGGGCTGGGATGGGGTCGCGATTATGAACTTTATGTTCTAAATTGCGGAGTGTCTCCTGTAGCCGCAATATCTCAGTGTCAACTCCTACGAAATCGTTTCTTATGTCAGATTTCAATGAATTAACCGTGCTTAGCAATTGTCCACGTAAATTTGATTCAAAAGTATCTAACCTCTTATCTATCTTCTTTTCTAAGTCCTTCCACCCCAGCTCCTGGCTTTGTTTTAGGTCTTCTACCAGCCTGAACACATCATCGATACTTTTCCCGGACGATTTGCTGGTTGCCGCCATTTTTATCGTCTTTCCCCTAGAGATGCACTCAATGTCAGAATCTGACGACGAACTAGGTCGCCCACGGCGCATTGACTGACTCCTACGGTTGAACATTTATTCAAACATATTCATGTCTAATATTCCGCTGATTGAATTGTCACATAACACCACATAACTCCATTAAATTAGGTTTTAGTAGTATATAGGGAGTCAAAATGATACCACCAAAGCTGGAAGCGTTATTGACTCTCGTTAACAGCTCCCAACACCCACGAAAAAAAATCGGATCAGATTTCAGAAAAAACCAAATACATCGAACTACACCGAACTACAGGCACTACAACCAACATAGACGAACGCCATATAGAACTTTTCTCCCAAGAGGCAAACAGAAATGATACCACCCATTTGTGTATTTGGACACAGAAACGATACCACCCATTTGTGTATTTTTTACAATACTATAAAAAAAACCAACGAACACAAGTACTCGCCAGCACCCTCGAAAAACCAGGGTTTTGAGCTCCTATAATACACCAGAGGTGGCACCGTTTCCACCACCATACAACACTCCCAACACCCACGAACTAGCGCGTTTTCGGACACTGGTTCCGAGACTAGTGCATCCGAGACAACCGAGGCGAAATGCGAAAAAGACTTGGAGGTGCACGACATTTGGCAAACGATGGAGAATGCGAAGTGGTGTCTTGGAATTGCTTTCGCTGTGTATGCAGTTTGCAAACCATTGTTTCCATTCGTGTCTCTAGAGGCTTGTAGACTCTGGAAGAACAAACCAGATCCCCACGCCCAGTTCGTGCACTCCGCAAAACAGTCCGGTACGCCGAATGGGATAAACGAAACTAGCGACTCCGTACACCCTCCCTATGGAGGGCGCGACCCTTTCCACATGCAGTAGCCATTTTGGAAAATATTCGAACCCTCCCTATTGGGAACTTCGATGTGGTCTAGATTTTGTTTTGCTCTTGGGAGACGATTTTGTTCGACTTTCCCAAATGTGGACAATTGGGTGGTGGTTCTACCTACTTTGGGGGCCAGTGGGGGGGGGGGGGGGGAATCCCCCTCTCTCTACAGATCTGTCCAATCGGTCTCGTCGTCGTCGTCACTGTCGATGTTCGCTCCCTCGCGAGGTTTTCCATCCCGCAGTCTAGCCTCCAACTCTACCACCCTCCTCTCCAGTACCAGGATCCTCTTCCTGGTCGCAGCCTTTTTCTTGCTACCCTCCGTGGTTCTATCTTCTGGCCCCTCGGGCCACCTGTTCGAGCGATGTTGCCAGAGAGTCTTGTAGGTGGCAAACTTCCCTCCACATCCGGGACACTCTCTCGTGGGAGGTCTGCACGGGTTCTTGCGACCCATGTGTCTTCGAAGATTTGCGGGCTTGTCGAAACCCTTGCCACATGTTTCGCATTCCTTGTATGGCATTTTGGATCGATTTGGCAAAATTGTTTGTCTATTCCAATGGGAAACATATCTTCAATTGGGCGTTCGATTGTGGATGTGGCGACCTTTCCCAAAAAGGGATGTGTGTGGCGATTCGTATCCACAATTGGGAGGTGGTATGGTAGTACGATTGTGGATGTTTTGTCCCAAATGTGGATACATACTGTAGTTTGGTTGTAGTTGGTTGTAGTGTCTGTAGTTCGTTGTAGTTCGATGTATTTGGGTTTTTCTGACATTTTTCCCCGATTTTTCGTGGGTGTTGGAAGTGTTGTATGGTGGTGGAAACGGTGCCACCTCTGGTGTATTATAGGAGCTCAAAACCGGGTGGTTTTTCGAGGGTGCTGGCGAGTACTTGTGTTCGTTGGTTTTTTTATAGTATTGTAAAAAATGCACAAATGGGTGGTATGGTTTCTGTGTCCAAATACACAAATGGGTGGTATCATTTCTGTTTGCCTCTTGGGAGAAAAGTTCTATATGGCGTTCGTCTATGTTGGTTGTAGTGCCTGTAGTTCGGTGTAGTTCGATGTATTTGTTTTTTTCTGAAATCTGTTCCGATTTTTTTTCGTGGGTGTTGGGAGCTGTTAACGAGACTCAATAACGCTTCCAGCTTTGGTGGTATCATTTTGACTCCCTATATACTACTGTTTTTTATCCGATTTTATTCACAAAGAAAATATTTTCCGCCATCTTGGAACTACTTTCGTACGCATATATACTAGACAACATAGACGGGGGTTCATGCCGTCACATTCCCCTTAAGGGGTCGCAATGGGGGTCCTGAGGTCACAAGTTTCCCATTTTCGAGTTATATTTGTCATACATGGATAAAACATATTTTCCAATTTTCCATATTTTTCAAATTTTGAGATTTACGAGGTGCAGCCACAAATTACATTTACATCTGGTCGAATTAAATTGATTTGAAAATAAGAATATAATTATATACTTTGTGACAATCCATTTGCATGCAATGCGTAACTGTAGCAACAAAATAACGTCAATACGGAGCAGTTGAAAAGTCCAACATTTAATGAAATACACGTGCTTCAAGTTTCATAGTTGTGCAGAGTGTATGTTGCATGACTAACTGTATTGTTCTTTCAACCAATCAAGCGAATCCATTTTAATAATATTTTAATACAGACACATATGTGGTTGGGACTGAAGAAATATGGCTTATGGGTTTTGCGACCAGTTTAGATCAAGACCAGCATGTGCATCTGCAGTCTGATTAGAATCTGTACTGCTCGCCATTCCGCCAATGAAATACTTCGAACAATGAATATGAAATGCTTTGAACCATGAATATAGATCATTATCAGGCTACATGAGTTATTTCATCAGGAGCTACACTGGTCATAAATCCCACAAGCCCCATTTCTCCTGTCAAAGCCGTATATTTGGAAAAACAAGTCGAATGGCGGAATGGGAACATGTTGGCAGCAAATAGGTCTTGAGTCAGGCTCTGCAACATGGTGAAAATCACAATCCATATATACCGGATTACCCGGTACACACTTGCCAGTCTGATTAACGTCGGAACTGTCAGTTGGAATACGTGACTATGACTGCACGTGCATGTTAACAAGAAGTTTGCATGGAATTATTACATCTGATGTGTCATAAAAACTATCAACCCGTGACACAAACAATAATTACTTATTTTACCCTCAATAAACAGTAAATACTAAATACATAATCATATATGTACATGATACAGCTAATTTATCTAAGATCTACAACTAATCTACAGCTCAACTACATGCAGAACAGAAATTGCACACTAACATACTGTTTTCCTCAATTGGGGCATTGTCACTAAATGCTTGGACGACAACTCAAAATGTAGGTATACACCATACAGCTTATTGTTCGGACACACAATTATCTACAACTGTTCTTAAAATCATAGTAACAATGTGCTAATGTGAATGTTTACATAATGTATTTATAAGTTACTTACACGTCGGGAAAAACCATCGACTTTTTCACAACCATAAACTGCTCCGTACGTACGATAGCATACAGTGGGCAATTGACGTCTAAGGGACGTTGTTTATACGTCTTTTTCTGACGTTGGATAGACATTGAAAAGTAGTTTAAAATGCAATTTTTGTAGACGTCATGTTGATGACGTTGAAATGACGTCATGAACATGACGTTGAAACAACGTCATCAACATGACGTTGATTCAACGTCATCAACACAACGTTGTTACAACGTCATCAACACTACGTCTAAAAAAATGCATTTTCAACTACTTTTCAACGTCATCAACATCAACATGATGTTGAAACAACCTCAAAACGAAGTCATAAACCCGACGTTGAAACAACGTCATAACCTGACGTTGAAACCACATATCAAACCTAACGTTGAAGTAACACCGAAATGGTCCCAATCTTGATGTTGAACGTGCAACGACTGTCAAACAATGTGGCATTAACAACAGTGTAAACCCATCACAATGACGTTGGAACAATGTCACAATCCTGGCCTTGTATTCACCACACGTTGCACACGAATGATTGATTATTTATATTTTACAGCTCATGAATGTATAACTTTGTCATTTGGGCCGCACACACCCAGAAGCACATCTAGTGTTTTTGTTAACTGTTAATCTGGATAGACGTCAGCAAGAGGGATTGATTATAGAGCTTCAGATAAGGGTCGGTTTTGCGTAAAAAATGCAAAGCAAATTGTAAAAAAATTGAAATTAACTTTTATTTCAATGGGTTGGTATACTTGAAATTCATGAAAACAGGTTTGAAATGACAATAATATACTTATTTTTTGAAAATAACGAGTTAAAAACCCAACATGTATCTGAAGCTCTGTATATAATATTGCCAAGCCTTTTGAGCTGGGCAACAAAACTCAAACTAAAAACAATTTTATTCTTTAATATTTTGTTTCTGATCAAACTGCATGATAGTGCAATGTTGTTCATGGCGCAGAAACGTTTAACCCAGGTTATCACACCTTTCTTCTGCAACCACCTCTCCTGTCCGGGGCATACTTCAAAACGGACCCAATTTCCACTTTCTTTGCATACTCCGTGCCAGGAAAGGACTTCTGGGCACTTGCTGAAATGAACATAAACTAAGTGATGTCACTAATCCAGTTTTGACGAAGAGTGGATGGGGTGGGGGACTCTTCAGTATATTGGGTGGACAAAAATAATCGTCCCCAACTTCAAATTTCAATATTTCTAAACGTTTTAATTAAATAATAAATAGGTGGTGGGCACTTATCGGTGGTCAGTGGTGGCGGGGGGGGGGGGGGGGGCACAGTAGGCAGTGGGCAAGGTCAGTGGTTGTGGGCACAGTAGACCATGCATGTTACTTCCCATAGAGGAATCTTCTTTTTTTTTTAGAAGAAAATCAATATTTGACAAAATTTCAAGAAATAATAAGTAGGCTCATTCTAAATTTTTTATAAAAAATTAATATTGTCGAAACAAAATTTGTTTTTGCACTGTTTATATGGCCATAGCATTTGGACATGTTTCGTGAAACAGACAGTAGTTGCGGGAAGTAATTCTGCAAACTCCGGTACCGTCTGTACTCTACGGGAGTTTTGGTTGTCCATTCATTTTCGGTTCCAAATATATAGGAATATAGGGGGAAATATAAGGATTTTTGCCCCAAAAATAGGGATTTATAGGGACAAAACTCAATATTTTCCAATTGTACGGCATGTACATGTATGTGTGTACGTAAAGAATTTGAGTTAAAGATCTCGAGTAATGGCCTCCTCCTCCCCTTACATAGGCGGCGGAACGGGAAAATTATTGGGGGTGGGGCCAATCGTGCGGACACAAAGGGCCCGATTTTGCTTGGAGGTTCGGGGGCAAGCTCCCTGGGAAATTTTTTAAATCTAAGAGGCGTGAGACGCCATTTCCTGCATCCTCAGGGCCCAGTCTTGAGGGCCCAAATGGTCCGATGTTGCTAGAGGGGTTCGGGGGCATGCTCCACCATAAATGTAAGAGGCGTAAAACGCCATTTCCTGCATTCTGAGGTCCCAGTCTTGAGGACCCAAAGGGCCTGGATGTTGCTAGGAGGTCCGGGGGAATTTTTCAAATCTAAGAGGAGTGAAACGCCATTTCCTGCAATCTCAGCAAGTTTGAGGATGATAATATGTGCTTTATTACAGAATTATTGGGGGGCAAGGGCTGGGCCCCGCCCCCCCCCCCCCACTTCCGCCGCCCCTGCCTCATAGCAAATCCTTATCCTCTTCTATGATTTTCTTTTTAAATGGTTTACAATTATGTTCTTCATTAATTTTATTGTTTTTATTTTTTCTTGAGCCACAACCTGAAAAAAAGGTACCGCTTGGCCTTGTACATGTATACCCAGCTCACTGAGCTCAGGTTGACTATCTATGCAGTCATATCATGGTATACCCTGTCATTCCATGATTGCTAAGGGACAACATAATGATTATGCTTCTGACAGTGTAGATTGACCTGGGGACTTATCCAGAAAAAACGAAGGAGGCGGAAGGCCTGGACCTAATTAAATTTCTGTGTGTTCAACACTAATTTCAATTCTGGGGGTGGTAGATATGTACAGATATATGGCCTATACATTTACATGATTATAATTATGTGGGGGTGGGGCAAACATTTAAATTCTTGGGGTGGGAGCTCTAAAAAAACGCCAGGCCCTCGCCCAGCTTACATTTTTCCAGAAAAGCACTGACCATATCAGACAATTCACATGTAAAGACTGACATAGGCCCAGTGGTACATTTCATGCAGGATCTATTTAACAAATGTATTTCGGCGTTTATTTCTTACTGAATAGCACAAGCAAATGAATTTTGCAAACAGAGTAGGCCCAGATCAGACTGACTGCAGCTGTGCAGTCACAGGTGATTCTAGCGTGTCTTAAATTATTGTAAAATATTTCAAACACGTGCACGCAGTAGTTTGGTTGGTTACTCGAGACTTGACGTCATTTCCCATTAGCCCATAAAATCAGTGCGTGTCACGTGATTCGATATATTGAAAGATGACGGCTAACATTCACTTTTAATCAGGAAGTGAAGGTGTTTGATTTTAAAAAGCGAATTTAGGTTAGTGAGACACGTTTTTAGTACAGTTTGCACTCGAAATCTTTGAGCTTTATTATTAGCCGATCTATTTATAGATCGGCTAATATATTGGTTATCCATCGGTTTGTGAAAAAGTTTGTAACCACCATTTTCTCCTATATTCGGTAACCTACAAACGCGAAATTTGTTGTATCACTTCCAAACTACATCAACCGGATAATATTTCATTTTTGGCCATTATCTCTGTTTAAAACTTTAAATAAGCGAAATAACACAATTTTTGAATAAATTAACGTGAATAACTACAAGAGTTCGGCGGTTTGCAAAATGCAAATTTTGACGTCACAAACCGGAAGCTCCGCCATGTTCCAATATCTCGATACACAAATCAAAACACGCTCGAAGTTTGACCTAAATTCAGTTAGTTAGTGGGTGTGAAGTGTTCTATATACGGATATAGTCATCGTAAAGATCGCGAAAGGACACTGGAATAGTATAGATTGCTTGCAGTAATCACAAATCAAGGTGTGGAATGCGAGAAACTGAGTTCGGACACGTGGATTTCTGGCTAGAAATTATTGGACAAGAATTTGGGCACAAGAATATCCAAAATGTTCGGGTGTCATGGTAAGTCCTTGATATTATAAATAATCCGATAGTTCTACTTGTCAGCTGCTGAGACAGCTGGTGTAATCATTATATTGTGTGTGAACCCCACCCAGAGCTCCAGCTCCAGATAAGCTGCGCATTTGCGTAAATACCCAATAAAATTTGCCAAAAACCCAATTGAAATCAGAAGTAGTGACTGTGAGTATCAAAAAGCAATGAGAACACTTGTGGTACCTTTATCATGCTGCAGAAAACAATAAACAGGCCATCAATATAGCATATTTTTCTTATTTTTCCATGAAAACACACTTGGAGACAAATATAATGAAATGCCAAGATATGTTTTCATTTCGAAGCAAACTATTCAATAATTGCTGTCTGTTAACATGGTTAATGTGTAAACAGTAGTATTATTTAAGTCTACCCCATTAAAATTTTGAAATACCCATTGCTTCAGAAATGATGGAGTAACAATCAGAGCTCCAGATAAGCTGCGTATTTGCGTAAATACCCAATTAAAATTGTCAACAACCCAATTGAAATCAGAAGTAGTGAGTATCAAAAAGAAAATGAGAACAATTGTGGTACCTTTATCATGCTGCAGAAAACAATAAACAGACCACAATATACAAATGTAGCATATTTTTCTTATTTTTCCATGAAAACACATCCAAGGAGACAATTCTAATGAAATGCCAAGATATGTTTTCATTTTGAAACAAACTATTCAATAATTGCTGTCTGTTGATGTGTAAACAGTAGTGTGATTTAATTTTACCCAATTAAAATTTTGAAATACCCAATTGCTTCAGAACTGATGGAGCAACAATACTCAATTACTAATTCCTTATCTGGAGCGCTGACAATACTCAATTACTAATTCCTTATCTGGAGCCCTGTTAGGATACAAATTGTGTTGGGAAGCCCCTATTATTGTCCCAATAGTTCGGGTTATTACAGTAATCCTGGCCAGTCTCAATGTGATGGTTCAAATGAGCAGCATTTCCTGTTTCATCGGTTTCATCTCTGGAAACCCGCGATTTATCACATTTAATACCATAGTGTTTGTATGTTTATTTATTTATTTGCAGCCTATCAACAGCTAAGGTCATGTAAGGCCGGCCAAACGGGTTCGATCCCATTTTAACCTGCTGCATTGGGGGGAAAATACCAAAATCAGAACGTATTTGCTGCGTATTTGTATACAAGCTGCGTATTTGCGTAAATACCCAATTAAAATTGCCAAAAACCCAATTGAAATCAGAAGTAGTGAGTATCAAAAAACAATGAGCACAATTGTGGTACCTTTATCATGATGCAAAAAAACAATAAACAGACCACAATATAGGTATTGGTATATAGTTTATTTATAGTGCAACCTGTTACACATATACATATTACAAGAAGTTACACCTGATGATAACAGCCAGCCTACAGAGGATCATGATGCACTAGCATATACATATTCACTGTTTCGTAATAATGTTGATATCCAATACTTCACGTTCTAAAGTAATGGTTTTGGTGTTCATTTAGAATATAACGTAATATAAAAGAAAGGAAGATAGCACAATGGAGCATACAACGACTTCATACGCCGTGCGAATGTGATCGTGCTTGATCCGAAAACCAGAAACGATCAATTGTCAGTTGTTATAGGCTGAATATGGTATTCTAATATGGTATATACGGTAACAGTGAAATGTCACAGGATCATTCCAGCATACGATGCAATGTGGTGTGTGAGAGAAAGTTAGCTGTTATAATGGGTTAGAGCGAGACAGGTCGATTAGAAAATGTGACAATAAAGAATATAAAGATTACTAGTGTTTATTATTATAACAAGAACCAACAGTGTAGTGATGGACAGATAAACACTATGTAACATTGGTGGAGAATCATTAAGATTCGGTCCTTCAGAATGGAAGAACATTTAAACAGATTAACTTTTATGGAGAGTAATGGCGAAAAAAGAATCAAAGTACTATACGGAACCAGTTACGTTTACAGATGGAGGAACTGTGTTTAAGTTGGAAATCCAAAGAAAGTTTGAAGAACAAAAGAAACTAAATGTCAATCTAAAGGGCGAGTTAGCAGCTTTAAGAGACAGTGTGACATTATCTCAAAACGAAATTGTACAAGAAATTGGTGTAATTAACAAAATGGAGTCAATATCGTCTGTTGAAAAATTTAGACCAGGACAACATGAACAAGTGTTATTCTGGGACAGGTTTCTGCTGTATGCGGGATATAAAGAATGGAATAACGACAAGACATTGCAGATATTTCCGTTCTTTATAAACGACGCGGAGTTCCTATGGTTTAACCATCTGGCGGGTGGAGGAAAAGATACATTAGCGCATTTGAAGGCTTCATTTCTGAAAAAGTTTTCAGGTAAGAAGGAAAAATGGATATTAATTCTCATTCATGGAAGCACATATTTGAAATTCCCTTTCCAATACGTACAGAATTCAATTATACTATTTTCAACAACATTAATTGTGAGAGTGAATGGGGAATTTTAGTTGCCACCCTATATACAATAGAAAATTTCGAACACGAATTACAAGAATTTTATCAAAATTATACAGCTTTGATAGATCTGTTAATACCGGAAACAGACGATTCCAAAGCAAAACGAGGCCTCATTAACATTGGGGGTACAGTTTTAAAGGGGTTGTTTGGACTCAGCACAGAAGATGATCTTAACAAACTTCACAAATTTGTCAGAACAATTGCGAATAGGGAAGTTGCAGTTGAACAAGTATTAAAAGTTCACAAAGAACATGTTTTGTCAGCGATAAAATTAGAGGACAACCGTATTACTAACGCTTTTGAAGCAATCGAACAGACAAGACAGGACTTAATAAATAACATGTTTGTTATGTATCGACATATAACTTCACAAATGAAATTATATCGGCTATCGCAAGCTACTATAGTTGAATATAGGACAACATTAAGGTATTTAAAAGACAACTAGAACACTTTCGGATAGGGATAGAAAATATAATACAAGGTTATATAACAACAGAACTTGTATCACCACAGGCATGGCGACTTACACTCTACCAACTTCAACATGAATTAGTTTCAACGGACAAAAATTACATAATAATGCATGATACTTTGCAATATTATTATTCCAATTCAATCAGCTATACGTATACAAGACATGAAAACTCACTGTTTATTCTCGTGAGAATTCCTATCAAACTGTCTAGTTCAATTTTTGAACTATGGAACGTTCAAAGCTTTCCGATTCCAGTGCAAAAAGATTCTAAACATGTAACAAAGATATCAAATTTACTACCATATTTTGCAATAGATCATACACACACATTGTATTTGGAACTATCAGTCGAAGATGTGTTAATGTGTAAAGGAAGCCATATAAAACAATGTATGTTTCTAACAGCTAGACCAATTTCATATAATTCATGCGTGTCAGCTTTATTTTTGGAGCATACGGAGTCGGTTCACAAGTGTTGTAATAATGGAATAAATACGGAATCAAAGGGATGTACATCCTGTGTTATGGAATTACAATGCCATTGTTCGTTGACAACGGATCTATATTTTGTTCCCCCGAGAATTGATAATTGTAACAATAACAGTTCGTCAACACTACATGTGATAACTTTAGCTATTATACACCATTTGCTTGATTTTGACAAGATATCAATGATAAAAACAGACAGTAGGTTTGCAAACGAGACATCCATGATAATTCCACAATTCAGCGTAGATAACAAGAAGTTCAAAGAGTACAAGAAAATCAACACCAAATATGAAATGTCAGTAAAACATGCAATTGACCAGATGGAAAAACATAAAATAATTAATCAATTTGGCAATGAAATTATTGATGAATCAAATGATTTAGGTCTACCTAAATATGCTATTTATATTACAACAGCGATTGTCATGACACTAATATGTAGCGGTTTCACATATTTATGTATTAAGGTAAAACGTTTAACAGCTATGATTGCTTTAATTCATACGACCAACAGTGCTAATGCGGAATCAATATTGAATTATACAATGTTTGTACATGAGAAAGTACAGCCAAATGTGTCTGCAAATCTAGATACGTTAGTTTATATGGTGCCATCAGTGTAGAGACATTGATAATTATGATATCAATCATAATTCTTGTGCTTATTGCATACGCAATTAAACTACAATGAAACTCACAAATGAGAATCGCAAATGATGCACTCATAAGTCAGCTAATTGACTCACTGAGGCTGCATACGTCACTTTTAAATAATATTGTTACCATGAGACGGAATTAAAACATTACACTATGTGACCGATTGAATGACAAGCAAATAGAGTTACCTGAGAAAATAACACTAGGTTAGAAATGAGAGAGAGTAAACACAGAATCTGAGTTCTAACGATTGGTTCCCGAGAAAAAAAAAGACATACAAATATTCTAATTAGACAGTGGTATGTTTAAGCATTTGTACGAGAACCATAATTATGTTATACTATATTGGCCTGGAATACACATTCTGAGATGTGGAGAAACTTGAGACAAGGCAATATATGTATTGACATAGTATCTGTATTATGTATGTACATGTATTTATGTATTTATGATTATTTGTATGTCAATAGTTGTGTAGATTATATAATGATTGTGACCTTGATATATACATTATAGCGGGGAAATTACTATAAACAGTGTCTCATGTGTATATACATGAGAAGCCATTTTTGTTTTTAAATTGAGTACAAGCGAATGTTGACAGAAATATGGTATAAACTGAAAATTGTGTGAGGTAGGTTTGCTTTGATCCAAATTGTTTCTTGAAACATGTGGATTGTGACGTCATATCCGCAGGTTGCCGAGAGAAAAAAAATGGAACAATGCGTATTTTATATCACATAAAAAAAAAGAAAAAAAGTATTGTTTGACGAAAAAGTGTACAAAACAGAAAAACAAGCAAGTCATTTGAACCAGTGCAGTCGTTAAGTTCACAAACGTGCGTACAACCTGTATTGTGTTATTTTGACGGCCCTGTGCGAGCAGAAGGGAGAAAATTCATAAACAATTTTAGATTACTATGCTATTACACGAGACATGCGTGTGTCAGTATATGTAAAAATAGGCCCGTCGCATATACAAACTGTTTTGTGCAATTTAAACCATTAACAGAGGACTGGCAGACTTAACATGACGTATGTATTTTAATATATATGTATTCATATATACATAAGTTGCAAAATTCAACGTCATTATCAGGTTGTCGTAGAGATTTACGGTATCATTGATCCAGAACTACACTAAGTACTTTCAGCCTGGGCCTGTGTTTCCCAGGCAGGCAGGCAACATTAAAACATGCCGCACGTTTCACTTTGTTTAATTTTTTCCGCTGGGGAATCCAGTGAAATTAAAAGGTCACGAGGCTGCTTTTCATGGTGGTGGTTATAACAAATTTCACGAGGCCATGTAATTTGTATTGTACTAAAACTTACATGTTCACAAGTATTTTTGTAGATTTGAGTATGGTGATTGATGCTTCATAGATATGGATATATCATTATCGTTGTTCTGAATTCATGTGGAGAGACGGTTAATTGAAATGCAATATATAATCACTTTTAAAATACATTTAGTGTCAATGTGATGGTGTATTTCATAGTCTCTTGTACATCAGACATCAGTATATTTGTAGTGTTAAATTTCATAAAAAAGTATTACGGGTTCGCAAACGTAATTAAAAATAGTTATTGCGTTTTCAAGAAATAAATGGAAGAAGCAATCGCAATGGAGACATTTATTTCCTGAAAAATACGCATTATTGATTAGATATTGCATTAATAACGATTCTGGTGTTATGATATGCCGTAAAACTGGCATGAATAAGACAGGAGGCAACATAACAAAATAGTTGTACGTACTTGTGTATCATATTGTATTATTAATCAGATGTTATTATTATGGACAGGGTTTGTGGTATGAGAGTACTGTTTCACGTATCATCATATGTATACATGTTCACTATGTTTGTAAACATTCTTACGAATTATGAAGTGCTGCATATTACATGTATATGTATTGCTTCATTGGCAGTTTGTTAGAAAATTATTAGTGCATACAATATAGTTGGTTCAAATGATAGTTTATCATAAAGAAAAATGTTAAGTAGGCATGAAACAAAGCATTATCATTCAAACTTAAGACTTAAACGTAAAAACAATTGTGTTTTGAAAAAGGTTTTGGCAAAGGAACAAATAATCATTAAATATGATGATATATATAGGTGCCTGATTGCAACATGCACTTGTGAATATCGGAATATCGATTTCAAAAACGAAAATGATTCAAATATTTACATGCATTTAGGATTTTGATAAATACGGGTACGTACTAGCTATATGTACCTATACGTATCAAATATTCGATGCATTATACATAATCATATGATAGAATATGTAGTCTAAATCATGTTTTGAGTGTACTATACTTGAGAAAATGAAAAATTGAAAATATTTCGATTAGAATGCGGTATGAAAATACACGTATGTACATATTATGTTATATCAAATGAACTTCTATTATATTTTATGTCTATGTCACTAAAATGAACTGATGTTGTTGACATGTAGCGTCAAATTTGGCGTCATTTCTGGGTAAAGAAATGAGATAACTTGACTTAGTCCAAATATTATATGTAGCATAATGACTTTGATGATTTGAGGACAAATCATAAAGGGGTATAGGGGTATATGTTATAGGCTGAATATGGTATTCTAATATGGTATATACGGTAACAGGGAAATGTTACGGGATCATTCCAGCATACGATGCAATGTGGTGTGTGAGAGAAAGTTAGTTGTTATAATGGGTTAGAGCGAGACAGGTCGATTAGAAAATGTGACAATAAAGAATATAAAGATTACTAGTGTTTATTATTATAACAAGAACCAACAATGTAGTGATGGACAGATAAACACTATGTAACACAGTGCGTCACACAGTAGCATTCAATATTGATTGAAAACAAGACTTTATTATGCAAACTGATTTTACAACGTGTTAAATATCAGATTGACAAGCAACATTGTTTGATCCGGAAACCAATCACCATCACTTGACAATGCGATACTGAACACCCATTAACACATTGAATATACCACTTACATTATACTAACGGATGATTTATTTACTGTTAAATATAGCCCTGGCAAGTGACATTGATTGATCCGGAAACCAATCACCATCACTTGACAGTGCGATACTGAACATACACTACTCGATTAACACCTGCATACACATAAACCGATTGAATTTACGACTTGCATTATAATAACAGATGCCTTATTTACTGTTCAGTATAGCACTGGCAAGCGACATTGATTAAACCAATATAGCATATTTTCCATGAAAACGCATCCATGGAGACAATTCTAATGAAATGCCAAGATATGTTTTCATTTCGAAACAAACTATTCAATAATTGCTGTCTGTTGATGTGTAAACAGTAGTGTGATTTAATTTTACCCAATTAAAATGTTTAAATACCCAATTGCTTCAGAACTGATGGAGTAACAATACTCAATTACTAATTCCTTATCTGGAGCACTGCGGCCACCTACTGAATTATAATGTTTGACACCCGTGCTTTCAATGTACTTAACATGCTTAAGACGTGCGAGATGGTGTATTTTGGTGGACCTCAGACAATAAAAAATTGCAGTTTGTGTGGAATTTCATGAAAAATGTTTACAGATTTTGCGATATTTACTGTAAATCATGCCAAACGTTGATGAAATTCTCAGAGCAAATGCAGAATGTCACCATGTTGTCACCATTCAATGTTATTTATTAAAGATATTGTAAAATTTGTAAACATTTTTCATCAAAATGCGCACATGTTTGTACATGCAAAATCATATGGCGCATGTCATATGTATAAAATTTGTCATAAATTGTTAATATTTCAGTGATATTTCATATGAGTACACCTTTTCTTTTTTTATTTCTCCTCAAAGTGCATGTAAATGTTGTGACCACTCATCTGAACCGTCTCCGCAAGAATGTTCAGATGGTGTATGCAACATATACTTCCGAGAAGAAATAATAAAAATAAGTTATTATATTGTAACTAAATGTGCAAAGTTACAATATCCGACAAGTACACATGTATTTATTTGTTTTTAATATATCATGTATATGTTTCAGGAAAGAAGGCAGAGTTGTATGACCATCTTAACCCAAACTGGGCACCATCAGTTAATCTGGGCGGACAAAAGCGAGCACCATCTACATCAAGATATGATCAGCAGCAGGAAAAGAAGAGAAGGAAGCCAGCTGAATCCACAACTATTGTTGGACCTGATCACACTGAGACGGGTATGGCTATGGATGAAAGCGTTGATGAAGACGGCGTTCAGTCACAGACTGATGTTGATGGTCCACTCATGGAGGCTATGTCGCTGGAGCTGCAGGAACTGCGTACAGAGAATGGGGAGCTTAAGGAAAAAGTGGCCCATTTGGAAACTAAATTCACTGCAAGTTAGTTTAAGGGTAGTGACGAGAAGGTGAAACATTTAACAGGATTACCATCATTCACAGTTCTATCTATATTGTTTAATTTTCTGGAGCCTCACCTGCCATCCAGTCTGGTCATGCCCAAATTCAAGGTAATGATATTGACATTAGTGAAATTGCGACTAAATTTGTCAAATCTCTTTCTTACGTATGAATTTGACACTACTCGATCAACAATATCTAGACTTTTTTACACGGACAATTGACTGTATATACAAGCGGCTAAAGAAACTCATAAGATGGCCAGAGCGCGAGATATTGAGAAAAACCATGCCAATGGAATTTAGGAAGTACTTCGGCCACAGGTGTGCAGTGATAATTGATTGTTTTGAGTTATTTATTGAGAAACCAATTGGTTTGAAAGCCAGAGCAGAAACCTGGTATTCATACAAACACCACCACACTGTGAAATTTCTAATTAGAATTACTCCTCAGGGCAGTTTTTCCTTCATATCGAAAGCATGGGATGGTCGTGACAAGTTTGTGACAGAGAACAGTGACTTCCTGTCCAAGTTATTACCTGGGGATTTAGCGTTGGCGGACAGAGGATTTGATGTCAAGGACAGTGTTGGCTCGGTAGCTGCAGAAGTGAAAATTCACATATTTCGCCATCAAATATTTACTTTTCTATTGATTGCAAGGAAATAGCGATTCTGCGATTTCGGTCGGCTGCCAGCATGGTACCGGTAAACAGGTTGTCTGTCGGTCGGTATAGTCGACTATACCGACCGACAGCCGACCTGTTTATCTGTACCATTCCAGCATCCGACCGAAATCGCTGAATTGGTATTCCTGGGCCAGGGGTGTGGAATTTCTTCATCAGATTTGCTGGCACCTTTTGAAATTAAAATCATATACATATCACTATTCAAAACCATTTTTAATAGAAGCTAAACATGTATACTTTATCATTTATTCCATTATCATGATTATCACATACAGCATGTAATAATAAAGTATAAACACTCATAGTAAGCATGATATTACTTCCTTTCAATGGTAATATGACCAGTGTAGGCACAGATCAGCCTGCACATTGACATACAGGAGTGTGCTAGCAGATTAATATCCAGATTTATCAAACCCCATAAGGCCTTTTTCTCAAGCCACGGTCACATATACTTTTTAGCCAGGTTTTCTGAAAAAAAATCCAGGCTATTGGATTGGCGAAAGCCGGGCGGGCGGGCGGGCGGCGGGCGGCGCGGCGGGCGGCGGGCGCGGGCGGCGTCCACAATCAATGTTAAGTTTTCGTGTTTGAGTCCATTTCTTTGTTACTCTACCACCTAGGACCACCAAACTTTCACAGCTTCATAATCAAGGGATGCCCACCACATATCACTATCCAACATGTTACCTTTTTTTGAACTTGACCTAATGTTTTCCGCGCAGTCGACTTAGCCATTTTCAATGTTAAGTTTTCGCGTTTACAATGTTAAGTTTTCGTGTTTAAGTCCATTTCTTTGGTACGGTACCACCTAGGACCACCAAACTTTCACAGCTTCATAACCAAGGGGTGCTCACCACATACAACTATCCAACATGCGACCATCTTTTTTACCTTCACCTATTATTTCTATGTAATTGACTTAGCCATTTTCAACTTTAACTTTTTAACGTACGTCTGGTTAAAGTTTTTTGGTTAAAAGTTTTTCGTTGTACTACATCTCTGCTTCGCCCATTACCTTGAAACTTCACATGGGTGTTTATCATCATCTATATTTTCATTCTACCCCCAACCGTGCGGCCCCTGTGCCCAATGTCAAGGTCAAATTACTTTGAATTTTTTTGTTAAAGTTTTTTCGTGTACTATATCTCTGCAACTAATTCACCCATTACCTTGATACTTCACATGGGTGTTTATCATCATTGTCGTGCCCGCTTGCGAAAAGTGTGATATCGTCGGAATTTTGGCATACGTCCGTCCGTCCGTCCGTACGTCCGTGTGTCCGGTTAAAGTTTTTTGGTTAAAGTTTTTCCATCTACTATATCTATTTTTTTACTGTCCATGCCTCGCCCCAAGGCGCGACATGCAGGCCACGGCCATCTAGTCTACAAAAAGTGGGTATAATTATGTTATCCAAGTGTCTATGCTTGGAAAAAACCTGGCCTTCGTGGCTTTGCCTCGTTTCTTGTCTATATTTGTGATGCACCGTTAGAGAAACAGTCCACTTACTTCACTGGTGTTGCACTCCGTGCCGATGGAAATATTTCAAGACAATCCACTTGAAAGATACAACAGGCGAAAATGTTTCAAGACGAGTAGTAATTTTATGGATTTTTTAACACTCATCTAGAAACATTTTATAATGGTGCATATTGTATTTTTCAAGTGGATTGTCTTACATTTTCCACCGGCGCGGAGTGCAGCACCAGTGTAATAATGATAATTAAGATGTGCCATGTGTTTTGTACCTACAAAAATGGGCGTAATTTCATAAAAAAAATACGAAATTTACGATATTTTCCTGGAATGACACCGAAGGTTGTCGAAATTTTCAGAGCAAATGCGGAATTCTATTGCGCATTTGCTTTGAGAATTTCATCAACTTTCAGCATATTTATTAAATTGCACACCTGTTTGCAGGTACAAAATCATATGGTGCGTCTCAATTATACAGACAGTATATCTGCATTGGCAATATATACATGTACATTGAAGTTCACATACAGTACTTGCACACCAAATTAATCACCTTTTTACACGCTTGTTTTTCTTAAATTCTGGCATCTTTCTACAGTCTTTCTATAGGTATATATATAAGATTCCGGCACCTTGAATGTATAAGGTTTCCAAACATTCCGGGTGCCATTTTTTTAAACCAAGTTCAAGGTCATTTCAAGGTCATTGAACTTTATGCTTGACGGAAGTCGAAAATTGCCAATATATGAGCCAATAGGTAGGTTATGGTCCTTAACTTGGAAATTGGTGTAAGTTGTTCAAAAACATTTCAGATGGATATATTAAAGAATTTACGTAAACTACACTAATATTCAGTATATTATAATCATATTTTCAAGATGCCCGCCAAAAATCGGTTATTTATGATATTTCGGTTGACTTGCTACATATTTGTGTAATGCTAAGCGCCTTCACCTATATTCAAAGGTTAATTCTTTCAACTGGAATAATATTTCAGTTAATATACTCCATTGTCAGAAAACTCAAAATGGCCTCCTAGTAAATGACAAATTCATAGTAATCATAGTATTTTACTAAATATAACTGGGAGAATTTGGTTGGGGAGGAAATCAACACTTCTCTCACTTTTCCCTGAGATTCTGTAACTACTAAAATGTGGACATATATTGAACCCTGATTTGATCGGCTAATAACATCATGCTCTGCATGACTTTTCATGTTAATGTATTAGCAACTGTAAAATCTATGCCGAAAACCCACCCCAAGCAGCGGTTTCGACACGCTGTAGTGCGTTGTATAGGCGAGTTCCAGATGTCTACATCGTGTGGCTTTTTGTTTCAATGGTGGCGAATGTGAGTTTTATTCCTTTCTAAGTACTTTTATTATTACACCCAGACATGAGATAAGAATGGCTGTCGCTGAAAACATCTGAAACCCCTCATCCCACTTGTAAAAGTATCAAATTTGAGCATACCATATTGATTCTGAATCATTTTGAAAATGCAAATTATGACAAAATCATCTGAAATCAGCTGATCAGCTGAAGATTCTCAAGCCTGTTAACTCCAGGGCGCATTTGAATTGTTTTGTACATTGTTTAGAAAGGTGTTTCATGTATAATTCAAGCACACAGATATTTACACAATTCCCTAACATTTGATTGGCCCGTAGCAAGTTTTTGTGGAATTTATCGGGGCATAAACTTGGAAAAGTCGCGGGAATACTGGACGAAGGTCGGGCCTTCGTCCAGTATTCCCACGACTTTTCCAAGTTTATACCCCGATGAATTCCACAAAAATGCCATTCATTCCTATAATATACAAACAATAATTGACCATCCAAGACACGCTAGAATACCTGTGTGTGCAGCCTGATCTGAGTCTACACTGATTGCAATAACATTAATAAGTGTGAATATATGAATCTGGCAAATATAGCAGTCCCGGGTCAGATACATGTTTGTAGGATGATCTGGATCAACACGAGTCAAAATCGCTATTATAATAATAATGGCTCCTTTGCATAACCAATCATGCTACATTCGTCTTTTTTACTGCAATAAGGCCATAAACTACACATATTGGACCGGCTGTCTATAAATAAATTCAACGGGAGATAACTAGCTACGATCCCTCATACATTATCAAGACATACCATTTTTTACTTTTTACCCGGTGTATTAAAACTCATAGTATACTAGTGTACTAAGTAATAAAACTATCGTTTCTGGTCAGATATTGGTAATTATGTCCCACATTTGGATTGTATATCGACGTTGCTATGGAATAGTTGAAACAAAATTAACAATTTTGATCCTGACCAGCCAGAGCATACTGATGAAACTAGATTTTGTAAATTTAAAGCCCCGGTAAGTGCGTGGCAATCTGGTCTGTGAAAGCTCCGGTAAAATGCCGGTAAAGCCCTGGGGTATGTCCCGACACATTTTTTTTATAAACCATTAAAGTCCCGGCAATAGTCCCACAGTGCAGGGCAACATGGAATATGAATGGTCGGTCCCACACTGGGAATTCTGACAAGTTCTTCAATGTTTGCAAAATTTATTGGAATTTTATTTGGACCTCCAGTTGCCATTGTGAGTGCTGGTCCGTACATTCACCCATGTTGTATTGACTGTTCGTCTAAATCAGGAAATTCGCTTTAAAATTTCGGGAGAGGAAATATTGTTTCCAAGTCCGTGAATTTTAAACAAGGTTTCTGCAGAAATTTCAACTTTCCGAGTCATTGAAATTGGTCATCTATGTAGATGGGTAGACATGGTTGGCAATGTAACGTATTTATGTCATTATGTCAGATATAAGTTTGACAGGGGGGTGGGGGGGGGGGGAGAGAGAGGTATGGGGACAGTAAACAAACATGTATAAATATTTGAGAATTAATATTTGGGTGTATGCTAATCGCCGTGGAAAGTGGATTCTATGAACGGTGACGGCTCTGGCCAGTCTGTACATCTATGCAGTCGGATCAGAGCCTACTCCGCTCTCAATCAAGTAATTGTCATTATCTCTAAATTTAAAAGTCATCATACCGTACATACACGCAAACATATTACTATAAAATAGGATGTATATACTGTTACAAGTTTACATGCTGTTCGGATTCAAAAAACATAAACTAAATATAAATATATGAAAAGTATGTGTCATATTGAGCTATCGACATGTATGTATAATCGTGTATACATGTTATTGAAATAGATGTGAAAATCGTAGAAAACCAATGGGAACACCTGTCTTGACAGGTGTATGCACGGAAACCACTCGGTTATTCGTACATGTATTCGTTTTCGTCGTCGACTGGGGGAAATGGGACCTAGTTAGATTTACGTGTGGCAGAGGTGTTAAAAATAGCTATCTGGAGCCCGTTTCACTAAAGTTCGTACGACTAAAATGTTCGTAAGCGCAATATTTAGGATCGTCTAGAAATTCCAATTGATGGATTTACATTTATTGAGCATTTATTGACATTTATTATATCTGTATAGCGGGAACTTGTAATTTTTAGAACTGGTTGAAGAATGACACAATTATACACGTATTTAATTCCTATATAGAACATTTTGTTCTTACTGAGTAGGGATGTATCTTTAACTTCCATATGACTACCGGTACATCGATCAATTTAACATTTGCACATTTGACATACATGTATGCAACATACTCCTGTGACCATTAATATGAACACGACCTTTTTATACGACCGTTTTACAAAAACGGTACGTATTATGTTTTACCGCAGGGCGGGCGGGCGGGCGACGGACAGAATAACTGCATAGTTTGTGCACACAACTCCTCTGAAACCGTTCAGTCGATTGATCAGAAACTATACACACGTGTTCTACACATATTGAAGATGTGCACCTTCGTGTTTTTATTCCGAAAAAAATATTTTTTAGCAAATATATCACCTTTTTAGCTTAGCCATTTTTTCTACATTTTTGTATTCAATTCTATATAAGGTACATAGTTTGTGTACACAACTCCTCCGAAACCGTTCAGTCAATCGATCTGAAACTATACACACGTCTTCTACACATATTGAAGATGTGCACCTTCATGTTACTACGCCGAAAAAATATTTTTTAACAAAAATATCACCTTTTGACTTAGCCATTTTTTCTACATTTTTGTATACAATTCTATATAGGTACAGAGTTTGTGTACACAACTCCTCTGAAACCGTTCAGCCATTCGATCTGAAACTATACACACGTCTTCTACACATATTAAAGATGTCGAAAAATATTTTTCAACAAAAATATCACCTTTTTAACTTAGCCATTTTTTCTACATGTTTGTATCCAATTCTATATCATTTCTACTTTACACACCTCTGTCTAAATTAGTATACATGTTTAGCACAATGAGAGGAAGAGATAATGATATAGAGTTTCAAATTATCATTAATGTTTATTGCCTTGGTGACAGCTTCACATTTCTGCATCTTCGCTGTCTGGCCCATCTTCGATGGGAGTATTTTGTGACTTAGGGCACTCTTGTTTACCTTAACAATGTCACTGAAACACTTAGCTGTTTTTACAGTCAACTACTAGTATGTCAAAGGGTCATATCCATATTACAGACATAATGTACAGTGGAACCTCTCTAAACCGGACACCCTGGGAGGTCCCCAAGGTGTTTGGTTTAAAGACACTCCACTGTTATTCAGCGTGCCAAGGCATGTTGTGTTCGCAGCTAACGTAAAGAGTCATTTAACTCTTTCTCCCCTAAGTAACTGGAAAGGATTTTATATATTTTTTTGCAACCGATCCACCCGTCACAAAATGATTTTCAGACCAGTCCATTTATGAAAAGGGGGTGTTTTCGTTCTTAAAAATATGAAAATTACTTGCGAAAAGTGCAGATCCTGATGAGACGGCTCGTCATGAGCCGGCCAATCTGGATCTACACTTTTTGCCAATAACACTATACAGGCCTGTGGTGTTGAAAGGGTTAATATCATTCTACATGAAAATTAAAACAAATTTATTTGTCTAGGTGTCTACTGTATAGAGTGGATCTACTGTGTATACACTACCTCCTGTAATAATGGTTCCGTTCGTCCGAGCATGTATGTTCGTCCGTCCATCTACATTTACATCAAAAAGTTTGTAAGAGTTTCTCCAACATGTAATATCTTCAATACACGTGAAGGATTGCTTCGATACTTGGCCACTTGAATCACATGAACATGTGTCACAAATTCGCGCCACAATTAACACGACCTTGACCGTTGTCACCTTCGAAATGTCGCTGAAACACTTAGCCATTTTGTTGCGTCAACAAAGTTTGTAAGAGTTTCTCCAACATGTAATGTCTTCAATATTACGTAAAGGATTGCTTCGATACTTGGACACTTGAATCACCTGAACATTTGTCACGAATTCGAGCCACCATTAACACAACCTTGACCTTTGTCACCTTGGAAATGTCGCTGAAACACTTAGCCATTTTATTGCATCGAAACATTTGTAAGAGTTTCTCCAATATGTAATATCTTTAATATTATGCGAAGGATTGCTTCGATACTTGCACTTTTTAAACACCTGAGCATTTGTCACACTTGAATCACCTGAATATTTGTCACGAATTCGAGCCACCATTCACACGACCTCGGCCTTTGTCATCATCAAAATGTCGCTGAAACACTTAGCCATTTTGTTAAGTCGAACATTTTGTAAGAGTTTCTCCAATTACAGTCAAGTATGCCAAGGGGTCATATCCATGTTTTACAAACATAATGTCTAGTCTTTATTTCAAAATATTTGAATATTGTGCTTAAAATGGAGCATCTTTATTGGCTGAGCTTAAACAATAAAATTGCTGGATTGTGAGTTAACATTGCCAATAACTGTTCAGAAACGTTGATAATCTGGGCACGAGTAACAGAAGCGGTTGTATACATGGCGAGTGCCTCAGTATATAAGATTATTTTGCTATGCCTTAGGCAGCTTTAGTGAGGCGCACTTTAGCGAGACCCATAGCTGTCGTGGCGAACCACATGTGATGATACTGATCATGATCAAACGTGCAATTCGTCAGTCTATATACTAGGGGCCGTTTCACTAAACTTTGTACGAATAAAATGTTCAGAAGCGCAAAATTATGATAGTCTATAAATATCACATTAACATTATTTTCTTGTAAACAGTTAGTGGATTTACATTTATTGAGCATAGGCTGCATATGCAGCCTATGCTCAATAAATGTAAATCCATCAATTGAAATTTCCAGATGATCCTAAATGTGCACTTACGAACATTTTAGTCGTACACAGTTTAGTGAAACGGCCCCCATATCAGACTGTGCTGGATTGTCTAATTTGACAGTTAGTGACATTGACAAATACCGTCAGTCAGATTGGCTTGAGACTTCATATGCTTATTGTGGTGTTTGGTGGATGCATGCGATGAGTAATTTAAAGATCGGGATTATCCTTACCGTAATCCCGACCGAAGACCTGTAGCCTATTTCACCAACATTGCAAAGTATACTTATCTAGCAAAGTATAATTTGAGGGAGAAATTTAAGAATAAATTTATTATTTTTTATTATACTCAATTTATTACATTATCACAGACATTTTGTGATTATGTAATAAATTCAGTATAATAATTCTGCATTCTTTTAATCATCAAATATATGCAATTATTAGTTATATATGAAATAATGCATTTCAGGAAAAATAAATGATTACTCCCCCAAAGTATACTTTGCTAGATAAGTATACTTTGCAATGTTGATGAAATCGGCTACTGGTTTGGCCATCAGGTACGTCTTTTGGCTTCCTTGTTACTTGAGAGTTGAATCTAGTTATACCCCTTATAAGAGGAATAGGACTATTCCTAATCTTATTACTTTTATGGGAAGGGTCCAAGTGACTTAAATGCGGGATCGAATATGTTGGCCCGGCCTTAATTGACCTTACCTGTTGATAGGCCGTTAAACACCAATAAATCAAATCATACGCTTATTTTTCATCCCTATTTTCAGTCAATAGCTCACCCATACAGCCTATGTGCTCAGTCAAATGACTTAATTTTGTTTGTTTTTATCCACTTCACCCTTTCCATAGATCACATATACAGAAATATATCACATGCAGTGAAATTTTATGATTTTTGTTTGTCACCAGGATTGGGTGGTTGGTTGGGGGCATGCAAAGGGTAAAATTAATGAATGGTTTCATCCGTAATGGAATCCCGGGCTTGGCCCTCGGGTACATTTTTGGCTTCCGTGTTGATAGGCCGTTAAACCCCAAAAACAAACAAACAAACTTGAGAGTTAAATCCGGTTATACCATTTAACAAAATAGTAAGAATAGTACTACTTATATTTATTTTAGGGAGTGGGGCTAAGTGACTGGTGTGATGAGGACTTGGCACCAGGTCAGGTTATTATAATTAATTTTAGGGCAGGATGGGCCGTGGCCTAGGGGACATGGCATTGGGCTTCAAGATTGGAGGTTGTGATTTCAATCCTCGCCCTAGGTGTGAAAAATACTAACATAGTATTTCCTCCCACTGGTCTGTCCAATGATACTTTAAACTGTGGTCCCCTCTCTATATGACTTTAGCTGTTGCTGGATAGTTAAACCCATTCACTTTCTAATTTCAGGGCTGAATATATATTGTTTCTGTAAATATTCAGTTCTGATCTTGGGATTTCAGGTGAAATATGGGATCAAGCCCCGTTAGCCCAGCCTAAAATGACTGTAGCTGTTGACAGGCCATTAAACACCATGAAATAAATAAATAGTTTGTTCCCAGGATCATGGATTATATACCCTTTTGAACTTAGAAGAAGTTTAGAAATAAATATTATATTTTTCAAGACCTTTCTGCCTTTGCAAATGTTACCACCTGGTGTAATTAGGGCCCGCCGAGAATCCATCCGTTAATTTTTGAAAGCTTTTGTACGAGAATCACTTATAATTTATGTGTGCCTTCAGCTAATATCTTGATATTGCACATATGCATTACTTAGTAACGATACACCCTACCACATTAATACAATTACCCTCGCTAATGGTCGTACGTCTGTCTTTTTATTTTTGTTAAAAGTTTTTGTATGAGTTTCTCAAATCAATTATAATCTCTGTTTGCCTTCAGCTAATATCTTCATATTGCACACATGTATTACTTAGTAACGAGGCATCCTTCCACATTAAGGACCCGTGGGGTCCCTGCTCATCCAATGATTCATGCATAATTGCTTCATAAATGTGATGGGATATATGCATAAAATACATGTGAACATTCTCTTCTTACTATATCCCACACAGTGTATGGATTTGCCATGTAGGCCATCTTAGTGTGTACAAGCCATCGGCCAGTTTTACCTCTTATTAAGTTTGACACATACCACTAATAGTATGACAAACACTTGAATAAAATTTGGTGCAACATGATGGGGATACATCAGAATACAGCGTGCTATGTCATGTTTTAATCAAATTTATATACAAATACTGTTATATGAAGGGTTTGTTGACCCATTGTTAAAATGTATGAGAATTCAGTAAAGACTGTGTAACAGTAAGAACAATACACAATGCTGTAGATATATACCTACATTACCATACATACTGCATCGAGTGCCGTAAGCAGTTATCTTAGTGTAGTGTCACTACTGTATACTTGCCTACTATGCAAGTAAATACAGCTTTTACCTGTGTCAGATGTACTTCTAATAATAGGCAGTGCATCAGTTTGACATTTTACACGTTGAATAGCTGTCCATTGCATATTTTGTGAGTGATGGTAGAAAAACTCAGATATCTAGCGTTTTGTGTAGTCTGCTGAAATAATATTTATAGGACGTTGTCGTCCTATATATCTGGGACGTATTGCACCAAATTTGATTATATTTGCTGCCATATTATTGGTTGTACGTGTCAAACGCTCCAAGTGGTGAAACTGTCTGATAGCATGTACAAACTAAAATGGTGGAGATGGCTACTCAATGCTCTCTATAATATACTCTAAGAAGAACTAGTAGGGGGGCAAGCACCCATAAAATGAATTATGTTCAATCCAAGAGAGCAAAAGCAATGACTACTTTAAATCAATGCATTATATCATCCTGAACACGAATCCGGTGTCGGTCAATCAAATCAGGTGGGACAAGGTCATTTTTTGGGTCATTCAGTGCACATGGGTCTAAATGAGTGCAAAACTCACTCTATTTTTATAATACACCATGTACTTGCATAACATTACAGAAAAATTCGATACAGTATGTTTTATTGGTGATTATTGTTTTATGGGGCATATACAAAGCGATTCGGTTTGCTGGGAAGTCTCTATCGTTGAGAGTATCAACATATTCAAGATGGCCGCCAAGCATAAATATTTAGCTTGAAATGTGTACATATTTGATGAATTAAAACAAATAGGCACTTGGATCTTGATCGGGTGGACGCAGAAAAACCTTTGGGTACCATGTATTAATTTTAAACATGGATGGAAGCTACCAAATCCATATGAATAAAAAATGGACGCCAATATTCATCAATAGCAGACAGCATTATCTACACTGTGGTGGACTATATCTTGGAAACTAAGCTAGATATGAACATATTAGTTTGATTTTCATCTGAGATATGATATTAAAATATAGATCAATATTTACGCTCTTCTTACAGAGCGTGTTTAATTAAAACTTGCCTCCGTATTTTCCAAAAAAAGTTATTGGATATAATGCTTACTTTTGTTTTACTTATTTATACCTCTTCATTCTGCTAGACAGTTAAATCAGTAAGTTGGACACCCTTGATTTTGGAGTCATTTGTAGTTTTGTTTATTCAAAATGGTCGCCTCATTTAGGCTATTCTAATATAGTGTGGTACTGGTAATTGCGCGTTTCTTTTCATTTACTTTTAAATGTCTTTATATGGAAAATTCACATGTGTTCAGACTATTAGCTGATAATACACTTGGTGATGATCGAATTAGTTTACACTCTTTGCAAAGTCAGAATTTTAAAATATATGTCCTGTTTGTTTTAAATACATTGTATCTTATGTTTAATCACTTTAGACTTAATTATAACCAAGATAGAACATGTCATTCAAACAATTCATGTAAAATACAACAATTATCAAATAGTATTTATTACAGTTTCTGTTTCCGTGTCTATCCATACCCATATACATACCTTTAAATTACCCTGAACTATTTCATAACTGTCCCATATCAGTCTATAAGGCAGATCAGCATTTTCTATTTCAGCAAAACTCTCCGCATGACTGCATGTTTAATCATCGCTGATAAATGGAAATATATTCGCAATTAACATATATTCTCATCGACAAAAGTCCCGTCCCTTGCACTGCACATAAATCAATAGTGACAGCGTCTATGCGTGCCACATATATAAAACATATGTTGTAACGAATGGTCATGATTTAGAGGCCTCAGATCAGGTATGTGTCAATGTTTAGCTTTATACGTTTCGCTTCCAGCTTAGCTCAAACCCGGTTAGTTGAAAATCGAGTCGCGGGAAATGCTGCGGTTTTCCACAGAAAAATGGCTGTTTGATTGATATGTGTAAATTAGTTATCAATGAATCGCAATATCGTCATAGACATATGGGTACAATGATATGCTCTATATATTTAACAAAGCACTACCCAAATACGTACATGTTTGGTCTCTTACGATCTTATTGATATGGTGTATGTTGTTGTGCATAGACACGGACGATGGTACGTTCTGATATAGTTATAGATCAGCATAGAATAATCAACCATGTTCATTTGAAACAAAGTAACATATTAATGCATGTCACCTATTATATATTATATTACACATATGGTTGTGATATTATAATACACCGCTATGACACTTGTGCACATACCATATGAGGATACTCTATGACTACAGCATATATGATTAAAGTGTATGGTAGCAACCTTCATAACTGTGATACATATACATACATACAATATGCATTCAATATCTCATGAATGACCTAAATATAATGTTCCATCATGAACTCGCAACATATTGATCTCGATCGCATGATAGCTTAATATCATTCAATCCATATTATTTACATAGTTCATGCCTACCTGTAAATTACTACTTGATAGTATAGGTCATACAAATTATATTGTATTGTTAATAAACACAGCATATGCCTGTTTATGAGCTGAGATGTAATGGCCTGGATGACACCATGTATTGACTTATTAGATATATAGAGTAATGTGAATATGTCTCACAAATACTGGTTATTAACTTATTCCTACATGCACTTACATGTCCTAGTACATGGTTACCGGCATATGCCTAATTAAAAGATACGTCCTCTAAAAGTTATTTTATTTGGGCAATAACAATATCACAAGTCGTATATAAACTGAGATGCAATGACCACACCATTGACTTTACGAATATACGATATGTATATGTGATATCATTCCCCAATGTTAAAGTAATCAATTTTGTCTCTTGCTCCGACAATCACACTCGCACTGTCCATGTGCAGTGTTTCCAAGTTATTGGTATTCCATGTTCATGCTATTGTCGTCAACAATACGACTTTGTTATAATAATACATGTGTCGATAAAGACCTTTCAAGTATAATGGTGGGAATATAACGTATGCAAACGCAGTAGAATTGGTATTCCCATATCAATGGACATTAGCATAATACTTAAAATAAATCAGGATGCAATGGCGTGTTTTTTTCCATATCCATAAAGCTAAGCATACATCTTCGCTATGAAAAAGCGCTGCTTTCATTATGTGGGAAGTGCATAATGGTAGTTGTTACGTAGGCAGTCAAGTTCAGAATTCGTCAACTTCCCTTTGATGTGTCAATCACTGTGCATACCCTTTCGTGTACCGCATGAATACATTGATTATCGTTCAATTATCGACACAATATTTGCATGGAATGTACCGGTATCTGATGGTTTCGATGAATGCAACAGGCCCGTAACCATAATGTTTGAAGCAGTGAGTCTTTTCGATGGCTTGAATGGCCCAATGCAGCTAGTGGGTCAGTGGCAAATAGGGGAGATGGGAGAGGGGGTCGTCCGACCGCACCGACCCCCTGGTTACTGACCTGTTGCAATAATAAAATGCAACATTGATGTTCATGGTCAGGTGAATAAAATATAATGATATATGTCCAAACGGTTTAATGTTTAATGGCTTTAAACGTACTAACAATAGCTCATGTCATCTGAATGAATGGGTCAGTAACTGAATATTTGCATACAATCTCTATCCAGCCCTGATATTAGACAAACCGGATCTACTGTCAGGTCTTCACCACACTATAGTAACTTAGCCCCCCCCCCTCCACCCCCACTCCACATAAACGTAGTATGATTAGCACTGATCGTATAACTCTTATAACGGGATTAGCCGGATTCATCTCTCGCCTGCAAGAAAGCTAAACACGCGAATAAGGGCCAAGCCAGGGATATCGAGCTCCCCCGGCAAGAATTAACCCCATCGTTAAATTACCATTCACACTGAAACATTGATTTTAGGGTGTAGCATATGCTATGTCTACCCTACTTCAGATCGACGTATCATAATTGTATCCATGTTGGCGGCCATCTTTGATTTACCTTTGTTTGTGGCGAAAGATCGTTCGGTACAGTTTGGAACACAAGCTTCGCATTTATAAAATATTACAAATATGATCTCCAATTATGTTCCGTTTCTTTACTATTTTGTCGACCAACAGCGCCCAAGAGCATAAGCGATACTTATCGGCCATCTTGAATATCCCAACATGGTCAAATAATAAGTATATTACATGGACTCATTCATTTTTGTAAAGAACACATACAATAATACCGAAATAAATGCAAACAACTGAATTATAAAAGTTCGTGAACGAGTAGCTATATATTTTTGTTATTCCACACACATTTACTGCACGTGTTTGTGAATATTTGGCGGCCATCCTGTATTTATATGAATTTGTCAGTGGTGAATTGTTTTTATAAGTTACATAAACGTACTTCTATTTATATAAACGCATAATGTAAGTGCCGAACGCCATATAATAATCAAGTCGGAATATATTTAAGACAAAATGTTGATACCAGGAGGCCATCTTAAAAATCGCAAAATAGACAACTATTTGAACCACCATAAAACCGAATCGTTTCATATATGTTCTAATGAAGAATACTCAACAATTTAAACAACTTTATCTGATATTCAAGCATGATATGCACGTACATGTCCATCTAGTGATATAACATATGTTGTTGAACTCGTTTGACCTCTTTGCACTTAATGACCCCAACAATGACCATGTCCCACCTAATTTGATTGACCGACACCGGATTCCTGTTCATTTAGCTATGATGTATCAATCTAGCATAGTCGTTGCTTTTGCTCTCGTGGGCTGAACAGAAGTCGTTTTTAAGCCACTTCTGTTCAAAGTGCCCCTCCACTAAACAGGGTCATATATATTTTATATCGATATTCAGTCACATGTATGATTCTACTACATTTGAAACAAAATGTCATATTCTATATAGTCAGTCCTTAATACAATTACCCTCGTTACTGATCATACGTCCGTCCGTTTGTCTTTTTTTTTTTTTTTGGAAAGTATTTGTATAATTTCTATTTTCCTTTAGCTAATATCTTCATATTGCACACATGCCTTACTTGAGTAATGATACATACTGCCACATTAATACAACTACGTTCGCTACTGATTGTACGTCTGTCTGTCCGTCCGTCTGTCTGTTTATTTTCAAATCACCTATAGGGGCCCTAAGTGCGTCGACAAGCCACAATGTCTAGTTTGTGGCTGTGACTAGAGAAATGGGGTTTATGGGATTCGTGACCCATGTCACTCCTGATCAAATAGCACTCTCCTATAGCCAGATAATGATCTATATTGATTGACAGGAGCATGAGCATGTGTCTGGATGTGATGGAATGGCGAACAGTGCAGATCCCGATCAGACTGTAACATGAAGGGTGCTTTTTAAGTGAGACATAGCGGTCACATTGGCTCTGCCAGAATTGCCTCATAACTGTTAATATCACAAAACCTTCTCCATTTGATGAATGATGCATACTATTTGTAACCGTATTGTCACTTTTACTGCTCATCAAGTACATGGAAATCGTGTTTGCCATCTCTCTGCCCAGCCCTTCGCAACCGATCGCCCTCAGCTCGCTCCGCACGTTACACGTCAGACCAATACCTGTGCAAAAGATAAAACTTATAAACTCAATAATGTGTTTTCAAACCCGCACGTGACATATGGCTTATATTCCATGACCAGTAAGTAACGTGCATGTCACAACATCATGCTAAAATAAGTGTATCATCTTATTCATACAAATGCCAAATTTAAAGCAATGAGATGAAACATCAATGGATTCTCCCTGAATATAAATATTCGGCCGCTGTCATTGCCACAATTCACTACATTATGTCATGGCAGCCTCTGATAACACAGCACCTGTTTGACAAACAGGCCCTGCCTATTCGTCAACAAGGGCCAATACGGTGCCGATTTCCATTCTGGCACTATCAATGTACCACATGCCTTATCTCCTGACATTTTTTTTTACTACCATTGGTATCAATTTAGGAGGGGAGGGGGGGACAATCCAATTTTTTCATCCCGACCACGAATAATTCAAAGCATTTACAACCTCTGTACCCGGAACCCAACATCTGGAGTTAAATCGCTCACAATTTGAATTCAAATGTAACGAGAATTTATCATATCATATTTCCCCATGATTTGCTCAAACAATCAAATACCCACCTTTGAATCTGCCAATCGTCAGTATCAGTACACTTACTGAGAAAGTCCGCTCTGTTATTGTCGGATCTCGGTAACCATTCCGGTACAAGCGTTATATTTGCATTAACAATCATACTTCCGTTAATATCCAAAGCAATATCTTGCAAGTGTTTTTTCTACTGCCTGAATGAATAATACTAACCACGTTCTGACTATCCGTGTACAACTTTTACCTTCTTTCCATACAAGCTGCCAACCGAACTGCTCATCGCCCTCCGTACGGCTTCCAGCTGTCTCCAGGTTGAACTCCGAGCTTGCTCATTCTAATCCCATGAAACAATTACCTCTGTACCATTACCGCACCTAGTATGCATGTCTACATCAACATTTGTTATAATTCCCGACTCTAGGGTATCAACATGCCCGACTCTAGGGCAATCTCCCAATTATATGGGTACACATGTATTCTCATTACACCGGATTTCAGACTGTAGGAAACAAACCCTGCGCGCTGTGCGTTACAGATATTCCGAACTCTGACTTTACACAGTTTACACAGATATCGTTTAGAACATCATGGGTACTCTGGTCTCCTCCCAAAGCGACTACGTTCGACTCACACAAATAATACTGATTATCAACATGCTCGGAGACACAATTACATACAGGGGAATTCTGGCCACCTGTAACAAAACCTCCATAACCTGTACCGCTTGCATCGGTAAATAGCTGTACCTCCTCCTAGAAATTCTGCCTCAAAGAACAACCCTCTTCATTCAGTTTTCTTACATTTTCTGCCCAAAATCTCACCTCATCTAAAGCCTCCTCTGATATGCACACGGCGGCACTCCAACTGGCCCTGCATACAATACAAATGTACATACCGCGTGTCCTTAATCAAACGAGATTACCCATAACAGTCTGCAAAGAGATGATTTGTCCCACCACTGAAGCTAAAGTTCGGACACCAATCAATGGCAACTGATCAGTAATGACCTGTCGCAATACGGATTCAATACAAAGTTCCACTCGCCTAATTCGTTTATCTGTAACAAATAATATTTCAATGTGCATGTCCCAAACATAGCCCAGTCAGATTGCAACACGCCTAGGTGTCCATACACATTTCTCTTCAGCAATCAGCAACCCCAGTCGCAAAAGACATGTTCTTACATGATTGCTGCACTCCTCCTGGTTGCCACCGAGCCCGTCATCGAGGAACATCACCACCCTGTGACCACTAGACCGCCAGTATTTCACTTCATTTCTCAACAACACAGAAATATATAGCCAGCCGTGGCTAAACCAAAAGGGAGACAATTAAATACAAAATAACGAATTCCAGCTTTTCCAACTTCCAACCATGAAAACCCAAAAAAAACTCGTGTGCTGCTAGTACACCATTACATGATGATACGCACCTTCAAGTCAAATGAATATAAATAATCACCTTCCTTGAACATTTGCCTTGCTACAGAAACATCTTCATATTCTATACCTGAACGTTGCTAAACACGGATGTATGTGGCTGCAATCCAAACCAGTCTAGGCTTACCAGTTTACCCATGTGCCATCATTAACGGATTTATAATATATGGCTTATAAATCGTCTCTTCTATAACAGTTCACTCACTTCTGTAACAGTACATGTATTCCACTTGTAACGAAATTCGGATTGTCTCTAGCAGACTTATTATTGATCATATATTTATCGCAAGGAATAACATTAAACGGAATTACATAACCTTCGTCTATGATGCCCACAAGGTATGCATTTACTCAAATTGCCTCCCATTTGGGATTTTCTCGATCTTAGCCTATCTACCGGCGATACCACTCCATCCGTGGGCCCAACTTCACTCCGATTCAGATCTGGCTGCCGCGAGTTGTCATCAGCTGACTTACCTCCATCACACAAACAGCCCGACTTCACGTGGTCGTCGTTATCAGTACAAGCATATTGACATGTTTCACTCACAAAATGTTTGCCTAACTTATTGCTGCTGGTTTGCGCCCTCCTGTTCAGGCCACATTCGTACTTCCAGTGCATCAGTCCACCACAGCTGAAGCACGCCCCTGGTTTCTGCCCCGAGGCCTGCCCCTGTACATGGTGTTGAGCATGCTGCCCTGACGCCACCGCAGACGTCACGGATGACGTCACAGCCGACATACGGCCGCCATAAGGAACATATCGCTCCCTGGATCTCCTGGACCTGTCCCGCCTCGACCTGCGATCGGCCCTGGCATCCGCCCGATTGATATTTTTCTCATCCTCCGAGTCACTCGTCAGCGGGTTGGATTCGTACTCCCCCGACTGCCTTCCATCCCAGCTCGGAAGTATCAGCCAGTCGTATCATTTTCTGCCGATGTTGCAGCGACATCAAAGCTGGCAACAGATACGCCAGAATATTACATGGTGTTATAATCATGAGGTCGCCTGACAACGTGAAATAATATATTAGCGTACGGTATATAACTAAGTGAAAATCCTTATAAACATACATGATAGCACAAACCGATATATTAACCGTCGGTATCCCCTTAAGGACGGAATCCAGCAATCCGAATCCCCGAAAACCTTCCCTCCAATTCACAAAATCACCTGATGCTCTTTCTCCATCCACAGACCTTGAAGAACGTTATTTGAAAAATTACGAATGTAATTATAATTTAATACGTGTGTACTGAAATTATGGCAATTGTAAATTTGAATACCGACGGAACATAAATTAAGGGCGATAATCGTGTCGTTGCTCCATATGTCCAGAGAATACGTACCTTGTATACATCGACAATGTGACGTTCCAACGCGTCCTCGTCTCGGCTGTTTTATAACGTGTAAATGCATTTACAAGTACGAACATAACGTGCATCTCACTGCGAAAACACAAGCACATGTAGATTTCAAGAAACATGTACCTGTGCATCAGCTCATTATGACCAGGGACTACACTGCTCCCCAGTACTGTGCACATATAGGACAGACTTATCACACTCGCTTTTAATGTAATATATCTTTATTAAACAAAGGCTATACAGTTTTGAAATATCATTTTACCTTCGGACACCTGCTCTGCAGCCAAATTGGAGACAGTGAGGTCAAACTGTGGTCTATGCTCCTCACATCACTTTCTCTTGAATGTAATGTCCTTCATGCTGGAAATTTCTGCCAACTGCCCTTCCGATAAATGTTTCTGATTTTCACTTATCTTTTGCTCCATATTGTCCATTCTCGCCGATATTAGCCTGTCCAAATCACCCAGCATTCTGTTCTGCCCGTCCGTCACCAGCTCCGCCACCTTCCGCGAAATCTCCACATCCAATCAGCCTCTCCCTTCCGAAACTCTCTGCCTACTCGTACCGCCCTGAATGTCCATCTCGAAAAATTGCTTGTTCATGCAGTGACTGCTATCGCAATAATAACGATACGCGCCTTACAGCCCGCACATCACACGTGACAAGAACCAGTCCTGCTCGCTGCACGTGCTACACTTCCGTGTATTGAAGACAACAGTTTTCCGCTATGCTTGAGCGCACCGCGGAAAACTATTATTCGGTTGTAGCAAACAATAAAATAGTCCGTATCAGTCCGGAAGATGCTTACGCGGCACGACTGGTAAATATTTACGAACGCCTTTGTTTGCTTTCATTATCTATAATTGGATCAGCTGTATTGCAAAAGTAATGAGTTGCGATTTGTATCAGTAGGTCGACATTGGGACACTGCAACGTTCTCTATTGGTGTCATTTATGCAAGTACACCACCGCCTGCGCTAATTTTGTCAATACTTCAATTCATGTTTATGTCAAAATACTTCACAGGTATGGGTTGTGGACTACGGGTTAGAACCCCTGACTTCCAATCCGGGAGTTGTGTGTTCAAACCTCGCATAGGGCATAAAAAATACTTTCATAGTGTGTCCATCCCACTGGTCTGTCGAATGAGCCTTTTTAAACTGTGGTCCCGTCTCTATATGAGCTTAGCTGTTGGTGGGACGTTAAGCCCTTTCACTTTCAAAATACATGTACATGCACTTGAATATCGTGCTTGAAATCAAACAGCTTCATTGACTGAGCCTGAGCTGCAGCGCAGCTCAGGCTCAGTCAATGAAACTGATTGATTCCGAGTTGGCACTGCCAATAGATGTTGAGAAACGTTGACATCTTGGCATGATTAACGCCGGCGGTTGTGTAGCAGCACATTGACTGACTGGCTGGCCGAGACAGGGGGCCGTTTCACTAAACTTCGTACGACTAAAATGTTCTTATGTGCGAAATTATGATGGTCTGTAAATTTCACATTAACATTGTATTCTTGTAAATAATTATTGGATTTACATTTATTGAGCATAGGCTGCATATGCAGCCTATGCTCAATAAATGTAAATCCATAAATTGAAATTTACAGACGATGTTAAATTTGCACTTGCGAACATTTTAGTCGTAAGAAGTTTAGTGAAACGGGCCCCAGGTGAAGGGTACATTTGAGACACGCCATGCGGTTTTATGTTATCTGCGTAATTTCATTAAATATGTTTACAAAATTTACAATATTTTTCATAAATAAGGTCAAAAGTTGACAAGATTTTCAGAGTACATGCGGAATCAACTCTGAAAGTTTTGTCAACTTTTGACGCCATTTACGTCAAGAAATTTATTTCATGAAATTACGCAGATGTCGGAATGTACAAAATTCCATGACGTGTCTCATTTAATGATGGGGTTCATCCATACCGAAATTCCGATTTGCCTGGTTTGGCCTCAAGGTACATGTTTGGCGTTCTGGTACAGGAGAGTTGAATCTGGTTATACTCCAGGTACATGTTTGGCGTTCTGGTACAGGAGAGTTGAATCTGGTTATACTCCAGGTACATGTTTGGCGTTTTGGTACAGGAGAGTTGAATCTGGTTATGCTACTTATTATAAAAGTAGTAAAATTAATACTAATCATATTGCTTTTAGGGAGTGAGGTTAAGTGATACTGGTGATGTGAGGAACTGGTACCAGATCATGTTATTCGAATTTTCAGGGCTGAATATATTTCTTTTATGAAAAACATTCATTTCGATTTTTGGATTTTTTTCCCGTCCGTCCTAGTGAAATATGGGATTTGACCCCATCCATCCGGCCTTAAAGGCCATGCTCACTCAGTAGGCACAACATGTTGTTTATAGGATTTAAATAAATGTATAATTGTGTCACTATTCCTCCGGTCTGATATAAGATGTATAATAATGCCAATCAATATGTGGGATAATGGTGAATTAATGTTTAATTTAGCAGAAAATGTCTCAGATGGTGTATCTGATATAAATAACATGTTGTGCCTACTGAGTGGGCATGTACTTTTAAACTCCATTAAATTAAAAATACAAGCTGACGGATAACACACTGCTGTATCAAGGATTGGCTGATACAATATATCAGGGACAATTCATGTTCGATAGAAACCACTTATGTTTTGCTTCGTGTATTCAGCTACTAAGTAAGTAAGTTGGGGCCCCTTTAACTAAACTTCGTACGACTAAAATGTTCGTAAGCGCAAATTTAGAATCGTCTGGAAAATTCAAACGGCCCCATGGTAATCGAGTTAGTTATATATTATAGTAGCATGGGCCTTTTTTTTCTGTAAATATTCAGTTCAAATGTGGGGATTTCGCCCCCCACCCCCCCCCCCCCATCACAGCAGGTGAAATAAGTGATTCGACCCTGTTAACCCGGCCTAAAATGACCATCGTTAATCACCATCAACCCTTAGACCGCTACTCACAACAATTGTCGTCTACTGTTGCTTTTATATCTTGCCTTATTTCTCAATAAAAATATGGTTTGACAGCACAGGATTCATCCTTACCGGTATCCCAAACGGAGACCTGCGGCACGTTTCACTAAACTTCGTACGATAAATATGTTCTTACGAAGATTTCAATTTATCCCGTCAACACAGTACGTATGTGAAACACGGTGCCGTGAAACATTTTGTATATCCTGTCAATACGACCTAATCACTGCGTATGAATATGTGCGATGGCTGGGGTTATTATTTTTGTATTTAAAAAGCCATTTGCAGGTGTTGACGGGATAAATAGGAAAGTAGGTTAGTGCCATGAATGGGAAACAATATCTGGCGCGGCACGGAAGCGGAATGTGCTCTGCAGAGCCTCGCTCATCCCGTTTCCTGAGCCTTGCCAGATATGTTTACCCATGCACGGCACTAACCTACTATTCTCTATATATTTACTTCACTCATCCATGTGATACATTAATGCTACAATTTTCCACCGCCATGTAGAGGTCATTGAACACATACAAGCAGCGGATTCTGACAAATCGTTTACAGCTAATGACAACTAATGACAACTATACAATACATTTTAGTTTTTCATTTATTAGTTGTATGAATTTTAGTGAAAAGGGCCCCTGGTTTGGCCCTCAGGTACGGCTTTGGCATTCTTCGAATGGATGGTTTAATCTGGTTATACCCCTTGTATTAGTAATACGATTTTTCCTAATCCTATCAGTTTTAAAACTTTAAACTTTATTTAGTCTACAACTATTACAAACAAGCTCGAGAGCACTTATTCAAATGCACAGATGAAGGCATAAGGGACGTCATTAATGTGAGCATGTCAGGTTTTTCTAATTTCAGAACTGAATATATATTTATTTTGATGTAAATATTCCATTCTAATTTTGGTGGTTTTCTCCCCAATGTAGCCAGTTACATGCGCGATCGAACCCGTTGGCCCGGCTTTAAATGACATTGTGACATGGTTTCCGTTGTTTGCACATATGTGCATATAGCGCGTGCTGTTTGCATATGGCTTTAGGCAATGCTCATTCCGGGGCCGCGCAAGATCAAGTGCCTTCATGACGTCACTACTTAATGACGTTCATGACGCGCCTATGGAATATGAATACCGAAAAGTATCTACGTGAATGGGACGATTTATAAAAGTACTGAAAATACTGAATATAATGCTCAAATTACATCAGTTTTTTGTTGGAAATGTAACAATAACGTTTGATCATGTCCAGCCGTGTGCAAACGTTTGCTGTGGCCCTCGGGAACTGTTTGAACCCGCGGCCTGCGGCCTTGGGATTCAAACAGTTTCCTCGGGTCACAGCAAACGTTTGCACACGGCTGGACATGTCAAACAGTTCCTTCGGGCCACAGCAAACATTTGCACACGGCTGGACATGATCAAACCTTATATTAGCTGTTGATAGGCCGTTAAACACCAATAACTCAAATCATTACACTGACCTCTTCAATTGAATTAAGTGTTGTTTATACCATTGAAGGGTTCAATGAAATAAGGGTGCTAACTCCATGAGGGAGTTAGCCCACGTATTCCAGTGATCCCTTCAATTGTTTTAGTATCAATCAGGCATGAGAATTTTCCTCTTTTAGGCTGAAGAATGGATTGGTATGTGACGTGCACAGTGCAACAGTCACTGCCAACCGTCCTCGTAGTTTACTTAATTAACTACTTCCATTACCAGCAACAAAATACATGGGGGATTTTTAAGTAACATACGCCTTATGGGATTACTGTCGCAAATCAATTATGTGGATATAATAGCGGCCACACTTAGCACTTACGTTTGCAGTCTACCATTATTATACTCAACAACAATATTCCTATTGTTTCCTATATACCAGGTTTTACCCCACCCACCTCCGACGTTGGAGGGATATAGTATTTGCGTTGTCTGTCCGTTCGTGTGTCCGTTCTGGCGAACATTTTCGGTTTAAGGTGTTACGGGCCTAACACAAACGAGTTATTTGACTTATTCCGCAAGCCACTAAATCATGTCGTTGTTTATATGTTTGTTTCTGTGTTGTTCAAACAATATGGAGATACCCATTAATCCGAGAACACTGGAACGCCCGTCAGTCCGTCCGGCCATTTGTCTAGAGCCATATCTACAAGAACATTGCTGGATTTTCTACATGTAACGAAACATAAATTTCTGTCATCATCAGAGGTCGAACGACACGTAAGACCCAGGTCCCTATAAACTACACTGGTCACAAATCTCATAAGCGCCATTTCTCCAGTCACGTCCACATTTGAGACAGGCCATGTGATTTTGTACTTGCGGACATCTGCGTAATTTCATTAAATACGTTTACAAAATTTACAATATCTTTCATAAATAAAGTCACAAGTTGATAAATTGTTCAGAGTACATGCATAATATAAGTCCGCATGTACTCTGAGAGTTTTGTCAACGTTTGACGTCATTTGCGGGAAATACTGTAAATTTTGTAAACGTCCGAAGGTACAAAATCACATGGCGTGTCTCATTTGAGAACCAGGTGGATCTAAGTGCATTCACTAGTCGTAAGTATTTCTCAATCTCAAGTGTAGCTGTTACTGGAGAAATGGGGCTTATTGCATTTCTGGCGTGGGTGGCAGGTGGGAGCATGCGATGGGTAATTTAAAGATCAGGATGCATCCTTAACGGAATTCCGACCGAAGACCTGATTTGGCCTCCATGTACGACTTTGCCTATCTTGTATGTGAGAGTTGAATCTGGTTACACCCCTTATATGAGTAATATGGTTGTTCGTAATCCTATTACTTTTAAGGGAAGTGGCCAAATGACTTTGGTGCGGTATGGACCTGGCAGCAGGTCAGGTTATTCTAATTTCAGGGCTGAATATATTTGTTTTCCATGAAAATATTCCACTCTGATTTTGGGATTTTCCCCGCAATACAGCTGGTTGAATACTGGATCGAATCCGTTGGCCCGGCCTTAAATGACCTTAGCTGTTGATAGGCCGTTAAACACCAACACACATTACATTTCTGGCCAGTGTAGCCCCTGTTCAAATAGCACACTCCTGTAGCCTGATGGTGATCTATATTGCGTATCAGAAGCATAACGGGCGTTTTATTGATGGAAAGGCGAACAGTGCAGATCCTGATCAGCCTGTGCGGATGCACAGGCTGATCTGGATCTACACTGGTCGCAAAGCACATAATCCTGATTTATCCAGTCACAGCCACAATTGACGAATTGTGTCGCCTCGTCTTGCAGACTGTTTGCTAATTTAATTACCGCATGATTGCAAACAGCTTCACTGAAATAGAGTGCGTCTCGGGGGACTTTTAGCTTCCACATCATATTAGGATTGTCTGAATTTCCGTTACTAATCAAATGTATATAAACAGACAATTGGGAGAAACCATGTGATGTTGTACCCAAGAAGATGTGCTATATCTCGTGAATAATATTTACAAAATTTACGATATTTTCCGCAAGTGACGTCACAGTTGAGGAAATGTTCAAAGTAAATGCGTAATTCTCCATTTTCTATGAGAATTTCGTCAACTTTCGACATAATCTACAGAAACTATAATAGTTTCTGCAAACATGTGTCGATAAAAATCGTACACAATCACATGGCTTGTCTGAATTATCTTACAGAACCAGAAAGTCTTCGGAACAGTAAGGTAAAATATCCCTTTGAATTTATTTCTAGAAATCCGGTCCAAATTATGTAGTTTAGGGCCTTACTGCTTGTAAAAAGGGCGAATGTATCATGATTTCTTTTGAAAATGAGCAATTATAGTGATTTCCACTAGTGTTAATCCAAATCATCCTCCATATCTACGCAATCTGATCTGGGACTATATTATTTTCCAAATTCATGTTTTCGCACTTATTTATGTTGTTGCAATCAGCGTAGACTCAGATCAGACTGCACACATGTGCAGTCTGATCTGGGTCTACTCTGTTCGCTAAACTCAATATTTGTGCTATTCAGTAAAAAATAAACGCTAAAATACAGCATAGGACCGGATCTCTATGAATAGATTTGTAAAGGGAAATAACTAGCTACGGTCCCTCATTGATTATAATATGTTCAGTGTCGACAGTTGAGTCAATATATTTGTCTTCTGGTATCAGCGGGACATCTCTAAAGCGAACACCGACACTCTTCAGCGTGCCAACATTTTATGATGTTTGTTATCGTGTATCCCGAGTGAATGTGTCTGTTCGTGAAAATCACACTTTTGAGACACGCCATGTGATTCGGACATCTGCGTAATTTTATTAAATTCGTTTACAAAACTGACAATATTCTAGATAAATAAAGTCAAAAGTTGACAAAACATTCAGAGCACATGCGGAATTAATTATATTCGGCATGTACTCCGAATATGTTGTCCACCGTTGACGCCATTTTCAGGAAAATATTGTATATTTTGTAAACATATTTCATGAAATTACGCAGATGTGCGAAGGTATAAAATCACATGGCGTTTCTCATATGACTTTGGATGCTCATGCACCTGACTAGCAATGGAATATTTCTCGATCTGACACCCTGGGGACCTCCCATGCACAAGTGGAAGACTCCTACCTAGGACCCAATACATGACTCATTTGGAAAACGTTACCCCACCAACCCATTTCCATACACTATACCTTACAGCCTTTTGAAAAGGCTGTAAGGTATAGTGTATGAAAATGGGTGGGTGGGGTAACGTTTTCCAGATGAGCTAAGTATTGGGTCCTAGGTCTGAGGCTTCCACATGTGCTCCCACGTCGTCCAAGTTTGAACCTTTCGTTTCCATTGTACATATACAGGTACAATGAAACCTCTCTAAACCGGACACCAAGGCAACCTCTGTGATCTTATTTTGATGGGTTTCTTGATCATTTATCTCAGATGTTAATGTATGTTCATGATTGCAAAGCACGACAATACATTTCGGAATCGTGATATGACTGATTTACGATGGAACCTCTCTAAACCGGACACCCTGGGGACCTCCCAGGGTGTCAGGCTTAGATAGGTTTCACTGTATAGTGTATAATATAACCATTGCTATACTTTTCCTGATATCAGTAACGGATGTTTAACTTCTAATGGCGTTTAAAACATGATGGCATCAACGTCAATTTAGGGTGATGCGGCCAGCCAATTAAATTTCCCCCAGGTATTATTACACGTGTCATAACACATTTGTGGAATGGGTTACGACATGGCATAACAAGGCTTTCATACGATGCAATTAAAATATGTTTAGCATAAAATGTCACCATCAGTGATAAAAAAAAAGAACCAATGGACTGCAACTCCACCGGCAGAGGCTGTTGATGGTGGTCCGGCGTAAAATGTTTCACGTTGAAAAATGCACCGGTTTCCTGACGAGGTGCCGTTAAGGTCCATCCCGCCACCATTGAGTTTTCCTAAAAACCTAACCAATGACCACATATTTTGCAATTCTCTACTACTTTCATTTTTCGTATGTATCTTGTGGGGCTTATTTTTCCCAGCGCCCTTTCTACTCCGGATATTCACTAATTAAAATATAGGTTTAATTATTGTTAAGAAAGATAAATTCAATCTCCTGTGACCACTTTGGTGGTGACGCAAAATTCAGCGGCTGGAATTGAAACTGCCTCACATTACAAACATGCTCCGACTTACCAAATAATCCCAAAGCATATATGCTTAAAACTGATGTAAATGATACATTAACATGCATGTGAAGTAGATTAGTGCATCAATTGACTGGTTTCTGCAAGCACAGAGTGTCTATGGCATAACAAATATGGCTTATTTTGTAACTTACTACTTTTGAATAAATAAATAATTAGAGCTATCGCAAAAAACAAATTTTCCGTCTAATAAGTTTGTGCCGGTTACAAGATGAAAATGTGTTTATGTAGTATCTTCTGCATGTAGCTGAATAGGAATTCGTCATGAATCAATGTAGTGGTTGGTTGAGAGCATGCGATGGGTAATTTAATGATCTGGATTCTTCTTCACCGGAATCCCGACTAGATACCAGGTTTGACCTGGTTTGACCATCAGGTACGTCTTTGGCTTTCTTGTATGTGAGAGTTGAATCTGGTTATATTCCTTATAAGAGTAATCCTATCGGTATTACATTTAGGGGAAGAGGCCAAGTGACTTTGGTGCGGTATGGACATTTATTTTAATTATTTTAATTTCAGGGCTGAAAATATATTTATTTCGATATAAATATTCCGTTCTTATTTTGGGATTTTCTTCTCAATGCAGCAAGTTAAATGCGGAATCGAACCCGTTGGCCTGGCCATAAATGACATCAGCTGTTGATAGGCCGTTAAATATCAATAACTCAAATCGTCAGGAATCGGGCGCATCTTTCGACGTGAAACGTTTTACACCGGCGTGGGTGCAGCAGCGCCTATGAATGTTTTTGAAGCAACGTGTCATGGATCGCCGGACTGTCATTGCAATAATCCGTATCCAGTCGCGATCGTGTAAGTTTTGTCATAGTCTGTCTAACTTGTCACATGATTGTTGGTATATCAAACTCAAGGTGTATGATCACGTGGTACTAAGACCAACAACAAGTACTGAAACTTCCAGAATCCATCCGATTGAAAGTACGTATTCTTTTATATTGTCCTTATTACGTAGCGGATTTTGATGAAATATGGCTCATCAAACGCGTCTTGTTAGTCTGGGTGGTCTCTGTACTTTGGCCTAAACTTCTGTCGTTTTTGCGAAGAATCGATGTCCGTGTCGGTAGACACGGAAATCGATTCTTCACAAAAACGACTTAAGTCTGTGCCGAACTCCCGGGACCACACAATGCAGCTCATGAAGACGCGTTTGCTGCGCCATATTTCATCAAAATCCGTTGCATATTAAGGAAAATATCAAATAATACTTACCTTGGAGTGGGCAAGATTTCAACACTTTGTTGTTGTTATTACCACGTGATCATGCACCTTGAAACTGGAAACGCAAAATAAAGCCCTGCAAATGCGTGTTAGTTATTAAATCTCAGAAATAGCACGGAGCCATAATTGAAATATCTTGCTAGATAAAGTTGTCCCACATCTATGAGGAACAATTTGCAAACAACTTTTCGGAATTTGGATGTACCGATTCCAAATACATGTACAGTCGAACCTCCCCGAACGGTCACCTCTCTACAACAACACCCTCTCGCATAACAGCCGCTATTTTATATCCCAAATGGATGATTTCCTCTGTATCTAACCATTAGACTGCTGAGCACGAAAATTGTCGTCTGCTGTTACTTTTGCCTTATTTCTCAATAAAAATATGTTTTGACAGCATTTTAGAATCATTTCCATTGGAAATGATTCTAAAATGTTGCCAAAGCATGTTTTTGATGAGAATTATGAAACAGCGGACGACAAAATTTAATTCATCATTAACCTCCCTACAACAGCCACCTCTCTACAACAGCCAGTTTTGCCACGGGTGGCTGTTGTAGAGAGGTTGCACTGTATACTAATTTGTCAAGCTGACGTCTTATTATTGTTTTATTTAATCAAATTGAAACCGAAACTCCTTACTTTTGATCGCACAAATTAGGAGGTTTTCAGTCTCTGCTTTTGTATTGATTCTGACTGTTACTGCTATATTTGGGCTTACGGAATGTTCCACCAGTGTATGTCCATGTCTGTGCATCCACGCCGCGCAGTCTGATCATGATCTGCACTGTTCGCCATTCCATGATTGAAACACCCGTCATGCTTCTAATAAGCAATGTATATCGCTATTTGATCAGTAGATACACAGTTAAAAAATCCCATTATCCCACATTTCTCCAGTCAGAGCCACAATTAGCACAAGATGCTTGCCCCTCTGTATGACATTTGTCAGATTTAAGTTGCTTGATAATATTACAACATAATACGCATTGTAGCATCGATTGACAAGCAAAACATATGCATTATTAGGCCATACCATATAGTTTCTATGTTAAGCGTCCACTCAGTGGATATTAGGCCATACCATATATTGTCTATGTTAAGCGTCCACTCAGTGAATATTAGGCCATACCATATATTGTCTATGTTAAGCGTTCACTCAGTGGATATTAGGCCATACCATATATTGTCTATGTTAAGCGTCAACTCAGTGAATATTAGGCCATACCATATATTGTCTATGTTAAGCGTTCACTCAGTGAATATTAGGCCATACCATATATTGTCTATGTTAAGCGTCCACTCAGTGGATATTAGGCCATACCATATATTGTCTATGTTAAGCGTCCACTCAGTGGATATTAGGCCATACCATATATTGTCTATGTTAAGCGTCCACTCAGTGGATATTAGGCCATACCATATATTGTCTATGTTAAGCGTCCACCCAGTTGACCAAAACCTACCAACGTATCCGGTAACAACAAACAAGGCCTTAAATTTATGCTAAAATCTTCCTCAACCCTTTGCCAGGAAAACTTTAGAAAACACTCTGATTAAGTGGACATTCATGAATGGATTTAATACTTGAACAAGTCCCCCAATCAGTTTTCATATTACTTCACCAGTAAATAGTGTAAAATAGCATACACAATGTGTTTGTTTCTTCACAGAAGCACTTTCAAAACCTACCCGCACACGGACGCTTAACAGAGAAAGAACTTGCTATGGTATTACGTGTAGTAAACATTTGCCAATGTGTATTCGCGTATATATACCTCGGAAGACACAAGGCATCCGAGCTGCAAAATTTACCTAGTCTTTTGATATTACGACAGTGTTACCTTCAGAAACACACAACGGTGATTTTTAAGTCATGTATTGCCTCTTGCGGACAAACTCCAACAGGGTTTAATTGGGTTATTTAACACGATTGCTTGAATAGTCAATGATGACTCTCACACGTATCTTTGCGTTTTTTTTTGTTTTTCATCAGTTTTATTAAGTTTTTTTTATGATTTTGGACATAATTGGACAAATTGTAACCATTTGTGGCTGTACCTGGAAAACTGGGGCTTATGGGTGTTGTGATCAGTGCATTTCAGTGCATATCGCAGCACATATTTTGCGGGTTGAACGTTTTAAGTGCGACGATTAACCGCCATGCTTGATTATTCGCGATTCGTAGCTCCATGATTCGGTGCACGAATACAATCTTGCGGTTTTCCAAAAATGTATTTTTCATTCGTTGTTGTTGTTGTTTTTGTTGTTGCTGCTGTGAAATTTCCGCGCTTATTTTTCGTGAAATGCTTTCCACTCTAGATAGAGTAATTATTAGTCTATGTGTCATCCACAAACACATACTGCGAATAATTTCAAAACGTTCAGTTTTTTTATTGGTATGGATGTTGTGGAACCTATTTCACCATAGCAGGCACCCATCCTGCTCTGTATATTCAATAATTAAAATATATTCTTAAATATTGTTAAGAAAAATAAATTCACCAATCTCCTGTCACGGGCCAAAAATGTCAGCAGCTGGAATTGAAACTACGTCACGTGTGCAAAATTAATAAAATACACCCAATAATTATGCTTGAAAATGATGTAAAAGTTACAGTGCGTGTGAAGTAGACTAATACATCAATTTATTTAAACAGTGTCTATGGCATTACACATTCTGGATTATTTTCTTTACCGTACTACTACTACTACTAATACACCGCGCATGAATATCTCTTGTTTTAGTGTGGTTAAACCTTCTGATCAGTCAGTTGTTACATTATGTCACGATGACACGGTATCGTAATCTGCATGCGTGGAATATCAGTTTAATTTATCAATGTCAAGCCCTCCCTGCAATTCGTCCAATTACGGGAATACAAATAGCAGCATGTCGAGACTATGGCGTAGTTCAGCGTTTGGATAACGTTTGTGAGTCCGCATGGAATGGTGCCAAATTGAAGGCGTTATTGGAAGAAGTGGGGCTGACTCCCTCATGTAGTTAGCCCTCTTCTTCCACTGACCCCTTTGCTTGTGTCAGTAGGGTATTCGTGTTTAACACACTCTGAAAATAACGTCTGGAACGAGGCCAAATACGAGGCGATTTAAGGCGTCAGTGGAAGAAGGGGACTAACTCCCTCATGGAGGTAACCCTCATCTTCCGCTGGGCCCTTCGACTGTAGGCTAGCTTGCCAGGTATCTATATCATACTTTCACATTTTACGGATCTGGCATTTATATTTCCCCGTTACTGTGTTTCGCGTGAGAGTAGCGAGCAATTAAATGCATAACTTCAGCATGGCGGTTCAAGGATTGCGTACTTTCATATTCTGAAGTCAATGTGCATGATCACGTGGTTACACCAACAACAACAATGGCTTAAAGTATCGAAAGCTTGTCCACTTCAAAGTAAGTATTATTTGATATTTTCCTTAATATGCAACGGATTTTGATGACATATTGCGCAGCAAACGCGTCGTCATGAGCTGCATTTGGTGGTCCCGGGAGTTCGACACATACTTACGTCGTTGTTGCGAAGAACCGGTGTCGGTAGACACGGAAATCGATTCTTCGCAAAAACGACAGAAGTTTAGGCCAAAGTACAGAGACCACCAAATGCAGTTGAACAATACGCGTTTGGTGCGCCATAGTTCATCAAAATCCGTTACATAATAAGGACAAAATAAAAGAATAAGTAATTTGAAACGGAGGGCTTCTGGAAGTTTCAGTACTTGTTGTTATTGTTGTAACCACGAAATCATACACCTTGATAGTGGAGAGTACAGAAATAATGGGCCTTATAAATGAAACAGTACACAGTATAAGTGTTGAAGCATGTGTATTAATACAGCAGGTGCATTTTGAGCAAGTTTGAGCAAATACATATTCAATGTTTCTGTCTATATACAAATGTACATTATTGTCTACACACATTGCCTAATATTTAAAAAAGATCACTCGCTTTTTGTGGACAAAAAAAAACAACCTAATTTCAGATTGTCATATCTGAAAACCTATGAAACTTCAGCACAGGTGGAGGACCCACTTATTTCTGTATGGGCTATTTACTGGGTTCTAGGACCGAGTCTTCCACCTGTGTAATGCATTTTGGTATGTGTGACCAGTGTAGCTCCTGATGAAATAGTACGCCGGATAACATGCAACAAGCATGGTTTTATTACGGGTATAACGAAAAATGCAGATCCTGATCAGACTGAGGCGGATGCAGTCTGATCTGGATCTACACTGGTCGCAAAAACCAATAAGCCCCATTTATCCAGTCTCAGCCACATCTGATAACTTATACTGATTTGTTTATGATTCTTTTAGATATCACAGTTATGAATTTGGGGTGGTGTTTTTTTCAGTCACGTTCTCTATATAGTCAAATAGTCTGAGTAGTTTAAGGTCAGTCACAATCGTGACCTGACACGGCAAGCTGGGTATATATGACAGTTGACCACAGCATCCACATGCTGTAACATTATTTAAACATACTTGAATATTGTGTTTGAAATCAAGCGGCTTTATTGGCTGTCGAAGAGACAATCAAGTTGCTTGATTGCGAGTTGGCGTTGCCAATAGATATTCAGAAACGTTGATAATATTTGCATGATTAACGCAGGCGGTTGTGTACACACCGGTGGCAATTGTTATAACCAACCGGGACCATTCATTGATGGACTTAATTTCTGAGAAAAGTGACCATACAATATTTGCTATTATTGCAAATTCTGATTATTTTATACTGTCGTATCTTATGAATAGAATCTAATAGTATGGATACAAGTAGCAAGACACCTTTACTCAATGATTGACGAACAGCGTAGCAACAAATCAGACTGCGCGGATGCGCAGGCTGATCTGGGTCTACGTTGGTCGGCAACATTGTCAGGTACATTTTCACAGACGGCGCCTCATTTATAATGCAGTGTTTCCTGACTGTTTTGACAACAATTAGTCCGCGCTTGCTATTTAGGGAGCCGTTTTCCCTACTATACTGTGACGTTCATTATAACGGTTGCCTGGTGCGCCATCATACTGTCATATATGAGATACGCCGTGAGATTTTGTACCTTCGGACATCTGCGTAATTTCATGAAATACGTTTACAAAATTTACAATATTTTCCGTAAATGGCGTCAAAAGTTGACAAAGTTTTCAGAGTACATGCGGAATTATATTCCGCACGTACTCTCAAGATTTTGTCAACTTTTGACTTTATTTATGAAAAATATTGTAAATTTTGCAAACGTATTTAATGAAATTACGCAGATGTCCGAAGGTACAAAATACCTTGGCGTGTCTCAGTTGTGTACATACAACTTGCGATTCAATAATGATTTCCCTATTACCACAGATAAGACATCTATTCAATAGTTCTACCCCCGTTCACCTGCATAGATACTGGTCGTATATTACACAGAACATTTTGATGATTTTCGGCATGAATTTTGTCCTGCAGTACCCGAGGGCCGTTTCACTAAACTTCGTACGACTAACATGTTCGTAAGTGCAAACTTATGATAGTCTGTAAATTTTACATTAACAATGTTTTCTTGTAAACAATTATTGGATTTACATTTATTGAGCATGCTCAATACATGTACATCCATCAATTGAAATTTCCAGACGATCCTAAATTTTCACTAACGAACATTTTAGTCGTACGAAGTTTAGTGAAATGGCCCCCTGGTCTCTTATAGAGCAAGGTAGTTCACGGTTTCAGTCCGGTTACTGTGTCTGTCCTTTATCCGTTCTAGTAGCGAAGCTGCATCGTAGCGAATAGAGTCATGTTTATTTGTCTACCCGTCTGTATATGACCTTAGCTGTTGATGGGACGCTAAACCCATTCACTTTCACGTTTCGTCCCGCGATAGCCTTATCAGAACTTGTTTGTCCGTCGACCAAGGATAATCAACGGAGAACGTGTTTGTTTACTAGTAGCTCAGAGAGACCTGGGTTGGTGAAACGTTAATGTTGCAACCAATCCAACAGTCACACAGTGATATTCAGACTAGGCCAGTTATGAAAAGGGGATGCTATTGTTCTCAAAAATATGAAAATTACTTGCAAAAAATGCAGATCCTGATGAGACGGCTCATTTGGATCTACAGGTTTTGGAAAACTTTTCATGTGGTTTTTAAAGGGTTAAGGCACGTCCGCTCACACCTGAACATATCATATATGCCTACGACAGGTGCGAAAACTACGCTACCGGTGATACGCATGCGCGTTAGGAAAGCACGAGTGAGCTGTTGATTTAGCTGTGTTTGAAGTGCATGTGTGTTTCCCGTACATCCCATGTCAATATCGTATAGTTTATGTGAGGGAGAATAGTGTCCTAGTCGATGCCATGTCCCCGTTACCGCACCTCTCCTGATACATGTACAGACAGATGTACAGGTCACACTATATCGTGTCTAAATCCATATAGTTTCGTCACTATTGTACGTAAATGCATACTTATATATTATAGGCTGGCCTTTTTGTGGACTTTATCGGGGTATAAACATGGAAAAGTCGCGGGAATACTGGACGAAGGCCTTCCGGCCTTCGTCCAGTGAAGGCCTTCGTCCAGTATTCCCGCGACTTTTCCAAGTTTATATCCCCGATAAATTCAACAAAAAGGCCATTCATTCCTTATAATTCCAGCATTTGAAATAAATTCATCAAGAAAATATGTTTATTTTCCGTTTTCTTAAGAATTATTTCAACTGCGCCTCACGGTTACGGAAAGTAGTTCGGCGTGGGAGTTTACTGGGATATAAATTTTGGACAGAGACGTGCTACGGGCCAATCAAATTTCAAAATGGAATTGTGTAAATATTTTTTTGTGCTGGAATTATTTGATTGTACGTATACCCGTGTACGTAAATCCATGTATCTCGAACGTAAAGCATTGTAAATCCGCTGATCTTGCACTAACCTGTGACGACTAAGTCCACACATGCTGTGCGTATATCTAAACGGTATGTACGTAATGCAGTTTACGTACATGTAAATCCACATCTCTTGTACGCAATTAATTAACGTAAATACATGTACATTCATTTGTTTGTAAATCCTTGTACATAAATCCATAGCCTTGTTCGTAAATCCGTACCCTTGTATGTAAATCCATACCCTAGTTTGTGAATTATTGTACGTAAATTCATGCCCGTGAACGGAGATCCTTGTATATCCCTATACGTAAATCCATGCCCGTGTACCTTGTACGCGAATCCATACATGGACACTTGGACGTAACGACACACACCTTCTGAATGGCCGTGCGTCTGTTCATCTCGGTCTATGCCACATTCGTATACCCTGATATACCGAGATAAAACGGCGGGCTTTATTGTACTTCATTTCGGGGTCTTTCTCGACCAAGCATCATGCAGCAGCGCTATGTATCTGAAAATAAACGAGCATTGCGTTAAACGACTAGCATATACATGCATGCATAGCCATAGTCAATCTAAGTCTCAGTCAAACGAAACAAAATACAGGGGCGAATCCAGCATTTGAGGAACGGGGGGGGGGGGGGTGTCTAGTTGTGAAAGTAATTCTTGCAATCTACTACCGTACCGCCCGTCCGTAGCTAGCTACGGACGGTACGGGAGTAATTGCAAGAGTTACCGTTCGCAACTAGGGGGTTGTCCTATTTTCGAGCTATTCGAAAGGCACTTTCCTGTGTTTTACGGCAATTAAATTCAGACTCCAACTAGTGTTAAACTGTGATCTATGTAAACTCCGTGGCTGAACGGGGGGGGGGGGGGGTGGTTGCAACCCCGGAATCCCCCCCTCCAGATCTGCCCCTGAGATATAAAGGGGTCAGTGGACTAAGGAGGCTAACTCCTTCATGGAGTTACTCCCCTTATTCCAATGACCCCTTCAATGACCATATGCAGCTACATGTATATACTGGAAACACGAATGTGTGTGCTTCTAATATCAGGATAGCGAGTGTAATTGTCACTGATTGTTTCAGTCATACTAATGAAGTGTATTGCTTCGATAGCCCTATGCAACCTGATGCAAAACACAAATAGTCTTGTTTCTAGCTTCAGGTTGCATAGTGTGTGCAGTCTCAATTTATTCCCAGTATACCGTTTTTGCTAGCAAAGAAAACACAACAATGGGGGGAGGGTGTAGTGGAAGAAGGGACTAAGTCCGTTATCTGTTGCAACGTCGTATGAATCACCACGATATGAGCTTTGTATGCAAACTAACACGTAAGAACCAATATACTTTTGAATGGGTCAGTGGAAGATGGGGGGGGGGGGGGAGGGGGCTTATTTCATAAACTCATTCATTTATATTTTAGTTGATTCCAACCTACACGGGTTCACCATGTTGATATGTTAGTATGTGATGTTGAACGAATTAAGGGAATGTATTCACAACATGCAACTTTTACTATGGTGGCAACTTTCTGTTATCTTATTAAACGTGACAACATGGTGGTTAAGTCGTCTTAACGTCCCTTGTGAGGCGTACTATCACGATAATCGCCACTTCAAGACAACTTACTAACTGGTCAAGGCAACATAATCATCGAATTAAGACTGTAATATAGGAATGAATGGCCTTTTTGTGGAATTTATCGGGTTATAAACTCGAAAATTGTATTTTTTAAGGCCTCGTCCAGTATTCCCGCGACTTTTCCAAGTTTATATCCCCGATAAATTCCACAAAAAGGCCATTCATTCCTTATAATTCCAGTATTTGAAATAAATTCATCGAGAAAATGTATTTATTTTCCGTTTTCTTAAGAATTATTTTAACTGCGCCTCACGGTTACGGAATGTAGTTCGGCATGGGAGTTTACTGGGATATAAATTTTGGACAGAGACTTGCTACGGGCCAATCAAATGTTAGGGAAGTGTGTAAATATTTTTGTGCTGGAGTTATGACGAAGTAATTCATTTGTATCTCGCATTGACCAGTTACAAGTAGTAAGTCGTCTTTACGGGATACGTATTGCGTCAAGATGACTTACTACCTGGCGAAGGCGGACTAAAATCAGTAAAATCTATGCTACATGTACTACATGGTAGTGTCGCCTGTTAATCCTGTGTAGTGGTATTAGCAAATAGTGTAGATCCAGATGAGCCGGCTCGTGACGAGCCGTCTCATCAGGATCTGCACTTTTTGCAAGTAATTTTCACATTTTTTAGAACAAAAACACACCCTTTTCATAAATGGATGAATAATTTTGTGACAATTGGGTCGGTCCGGAAATTAATATATAAAAATCCATTTAAGTTACTTAATGGTGAAAGGGTTAAGCAAGATTCCTTGCTAGTTATATTTCTGTCCAATTGATATCGTCTTGGCAAACTAATGTAAGTCGTGTAAGCGCGATACTTATGTAGTTAAAGATACATGCCCACTCAGTAGGCATAAACTGTTATTTATATCAGAAACATCATCTGAGACAATTTCTGGCAAAACAAACATTCAATCACCATTATCCCATGTATTTATTGGCATTACTATACATTTTATATAAGACGTACATTTCAACACTGGTATCAGGGGCGATAACCGTGTTTCCTTAAAATCTTAACGGATATTACTAGTTATGCTCTGTATTTATTCATACTTTATAATCTATCGAAAATAATATCTGTTCATGAGACGCATTTAATTAGTATAAACAGTTAAACAATATCATGCCTCATGTGCAAGTGAAAATAACCTGATACCACCGCGAGTCACTAATAGTAAAATACATATTACTAATTGATTATTTATGTATAGCGTTCACTCGTAATATTTAGAACTGGTGGAATAGTGGTATAAGTATACCAGCCTGACATGGCGTTGTTTACATGCTTTGTTTATATAAACATTGGTGTATAAACAAACATGGAATTCCTGTAGGTATTTCCCTGTTTATTATGACGCGTCGCTATAGTCATGATCGATATATTGCGATTGACAAAACATTTTCTCATACTGGAGCAGTGGGTAAACTGGCGGCCAACGGTGGCACTTGATTTTAATTTTGCACTGCATGCGTTCGATCCTCACTTTGGCCATTACATATATATATATTTTTTTTTAAATATTGTTTTTATGTTTTCTTTTTCTTTTTAATGAATCTTTATTACATGTAACAACAATTGACATGGTAATTATGAACCACATGCATCCACGTTTATTTATTTATTAGTTTATTATCTGAAGTGAGAGGTTTATTTTCGACATGGTGTTCTCCGTAACATATTTGCATTTGTAGTGAGTCGAGCTGGACTTTCACAATAACACACGAATGTGCAGAATGCATTTCACAATGATTAGGTTCAAAGTGAAGTGTTTTATAATGTTGTGTAAAAGTAAATGCACGACTGTTTCGGGATGTGTGCGTTACCTCTGGCGCAAAATAGTAAAAGCGAGAGAAAAATGTATTCCTTTGGCAGGATTCGAACTCACGACCGTCCGATCACCAAACAGCAGATCTACCCACTAGAGCACTAAACGATGTTACTATTATTAGCAATTCTATCGAATGTTAGTGCGTTTGCGCTGGTATACAAATACAACATATGACGTAAACTATTTAAAAATAGCACGTGTTTACAATAATATTTACAACTAGAGCAGCTTGAGCTGCATCAACGGTTTGAGCCTCAAACATTGATTTCATGTGTAACTAAGCTTTAGCCCAAGGTGTAAACTATCGGTTGCAAAAAGAATTTCTGAAGTTTTAGAATGAACAGTCCAACATTATTGTGTTCGCATCATCACACCGATGTGGGGCCGGTTAGCTTAGAGGTAGAGCGATGGACTCGGAGCGAGGGATACAGGGTTCGATCCTCAGCCAAAGTTTTAGCTAAAGGACTGAAATATCGACTACAGCAAAAACAATTGAAATCGAATGATACATAACGAAGCTGACGTCACATCCGTTTGCTCTATTTTGAAAACTTGAAAAAATACGTTCATCTTTGACATCGAATAGAGCCGTAAGTAGTCAATCAAGATATAGCTCTGAAAATTATCATCTTTCATGCGGCTGACACTCCCCTATCACCCTGGCAAGAAATTATGTTGCTGACAGTACTGTACAAATTGGAAAACGTTTGTAAAGACCACCCGTTATCAGCCGAAATTCGGCAAAAAATCGGCAAAATCGTTGAAAAGTATGTACATTTTTCAACTTCAAATGCCTATAGCTCTCTTAGTTGACCAGATAGCCGAGAACTGTCAGCGAGTCGAGATAGAAAATTTTGTCAGCTTTCCAATGCAAAAATAATTTTTGAAATCGGTTGGAAAATAAGGAAGTTATAGAAAGTTATAGAAAATATGACGTCACTTCCGGTTTCGTGGAAAGCGGCATTAAGATATTTCTGAAAATCTCTGAGTCTCTGCTCACACTTGATCCGAATCGGCATGCAAAATTTGAAGTCGATCCGACCAGCGGTTTGGGCTGTAGACTGAACGGCTGAATAAAAAAAACCAAAAAAAAAAAGACCCAACGAATACAATAGGTTTTCGGCGCAGCTGAAAGCCGCCTCAAACCTAATAATAACGCGCCAGCTCAAAGCGGTACACCTCTACAATTATACACTTATTTAATTCCTATAAAGAACGGTTTGTGCTTACTGAGTGGACATGTACCTTTAACGCGATATACTTATGTGGTTAAGACGACGTATTACTTGTTCTGCGACGAGTTACATATCACGTTAAATAAATAGGCATAAATATGACACCTTGCTGGATAGTACACTGGAACCTCTTTAAACTAAACCGGACAACACGAAACATAATTGATCATAATTTTGATGGGTTTCTGTCATTTATCTCAGGTGATAATGCCTGTTCGTGATAGCATACCATTCAGTTATGGCTCGGAATAAACAAATGCTTGATTTACAGTGAAACCTCGCTAAACCGGACACCCTGGGAGGTCCCCATGGTGTTCGGTTTAGCGAGGTTCCACTGTATCCATATGAACGACAGTGTATTCATGAATACGATCGCAAGACAATCACTGTAACACAATGCTGCTGAAAACGCAATTATATAACACTGATAAATAATGAATGAACGTGTAGCTGGTAGAAATAGATTCCATTATTAGTCTGCTGAAAGTTGGCGTATTGTATTTTATTGAATTATACGATACATGCACTAGGTTACGGAGCCCTGCAGGGGACGTGGATTTCTTTTATTAATTCGTTCCTACGAATTAACAATTAGTTCCCTTAATTTAACAATTCGTTCCTCGAATTAACAATTCGTTCCCACGATATCATAATTCGTTCTCTCGAATTAACAATTCGTTCTCACGATATTGTAATTCGTTCTCTCGAATTAACAATTCGTTCCAACGAAATGACAATTCGTTCCCTCAATTTAACAATTCGTTGCCTCGAATTAAAAATTCGTTCCTACGATATAACAATTCGTTCCCACGAATTAACAATTCGTTCCCTCGGGAACGAATTGTTATTTCGTGGGAACGAATTGTTAAATTGAGGGAACGAATTGTTAATTCGTGGGAACTAATTGTTAATTCGTGGGAACTAATTGTTATTTCGTGGCAACGAATTGTTAAATTGAGGGAACGAATTGTTATTTCGTGGGAACAAATTAATAAAAAAAAATCCTCGTCCCCTGCGGGGCTCCGTACTGTGTCGAACGAACTACGAGAAATATGGGTTTATCCAAAGGTACGTATTCATTCCTGAATATACATGCATGCTCTGTTCCAACTGCAGATGATCAATATTTTATGAAGTTACCGACATTATTGTCTCGGGTGCATGTATGATGTATGCATTTATACGACGGAGCCCCGCAGGTGACATGGATTTGTTTTTATTAATTCGTTCCCACGAAATAACAATTCGTTCCCTCAATTTAACAATTCGTTCCTTCGAATTAACAATTTGTTGAAGATTTTGCATATGAATTGCATATCGGCTCACTTTATATCATTTGCATATGAAATTTTCATATGAAATTCATATGAAAAACATATGAAATTCATATGCCACACATTTTGCAGTGTAACAATTCCTTCCAACAAATTAATTCGTTCCCACAAAATAACAATTCGTTCCCTCGAATTAACAATTCGTTCCCACGAAATAACAATTCGTTCCCTCGAATAGACAATTCGTTACCACGAAATAACAATTCGTTCCCTCAATTGAGCAATTCAAACAGCTTCAAAGTAGATCAAAGGTGTTGCGCGCCCAGCTGGGTGCCAAAACAATTCGTGGGAATTGTTAATTCGAGGGAACGAATTGTTATTTCGTGGGGACGAATTGTTATTTCGTGGGAACAAATTTTTATTTCGTGGGTACGAATTAATAAAAAAGAATTCTACGGGGCTCCGTACATTTAAAAAATGTTCAAACAGATTATATAATCGGTATGTTTCCCATGAATACGTGTAACTGTTTGTACCTTTCAACCGTACACCGCAACGCCTACATTTGCAAACACTGTACAATTTATTAGATTTTTAAAAACAATATCCTACCTATGATTAATGAACTAGTGCAAAGAATAGCATGAACCAGGCTATGTCAATCATTTCGGGGCCAAAGGGGTTCAGGAGAGATGTTTTGTTGCGATATACAATGTATAGGTCATAGAAAAATTGTTCTCTGTTAAGCATCCGCATGCAGTTATTTTTTGAAAGTGGCTCGTGAAAAAAGCAAACACAACGTGTATACTATTTCACACAAAGTAACATGAAAACTAAATGGGGGACTAGTCGAAGTATTAACTCCGTTCATGAATGTATAATTAAAGGTGCATGCCCACTCAGTAGGCACAACGTGCTCTTTATAGGAATTAAATAAGTGTATCATTGTGTATCATTGTGTCACTATTCCACCAGGTGCATGCACCTTTTACTATAATACTTTAATTTATGCTAAAAACCTCCTCGTTTTTTTCTAGGCTTCTTTTACCGGTTACGTAGGTAGGATTTGGGCAACTGGGTGGACGCTTAACATGATTTCAGTTACTTAGGAGTGGTATTTAATTATACTCGATCATTTGTATTGAACAACCAGGCACTGAGTGGAAAAGGTTTAAAGGCTATGAATGTGTTACTGATGAATGTTCGAAAACACTAGATTCCTCCGAAATGCCTGGGTCAGCTATTTGACGCCTTCGTCTCATCAACGCTAAATTATGCTTGTGAAGTTTGGGGTTTTAGTAAATCAAAAGAGCTTGAACGAATTCAGCTCAAATTTTGCAAGTCTGTCCTGGGTGTCAAGGCATCAACTAGCAACGCAGGCATTTATGGGGAACTGGCACGTTACCCATTGTATATACAGAGATACATACGAATTGTAAAATATTGGGGCAAGCTGATCCGTACTGACAATTGTATTTTACATAACTTGTATATTGCTACTATGAGGGAAGCTGATGATGGTAAAACGAATTGGGTATCAAGGTTAAAAGACTTGTCACTATATAGATTCGGTTTTGGAGATGCTTGGTTAAATCAGCGAACAATTGACCATAGTGCGTTTGTATGCGTATTCAAACAACGTATACTAGACTGTTTCATACAAAAGTGGAGAGAAGATGTTGAGGCCAATAACGTAATGACGTTCTACAAACATATAAAGTGAATTTTGAATTTTAGAACTATTTAAGTATTGTGTACAATCATGAGCTAAGGAAGTGCCTAACTAGAATACGTTTGGGCTCACATGGGCTGCGGATAGAGACAGGGAGATATGGTAGGAATCGCATAGACCGCATTCAAAGAGTATGCACTATGTGCGATTCAGGAGACATCGAAGATGCCTATCATTTTATTATCATATGTCCGTCTCTCACACACATTAGATCGCAGTATATTGGTTCATTCTACAGGTTGAGACCAAGCGTATTCAAGTTTACGTCGCTATTAGCTACACATCATAAAAGAACGGTCGTAAATTTGTGTAAATATTTAAAAGAAGCATTCGAATACAGAAAATCAGCCATTCTCTAATGTTAATGTGTTCACTCTTGGAATACTATCTACTATTTTGTATATACATGTATTTGTTTATATGACGAGAAACTTGTATGAGTTTAAGTCAATAAATTCTATTCTTAACACAGAAAAGATATGATATAGAAAATATATGGTATGGCCTTACGTGTCCAAACATCTTGCTGTGAAACTGAGAGTAGTGATAAGCTGAGAGTAGCTATGATTGTTTCTAAGACAACGTGCCTGCTATACATGAAAACAATAACTGGGTCAGTCAGTAACTGAGAAAACAAACTCGCATGATATGCGGAAGGTATCCATGAGCTGTCTGTTTCACAAATCATGCCCAAAATACGGCTATATAAACAATGGAACTTTTGTTTGATAATACAGTGAAACCTCGCTAAACCGGACACACTGGGGACGTCCAATGTTGTCCGGTTTAGCGATGTTTCACTGTAAATTAGTTGAGTAGTAGGCTATCACGAACAGGCATTATCACTTGAGATAAATGACCAAGAAACCCATCAAAATTATGATGTTTCTTGTTGTCCGGTTTAGAGAGGTTCCACTGAATAAAATGTGCTCGAAATTCAAGAAATTATGCTAACTCCTGTAGCCGATTTCACAAACATTGCAAAGTATACTTTTCTAGCAAAGTATACTTTGAGGGAGTAATCATTTATTTTTCCTGAAATGCATTATGTCATATAGAACTAACGACTGCATATATTTGATGCTTAAAAGTATGCACAAATATTATACTGAATTTATTACATTATCACAGCCAAAATGGTGATAATGGAATAAATTCCGTATAATAAAAAATAATAAATTTATTCTGAAATTGAAAATTTCTCCCTCAAAGTATACTTTGCTATATAAGTATACTTTTCCATGTTGGTGAAATAGGCTACTGATCCAATAGCATACTCATGTAGCACGATAATGATCTATATTTCATGTTAGAAGCATGATGGAAGCTTCATTGGTGGAAAGGCGAAGGGTGCAGATCCTGATCAGTCAGTGTGGATCTGGATCTACGCTGATCGCAAAATCTATACACCTCATAGCCCTCATCTTCCGCTGGCTCCTTTGAATGTAGTTACGTAGGCTAGCTTGCCAGGTCTCTATATCATACTTTCAGTTTTTACGGATCTGTTCGTACGACTAAAATGTTCGTAAGTGCAAAATTATGATAGTCTGTAAATTGCACATCAACACTGTTTTCTTGTAAACAAGTATTTGATTTACATTTATTGAGCATAGGCTGCATATGCAGCCTATGCTCAATAAATGTAAATCCATCAATTGAAATTTCTAGACGATCCTAAATTTGCTTAGTGAAATGGGCCCCATATTCCTCCAGTCACAGCCGCATACATGTACGTTCCCATGCCTGAAGGACAACTGAATGGCGTCAGTGGTTGCATGTAAGTGGTCTGTGATTAAGTCCGTTCGACCCCTTTTTACACACTAACCCCTTCAATTCTAGGACGCGCAATGCTCCATACTCTATTTTCCATCATTTTCAGAATCTCCTGAATGTCATATCCAGGATAAAAGATCGAAAATATTGTTTAAAGACACTGTGTTTCGGATGAAGTTTTTTTTCCGCTTCATTCACTCCATTTCATTTGATGGAATTCCAAAACAATTGCGTTATATTCAAGTATTTGCTCTCATACGTGTGATAAATAGGTGAGATAATTTAGTTCTCCATTTTCGCTACATATATACGAGTAAGGAAAATTTATGAAATAAAAATACGTTTTGTTGTGAAATGATCATACAAGAGATAGTACGTATTGTCTGTTCCACGTTTTGCTGCCGACGTACATTTGGCGATTAAAGACATTAAATCTAAAAAATTACCAATTTAGTTATTTTTCAGTATTTGTTTACTAATTCCATTGTTTTGACACGACTCATGTATGTGCACGATTATGTTCAGAAACACTATGCCAATCTTATATTAAAACACTTTCATTGCGTTCTGCGCATGTCCGAGACTCAGTGCCTTTAACGGTGCTTAATCATATTATGAGCAGAATAACTTTCAGGATACATTAATAAATCACTACAAATCTTTTTGTGAAACTGACCTTGATTGAGAAAATGCACATTACGACATGTGGGAGCAGCGCAGCCCCATATCAGCCTGCGCATCCGCGCAGTCTTATCAAGGCCTACGTTGCTCGCCATTTAATCAATATACCGTACGTATATAGATGTATACCCATGTTGGATTAATATACCGACTACATGAGTGCAAATGATGGTCAAGATCTACACTGGTCGCACGTGTCGTGAAGGCCGTTTTATCGTGCAGCGGCATCAATACAAGTTTGCGGAATAATGGGCCCCATGGAGCGCCATTGGTCCGTCTCAGGGGACACCGACGGGGCACAGCTGCCAAGTCGGATGTCGTTCTCCATTAGCGGAGGAAATACTATATTTATCTAATAGCGTTATCCCATTTTGTACCAGATTTATGAGAGGCGAAGAAACGGGGATTATGCTTGGCTTTCATTATAGGAATGAATGGCCTTATTGTGGAATTTATCTTGTCGCGTATTCGTCCAGTATTCCCGCGACTTTTCCAAGTTTATACCCCGATAAATTCCAAAAAAAAGGCCATTCATTCCTTATAATTCCAGCATGTGAAATACATTCATCAAGAAAATGTGTTTATTTTCCGTTTTCTTCTTATTTTAACTGCGCCTCACGGTTAGGGAAAGTAGTTCGGCGTGGGAGTTTACTGGGATATAAATTTTGGACAGAGACTTGCTACGGGCCAATCAAATGTTAGGGAATTGCGTAAATATTTTTGTGCTGGAATTATTGGGTAGTATACACCACCACATGCGTTAATCTTGCCCAGAGGTCAACGTTTCTGGACTTTCTATTGACAATATCAACTCACACTGAAGTAGTTTGTTTGACTGAGCCTGAGCTGTTACACAGCTCAGGCTCACACAATCAAGCTGCTCGAATTCAAGTATCTTGAAATACAATAATTGACAAATACTTGCAAGGTTAGCAGAGGCGGAGGTGTATCGTTATTTCAACTACAATGGTTCCAGCTGATGTCGGACATGAGCTCGTATTGTACATACAACATGTTTAACTCAGTGATTTTTGCGTATGTTATATTATATTTATTTCAGCAAAAATATGATAATTCTCAAATACATTTAAACGTGTTTTCACCAATATATTTATGTTACCGCTAATACGCGTGCTATATTTGTTAAATATAACATGCAAAATAACATTGATACCTAATTTTACCGGTAGATATTTCGGAAATATTTTAAAATCGCTTTCAGATTTATGAAACAGGGGTGCTTTTGTTCTCTCAAAAATATGAAAATTACTTGCAAAAAGTGCAGATCCTGATGAGACGGCTCGTCACGAGCCGGCTCATCTGGATCTACAATGTTTGCCAATACCACTATACAGGTCTGTGGTGTTGAAAGGGTTACGGCCCGGTGATGATTCACTCGTTGGTACGTTGGCTGTTTACTGATGAGACGGGGGCCGACCCCTATCAGTTCATAAACCCAGAGAATTATTGTCTGTCAAGGATTCACGTAAACCGTTTTTCTTGTCTGTCAATTCGGAAACGGGAGAAATCCAATGTGTCAATCACAGTGTAAAATCGTAATTTATACCATAGTGTGGTGTTCATACGCAATAATGGTGAACGTCGGATTGTCTACGAGTCTCATAACCTTGCCACAAAACTGAGACTAGCCACGTGATTGTATACCTAATGAGATGTGTGATTTGTCATGAACAATATTTACAAATACTGTGATATTTTATGTAAATGGCATCGAAATTTGACGTATACATTTGCATAAATGTGGAATTATATTTATATATTCTTTTACGGAAAAATCATAAAATTTGTAAATATTTTTCATGAGATATCGCATATGATCTTAAGTACAAAATCCCATGGCTTGTCTGTCTCATATCAAAAGACACTAGCCTGATATTCTCAAGTGTAAATAATATTCAACATGGTCACAATACTTGTTCAAAGAACACATCTCTTATCTGCCTAATAGTTATATGAAATTAACCGGTACAATGGCCCTTACATGTAGTGGGGCGCATCATAAACCACACTCATTTTTTTATTGATCTAATATTTTTCAGTGAGCAACACCCGGTCCCATTCCATCGAGTAAATAATAAATGATGCCAGATGAGCTGATATTGACACAACTACACAAATAAGTGTTGTCCTTTTCAAAGGTCTCGTCGCCTCGTCATGTTGTGTTAAATTAATATTAACTCTAGACTAAGAGCTCAAATGTTTCTATAATTGGCATCCATCGTCGGTGTTTGCCGTGTGGTCTGTAGCCTATTTCATCAACATTGCAAAGTATACTTTAGTAGCAAAGTATACTTTGAGGGAGAAATTTTCATTTTTTTTTTAAATTTATTAATTTTTATTATACTGAATTTATTACATTATCACAGCCATTTAATGGCTGTGATAATGTAATAAATTCAGTATAATAATTCTGCATACTTTTAATCATGAAATATATGCATTTGTTAGTTCTATATGAAATAATGCATTTCAGGAAAAAATAAATGATTACTCCCTCAAAGTATACTTTGCTAGTAAAGTATACTTTGCAATGTTGATGAAATAGGCCCCTGGACCATATGGTCTAACCACACCGAATCAGGCAGATATTCATGCGCGGTGTCAACAGTAGTCTGTAAAATATAATCCAGAAGCTTACATTATATTATACGCTGTTCGGTTGCAGAACCTGAGCAGTGGATATATTAATGCAATTTACAAGCACAAATGGCTAATATATAAGCACTAAACACGGCTGATCCAAAGACCTGCAAATACAATGTTTTAAACTACTGTCTGTTTCACGAAACCTGTCCAAATTTTACGGCCATATAAACAATGCAAAAACAGTATTTTTCGATAATATTAAATTTAATCAAAATATAAGAATGAGCCTTCTTTTTATTTCGTGAAATTTGGGCAAATATTGATTTTATTATGAAAAAAAAAAAAATTTCTATGGGAATTTAACATGGGGGAAAACGTGGTGGAGGAGCTGGGAGCCAAACAAACGAAACAGTTTGGAACCTGACTCTGAAACCTGACTAGATAGCTCACAGGTAAAAAAACAAAAGTTAAATTTTGAAAATCGGTCCAGTATTTCTGAAATTCTATACATTTCCCCATGTTAAATTCCCATAGACATCTTCACTCTGTAAAGATGTCCATGGGGATTTAACATGGGGAAATTGCATTTTCATAATAAAATCAATATTGGACCAAATTTAATGAAATAAAAAGAAAGCTCATTCTTAAATGTTGCTTTAATTTAATATTATAAAAAAAATATATTTTTGCATTGTTTATATGACCTTACAATTTGGGCAGGTTTCGTGAAACAGACAGTAGTCAGAATCCCGCCTGACAAATTTTGAATAAGTATATCGAGTGATCGAGAAAGCCCAACATAGCCGTTCTTCACATGATCAAGGTGCATCATCACGTGGTTACAACAACAACAACGTCGCCCACTCCAAAGTAAGTGTTATTTGATATTTTCCTTAATATGCAACGGATTTTGATGAAATATGGCGCATCAAACGCGTCTTCATGAGCTGCATTTGGTGGTCCGTTGGCACATACTTATGTCGTTTTTGCGAATAATCGATCGTTTCTTCGCAAAAACGACAGAAGTTTGGGCGAAAATACAGAGACCACCAGATACAGCTTAACAAGACGCGTTTGATGCGTTACATCCGTTACATAATAAGGACACTATAAAAGAATACGTACTTTGAATCAGATGGATTCTGGAAATTTCCGTACTTGTTGTTGTTGTTAGTACCACGTGATCATACACCTTGATGATGTACCCCTTATCTTTCCTAGAATAATTCTTTATTGTTAGTCAAAACTTAAACAATGTTACAGTAACTTTTATTCACCTTCACCGATTTTGCTTGATAGTGTCACATTATCATATTGAAATAAATATTGTTTAAGCTAAGCATGTTACTGTATATTTTACATAATTGCCAAGCACTTCTTTGGGTCTTTCAAAACATTCTGAACACATGTATCAACGTGTATCTCAAATCTGAAATTGCCACATGCTGTACCCGATTTATCACTACACGTACGTGTATACAGGCCCGTACGCAAAGGGGGTGCGACGGGTGCGTACGCATCCCCCCCCCCCCCTTAACCCGTTCAACACCACATGCCTGTATAGTGGTATTGGCAAAAAGTGTAGATCCAGATGAGCCGGCTCGTTACGAGCCGTCTCATTAGGATCTGCACTTTTTGCAAGTAATTTTCATAATTACAACACCGTATGTTCATAAATGGACTGGTCTGAAAATCATTTTGTGATGATTGGAATGGCTTGCAAAATTAACATATCAAAATCCATTCCAGTTATTTAGGGGTGAAATGGTTAATCTGCCGAGGTGTGTCCGCGAATGTGCAAACAAACAATGTTTAGCTTAGCCCTTCGCGCCGTCGATAACGCACCCCCTAAATTAATTCCTGCGTACGGGCCTGGTATAATTCTATTGCGCTGTTTCAAACAAATTATTTATTATCTAACCAACATTATGGTTATTCTATCAGCGCACGAATCTCGCCGATTGCATTATTAATGGGTCGCTGTCTGCATGCATAACTGTGCATCAAAGGTGTTTAAATCGTGGCAGGGATGGTCACATGGTTAAATACAATTTATTCAACTGCCATTTTGAAATACCGGATTTAGTTTCCCAGACATCTGGGGGCCGTTTCATTAAACTTCGTACGACTAAAATGTTCGTAAGTGCAAATTTATGATAGTCTGTAAATTTCACATTAACAATGTTTTCTTGTAAATAATTAATGGATTTACATTTATTGAGCAAATGCTGCATATGCAGCCTATGCTCAATAAATGTACATCCATCAATTGAAATTTACAGACGATCTTAAATTTGCACTTACGAACATTTTAGTCGTAAGAAGTTTAGTGAAACGGGCCCCTGGAAATCCGATAAGAAACAAGTGCTGAGCAAGAGTTGCTTTGTCGGATTTACAGATGGCAATGTAAAGCAATCCGGTATTTCAAAATGGCAGTGGAATGAATTGTATATTATATGCTCTTCGAAAATTGTGAAATTTGCCCTTAGACCAGCATATAATGTTGCCAGAATTGACCATTGTTAATAATATGCCTTTAGATGTTTTGTTTGTTGTCATGGCAAGTTCTATGTCTCTGACATTCTGGTGGTAATACTTATAATGTTTTAGCCATTTTACAAGCCCTGTCCATCAGGATTAATCGTGCAGTGTCCCGTTAACGTTCATGATACTATCTAGTTGATACTACGACAATACGGTAGTACGATACTACGATGACGATAGTACGATACTATGGTGACAATACTACGATGACGATACTACGATACTATGGTGACGATACTACGATGACATCGTACGATACTATGATGTCGATACCACGACCGTAACGGTGCTATTACAACGATAACACGATTAACATCGTGCTGCCGACATAATTTGATCGTGGTATCGTGTTATTGTTTCGCGTTATCGTATATCGCCACCGCATACACCGTGGCATCGTTATATCGTCATCGTACTAGCGTAGTAGCGTCATCGTGATATCAGAACAGAACAGAACAGAACAGAACAGAACAGAACAGAACACCATCGTAGTATCGTGTTGTCGCAGTATCGACCCGATAACGATATTACGGTGACCTGAACGGAACACCGTATCGTGTAGCATCAAGGTGCATGCTCACGTGGTTACAACAACAACGTCGCCTACTCCGAAGTAAGTATTATTTTATATTTTCCTTAATATGCAACGGGTTTTGATGAAATATAGCGCAGCAAACGCGTCTTCATGAGATGCATTTGGTGGTGCAGGGAGTTTGGCACATACTTATGTCGTTTTTGCGAAAAATCGATTTCCGTGTCGGAGACACGGAAATCGATTCTTCGCAAAAACGACAGAGGTTTAGGCGAAAATACAGAGACCACCAAATGCAGCTTAACAAAACACGTTTGATGCGCCACATTTCATCAAAATCCGTTACGTAATAAGGACAATATAAATGAATACGTACTTTCAATCGGATGTATTCTGGAAGTTTCAATACTTGTTGTTGTTAGTACATGTACCACGTGATCATACACATTGAGCCTGCCGAGTTGAATACATTGAACAACCACGGTACCTGACCGAACTTCATCCATTATCGGCCTAGAGACGTCAGATTACTGCAGCGAGAAAATTAAATGATCATTACCCTGAAAAACCGGGTGTATTGACTCCGCGATCAGTGTACATCCATTCAAGTAAGATCTGGATCTACGCGGTTCACCATTTGATCAGGGAACTTTCGATATCATCGGACAACGTAGATTCAGTTTCACCGGCTAGCACGTGCACAAATGATTATCAGGATCTACAGCTGTCTGAGATTAAGTAGTCCCAGTTTGCGAGAGATCGGGTCTGATGTTTATCCCGAAATCAATCTGGCAGCTTGCAGTCTTCACGACCCGAGAATTTAATTTCATTACTACACAATCGCCAGCGTCAATCTTGCCCAGATGACAACGTTCCTGAACAATCTATTGGCAATCTCAACTCGCAACCCAGCAGTTTGATTGGTTGAGACTGAGATGTGTTCGCAATCAAGCAGTTTGATTGGTTGAGCTTGAGCTGTAGCACAGCTCGGGCTCATCCAATCAAACTGCTTGATATCAGGCAAAATATTCAATTATTTTGAAACAAAAAGCATTGGCAAATATCAGTCGGCAGTTGGCTCTGTTATAACTAATATGTGATCCGGGTTAGTGTAAGTAAATATAAAAATAAATTTCGAAATATGTTTTGTAAACGGGTAGATAATGGCCATTCAAACAACATGCAGAAAAGACATCCAAAAAATTTAATCTGATCAAAAGTTATGCAAGTTTCCACATTTTATGCAAATTTATGCAATTTATTTCCAACCCTATTCTAAAAATTACAATAAAAATGAATTAATGAAAATAAAAATACTTTTACTTGATAATACATAATTAATTCCATGTAATAAAATAATAAGAAAAATATAAATTAAGGGTTAATATAAATAATTATAAAAAGTAATCGATCATTGATGAAGTCATAGTGGAACGCGCATATTTCAGCTAATTAAACATTTCAAAACTTTGTAACTTTTGAAATATGTGGTATTTTTGCATGTGGTTTTCAGTATTCATTTCATCAAACATTTAAAGAAATAAAAAAAATGTGTTTTATTGATTTTTAAAGGTACATGCCCATTCAGTAGGAACATAATATTATTTTTAGGAATTAAATAAGTGTAGAATTATGTCACTATTCTACCAGTTCTAAAAATTACGAGTGCCCGCTATACATATATAATCATGTATTAATATTTATTTTACTGATAGTGACGCGCTGTGGTATCAGGCTACTTTGATGTGCAAATGAGGCATGATATTTTTTAATTATTTATACTAATTGTTTGCGGCAGATTATAAAGTATGATCATTGTACATCTGAAAAAATAAATATAGAGACTAAATAGTAATGCCCGTTAACAATTTAAAGAAACACGGCCATTGGCCCTGATATCAGTGTGGAAATTTGGGTCTGATATAAACTGTATAACAATGTCAATCAATACGTGGGGCAATGGTGAATGAATGTGTATTTTACCAGAAATTGTCTCAGATGATGTATCTGATATAAAGAACATGTGTGCCTACTGAGTGGGCATGTACCTTTAATAACCCTTGGAACCCGAAAGTCCGCTATAGCTGTCTATGAAAACAGTGCAGATCAACATGAGCCTGTTCGTAACGAGCCGTCTCATCAGGAACTGCACTTTTTGAAAGTATTTTTCAAATTTTTGAGAACAAAAACACCACCTTTTCATAAATGGACTAGTCTGAAAATCATTTTCTGACGGTTTGGTTGGTTGCAAATTAAAGTTAGCATATCAAAATCCATTCCAGTTACTTAGGGGTGAAAGGGTTAAGATGGCACGCTCATCATCCCGTATACGGATGCCGGGACCCGTATAGCTAACAAGGTTGTACACTGACATAAAACATTACAATTTTCGAAAAAAAATAAAAAAATAAAAAACTTTTGTTTTCTGGGTTTTTTTCGAAAATTGTAATTTTGTATGTCTTACAGTCTTGCGCAATATCATTATAGGAGTGTGTTCGCATTGCTTTTGTTAGTATGGTTACCTACATGTACATTATACAGTAGAACCCCGTTAAACCGAACCCCATTGTGTCTAATTTAGATGTAATTTCTGTCATTATCCTGTCTGTTCATAACAGAAAATGACAAAAATTCGCCAGCGAGTGCTTAATTACAGGGGACCTCCATGGGTGTCCGGTTTAGAGAGGTTTCATTGTATCATATGCTCCCGAACACATTGCATTTTCCGTTCTTTGTCAAATGCCACGGGAGGAGAAACTGGCTGATGGCTTGGCCACTCCATGAACCTCAGTATACAGTAACGAGGCAATGTTCAAGTGAATCACGCCGACAGTTGACGACATTTTCATATTCTGTTCTATTCCGCATTTGCTCCGAGCATTTCGTCAACGTTCGAAGTAATTTACGTAAAATATCGTAACTTTTGTGAAAAAGATTCATGAAATATCGCACATCTTCTTAAGTACAAAATCTCATATATCATCTAGCGAAGTCTCGTCAACGTTATTTTTCCTGCCATTCATTGTTCCCAGTAGTTCCGTTGTACGTTTTACTACGAACCGAGATTAAAGCCGTAAATCAATGTGGACGTTATGTGATCCTTCAGTTCGATAGCACACTCAGTAATAGAGCCACTCTTTCACAGGCCATATATGACCGCCAATGCATTACTAATTGATTGCGTTATACGGCTTATCCTGTGTTAACTGACCAACCAAGACAATATGGGGATTGTGGATTTTATCAGGATGCAGTATAGTTGCGAACGGTAACTCTTCCAATATATTCCAGCTACGGACGGTACGGGAGTATATTGCAAGAGTTACCGTCCGCAACTAGATACAGTAGTACTCATCGTCACCCGTTATTAGAACATTGTATGTTACGTTTTGTTTTGCTTCAAGTTAAAAACCAAAAAATATAGAAACAAAATGTGTGGCTGTAACTGGAGAATTGGGGCTCATGTGCTTTGCGACCAGTGTAGATACAGACAAGCATGTGCATCCGCACAGTTTGATCAGGATCCGCAACGTTCGCCATTCCATCAATGAAACACTTGTTTTATTTCCAAATACTTGAATATCGGGATTCAAATCAAGCAGATTGATTGGCAGAGTCTGAGCTGTGCTACAGCTCCGGCTCAGTCAATCAAACTGCTTGCTTGTCAGTTCAGGTTACCGATAGATGCTCAGAAACGTTGACTTGATAGCAAGTTTGACGCTGGCGGTTGTGTAGCTACAGAATGTTCGCAGTTGCCGAGACAATTGGTATTCTATCAATCTCTCTCCGTCGCCTAAAACATCCATTCGTGATTTCCCAGGAGGCCAATTTTAGCAAATTTAAGGAATGAACTTTCGACCAATTGCAAAACGCGCTTCGGAAACAACGAGATACAATCGTATACATGTATATGGCTGTGACTGGAGAAATCTTCCTGATGGGTTTTGTGACCAGTGTAGATCCAGATTGGCCTGTGCATCCGCACAGTCTGATCAGGATCTTCACTGGTCGTCATTCAGGCAGTGAACACGCGCTAGCAAACAGTATAGGTCCTTATCCCGTCAACACAGTGCATATGTGCCGTGAAACACGGTGCCGTGAAACATTTTTGATATCCAGTCAATACTATTTTTGCATTTTACACCCATTTGTAGGTGTTCACGGGATAAATAGAATAGTAGGTTAGTGCCGTGAATGGTAAAAAATATCTGGCGCGGCACGGAAACGGAATGTGCTCGGCAGAGCCTCGCCCAACCCGTGTCCTGAGCCTTGCCAGATATTTTTTCCCATTCACGGCACTAACCTACTATTCTCTATTTACCATACCACAGGAGTATGGTATTTGATCAGGAGATAGACTGGTCACATATCACATTAGCCCCATTTCTCCAGCCTCCGCAAGGACACGTGACAGCGGCAGCAGGGAGGGTGACAAGACGCCATGTTGTATATCAATCTGTTTCGTTACTAACGCTGTCGGTTACAACATGTACGTACACATTGCAGTCCAGGGGGCACGTTTCACTAAACTTCGTACGACTAGAATGTTCGTAAGTGTAACATTATGATCGTCTGGAAATTGTAATTGATGAATGCACATGTATTGAACATCGGCTGCATATGCTCAATAAATGTAAATCCAGTATGTAAGTGTTTGTAAGAAAACATTGTTAATGTGAAATTTACAGACTATCATAGGTTTGCACCTACGAACATTTTAGTCGTATGAAGTTTAGTGAAACGGCCCCCATAACTCAAATCAGCTATACTGCATCATGACTTTTCACCATTACGTATTTCGTTGTCAATATTTTGTTCTACAGTACGAAAAGTGCATCGTCGAAAGGGCAATCAATTTTATGCATTTCACAGTTTCACAATTAATCGAGTAACCCGACACGAAACTGTACTAAAGATCAAAGATTATACGGCAAAATGGCGAACAAGAGATGTTTTGTTGAAATGTATATACGTGGTGTATGCTTGAAGTGGAGACCAATACCACTTTTCATTTAATATTAACTTCTGCTTCAAAAGAAACGGATACAAGTGTATATTGATTTAGAAGAGTTCGCGTTATGGTGGTTCAATAATGTAGAGTTCCACACAAACATGCGCATAAAGAACCGCCTATGGTTCATCAACGCTTACTGTTCACGTATGTAAAGAAGCCGGCAATGCACGCTCAGATAACTTCGTCATTTCTGAACGTTTTATTACCGGTACCGTTGGTCTCCAAAAAAATCATTGAATTTGTAAACCGATGGACACTAGGGGTTGACATCAACGCTTAGTGTCCACGTGTGAAAAGAAGCTGGCAATGCAGTCTTAGATAACTTCGTCATTTCTGGACATTTTATTACCGGTACCGTTGGTCTCCGAAGAACTTAGAAAAAAATCATACACTTTTTAGACTTTTCAGACTGATGAACACTAGGGGTTGACATCAACGCTTAGTGTCCACGTGTGAAAGAAGCTTGCGTTGCAGGCTCCTTTCACACGTGGACACTAAGCGGCTTCTTTCACACGTGGACACTAAGCGGCTTCTTTCACACGTGGACACTAAGTGGCTTCTTTCACACGTGGACACTAAGCGGTGATGAACAATAGGCGGTTCTACATACGCATGTGGGCCGCCAGCCGAGAAAAGGGTCATCACGACGTATGCGACCAGCGCAGGCCCAGATCACAGGTTCTTGAAGAAAGGTTCATATTTCGGTACATACGCGCAGTCTGATCAGGGCATACGCCGTTCATTAATGTACTTTCCTGTTGTCAGCACAAATAGATCCCAGCCGTACTGAGAGAATGTGCAAAGACATATCAGGATTTACGATGTTTACAAGTGGTCTACGGTCAGTTTTCCGATGGGGAACCCATATCGGGCAACTTAGACACTCGGGAATCCTTGGCTCATTTCGTAAATCGACGCCATACAGGGATTCTCCAGATTATCGGACAAAAACATTTTTTTACGATATCTTTCTTAAAATAGCAGTCGCGGGCATAACATATTCACAGCACAATCGTCGGTTCTTGCTTTCTCCATGCTTGTAAACTATTTAGCAAAATGTGCCATCTTTCTCACTTAAAATTGGTTCAGATCATCGGTCATAAGATTTCCCCAAAAATTAACATCGACAATCAGTTATCTGGACAAACGTATATTCGTCTTATAACTTCTATTTTCACCTTGAAATCATAATGTTGTTTTCTGTAAACCAGTGTAAACAGCATTGTGTAGTTTGTATAGCCGTTATGAGCTTTGCTGTTTCAGCAATTAAACGTTGTAGGTGGGCCACCAACCATTTTTGTTCTTCCTGTAAAACTTAGCCAATTAGCACACATTTGGCTCTCTGTGTTACAATCACTTAGGATGAATAGGGCGGATGTTGTGGGACTTATTTTCCTGTAATCTGCACCATCCTGGGGCCCGTTTCACTAAACTTCTTACGACTAAAATGTTCGTAAGTTCAAATTTAATAAGATCGTCTGTAAATGTCAATTTATGGATTTACATTTATTGAGCATATGCTGCATATGCAGCCTATGCTCAATAAATGTAAATCCAATAATTATTTACAAGAAAACATTGTTAAATGTGAAATTTACAGACTATCATAGTTTTGCTCTTACGAACATTTTAGTCGTACGAAGTTTAGTGAAACGGTCCCCTGATCTGGATATACACTGATTACAATATAGGTTTATTTATTGCCAAGAAACATAAATTCAATGGCCTGTGACCACTTTGGTGGTGAACCGAAATGTCAGCAGCTGAAACTGAAACTACGTCGCGTGACAAGCATGTTCAGATTTTTTTTAACCAAAAAAAAACCACTAAAGAATGCTTGAAATAATGTCAAAGATGTATTAAAATCCTTGTGAAGTAGACTACTGTCTGCTTCACGAAACCTGCTCAATTTTACGGCTATATAAATAACGCAAAAACAATACCTTTTTTAAATAATATTAAATTATAGCAAAATTTAAGAATGAGCCTTCTTTTTATTTCGTGAAATTTGGTCTAATATTTATTTTATTCCGAAAAAACAACAACAATTTCCCCATGTTAAATCCCAATAGACATCTTCACAGAGTGACAGAGTGAAGATGTCTATGGGGATTTAACATGGGGAGGTTTTTCTAATTTCAGAAGTAGTGGACCCATTTTCAAAATGTAACTTTTTTTCGTTTTTCGACTCCTCCAGTTTCTCGATCTCTTTTTCACATAGAGAACTCATTTCTCGTAAGAAAATCAATATTTGACCAAATTTCTCGAAAAAAAAGCTCATTCTTAAATTTTGCTAAAATTTAATATTATCGAAAAGATATATTGTTTTTGCATTATTTATATAGCCGTAAATTTGGCCAGGTTTCGTTAAACAGACAGTAGTACATCACTTGAGCAGGTTATGCAAGCAAACAGTGTCCATGGCCTAACATAATGTGTAGCACAGTGGAACCTCTCTAAACCGGACACCTTGGGAGGTCCCCAGGGTGTCCGGTTTAGAGAGGTTCCGCTGTTATAAGCATTCCATGACCAATATTTGTCATGTTCAGTCATGAACAGACGGGACAATGAAATAAATTACATTGAAACCCATCTAAATGAAGCACAATGGGGTCCACAGGGTGTCCGTTTAGAGGGGACCACTGTATTTACTTTATCGTACTTCTTTTATACCTGGAAATTTCAGTACGTGTTGTTGTTGTTAGTACCACGTGATCATACACCTTGACCCAACCAATAGTTTGGATTGCGTACTGCTGCTGTAAAACCACCGGAATAGTGGCGACATAAAGTTACTTTCCACATTGAGCGTCACTACAGTGGAACCTCTCTAAACAGGACACAAAGAAAAGTTTGTTCATGTTTCATTGCCACAAAGCACCCATGCGTGTCTTGAAGTAGTCATCTGCATGTTTTACAGTGAAACCTTTATAAACCCAAGGGTGTCCGGTTTAGAGATGTTCCACTGTATATAAGTTAATATAAACCTGTGTCACCTGGAATTATTTAAAATAAATATAGAATGGAATAGTTTCTGTTAGACTATCATTTTCAGAATGGATTACCTAGCGGACAGAAAACAAGGTGTTAACTATCATGTAAGCAATTCCCAGGACTTGAAAGGCATGCTTGATCAAACAATCAGACGCACGAACATGGATCAACGAATGGCAGGGTCATGTGACGTATGAATATGTGACAGGCAGTAAAATGAATACTATCTCAGTATTTTTGTTGCAGGAGTAGAGGTATATGTACTTCTAATAATTCCAAGCCGAAATTCACCAGTACCCACACAAGGTTAGCTCAAAGCAAGCACAAGTTTCGCCCTCTTTAAATTATGTACTATTTGCGAAACACTAAGGGTCCACACTCGATTTACTGGAATGTAACCAGAGGACATTGGAATCGCAGACGACAATCTCGAACACGTGCACGTGTTCGAGATTGTCGTCTGCGATTCAAATTACCGTAGCTCGATGTCTGTGATAATATTCATGCGGTGTTTGTTTGTGTTGTGTTATTTCACCATATGTCGCTGTGAGAAATGGAGAAAATGGGATTTCTGACCACTGCAGATCCAAATCAAATAGCACACTCGTGTAGCCTGATAACAATCTGTATTGCTTGTTCAAAGCATGACTGGTGTTTCATCGATGGAATGGCGAACAGTGTAGATCCTGATCAGACTGTGCGGATGCACAGGCTGATCTGGATCTACACTGGTCGCAACATTCCATTTCTCCAGTTGCACCCATATTTAAGGATGAACCAGCAAAGCAATGACAGCGCAAACAGCGAAGAAATATCTCAGGATACGAGAAAGCTTTGATCAGAGCTAAGCACAACGCGGAATCGTAGCTAGTTATCTCCCTTCGCAAATATATTTATAGATATTCGACCCTATACTGTATTTCAGCATTTATTTCTTACTGGATAGCACAAACAAATGAGTAGACCCAGATAAAACTGCACATTTGTGCAGTCTGCTGTGAGTCTACACTGATTGCAATAACATTAATATGTGTCAAAATATGAATCTGGCAAATAATTCAGTCACCGATCAGAATGGATCAACACTAATCGAAATGTCGAATTGAATTTCGCCTTTTCATAACGAAGCATGCTACATTCACCATTATTAAAAGCAATAAGGCCATAAACTACACACTTTGGACCGGATTTATATAAATAAATTCAACGGGAGATAACTAGCTATGATCCCTCATTGGCCGCCCAATGGCAACAGGTTTGTTCTATCGTTTCCACGACTGTCTTTCCGTCTCTTACGTTCACATTTTCAGACGTCGGCCCACGGTTTATCCACAAAACCGAGCTTTGGTCACGAATGCCATTACTGTAAAATAACTACAAAATAACTACAACTTTCATCTTTATTTCACAAACACCCACGCTGGGTAACTGCATGTTTTCCGCTTTATACGCAATAGTTTGCTCTATAAAGTGGAACCTCTATAAACCGAACACCCTGGAAGGTCCCAGGGTGTCCGGTTTAGAGATGTTTCACTGTAAATTCGATGTAAGAGCACTGAAACACATGCCTGTGTGCATTGCAATCATGAACACTGATCAACATCAGCGTTATTTGACACACGTTAAATAGGTCACACGTTAATACATCGATGTCGCAAGGTTGCTCGGTTTAGCGAGGTTGCACTGTAATTTGGGTCTCCAGCAGAGAGAAGATCCACGGTAATTCAGGTATGTGAGCGTGCCAAGACATAGCTAGGTTAATTTCTAACATGAAGACTAATTAGCAGTCTATATAAATTACAGTGAAACCACAGTTGACTGAAAACATCTCATGACAGAATCGTCTCTAAATATAAGTATATACTTATATTAGAAATTACGTCATCATGTTATGTTTTCTAGCATCTGTGTGTGAAACCGAACACACAAAGTTATGTTTCAAGATGTCCGGTTTAGAGAGGTTATACTGTATCACTACACTGCAGTCAACAGTATATAGTTTCGGAATAACGTGATTTTGTACATGATAATTTTTCCTCAACTTTTGACATAATTTACCGAAAATATCTCAGTTTCTGTAAATATGAAGTCATGAAATATCGCGCATCTTCTTAGCAACAAAATCACTTTCCTTGTCACTTGCCTTGCCACAGTTATGTTATTCGTTTTTTCATATGCAACATATAAAGTGTCACTTCCAAACATTCATGAACAACTTCTGCACGCATGACGGGTGTTTCCTTGATGGAATGGCGACCAGTGCAGATCCTGATCAGACTGTGCGGATGCACAGGCTGATCTGGATCTACACTGATCGTGCAACGGCATATGCCCCGTTTCTCCAGTCACGGTCACATTCGAAGTTGACGATATTGGAATTTTCCTGGAATTAAATCTGGATTTGAATTAATTTCTACTACACTTTTTATCACAAATCGTCGAATAATTCGCCGCCATATTATCAGAGGACGGTGGCAGTGAAATGGATTAGATCGAGTCGTAAATAATAGGATAACACAATCAGGCGATCCATTAATAATAATGAGTGGATGGCATTGTATTTGACTGTCACAGGAGAAATGGGGCTTATGGTTTTTTGCGACCTGTGTATATCCAGATCAGCCTGTGCATCCGCACAGTCTGATCAGGATCTGCACTGTTCGCTATCACATCAATGAAACGTGCTTCTAGCAATTGTACATATCTGCTAACAGGCTACGGGAGTGTGATATTCGATCACGAGCTACACTGGTCGTAAATCCCATAAGCTCCATTTCTCCAGTCGCAACCACATATGATGGAGTACTGCTATTAACGGGCATGCAATTCGAATGCGATATCCACTTATATCATGGCGGTGATGTATTGCACAATGCTAGGACGCAAACACGCCACTTCCAAATAATGATGAACTTAGAGGAAAAATCCTCCCTAACATTGACACGTATACACAACCGCCTGTGTTAATAGTGCCTAGATCATCAACGTTTATGAACACCTATTGGCAATGCCAACTCGCAATCAAGCAACTTGATTGTCTGAGGCTGAGCTGTAGCACAGCTCAGGCTCACTACAGCTCAGCTCATGCTCAGAGATGTCACGTGACATGACGTAGTGACGTCATCGTACGTCGAATAAACAAAACCACCATAATTATAGGTTATTGGATTTGTACGGAAATATATTTCGGCGTACGAGTTCGTTCGGCTGGACAGACGAGCGAAGCGAGTCAGTCCGCCGAACGAACGAGTACGCCGAAATATATTTCCGTACAAATCCAATAACCTATTTACTATATACCCGTTCAACAAAACATGCATCCTAATTATTAAATAAACCGATAGTGTGATGAAATGCGACTCTCTATTATTTTTGTTGAACAATCCGAGCGCCTGTGATGGCTTCAGTTTATGCAAATTGTAGCGTGTAGGAATACTAACTTGACAACGTCATTTCGCGCACCTGAATCGATACAATACACGAAAACCAAGATGACTGACATCACTACAGACGCAACAAAACCGGGGAAAAGCCGTTACATTTGGATAAAAAGCCATACTTAAAGTTTAAGTTAAACACGTAAATTTATTTAACACATGATTTATTTGCCGACAATGTCAATGATTATTGTTAATCCGTCAAATCGTCCCGAAAAACTATGAAGCACGACTCAGTTACTTACGAGGCCACATCGCCTTCATCGCATCAATCTAATTTAGGAGTTAATTTTTTTGATTTTTGTCGGCAACAAGTGTATTTGGCATGTAACGTTATCGTATTACTACATCGGCATCTAGGCTAGGTCATAAGGTGGCTATTTATCATACAGGACTTTCATACAGGCTATATTTCATAACAGACATCTTTTGGTGCTGATGTCAGTTTTATGGACCTTGGATTTGGGACATTTCCTTATTCGCGATCAGCTGTTGTCAGCTTAACGACACAGCGTACAATACGGCAATTTATTGGTGGGTAGCAACAATGCAAAGTCAATGGGGGCAAATGTGAAGGTATATAATAAAAGGATGGTATTCAACGATAGGGTAAAACAAAATTGCAATATCGGATGCGATTTCAGGCCCTTACCGCGCCCTCCTGTTTAATGTTATTTCTGATGAAATTGCATGTGGATGATTAACAATCACTCCAGCATGTATTGAAGTGTTCAAATGCCGGAATTCCTCCGGGTTTCGCATATTGTACCTGTTTTCAAGAGGGCCAATACATACATGTTTAAATACGTTGAGTATTGTAAAGCACTGGGGGTTTACATGTAAAAGTAGTTTGTTATGAAAAACAAATCCGGATGTTTTAAGGCCGTAAGCACATTTTGCTTGTCAATCATTTTCCATTACTGTTTCGGAAATATGTTGGGGGTTAGTTTTAGGGCAGTATGCACATTTTTGGGGTGCTTTTTAACACAAGTTAGCATAGTAGCATGTAGTAAAACCATAAACCTGTTGGTCACGTGATGTAAACACAGCTTCAGTGACAAAATAATGTAAACAAATATTGGTCGATTTGAGGAGGTTGATTCTTTATTCATAATGAGTAAGTGAACCTATTGTTACCTTCATGCAGATCCAGTGCAGACAGGTTGCAGGTCATGTAAAAGTATGTTACAGAACATCCACACGAATAGTGAAAGTACGAGAGTGTGGCCATATTTGGAGTTACATGAAAATGGTAACCATTATGCTACATGTATATGTCCACCACACACGGTGTCGCTGTTATTGGTGAGACCTGCATGTATTTGTTATTGTTATTGTTCACATATTGGATTTTTAAGGAATTAAATGCGAGGGACCGCCAGCGACCACAGCATTTAGTTCCTGAAAAAACCAATATGTGAACAATAACATACTTATAGTTCAGCCAAGTGTAGAATGCAATGATCCATCCAAGTATGGATGTTCCATTTCCTGTTGAACAGCTAGTCATTAAATCTGGTAATATGTAACTTATTTGGGTTAGTCGTTGCAATATGTGAAAGAAGTGGCGCACACTGCTGCCAAGTGATTGGCTTAGAAAGTAGGGCGAACTGTATATGGATGGATGGATATAAACGCAGTGACAACTACAGCTACGGGGCGCCAAGTGGGACATGGCTCAATGTTGTCAACAAAATTCATTTTTGTGCCACAAAATTCAATTCTGTGTCACAAAATTCACTTTTGTGCCACATAATTCAATTCTGTGTCACAAATTATTCAATTCTGTGTCAAAAATTCAATTCTGTGCACATATTCAATTCTGTCAAATTCGTCAAAATATTCAATTCGTGTCACAAAATTCAACTGTGCATGTCAAGAAGGCAATTCTGCATCACGCATGTAAGAAGGACTACCATTGGTCAGAAACTGCACTGGAGAAATGGGTCACGGTCGCCCATCTACACATTCAATGTCAATTCAATTCAATTCTGTGCCACAAAATTCAATTCTGTCAATTCTGCACACGCATGTAAGAAGGACTACCATTGGTCAGAAACTGCACTGGAGAAATGGGTCACGGTCGCCGATCTACACATTCAATGTCGATGATTCATTTCTCATTCTGCCGATGATTCATTTCTCATTCTGCCATTTTGCTTCAACTATCTCCAAATAGTCAAACGTTGACAAACCCATTCGTATTTAAACTCATTTGCGTTATAATTGTACACATGATTCATGTACATGTAGATCTCCCGCGAGTACTGACGTCATTTATTGTGTACCGCAAGGTACATCTGCCCCAGTTAAATCAATAATACACGCGCTGTGGCCTGTGTTCTGACTGCTGTCTGTGTTTATAAACAGAATGTGTGTATTGGGCCATTTGAGGAAACCAGTTGTAGTATTTGTGTAGATACCATGGATACATGTACTAAGATGGTGTATACTGTAAATAATGTATGTAAACACGTAACTTCGCAACTAGTAGACACAGATCCAATACCATTTGTTTCACAAGGTTAGATCTACTGTTAGAATACGACGTCATCTAATGTCATTTTCGAGCATAAAACGTTACCTGATAAATAGAATACCAGGCTAGTGTATTTTAATATCAAGTTTATCAGGCTCGGCTCGGAAACGGTAGGAATTCCTCGGCAAGCCTCGGAATTCCTACGCGTTTCCTAGCCTTGCCTGATAAACTTGATATAAAAATACACTAGCATGATATTCTCTATATATGGGCATGCTCTCAGGTCTAGCTATGTCCCGGCTACTTTATGTTTGACCCTGTTTACATAATTGAGGGAAAATTCTGAATATTTTTCCTATTTCTCTTTCAAAGTATATATGCTTATATGGTGTGACCATTCATTTGTAATCATAATATAACCAAAATAACTGTCCATAAAGAAGTATAATATTGATATATTGGGTTATATTTTCGCATTGAAATATTTAAACCTGCAAGTGTACTCCACCATCTAGTAAAATGGACTAAGACCGATCTCAACCAATCAACGTAGAGATGACATAGACTATCCTACGCAAACTAATTTTTGTGGACAAAAATGAATTCTGTCTCACAAAACTGAATTTTCTTCACAAAACTCAATTCTGTCTTACAAAATTGAATCCTTTATAACAAAAATGAATTTTGTATACGAAACGTATGCAGAATTGAATTTTGTGACTCAGAATTGAATTGTGACACAGAATGACAGAATTGAATTTGTGAACAGAATTGACAGAATTGAATTTTGTGACACAGAATTGAATTTTGTGATTTTTAGTGTTACAAAACTCAATTTTGTACACATAATTAACCTGTCCTGCATGGCGCCCCGTAACAGCTGTCGTATAACTGTTTGTTGCAATATCTTGTAGTATTACTTAGATATCAATGTTTGCCTAGAAATTGCCTGTATTTGCCTACAGCAATAACATACACAGTCCAGGCTGATACGGTGTGTTTTCCAGTCTGATACTGAAACTTCATGTCTGATGCTGCCATTTCTAGTTTAATACCATCGTTACTAGTCTGATACCGCCGTTTCCATCCAGCCCGATTCCATGTCTCGCGCGAGTATTAAACCAGTTCCTTTGGGCATGCGCATTGCGTATGTTTACTTTATCGGCTGCGTAAATTTTGACAGATGCCAGGAATTTAAATGTGTAGGCTCTGTATTTATTCATTCAATCATGGATAACGGTATAGCTTTTAATATAGGATTATCACTTGATATCAGCCTTCGACCTTCGGCCGATATCAAACAAGCCACGTATTAACCTCTAAGTAATACTGCTCTCATTCTATCTTACATGTGTGTCGTATTTTACTGATATGTGGCTGTGGCTGTGGCTGGAGAAATAGGGCTTATGGTTTTGCGACCAGTGTAGATCCAGATCAGCCTGTGCATTCGCAGTCTGATCAGGATCTCCACTGGTCGTCCTTCAATCAAGGAAACCCCCGTGATGAATCTACCAAGCAATGCAGATCGTTACCAGGCTACAGGAGTGAGATATTTGATCAGGAGCTACACTGATCACAAATTACATAAGCCCCATTTCTGCAGTCACGACCACAAATGCGTGTTATGGGCGTGTTTTATGTGCATATAATTGAAGGTACCATTGGAACTTTTTTTCTATTGACCCCTTCACATACCATCTATCAGACTTCATGGAGATTCTAAGTTGTACAACATCTACATGAAAATATATTGTCCATGTTTGAACAATTTGCGAGACGAAAATAAGTAAATATGTAAATATGTAAATATGTAGATATGTAGATATGCCCATAGTGAGGGACGGTAGTTTCCCAAAAGGCCACAAATTCGCACATCTGGCTAACTTTCCTAATGGCTTTCAATAATTTGGATGGAAGTAATCTGAATTTTCATCTTATCGTCCATATTGGGCCAAATCCAAGATGGCCGCCAATCAAGTTATCCGCATATTTCAGCTTCATGTGTTGCTATTTTCATAAACATGGTGTCTTGTCCGTGAATTAAGGGCACTGGTTAAATTTATAACTGTTTTGAAACAATGTAGGTCAAGGTCGCACTTTCAAGGTCAAGGTCATGTTCAAGAAACCTGAACAAAATAAATCTTTATTTATGTGTGTTTCTGGCTATTTATTCGTCTAATAACATGACACGAATACATACGATGTGAATCAAGTGAAACATTTGCGAAATATTCATTATAGACCACAGACTCATCTCCGAACACTCTAAATCGAGTGGCAATTCGAGATATTCGTACATGCTTATCGTCTTTAAAGCCCCTATACGGCTCAAGTTGCCGAATTTGGCCTCCTATTGGGTTTTCCCACACATAAATCCAACAGGTTTCTATTTACACACACTTTGAAACTGTTTGCATTCATTCTGGTACAAAAATAAGTTTGTAGTCGATGAAAATATCAATATTTGTTGATAAACAAACAGCAGGTGGTGTTTCAAAGCCCGATCGATTTTCCGATAGACGCTCGGGTCAACTCCTCAACTCCCCGATTCGCGGCCGATGAATTCGATAGCCGGAGTTTATCGACTCGCTTCCGAGCCGAAGCCGTTGGGTTACGGAAATGAAATTGTCAATATTGACATTTTGCACTGTGTGGTACACAAAACAAGTTTGTGTGTCTTCACATTGCGATTAAGATGTAAATCTCAAGACTTGAGATGTATCTATTAGGCAGTATATGTTAGTTTTGTGTACTAAATTAGTTGCCAAACATGTTTTTGTGTTTGAAAAAATCGGAAAATTGTAATACTGAGCCGTTCAGGGCCTTTAAAGAAAAGCATAACCCGTCTTACGAAGTAATTGTTTGGCATTTTATTGACGCTTGGCGGCCGGCGCAGCCAGACACATTGGAATTAAAAATGCATTCAAGGCATGTCTACTAATGAAAGTCTTGGATCGAACATGCATCATTAAGCATACGTACTAGGGCTGTGACTGGAGAAATGGGAATTATGAAATGTGTGGCCAGTATGGAGCCTGATATGTAGCCTATCTCACCAACATTCCAAAGTATACTTATCTAGCAAAGTATACTTTGAGGGAGAAAATTTTCAATTTAAGCATAAATTTATTATTTTTATTATACTGAATTTATAACATTATCACAGCCATTTTGGCTGTGATAATGTAATAAATTCAATATAATAATTCTGCATACTTTTAATCATCAAATAATATGCAGTCGTTAGTTCTATATGAAATAATGCATTTCTGGGAAAAAACTTATTAATCCCTCAAAGTATACTTTGCTAGATAAGTATGCTTTGCAATGTTGATGAAATTGGCTACTGATAGCACATGAATGTGACATAATACAGTACATGTACATATAGCTAGTTAGGAGCAGCATATTGTTCATTGATTGATTGGCGATCAGTGCAGACACAGATCAGACCTCGCTGGGAGCGCAGTCTGATCTGATTCTACACTGATCGCAAATATCATAAACACAATTTCTCACGTCACAGCTACATACTGATTAATGATTCGTCTGGCTTAATTATATCCTGATCTTTAGCCGACTTCACCAACATTTCTAAGTGCTTACTTATCGAACTACATTGCAAGTATAATTTGAGGGAGTAATTATTTATTTGTATTGAAATGCATTATTTGAGTGAGTGAGTGAGTGAGTGAATAGGGTTTAACGTCCGCTTTTCTGACATAGAGGTACAAGCCTCAGGGAGTCTACACGCAGACGGGTCAACGGGGTCGTGTCCCGTATCCACCTGTCCGAGGGGGGTAAATCCCAACTTCAGAACTCAATATTTACAATCAAAATATATATTCAGTCCTGAAATTAGAACAACCTGATCTGGTGCCAGGCCCTCGCCACACCAGCATCATTTATCCCATCCCCTAAAAGTAATAGGATTAGCGCTAATCTTACTTTTATATATGGGGCATAGCCCGACTCAACTCTCACATACAAGAAAGCCAAAAATGTACATGAGGGCCAAATCCGGTATAGTGGGTTCCGGAAAGAATGAACCCAATCGTTAAGCCAGTTTAGTCGCCTTTTACGACAAGCAATGGCTACTGCAGCACTATTCTCAGGATCAGTTGATCCCGCCCCGGTGCCTGCACGAGGCTGCATTATTTGAAAGTAGAAGAAACGCCTGCTTATATTATATTTGATGATTAAAGTTAAACAGCTTTATATATTTTATTTTTAATGTTATCACAACCTTTGTTTAGATTAGAAAATAATTAATTTCATTAAATGGAATTTTTAATGAATTTAAGTAAACACTATTGGGGGACATGACGAGGTTTAATATTTCTTTCTTAGGAGTATTAGTTAGTGAAACTTTTGTTTTATTCGTGCAGATCCAGAGCAGACAGGTTGCAGGACAGAGAGGTGAGTGAGGAGAGGCTGTATGACCCACAGTATGTATACGTATAGTGAATGTACATGTATGATAGACAGGCCATATCTGGGGATTCGGTTAAGTTATATTGTAACACTATTTGGTGTTGTATAACCTTATTGCAGCACCATATTTATCAATTTATTTAGTACTGACCAATCGCTCACTTTGTAATATTGGCCAGTCTAGGCGTTCGTGATTCTATTACCCATTTAATGGGCGAGACGGTGGAAATGGCCCGGAAATGCGACCCATTGACGAGAGATATGGTTAAGTAAATGGCCAGGAATCGCCCATACCTGTAGGCACTAACACGAATTATCTGTCTGTAACGCAGGGCGTTACAGACAGAGAATTAGTGTTACAGCGGACCCTTGCTGTTTTCATTACATAGTGGCGCGTGTCAGATACAGATACGTGTCGAAGGTCTGCCAAAGTGCAGTCGATCGCGCCGCAGATTTACATACATGAACATAAAGCGAGAGTACACAAGTGTAACCCGAATTCCCTGTCTGTAACGCAGGGCGACTTACAAGTCGCCCTGCGTTACAGACAGAGAATTCGCGTTAACTTAAGTGAACTCAAGTACATATAACTTCACTGGCGCTGCACTCCGCACTGTTATAGGAATGAATGGCCTTTTTGTGGAATGTATCGGGGTATAAACTTGGAAAAGTCGCGGGAATACTGGACGAAGCGATAAAAAATTACAATTTACGAAAAAAAAGTAAAAAAAAAAAATTGTAATTTTTTAAGGCCTCGTCCAGTATTCCCGCGACTTTTCCAAGTTTATATCCCCGATAAATTCAACAAAAAGACCATACATTCCCTATAATTTCAGCATTTGAAATAAATTCATCAAGAAAATGTGTTTATTTTCCGTTTTCTTAAGAATTATTTTAACTGCGCCTGACGGTTACGGAAAGTAGTTCGGCATGGGAGTTTATTGGGATATAACTTTTGGACAGAGACTTGCTACGGGCCAATCAAATGTTAGGGAATTGTGTAAATATTTTTGTGCTGGAATTATAGCTACAATAACATCGCCTCCGATATGTATGCGAGAGGTAAGGAGCGGGGTAGCAATTTTGTTTCTATCCGCGCTGGCGTAGATTGTTTCACGTCAAAATAGGCGCCGAGTTCCTGACGAATTCCTAGTCTACTACATGCAAAAGATACTGCATAAAAAACGTATCGCTAGTAACCGGCGCAATACATTATCTGAGTGGTATCTCGTCAGGACACCGGTGCATTTTTCGACTTGAAACAAATTACGCCGGTGCGATGTGCAGCATCAGTGAAACTTATACCACGTGTTGTATATTACCGCCTGCACTAATCTTGTCGGAATTCTTCAATTTCATTGATTCAAAATACTTCAATATTGTGCTTGAAATCTGGCAGCTTGATTGACTGAGCCTGACCTGTGCTATAGCACAGGATCATACAATCAAATTGCTTTAAAGGTACATGCCCATTCAGTAGATACAACATGTTCTTTATATCAGAGATATCATCTGAGACATTTTCTGGCAACATAAGCATTCATTCACCATTACCCCCACGTATTGATTATCATTATTATACAGTTTATATCTGACGTACATTTTCACACTGATATCAGGGGCGATGACCGTGTTTCCTTAAATGTTAATGGATATTACTATTTATTTTGATGTGCAATCATCGTTCTTTCTAATATGTCGAAAATATTATTTTTCAGGTGACGCATTTGTATAAATAATTAAAAAATATCATGCCTCATTTGCATATATAAATAGCCTGATACCACCGCGAGCCACTATCAGTAAATGAACTATTACTAAATGATTATATCTCTTTAGCGGACTCTCGTACTTTTTAGAACAGGTGGAATAGTGACACAATTATACACTTATTTAATTCATATAAATAATAGTTTGTGCCTACTGAGTGTGCATGCACCTTTAAGGAATTATCTCAGATATATTCACTTGACTTCAATAATAACTGCTTCATAAGATTGATGTGTTTGTTTGTTTGTTTGTGTATTAGTGTTTAACGGCCTATCAACAGCTAAGGTCATGTAAGGCCGGGCAAACAGGGTCGATCCCGATTTAACCTGCTGCTTTGGGGAGAAAATCCCAAAATCAAAACGGAATATTTACATAAAGAACAAATATATTCAGCCCTGAAATTAGAATAACCTGACCTGGTGCCAGGTCCATACCACACCAAAGTCACTTGGCCCCTTCCCCTAAAACAGGATTACGAATATCGTAATACTCACATAAGGGGTATAACCAGATTCACCTGTCACATACAAAATGCCAAAGACGTATGTGAGGGCGAAACCAGGTCTCCAGTCGGGATTCCGGTAAGGATGAACCCCGATCGTTAAATTACCCATCGCGTGCTCCCACCTGCCACCCACTAAGATTGATGTGATATAAGAATATAACATATGTGAATACTGTCTTGTTACTGTATACTATATAGCGCATTGAGTTGCCATCTTCGCCATCTTCGTATGTACAAGCCATCGTACAGTTTTACCACTTCGTGCGTTTGACACATATAGCAAATACTATGACAGTAAACCAAATACAATTTGGTGCAATACATAATAGACAGATGTGGCATCGGCACGCCATACATATTATGCCAGCAAACTATACAGAAGTGGAGCGCGTGGTCGAGCGGTCCGAGGCGTCGGACTGCTGGTCGTGGGTTCGAGCCTCACCTGAGGCGTGCGTTGTGTCCTTGAGCATATTGATGGATTTACATTTATTGAGCATAGGCTGCATATGCAGCCTATGCTCAATAAATGTAAATCCAAATGACACTTTATCCACACTGCTTCAGTCCACCCAGCTGTAAATGGGTACCGGCTAAATACCGGGAGCATTGATTGTATTTGATTGTATGTACATGTAGTTATGAATAAAAATATTATCATATCAATTAAGGGAAAACACTACGAAAAGGGCCTAAGAAAATGAAATGTTTATACAAGCAAATGCTTGTATCCGGTCTGTAACACTGTATGAACTGTATGAAATGACGAGATATCTGATCATTTCTCCCATCAATCTCAAAATAAATGTTGATGTGTAAACTTTACAATCTGATGCACAGCCTATTGTTAGTGTACACGTTACCCATAGGTAAAGTCATATCTACTTGCATAGTAGATGGGTAGACACCAGGGTCAAGACACTCAGGTAACTGCTTACATGTCACTGAATTTGATAGCTACAGTAGTGGGTATATATGGTATGTGATGTGTGGTTGGCCAAGTAAAAGTGATACACAGTGCGATTTTCTGTGTATCAGGGTATTCATAATGCTGGTCCATGTTTTTAAAAACACAGGCACAAACCTGTCCAGAAAACTGACATGTTTTACAGTTTGGTGTAATATAATTGATATGAGTCCATTCTCCTGTCATTTCTGCATGTGATTAGCTAGATGATCTCATATGTTCTACTTTACATTTTGAGTTATTTGTCAAACGACATAACAGGTGAAACTGGCTGGTGGCTGGAACACACAAAGATGGCCGACGTGGCCACTCCATGTGCCGTCTAGGATACAGTAACGAGGCAGTATTCACATATATGTTATACACATATCACATTTACGAAGCAATTATCTTTGAATCAAACGATGATCAGGTATAGAACGGGTCCTTAATTGCGAATAAGCATTGCCAATATATGTTCCGAAACGTTGATAATCTTAGCAAGATTAACGCAGGCCGCCGTGTAATGCCCATTGCCAACACAGGTAAGGTGGCATCTTTATTAATTCATCGCATGCAGTTCTGATATATTGTAACATTATAGCCTGGTATATCGAGTACTACCGAGTGTATACTATTATTTTGACAGCACTGTACACTGTAAACCGGTAAAAGCCGCTTCGCTTTGCACTAGTGAGAGAAATGAATTTGTTATATAACGGGCTTCCCTGAGATAGGTAGTAATCGCACAAAGTGTTCGCTAAACGCTATACGCTCAATTTAGCTGGTCAGACCCATGCTGTGTGTCGCCTTGTGGGCGCCGCATGATAGCCTAGACATGGGTGCCAACCCGGCACTCTGAGCTTTTGGCTAATTTCGAAAATATCCACTGTACGATCGAGTGGGTGCAAATAAATAATGTTTGTAGAGGTTTCACTGTAAATCAGACATTTGATCATTCTGAGCCTAAGTTGTGTGCTATGCGAGTACGAACAGACATCACCTGAGATAAACGATCAAGAAACTCATCAACAATAAGATCACAGGTGTTATTCTAGCTGCAAGTTATAGAGCCGTGAATGGGAAAAAGTATCCGGCAAGGCTCACTAATTTCTTTATTTCTCATCAGAAGTATATGTTGTTACCACTCATTTGAACCGTCTCGCCGAGACGGTTCAAATGAGTGGTCACAACATATACTTTGGTTCAGAAATAAGGAAAATAGATAGAGAATAGTAGGTTAGTGCCGTGAATGGGAAAACATATCTGGCAAGGCTCAGGAAACGGGATGGGCGAGGCTCTGCCGAGCACATCCCGTTTCCGTGCCGCGCCAGATATGTTTTCCCATTCACGGCACTAACCTACTATTCTATTTATTTCGTCAACACCTACAAATGGCTGTAAAATGCAAAAATTGTATTGACTGGATATCAAAAATGTTTCACGGCACCGTGTTTCACGACACATACGCACTGTGTTGACGGGATAATTCCGCTTTATAGGCAACAGGTTGTACTATATCGCTACACCACGCGACACAGTAAATACGTGCGTAATAGTATTTACATATACATAGCTATAGAAGAAAAAACCTGCAGGGTTTTGACGTTCATACTTTGCTATCTTGTTATTGGGAGACAATTTTGCAATATGACACAACATATTACAATCACCTTACCTTACAAAATGTGTATTCGCAAACGTCTTAGGTCACTCTCCGCGAAGTAGATAGTAAATAAAGAACGCTTCAAACGTACATTTGGAATGACTACTCGGTCATAACTCTTACATAATGCAGTGTAATGAAATGTAATTATAGTTATGCACTAAGAATCAGTGTTATTCATTCTTCGGGAGTTCATTAAGCCTCATTTTGCCGCGTTATGTGACATAGCGGGCGGTTTATGACAGCCATCAGACGATGGCATTGCTTCCTGTCGGTTCTGCTTATATCACAGACGGCAATGCTGCATTAGACAGTTTACGATTATGGTTTGATAATTGAATGAACGCCGGACAAACCTTTGTTGCAACAGTATTATAACCTTCCCATATCAGACACACTGGAACATCAGCGTGCTAAATTCGAATGGATCTCGCTCTAATGATAGCTACAGTGAAACCGCTCTAATTCTGACACCCTGGGAGGTCCCCAGAGTGTCCGGCTTAGAGACTCACACAACTATAGCTCAGAATGATGAAATGCCTGATTTACAGTGAAACCTCTCAGAGAGGCACTCAACTATAGCTCAGAATGATAAAATGCCTGATTTACAGTGAAACCTCTCAGAGAGGCACACAACTATAACTCAGAATGATAAAATGCCTGATTTACAGTGAAACCTCTCAGAGAGGCACACAACTATAGCTCAGCATGATAAAATGCCTGATTTACAGTGAAACCTCTCAGAGAGGTTTCACTGTAAATCGGGCATTTTATCATTCTGAGCTATAGGTGTGTGCTATGCGATCACGATACAGACATTATCACTTGCGATAAATGACCAAGACACTCATCAAAAATAAGATCATACGCGTTATCTTGGTGTCCGGTTTAGAGAGGTTCCACTGTAATATAGCAATTGTATTCATTATAGGAATGAATGGCCTTTTTGTGGAATTTATCGGGGTATAAACTTGGAAAAGTCGCGGGAATACTGGACATTTCCAAGTTTATATCCCCGATAAATTCCACAAAAAGGCCAGTCATTCCTTATAATTCCAGCATTTGAAATAAATTCATCAAGAAAATGTGTTTATTTTCCGTTTTCTTAAGAATTATTTTAACTGCGCCTCACGGTTACGGAAAGTAGTTCGGCGTGGGAAGTTTACTGGGATATAAATTTTGGACAGAGACTTGCTACGGGCCAATCAAATGTTAGGGAATTGTGTAAATAGTTTTGTGTTGAATTATAACCGCAAACAAAAAGCATTGCATGTTCACACGATTGAATTATAGTGCAACCTCTCTAAACTGGGCACCCTGAGAACCTGGATTACAATGCATTGACTAGTTGCGAACGGTAACTATTGCAATTATTCCCGTAGCTACGGACGGTACGGGAGTAGATTGCAGGAGTTACCTTCGCTACTATGTATTGACATGAGTACAGTGAAACCTCTCTAGACCGGACACCAAGAAAACACATGTGATCTTATTTTTGATGAGTTTCTTGGTCATTTATCTCAGGTCTGTTCATTATCGAATAGAACAAAACTGTGGCTCAGAATGATAATCGGAAAATAGGTCCACAAAGAATGATTAATACAAATATTTGTTGAAGAAATTCCATCAAATATTGATTTCATTGCGAAAAACTTGGGGGCTAAAAATATGTTTGGGGGTGTTAGAGCCCGGATGCGATACATACACTCGGTGTTTGTGGACTGCAATCGGAATTATGCCATTGGTAGTCGAACAATAAATTTGTAAACATAATTCTTCACGGACTTCATATAAAAGAATGACGAAGACTATATATAGTTCATGAATTTGCGAAGGGAAATAAGTAGTACAGAATTACGAAACCATATATCACCTTCTTCTACATTGTCTGAATTCAATTGGATTTAGAATATTGAGCCAATGTTTTCTTCTTCATGTATTTATGTACAATTATGTTATTTACAGCATGTATTACACTATACATAATTCACACACATATACACACAATTCATACATATCATACATCCATATCACAGATATAATACAATTTAGTCTGTTTATGCTTCACTATTGTCATAAGTAATGCTCATTGAAATTGGTATTTCCACATGGTAACACTATATATCAAAAATAAATGTAATTTAATCACGCACAAGTCACAGTTACTTTGAGTGTTTGATATAAGTTAAATTGTACCCAAAGTGACCCCCTTACTACTATCACCACCTATCACCACCGTTAAATGTCCCACATACGTCCAAGTCCACGTCCGAAGTAAATGTTTTACATACATGTGCTTCAATGACTGAAGTATAAGTATACCCCAGCAGTCACCAATATTTAGTTCACTGATGTCTATCTATATCACCGCTGACGTCCCTATAATGCCGTTCTTCGCGAGAGTCACGTCAGGAACCTCAATAAACATATATCCAACTGTAGATAGGCGATGCATCTGCGTGTATCGTAGACCGCAATCTCTAATATCCGCCACCTTCCCGACTCTTCTATCAACTACATCTATGGATCCCGCTCTAACTACTCAAATTCCCTCTGGGTCGTCCATCCGCTGATCATCTTCCATCAGCATGAAATAATCCAATGAGATTTTATGTATTTCTCCCTCTTTCTCTCTGACCAAGCTGCCAGATATGCCTATTCACACAACCATCTCTCACAAACATCCAACACACACTAGTGTGTTCTACAAGATTTAAACTCACTTGCGACCTACCCACAAGTACTGAAATAGCTCACTGACCATGGATTATCCTTGACTAGTAACAAAAGAGTTCCCTTCAATCAAAATTGGTAATTTACCCCCAGGCCCCTGTTGTACCTTGTAAGCTAATCCTATAGCACCTATCTCCCATTCTCATTACATATATAATATTGCTGAATTATGATCCTTGCCAGCCGAGATCGCTATATACATTTGTATTTCTCTGTGACAGGGGGAGGGTGACTATTTTGTTATTGATGAAAAACTACTTACATTTATATATTTTTAAGATTTAATGTGTTTACTGACCAAAATTTCGTCGGCAGCAAAACGTGGAACAGACAGTAGTTAGTAATTGTGGAAAAACACACATTGATGAGATGTCTAACAAGAATCTCAAATCGCTGTCTTGCCGACTCAAATAAAGCTTATCCTATCTGAGACAGGGAGATATGGTAGAAATTGTCTGGAATTCAATCAACGAATGTACACAGTTTGCATTACAATAGAAATAGAAGATGTCTATTTTATATAACTATATTTATTATATATACATGTATATATATATACGTACTTTCGTTTCCCATTGAAACGCAATGCAACGAAAGACGTCAATATTTTTCCATATTCAATATTGTCTCATATTGGTCAGTTCCGGAACTACGCTTCACATCGCAAAGTAGTTCCTTCTAAATCACCACTAATTTGTTCATGTTATTATATTGTGTATATGTTTTTAAGCGCATATAAATTTCGAATGATGTACGTAAATAATAAAAAGGTTATTTGATTTGTATGTGGATATATGCCACTTGTTCCGCCGCGCAATGATATTGCGCTCCTAAATTCGCGGCGACACAGTGCCGGCGCCGTTACTGACACTGCATTGCGTGTGACGTCTCAGATGAACAATATGCTCGGATAATCATCTCTATCAATTCAACGACCATACATGTATCACTTGTTGCTATGACTGGAGAAATGGGCCTTATGGGTTTTGCGACCAGTGTAGATCCAGACCAGCCTGTGCATCCGCACAGTCTGATCATGATCTGCACTCTTCGCCATTTCCATTAATAAAACACCTGTTATTCTTATAACAAGCAATATATATATTAAGCATTAAACATTCAATGATGTCTATCGCTTTACATCGTGATATTTTACATGAGCTAGTGAAATAATCAAGTGTGATTTACAAAGAAGCTAATATATAAATAGAAACTTGAACTTGTACGTGGCTAAACATGCTAAAGGAGGTATTGGAATAGTATTGAGTGATTTTTAGACCGTATACCATTGCAATAAATATGTGTTCGGAAAGATGTCATGCGCGATGGAGTAGTACGGGAAAGAATGTAATCCAGATGCATGTGCACGGTATGTCATTTTCACTGTTTACTTGGAGAACATGGTCAGTTGATGTCCTAATCCACTGCACAAGCATGCCAATGTATACATGTACTTTACATCAGTTTGAAGCATAATTTTTACAACCTGGCAAAATTTTACGGCCATATAAACAATGCCAAAAAAATATTCTTTTTCGATAATATTAAATTTTATCCAAATTTAAGTATGAGCCTTCTTTTTATTTCATGAAATTTTGTAAAATATTGATTTTATTACGAAAAAATGAGTTCTCTATGGGAATTTAACATCGGGAAAACAGAGGTGGAGAACCTGGAGGAGGATTCGAAAAACGAAACATTTTGGAAATTGATTCTAAAACCTAGCTAGATAGCTTGGAAAAGTTACATTTTGAAAATCGGTCCACTATTTCTGAAATAAGAACACATTTCCCATGTTAAATCCTCATAGACATCTTCACTCTGTGAAGATGTCTATGGGGATTTAACATGTCGAAATTGTTTGTTTTTTTACAATAAATCAATATTGAACCAAATTTAATGAAATAAAAAGAAGGCTCATTCTTAAATTTTTCTAACATTTAACATTATCGATTTTTTTGTTAATGTTTTTGCATTGTTTATATGGCCGTACAATTTGGGCAGGTTTCGTACAACAGACAGTAGTTTTTAATTCTGAACATTTTTGCCACGTGACGTACATGTACATGTAGTTGCAATTGCAGATTAGTTTGCGCCACAACCAGAGTAGTTACAGGAGATTGAATGTATCTTTCTTAACAATAAAAAAACTTTTATTTTAATCAGTGAATATCCAGAGCAGGATGTGAAATGGTTATGGGAAAATAGGTCTCACAACATCCATACTAAAATGAAATTAGCAGGGAATATCCATCTGTGTCGTAAATAGTTAGGTTACATGTATATAAGGAAACATCAATGGTGGTAGCCCACATACACTACCGCCCGCGCTAATCTTGCCAACATTTGTCAATTTCCTTATACACACATATTTGAATATTGTGATTGAAATCAAATTGCTTGACTGCGAGCTGGCATCGCCAATAGAATGTTTAAAAACGTGATAACCTGGGCAAGGTTAGCGCAGGCACTGGGGCCCGTTTCACTAAACTTCTTACGACTAAAATGTTCGTAAGTGCAAATTTAAGATCGTCTGTAAATTTCAATTGATGAATGTACATTTATTGAGCATAGGCTGCATGTGCAGCCTATGCCCAATAAATGTAAATCCATTAATTATTTACAAGAAAACATTGTTAATGTGAAATTTACAGACTATCATAAATTTGCACTTACGAACATTTTAATCCTACGAAGTGTAGTGAAACGGCCCCCTGGTGTCAATATTATTCTGGTTCCACCGCTAATGGCGAACGCCGCGCCATCTTATAGAGTGGAGGCCACATATCGGAGTACCAGTAGCGGACATTGTATTTGTTCACAGAGAACGTGAATTTTTCTCCAGCTCATTTAATGGGAACCAATGCAATTAGGCAATCGTGAAGCGCGCTATGCGCGGCACAAATGTGGCTGTCACTGGAGAAATGGGGCTTATGGGATTTATGACCAGCGTAGCGATAGATAACACACGCCTGTAGCATCATAACGATTGTATTGCTTGTCAGAAGCATGGCGGGTGTTTCATTGGCAGAATTGCGAAATGTGCAGATCCTGATCAGAATGTGCGGATGCACATGTTGATCTGCATCTACAATGGTCGCAAAACTCATGAGCCACATTTCGAAAGTCTAATTCGGTTTGAAAATGGTTTGTAGATCACAATTCACAATAAGAAACGAGACTACACCGAAATATCGGCCAACATGTTTAATAAATAGCGTATATTTCTTACACATGTTTAGATTCCATTCTTGCACAAGCACAACATCATGCAATGAAGCTTTATTGATCATGAAACATACATTCTGTAGCGGTCTCATTTACATATTTGTGGCACTAGGGGAGTTTTATTACTCTGTGTTATTTCACTGCGAACGGCTATTGCATGCAATACGTATAGGTTATTTGATATGTATGTAGATATATGCACGAGTTCCACAGCGTGCGCAGATCACTTCTCTGATATTAAACTATGGTTTTATCCCGTCAACGCGTATGTGACGTGAAACACGGTGCCGTGAAACATGTTGATATCCTGTCAATACGACATAATCACTGCGTATGCATATGTGCTGGGGTTATTGTTTTGCATTTTAAAGCCATTAGTAGGTGTTGACGGGATAAATAGAATAGTAGGTTAATGTCGTGAATGGGAAAAATATCTGGCGCGGCACGGAAACGGGATGTGCTCGGCAGAGCCTCGCCCATCTCGTTTCCTAAGCCTTGCCAGATATTTTTTACTTTTCACGGCACTAACCTACTATTTTCTATATACTGTATGAATTGCAAGCGGCCTCAATACATATACTAGTGAAATACACAAGTTTTTCAGTTGCATACTGTTTCTGATTGGTCATCTGGTAATTTCTGCTTACCAACGAACCAATCAGAGAACACATAGCATCCGGGGATTTTCCGCAAGTCATATGATCAACAAATGTAAACAAATGAGTTGCTGTCTTCGAGATCAGATGCTGATACGAAAATAAATTAATATAGCTCTTGTATGTAGATTTTGATTGTATTTCCGCATTTGACATCGATAACTAGTATTACTTTATTGAGATTTCTCGAGGATTATTGAAATCCCGATCTGGTTTGCTCAGTGTAGTCTTGAGAATTTTAGTGAAAGCGTGATACGAAGTCGTGTCCGATCTAGTGTAGTCGGGTGACTTGGGTCAGGTTTTCGGGTTGGTACGGCTTCGGCGTGTACAACGATGATCATGTATCGGTTTTATTAGGCACAGAGCCTTAGCTATGTGTATGCACTAGGAATAATGGGATTTTATGAGAAATAGAAAATACATGCATATTGCTTCTTGGTGGTGAACTTAAGGCACACCAAGTTCAAGGCCTTGATTATACAATATTTTCACTATAGACTGACTGCATTTTTTTCTACATGTCTAAGAAAGTATAATACACTATCCTATCAACATGTCGATCGCCTTGAATCGTAATTAGCCAACATAAGTATTTCTTAGAGCGAATTTCTGAAGAAGACACAACTTTAATAAATCCAAATTGAACTAATATAGTAGCCTCCAATAACAAGGTGTATGATCACGTGTACACTAACAACAACAACACGTACCGATTTAAAGTACGTATTCTTTTAAAGTGTCCTTATGGGTGGTTTTACAATGATGGTACATCATTGAGTGCCACAGGGGGTAAAAAATAGACGTGTTTTGTTTCGATCAATATTGTTTATTTTTGATAGTGGATATATCAAATTTACCATATTTGAACGATTTGAGGCACCCAGTAGCCTATTTCACCAACATTGCAAAGTATACTTTTCTAGCAAAGTATACTTTGAGGGAGTAATCATTTATTTTTCCCGAAATGCATTATTTCATATGGAACTAACCACTGCATATATTTGATGATTAAAGGTATGCAGAATTATTATACTGAAATTATTACATTATCACAGCCAAATTGGCTGTGATAATCTAATAAATTCAGTATAATAAAAAATAATAAATTTATCCTAAAATTTAAAATTTCTCCCTCAAAGTATACTTTGCTAGAAAAGTATTCTTTGCAATGTTGGTGAAATAGGCTACTGGTAACTCTAACAAAAAAAATGAGATTTTAATAATGAAATCCTATAACAGGATAACATTTTGCATTCCTGCTAACAATCATACAAATAACCGTCTATAGTCTGTTTCACGAAAGCTGCCGAAATATTACGGCTATATAGACAATTCAAAAACAATATTATTTTCGACAATATTAAATTAAAGGAAAATTTAAGAATGAGCCTTCTTTTTATTTCGTGAAATTCGGTCAAATATTGATTTTATTACGAAAAATTGATTTGTCTATGGGAATTTAACATGGAGGAACGAGTGGTAAGGAAGTGTGGGAGGAGTCAAAAAACGAAAAAATTTGGAAATTGATTCCGAAACCTGACTAGATAGCTTGGATATGATCTAACTAAGAAAACAAAAGTTAAATTTTAAAAATCGGTCCAGTATTTCTGAAATTCTAAAAAAATTCCCCATGTTAAATCCCCATAGACATCTTCACTCCGTGAAGATGTCTATGGGGGTTTAACATGGGGAAATTGTTTTTTCGCAATAAAATCAATATTTGACCAAATTGCACGAAATAAAAAGAAGGCTCATACTTAATGTTTCCTTTAATTTAATATTATCAAAAGAAATCTTGTTTTTCAATTGTTTATATAGCCGTAAAATTTGGGCAGCTTTCGTGAAACAGACAGTAGTCAACATCTTGTTGACTTGATTTGTACTACAGATACCATAAAGTAAACATACAACATTGTTTTCCAATTACATAACATAAGCAATTAAGATATTACAATTTAATTTTATACCAACAAACATGTTTGTTGGTATAAAATTCAATTGTAATATCTTAATTGCTTATGTAGGTAAATTGACTACATGAAGTAATGTATACTGTATTACACAGAGCAGTTACAGTAGGTGTTTTATAATTTACATATAAACACACACAGGCTCCATCTCCATGCCAATTTTGAAAACAATAGAAGTTACGGTAACCAAGACATAGGATGTCAAAATAATGTCCTTTCCGAACTCATTTTATTCAGAAAGGATAATTATTTTGACATACTAAAATAACAATACACACATGACTGTGATTAATCCTTTTATAGAGATCGGTGAAATGGATGATAATTGTAGTTTGTAAACCACATATTTTTGCATTTTTTGTGTATTTCATTTTATAAACGTACACTTTATATTTGTTAGTGATACTTTCACGATTTAACCAATACTATCTACCACCCAATTTTAATAATGCATCTATTTCTATTAAAGTTTTGCATATTGTATGTGTATGGTTAATAGTCCAATTTAGTTGCCTTTGGAGTACAACTTCACATGTAAGTAGGTTCATTTGTACCATGTTGTGATGATTCGGAAAGGACACATATTTTGACGGCCACATTCAATTGTCTATTTGTCACAGTACTAGCATCAGATGATCAATGCCATGAATGCAGGTGAGTCTACATCCAATCATATGTTGTCTGTATACAGAAAGCTTCACATCTGTTGGATTGTTTTATTTTGTTGGTGCTGTTCTAGTTACTACTGGTATCTACATTGTACATTGAGGACACAAGCTCAAACAAAAACTTGTGACAAAGGCAAATGAAAGACAATCTCCCTGGGACAAGCTCTCTGTTAACAAGTGAAAGTGACAACAAGTGTGTAGCCTTGATCTAGTTGTCTATGTCTCATATTATGTAAACATAATAAATGATTCTTCAAGCGAGTGGAATAATATACCTCAATATATAACAAGGGCGTCATCACTAGCGCAAATTTCACTTACCTAATTCCCTAGCGACCAGCCTTGATAATAAAATGAATCTATGTTATCAGTGACCTTGACCTTAGGTGTTCAGATGTGGGGTGCATGCGAAACAAAGCACCATCCTCAGACACGCATATTATTAAAATCGGTGAAAGGGTTAAAGTGGCCGAGTCTCAGATGGTACCTCTGAAGAAGCATTTCACAAAAACAGTCGAAATATCAATTGACATTGTATGAATACTGTCACAACTTGTTCTTGGTCATAAACATGTGATCGTCCGCTCATTATCACATTTTAATGTCAGTATTCGATGTCGTAAACATTAAGCCAAGGAAATGCCATGCTAAATTTAACTTGACTATATTTGGAAAAGGCCACTAGCAGTGATACAATTCTTTCACCGATCTATCGAAAAACACAGCGATTCATGTTACCATTGACTACCGCTTTTCTGCAGATAAGACACAAAAACGACTCATTTGAAACGCTTCAAAATCTTTATTACAATATATGGTCTGTATTGCACGCTTCTATATAATCACGATAAACACTGTAATACATTGAAGGAGATATAACCAGGTTCTGTTTTCGCGATACGCTTATGTATTCATCATTTATATACATGTATCGAATAAAACAAATTTCACAGTAATCCGACCATTGTGTGCCATTCTTTTACGGATTTCATATTCCGGACAGCCAGGTTTTCGCCTTCTCAGATAGAACGGTAAGTTTACTGTTAGTATTCCCGACATTCTAAGTCTACACAAATGTTAGTGACAAACTAGGATCTAAAAAGGAACACTGGTTAATGCAGTATCAAGTGTGCATCTTTGTTTGGTTCTAAAATGCTCCTCACTTTATATAGTTTGCGAAGTAAAACAATGAGCATTTCTAGAACCAGGTTGCACTCTTTATCCTGCAGTAATCAGCAGAACCACCACCAAAGAGGTTTTGCAAGAAAGGATCTAGGCAGCTTTATTTGGGTAAGCATTAGTAGTAGGTTATGCATCTTCTAAACCACCAGTAGCCTATTTCATCAACATTGCAAAGTATACTTTACTAGCAAAGTATACTCTGAGGGAGTAATCATTTATTTTTCCTGAAATGCATTATTTATATAGAACTAATAAATGCATATATTTCATGATTAAAAGTATGCAGAGTTATTATACTGAATTTATTACATTATCACAGCCAAATTGGCTGTGATAATGTAATAAATTCAGTATAATAAAAATTAATAAATTTATCATAAAATTGAAAATTTCTCCCTCAAAGTATACTTTGCTACTAAAGTATACTTTGCAATGTTGATGAAATAAGCTACAGATGTCATGCAGTAGTGGAGGTATGTGTTCCTCTGTGAGTACTAGAGCATCTAAGCCTACCAGTATCTCTACAACAGACAGGAAACTACAGTTTTCATGAACAAAGTTGAATGTGTCAATTTGTTTGTCCTTTCCGACATTTCATACCCCATTCTGCTAAACGGAATGGTCCGACGAATAACATGGGACTGGACATTTCAGCTACTTAGGGTGAACGGCTTAAGTTCCGTATTGTGTAGTGGTCTAGCAGATACATAGAGAATAGTAGGTTAGTGCCGTGAATGGAAAAATATCTGGCAAGGCTTAGGAAACGTGATGGGCGAGGCTCTGCCGAGCACATCCCGTTTCCGTGCCGCGCCTGATATGTTTCCCATTCACGGCACTAACCTACTATTCTATTTATCCCGTCAACACCTACTAATGGCTTTAAAATGCAAAACAATAACCCCAGCACATATTCATACGCAGTGATTAGGTCGTATTGACAGGATATCAACATGTTTCACGGCACCGTAGTTCACGGCACATACGCACTGCCGAGCACATCCCGTTTCCGTGCCTCGCCAGATATGTTTGCCCATTCACGGCACTAACCTACTATTCTATTTATCCCTTCAACACCTACAAATGGCTTTAAAATGCAATAAAAATAACACCAGCCACCGCACATATTCATACGCAGTGATTAGGTCGTATTGACAGGATATCAAACATGTTTCACGGCACTTTCACGGCACATACTCATTGTGTTGACGGGATAAGTATGATTATAACCGATCTGCAAGGACATCGTTGTAAGGCGTAAAACTAATAACTGGCGAAGAAATAACATTTCTATGCAATTCTGTCAACACAAGATCCAATTTGGCGTCACGTTGCAAGACAAAAACATCATTTGTGGCCGTGACTGGAGAAATGAGGCTTATAGGTTTTGCGACCAGTGTAGATCCAGATCAGCCTGTGCTTCCGCACTGTCTGATCAGGATCTCCACTGATCGCCATTCCCTCAATGAAACATCTGTCATGATTCTAACGCGTAGTATAGATCTTTATCAGGCTACAAGAGTGTGATATTGATCAGGAGCTACACTGGCCACACATCCGAGAAGCCCCATTTCTCCTGTCACAGCAACATTTATTGTCAATATTTACCGCGGTTGTATGGTATGGTCATCTGAGATTGACTTCGGCCAATATAAAGTACAATGTTCAGCCGTGGGTAAACGTATGCTGTGGCACGAGGGAACTGTTTAAATCAAAAACATTCAGTGCGACCGTTGTGAACTGGTCTTGTGACGTAACTGCGCCTTCTAGTAACGTCAGGAGACACATAATTACGGAATGAGCATTTTCTACAGCTATGGTCAAACAGCACGAGCTGTACGTTTGTACACGGCTGTTCCAGTACAATTGCTATATAGTTGGTATAGCAATGCATAAATGTACGTCCTATTGCATAAAATGGGCTTTCGCAAGTAAATAACGTAGTGAATTAAATAAATATGCGATATAGGTACTGAAAACGCATTATTTGACTAGTACAGTTTCAATGTATGAGTGTGTGTTAATGCAATAAACATGATGCAACATGTGTCCGGATAATAGTGGGGAACATTTTTTTATAACTTGTCGGTATTGTATGTTGTTACTTATTATGAGACGAGTAAAATTGATTCAAAATAGTGTACATGTAAGTATGTAAATTATGCCCATTCCAGCAATTACATAAAATCAAAAGCACGCACATTTTATTTTCTTAATAATTTGGTTGCTGGTAAATTGCAGTATGCTTACCGTGAACGCAAAAGCGGATGCAGTAAATAGATACGACCAGGTCATTATATGTTGGTATCAGGTTTATTCGACTAATTAAACGTCAGCGAAATAATGAATTGGATTGTGATTGGCCAGTATGCACCACGAAATAAAGACTTGGATTGTGAATGGCCTGTATTACGGGGCGCCATGCAGGACAGGTTAATTATGTGTACAAAACCAATTTTGTCCAGACAAAATTGAGTTTTGTAACACTAAAAATCACAAAATCCAATTATGTAAAATTCTGATACAAAAACCAATTTTGTCCAGACAAAATTGAGTTTTGTAACACTAAAAATCACAAAACCAATTATGTAAAATTCTGATACAAAAACCAATTTTGTCCAGACAAAATTGAGTTTTGTAACACTAAAAATCACAAAATCCAATTATGTAAAATTTTGATATACAAACTGAATTTTCTTCACAAAACTCAATTCTGTCTTACAAAATTGAATCCTTTATAACAAAAATGAATTTTGTATACGAAACGTATGCAGAATTGAATTTTGTGACACAGAATTGAATTTTGTGACACAGAATTGACAGAATTGACTTTTGTGACACAGAATTGAATTTTGTGATTTTTTGTGTTACAAAACTCAATGTTGTCTGGACAAAATTGGTTTTGTACACATAATTAACCTGTCCTACGGGGCGCCATGTAGGACAGGTTAATTATGTGTACAAAATTGAGTTTTGTAACACTAAAAATCACAAAATTCAAATTCAATTCTGTGTCACAAAATTCAATTCTGTCAATTCTGTGTCACAAAATTCAATTCTGCATACGTTTCGTATACACAATTCATTTTTGTTATAAAGGATTCAATTTTGTAAGACAGAATTGAGTCTTGTGAAGAAAATTCAGTTTTGTGGGACAGAATTCATTTTTGTCCACACAAATTAGTTTGCGTAGGATAGTCAATGTCTTCTCTACGTTGATTGGTTGAGATCGGTCTTAGTCCATTTTACTAGATGGTGGAGTACACTTGCAGGTTTAAATATTTCAATGCGAAAATATAACCCAATATATCAATATTATACTTCTTTATGGACAGTTATCTTGGTTATATTATGATTACAAATGAGTTGTCACACCATATAAGCATATATACTTTGAAGGAGAAATAAGAAAAATATTCAGAATTTTCCCTCAATTATGTAAACAGGGTCAAACATAAAGTAGCCGTGACATAGCTAGACCTGAGAGCATGCCCATATATAGAGGAATCCAGGCTAGTGTATTTTGATATCAAGTTTATCCGGCAAGGCTAGGAAACGCGTAGGAATTCCGAGGCTTGCCGAGGAATTCCTACCGTTTCCGAGCCGAGCCTGATAAACTTGATATTAAAATACACTAGCCTGGTATTCTATTTATCAGGTAACGTTATATGCTCGAAAATGACATTAGATGACGTCGTATTCTAACAGTAGATCTAACCTTGTGAAACAAATGGTATTGGATCTGTGTCTACTAGTTGCGAAGTTACGTGTTCGCAACTATGTGTCTACATGCATTATTTACAGCATACACCATCTTAGTATCCATGGTATCTACACAAATACTACAAATGGTTTCCTCAAATGACCCAATACACACATTCTGTTTATAAACACAGACAGCAGTCAGAACACAGGTCATAGCGCGTGTATTATTGATTTAACTGGGGCAGATGTACCTTGCGATACACAATAAATGAGGTCAGTACTCGCGGGAGATCTACATGTACATGAATTATGTGTACAATTATAACTCAAATGAGTTTAAATACGAATGGGTTTGTCAACGTTTGACTGTTTGGAGATAGTTGAAGCAAAATGGCAGAATGAGAAATGAATCATCGGCAAAATGAGAAATGAATCATCGACATTGAATGTGTAGATCGGCGACCGTGACCCATTTCTCCAGTGCAGTTTCTGACCAATGGTAGTCCTTCTTACATGCGTGTGCAGAATTGACAGAATTGAATTTTGTGACACATAATTGAATTTTGTGGCACAAAAGTGAATTTTGTGACACAGAATTGAGTTTTGTGGCACTTTTTGTGGCACAAAAATGAATTGTGTTGACAAAATTGAGCCATGTCCTACTTGGCGCCCCGTATGTCCTGCATGGCGCCCCGTAAGTATACACCACGAAACAATTAATTGGATTGTGATTGGCCAGTATACACCACGGAAGAAAGAATTGGATTGTGATTGGCCAGTATACACCACGAAACAATGAATTGGATTGTGATTGGCCAGTATATACAACGAAACAATGAATTGGATTGTGATTGGCCAGTATACACCACGAAATAATGAATTGGATTGTGATTGGCCAGTATGCACTAAGAAAGAAATAAATTGATTCTGATTGGCCAGTATGCACTACGAAAGAATGATGTGAATTGTGATTGGTCAGTATACACCACGAAACAATTAATTGGATTGTGATTGGCCAGTATACACCACGGAAGAAAGAATTGGATTGTGATTGGCCAGTATACACCACGAAACAATGAATTGGATTGTGATTGGCCAGTATACACCACGAGACAATGAATTGGATTGTGATTGGCCAGTATAAATCACGAAACAATGAATTGGATTGTGATTGGCCAGTATACGCTAGGAAATAAATATATTGATTGCGATTGGCCAGTATGCACTACTAAAGAAAGAACTTGATGTTTTTGATTGACAAGTATACACTACGAAATAAAGAATTGGACTGTGATTGGCCAGTATATACCACGAAACAATGAATTGGATTGTGATTGGCCAGTATGCACCTCGAAATAAAGAATTGGATTGCGATTGGCCATTATACGCTAGGAAAGAAGGAAATTGATTGTAATTGGCCAGTATACACTACGAAAGAAATAATTGGATTGTGAGTGGCCGGTATACACTACAAAAGAAAGAGTTGGATTGTGATTGGCCAGTATACACTACAAAATCATGAATTGGATTGTGATCGGCCAGAATACACTACGAACGAAATAATTGGATTGTGATTGGCCAGTATACACTACGAACTAATTAATTGGATTGTGATTGGCCAGTATATACTACGAACTAATGAATTGGATTTTGATTGGCCAGTATATACTACGAACTAATTAACTGGATTGTGATTGGCCAGTATACACTACAAAATAAATGAATTGGTTTGGGATTGGCCAGTATACACTACGAAATAATGAATTGGATTGGGATTGGCCATTATACACTACGAAATAATGAATTGGATTGTGATTGGCCAGTATACACTACGAAATAATTAATTTGATTGTTATTGGCCAGTATACACTACGAAATAATGAATTGGATTGGGATTGGCCAGTATACACTACGACTAATGAATTGGATAGTGAGTGGCCAGTATACACTACGAAAGAATGAATTGGATTGTGATCGGCCAGTATACACTACGAAAGAATGAATTGGATTGTGATTCGTCAGTATACACTACGAAAGAAATAATTTGTTTGTGTTGGCCAGCATTCTCTACGAAATAATGAATTTGAGTGGGATTGGCCAGTATACACTACGAAAGAAAGAATCGGATTGTGATTGGCCAGTATACACTACGAAATAATGAATTGGAGTGTGATTGGCCAGTTTACACTACGAAATAATGAATTGGATTGTGATTAGCCAGTATATACTACGAAAATATTAATTGTATTGTGATTGGCCAGTATATACTATGAACAAATGAACTGGATTGTGATTGGCCAGTACACACTACGAACACATGAATTGGGTTGTGATTGGCCAGTATATACTACGAACAAATGAATTTGATTGTGATTGGCCAGCATACACTACGAAATAATTAATTGGATTGTGATTGGCCAGTATACACTACGAAATAATGAATTGGATTGTGATTGGCCAGCATACACTACGAAATAATGAATTGGATTGTGATTGGCCAGTATATACTACGAACAAATAACATGGATTATGATTGGCCAGTATACACTACGAAAGAATGAATTGGATTGTGATTCACCAGTATATACTACGAACAAATGAATTGGATTGTGATTGGCCAGTATATACAACGAACACATTAATAGGATTGTGATTGGCCAGTATACACTACGAACAAATGAATTGGATTTTTATTGGCCAGTATACACTACTACGAAATAATGAATTGTATTGTGATTGGTCAATATACACTACGAAAGAAATAATTGGATTGTGATTGGCCAGTATACACTACGAAATAAATAATTGGATTCTGATTGGCCAGTATACACTACGAAAGAAATAATTGGATTGGGATTCGCCAGTACACACTACGAAATAAATAAACGTTTTGTGATTGGCCAGTATACACTACGAAAGAAAGAATCGGATTGTGATTCACCAGTATACAATACGAAAAAAATTATTGGATTGGGATTGGCCAGTATACACTACCGCCTGCGCTAATCTTGCCAATATTTGTCAGTTTCATTATTTCAAAATATTTGAATATTCTGTTTGAAATCAAGCAACTTGATTGGCTGAGCCTGAGCTGTGCTACAGCTCAGGCTCAGACATTCAAATTGCTTGATTGCAAGCTAGTATTTCCAATAGATGTCCAGAAATGTTGATAACCTGGACAAGTATAACACAGGTCGTTGTGTACGCGCGATCTATTAAATGCCGCAAGCTATTACTGGTCAAAGAACTGTTCAATGTCAAAATATTGTTTTCTTGATCGATGCCACGAAAATAATAGTCGACGACTTTATAATGCGCAAAAGAAAGTTAACGAGGTACATGATCGAATATATTGATGAATCGACCGTATTCGGTTCAGTTATTAAACAACATTGTACATTACTAGGCATGATGGCATAGTTCTGCTTTCTACTTAATGTCGTCTTAAATACATATATTCGCGTCGTGTCTACCAATTGGTCCGGATGAGATAAATTAGACGAGGAAATGAGATGAAGTATCGTCCAAAGCTAGTGACATCAATTTTAGAACATTTTTATCTCGTCTTGATCAGTTAGGCTGGAGTAAGTTGGCAGCCTGGGGAAGGATCTTATTTAAAGGTACATGCCCACTCAGTAGGCACAAACTGTTGTTTTATATATCAGAGATATACATCATCTGAGACATTTTCTGGCAAAATAAACATCCATTCACTATTACCCCACGTATTGATTGGCATGATTATACATTTTATATCAGACATAAATTCCCACACTGATATCAGGGGTGAAAACCGTGTTTCCTTAAAATGATCATAATTTATAATCTGTCTAATATATTACTTGTTCCGATGACGCATTTAATTAGTATAAATAATTAAAAAATATGATGCCTCATTTGCATATGAAAATAGCCTGATACCACTGCGAGTCACTATCAGTAAATTAAATATTAATAAATGATTATATCTGTATAGCGGGCACTCGTAATTTTTAGAACTGGTGGAATAGTGACACAATTATACACTTCTTTACTTCCTATAAAGAACAGTTTGTGCCTACTGAGTGGGTATGTACCTTTAAGAGGTCAACGCTTATTTTCAATGTTATTCCCTTGTTGTGGACACAATTTAACTGTTTAAATCAAGTATAAAGATACATATAGGTATAAATAGAACATGCTTGGGACCACGTTGCAAGTGGATGTGTGTTACGCACACACACAGTGGTGGCTTTCGCATGTGACAGCGTTACAAGTTTTAATATATCAACTGTCATATTATACGACCTCAGTATTTTAAAACGGCGGTGTGTATGTCTCGCTAGTTCGCCCCCGCAGACGTATACAAGGATATGGCGGTATGTGTGACTGGAATAATGGGGTTTATAGGTTTTGCGAACAGTGTAGATTCAGATCAGCCTGTGCATCCGCACAGTCTGATCAGGATATGCACTGTTCGCCATTGCAACAATAAAACAACCGCAATGCTTCTTACAAGCACTATAGATCGTTGTGAGGATTCGATACAGGAGTTTGCTATTTGATCAGGAGCTACACTGGTCGCGAATCCAATAGACCCAATATATCCAGTCACAGCAACATTATTAATGTGAATTTTATCAATCCAAACTATATAATTTGTTTAAATTTCCACAATCAGTTTTCATACTCAAGGCTAGTCTCGTTTTATACCAAGTAGTTTCAGGAAATGATACAAAACGGGTTATTTCGAGGTGAGAAATTCTACCTGTCATAAGCCGAACCGAGCCTGATAAATCACATTGCAAAGGCACTAAACTGATACATGAATATTATTGATCAGTAGCCTATTGCATCAACATTGCAAAGTATACTTTAGTAGCAAAGTATACTTTCAGGGAGAAATTTTCAATTTTATGATAAATTTATTAATTTTTATTATACTGAATTTATTACATTATCACAGCCATTCTGGCTGTGATAATGTAATAAATTCAGTATAATAATTCTGCATACCTTTAATCATCAAATATATGCAGTTGTTAGTTTTATATGAAATAATGCATTTCAGGAAAAATAAATGATTACTCCCACAAAGTATACTTTGCTAGTATTTTGATGAAATCTGCTACAGGTACCCGTTGGAATGAGCGAGTAAACTGTATTTATAAATTCAAACTAATATGGACGAGTTAACTAACCGTAAGTGAGCACGGTGCGTTCACACTTACGGACAGAAATCCGACGATATCGACGAAACGTCTTTTAGCATTGGCCACATTATCTACATATCGTGTAAATCTCCGGTTATAGCCATTTAACTGTCATGGGCTGAATATCAGATTGTGCGAGGCGGAACAATCCGGCGCTTACTGCCAATTAACTTGCCACGAGTCGCGGATTCCCTACCAAAGTTGGTACTTATTTTATCAACGAGTTGGCGACCAAATCTTAATGAAGTCACAGTGGGAAAGTCAACAAGTGAAGAAGGACGTAGGTATGGGGTGCTGTTTTGGACATTAACCTTTTCACCCCTAAGTAACTGGAATTGGATTTTATTTCTTAATTTTGCAACCAATCAAATGGTCACAAAATGATTTTCAGACTAGTCCATTTATGACAAGGGGGTGTTTTTGTTCTCAAACATATGAAAATTACTTGCAAAATGTGCAGATCCTAATGAGACGGCTCGTGACGGCTCATCTGGATCTACACTTTTTGTCAATACCATTCTACAGACTTGTGGTGTTGAGAGGGTTAATACCAATTTGTGATATCACCTATTTGAATGAGTGATATCACCTATTCGAATGGATACTATCACTTTATCTAATAGGTGATATCACTCATTGAGATGTGAATTGTTGACATCACCCATTCGAAAGGGTGGTATCGCCCATTCAAATAGGTGATACCACACATTCGAATATGTGGTATCACCCTTTCATGCTGAATTAGTGATATAACCTATTCAAATGAGCTATGTCACCCATTGAAATGAGTTATATCTCCCATTCAAATGAGTTATATCACTCCTTCAAATGAATGATATCAGCTGTTCAACGGAAACATCCATTAAAAACAAATGGGTGATATCACCTATTCGAATGAGTGATATCTCCCATTCCAATAGGTGATACTACTCATTCGCATATGGGTGATATCACCATTTCGTGTTTAATCAGTGATACGAACATTCAAAATGATTGTATCACTCATTGGAATATGTGATACCATTCATTCGAATGGGAGATATCATTGATTCAACACGAAATGGTGATATCATCCATCGAAATGAGAGATACGTGTAACACCCATTCGGGGAGGTGATATCACCCATTCAGATCCCAATAGCCTGAAATAGGTGATCTCACACATTCGAATAGGTGATATCACAAAATGGTAGTAAGGTCCAAAATGGCACCCACACATGCAAATAGAAGCATATATATGGTGAGACATGTCACCAGTGCCGTTCTAAAGCGTTATAGTTCAACTCGTTATTTTTTAACAATAACGCGATATAAATTCATGATATACTAAAATATAAATAACTAATGCGTTGGAGCTGTACGAGTAACGCGTTACTTCCCCTCGTAATGCTTTACCAAAAACAGGTAACGCTTTACCAAAATCAGGTAAATCACATATTTCTATCGCGTCGCTACCCCTTGCAACAAAAACGAATGTGTCACATGTTACAAAAACTCGGAACAAAAATTAATAATATATTGTCCAGACGAATATGTCACATGAACATTCGAATGGGAGATAAAAGTGCGATAAAATAAAACAGAATAGAGCAAGCATATTCGCCGGGTTATTTGAAATTCATGCCACGCATGCAGACAAGGTAAATGAAAATGCTTTGATTTAACGACGTCACTGGCTCGATGACCTCGATACCGACTATTTTAAGTCCCCGTCCGATAGGACTAGGCTATCACGAATGTGTCTTTTCTTGCCCAAGGACACGCCGAATCGACCAGTGGCGGGATTCTAACTCGGTATTTGTACATTTACGTAAAGCCGAATAAGCATATGCAACTTTTAAATGACACCCAGCTTATGATAGTGATGATGCATTCCGCAAGGTCACAGTTTAAAGGTGCATGCATGCATTCGAACGTAAAATATGTCTGAAAATGATGCCATAATATCTGTGTAAATAGTATTCCACACCCGCTCCATACCAGCTCCCTCCTCTCTCCCACCCCCCCCCCCCCCCACGGCATCGCCCCCACCCCCTCCCCCACCCCCCGAGAAATAGAGGGGCTTTAAATAATATGCTGTTAAATCCAGTAAATGTCCCGGTAAAATGCCCCGCAGTGCAGGGCCATTTGGTTGGTGAACGTCGCAGCACATTTTGGATTATGCAATGATCTCCATTTCAACAAATTTGAAAAGTCTTCACCCACTGACCATAACTATGAAGATTGTCCAATACAATATCAGCCCGGCGGTTCATGAAAACAAGACGTTTGAAATATCTAATAAAACTAATGTCTTTTGACCTTTCGGCGGTCATCTTGGATTACGTAATGATTAGATATCGACAATAAATGCTCCAAAGTGATCGTCTTGTCGATACATTTGATTTGATAATGATATGACAATATACGGTCAAGTTTGAAATTTGCGATTGTGTGACAAATTCTGTGACATATAAGGTTCAACACTCAAATGGATTAGACTTGTAGCCTATTTCACCAACATTGCAAAGAATACTTTTCTAGCAAAGTAAACTTTGAGGGAGTAATCATTTATTTTTCTGGCAATGCATTATTTCATACAGAACTAACAACTGCATATATTTGATGATTAAAAGTATGCAGAATTATTATACTGAATTTATTACATTATCACAGCCATTTTGTCTGTGATAATGTAATAAATTCAGTATAAACAAAATATAAAAAACTGTATCCTAATATTGAAATTTCTCCCTCAAAGCATACTTTGCTAGATAAGTATACTTTGAAATGTTGGTGAAATGGGCTACTGCACTTATTACATGAATCGCCAATAATAACGAGTTCTAACGCGTTACAGACAATTTCGAACATACATTTATAACGCGTTACTTCAAAAAAGTAACACGGTAAAATTCCGAAGCGTCACCATACAAGTAAATGTTGTTACGTTTGAACCGAGGGAAATGAGGAAACTGTATATTTTTAAAGAAATTTTCATACTACTTTAATAGTATCCCGTTTGTAATGCGGGGGTGTGGGCTGATCAACAGCACGTGTCGTCCACACAATCCACCATTCCGGGGATTTATAAACATTACATTATCACTATGCTACTTAACAAGGTGTATGATCACGTGGTTACAACAACAACAACAAGTACTGAAACTTCCAGAATCCATCCGATTCAAAGTACGTATTATTTTATGTTGTCCTTATTACGTAACGAATTTTGATGACTCGTCTTGTTAAGCTGCATATGGTGGTCTCTGTATTCTGTATTTTGGCCCAAACTTCTGTCGTTTGTGCGAATAATCGACATAAATCTGTGCCGAACTCCCTGGACCACCAAATGCAGCTCATGAAGACGTATATTTCATCAAAATCCGTTGCATATTAAGGAAAATATCAAATAATACTTACTTTGGAGTTGGTGAGCTTTCTACACGTTCAGCCGTAGTTGTTGTTGTTATAACCACGTGATCATGCACCTTGACTTAAAATGCGGGAAACAAAACTTTCTGGTGTGTTTCATATATGTGGCTGTGACTGGAGAAAGGGGCCTTATGGGATTTCTCACCAGTGTAGCTCCTGATAATATAGCGCACTCCTGTTGCTTGATAACACTCTATATTTCTTGTTAGAAGCATCACAGTTGTTTCATTGATGGAATGACAAATAGTGCAGATCCTGATCAGACTGTACAGATGCACAGGCTGATTTGGATCTACATTGGTCAATTTCTTCAGTCACAACCACCACAAATTATCATTTTTCTCAATAAAAATATTGGCTTTGCAGCACTTTAGAAACTATTCTAGAGTGCTGCCAAACTGGAAATGAAACTACGTTTTTGCTAATAAAAACGGAAATTTAAAAAAAACACAGCAGACGACAACATTTAATTCAGTATCGCAATGTTTAATTAGCTAATCGTGAATAGTCGTTTCCATATTGATTTTCTGAATATTCAATTAATAGAGCATCTTACATAATTGATGATTTTAAGGTGATTGATACATTTGTTTCCGAGCATCCAAACCGGGCAAGTTTTATCCAGTTTTCGCAAATCCAAACTGTCAATAGTAGGATATAACTAGAAATATAGAATCTGACATGAATAAATGGTTTAATATGGTATTTACTATATAGAGAGGATCTTACAATAGTGATGATTTAATATGATATTTGTTATATAGATAGATATATATTTTTATTCTTGTATTCCTCCTCGAAAATTGTAACTTTTTATCGCCAATTGTTTATTTTTATCCTATTGGTTATTCCTTTTTTTTTTAACAGTGGCGATTTTTTTATTTTCCCCAGCGGAATCCCTGATAATGTGCATAGAGGTTCTTACATGAGTGATGGTTTAATGATATTTAGTATATAGAGAACCTTACATGGGTGATTATATTCATCATAATAGAGGATATTACATGGTTTAAAATGATATTTATTAAACAAATTTACTGATTTCATCAGAAACGACGCTTTGCAGTGTTTCGCACGATATCTGGGGCCCGTTTCACTAAACTTAGTACGACTAAAATGTTCGTAAGTGCAAAAGTATGATAGTCTGTAAATTTCACATTAACGATGCAGCCTATGCTCAATAAGTGTAAACCCATCAATTGACATTTCCAGACGATCCTAAATGTGCACTTACGAACATTTTAGTCTTACGAAGTTTAGTGAAACGGGCCCCTGTTGACGACCATTATGCCCCAGCCATAGTGCCATGATCAAAATCGGTGTATGCCTCGCTGTCGCCACGCTCTAGCCTCGTTGTCACCAAATTGTGCCTCGTTATGAGTCGCTGCCGTGTACCGTATCATAGCGTACCACAACGTATGTTAACGTTCCATAACGTAAAAGAAACGTAGCACAGCGTCGTAACAACGTAATACTAGGCAAAATTGCCTGTATTTGCCTACAGCAATAACTTACACAGTCCAGGCTGATACGGCGTGTTTTCCAGTCTGATACTGAAACTTCTAGTCTGATACCATGTCTCGCGCGCGTATTAAACCAGTTCCTTTGGGTATGCACATTGCGTATGTTTACTTTATCGGCTGCGTAAATATTGTCAGATGCCGGTAATTTAAATGTGTAGGCTCTGTATTTCATCATTCAATCATGGATAATGGTATAGATTTTAATATAGGATTATCATAACTGCCGGATTATTGATATTGAAATTGATATATAAGTAATCTAAGCAATAAAGACGTTAATACGTGTCTTGTTTGATATCGGCCTAGGTATCGTTCCTCTGTAACTTGGTATCATCCTTCGACCTTCGTTCTCAGGCTGATACCAAGTTACCTCGGGACGATACCTAGGCCGATATCAAACAAGCCACGTATTAACCTCTAAGTATAATTTTGGACACGTTCAAATTTCGCTGGCTTTCCCCCACAACGTACTACAATGTTAAACAACGTAGTACAACGTGGCTACAACGCAAAAACGTGACGAAACGTGAACATAACGCGGCCCGCCGTTGCGTTTGTTGACACGTTGTGTCACGTTGTGCTGTGGTATGCTACGTTATGAGCTAGTTGCGCCGACGTTCCCCGTGCTACGCTAAGCCACGCTAAGCCATACTCAAATTATATACGCTTACTCTATATATCAAAATAACAAACAATTATTCACCTTTTCAGTCAATACACAAATCCTCGGAATCAATTATGTTTTTCTTGTTTAAATGACATGTTCTATATGTCCGCCCTTCTGCCGGATAACCAGTCCAAGCCTTTTTCTGAAGTGGCCGATGACCGCATTGCAAGTCTGCGAGCTTATCTTCTTCGTCTCTCGCGCAAAGGCTGTCTTCAACTCCTTTATATTTGTTGGTCTGGGAGAATATACTCTCTCCTTAAGGTGACCCCAGAGAAAGAAGTCCACTGGGCTGAGGTCTGGTGAGCGTGGGGGCCATTCAATAAGTGTTTTGAGCGATATTACATTGTTGTCAAACGAATTGTCAATCCAACTGATCGCGTCAGACGCGATATGTGGTGCAGCGCCGTCTTGCTGAAACCATACATCAGATGTATCGTATCCTCTTCTGGTCAATTCTGGAACAAATTTTCCTTTCAGAATATGAAGCTAACTGTCTGTTGACACAGTTTGGGTTTCGCCTTGCTCTTCGAAGAAATAAGGTCCAATAACGCTCTTGCTGCTCAGTGCGGCCCATGCGGTTACCTTCGCGCTGCGAAGTGACTTCTCCTCGTAAATGTCTGGTTTATTTGCACTCCAAAAACGTTGATTCTGTGTGTTGACTGCGGCATCAATGTAGAAGTGTGCTTCATCGGAAAACCAAGTATTGTCAATGATTTCTGGATTTTCAATAGCCCAGTTAGCAAATTCCATTCTCCTGTCAATGTCTTCTTCCTTTAAGTGCTGCATGACTGAGATTTTATATGGTTTGAGTTGCAAGTCGTACTTCAATATTCTTTGGACTGATGCATAACTTGGAGTGTTTGTGAGATCCCTCAATACATTCCTGATTGACTTTCTCGGTGTCTCTTCTATTACTTTCCTCACGTTTTCAATGTTTTCATTTGAACGTCCATTTCTTTCTCTACCACTGTTTCCCTTCCATCTCCCGTGAACACTTCCCGATTCTTCAAATCTCTTGACTGTTCTATATATCTGCTTCCGTGACAAGTATTCTCTGTCTGGATACTTCTTCTTCATCATCTTTCTGACAATATTAGGTGAGTTTCCGCATTCATAATACAACTTTACAACTTCTGCTGAGAAATCCATTTTCAAATGTTGATGACATCATACACTAAACTTGATGACGTCATACACATGAAATGATGACGTCATAAGTTGTTGTTCATAATATTAGCAAAATGGTGTTGAGTTGCATTAATTAATAAGCCATATTTTGATTCTCTATCACTCCTTGAAAGCAAAATATGATTATTTGAAGTGGGGACTAGTTTTTTGAATTTTGTATTACTGGGGTATTACCATACATAGAATACAACAGATTGCCGCCACATTCTGTCACGTTGTTGCTACGTTGTACTACGTTGTACCATGTTTTTGCTACGTTGTTGCCACGTTTTGTCACGTTTTTCTGTCACGTTCTGTCAAGTTTATGCTACGTCGTAGCCACGTTGTACCACTTTCTTACTACGGTATAGTACGTTGTGTTGAAAAGCCAACGAATTTCGAACAATGTCCAAAAGTAACATTTCCAGTTCACGATTTTGTCACGTTTGATCACGTTTTAGCCACGTTGTTCTACGTTTGCTTACGTTGTAGCGACGCTCTGCCACGTTTGCCAACGTAACTAACCGTGGCGGCCAAAACGTGACACTATGACTGGGACATTATGGATATCACATTAAAAGAATATGACTGTTAGAGTATATGTATTGCATAAGCCGAGCTCCATACATTGAAGTTACACTGATCACGTAAGTGTATCTCCATCGATTGCATTTGCATAGTTTAGTATAATAGTGTTTTATGGTTTGTTATATTACACTGCATGCAGAGGCCCATTGTATTCAATAAATATCTGCAATTCAGGAGCAAATTGTGTGGTCGGACAGGGGAAAATACGGAGCCCCGCAGGGGACGTAGAATTCTCTTTTTTATAAATTCGTTCCCTCGAATTAACAATTCGTTCCAACGAAATAACAATTCGTTCCCACGATATAACAATTCGTTCCCACGAAATAATAATTCGTTCCCTCAATTTAATAATTCGTTCCCACGAATTAACAATTCGTTACCCGTGGGAACGAATTGTTTATTCGTGGGACGAATTGTTAATTCGAGGGAACGAATTGTTATATCGTCGGAACGAATTGTTAATTCGAGGGAACGAATTTTTAAATTGAGGGAACGAATTGTTAATTCGTAGGAACGAATTGTTATATCGTGAGAACGAATTGTTAAATTGAGGTAAGGTAACAAATAAAAAAGAATTCTACGTCCCCTGCGGGGCTCTGTATTTTGTCGATTTCTCTGGGGGAAATTGTTCTATAGCCACATACACCGTACACAACCGCCATCGTTCATATTGCCCAGATGTCATCGTTCCTGAACGTCTATTGGCAATCTCAGCTCGCAATCAAGAAGCGTGATTGGTTGAGCCTGAGCTTTAGTACAGCTCAGACTCATACAATCAAGCTGCTTGACTTCAAGCACAATATTTAAGTATTCAATGCTAAAGAAACACAATTGACAAATAGTGGCAAGATTAGTGCAAGCGGTGGTGTATGTGACAATGCATGAGACGTGTGCCAGGAATATATAATGTATCTCTAAACCGGACACCAAGAAAACACCCGTGATCTTATTTTTGATAAGTTTCTCGGTCATTTATCTCGGGGGATAATGTTTGTTCGTGACCGCATAGCACACAACTGTGGCTCAGAATGATTAAATGTCCAATTTACAGCGAAACTTCTCTAAGCCGGACACCCTGGGGACCTCCTGTATATTTATTTTAAAGTACAATATGTTTACAAACTGTTACGAGTGTAAATCACCATACGACAACAGCCGGCCATATTAGGCCTATGATGTACTATCAGATAATCATATAGTATTTGATATTCCATACAGGCTTACTCTGAACATGTCTAGACATACTAATACGTCACGAGATTCTGACACATAGTGCAACACTGTGTAAAGAAAATAGTTAATATGTTGGAACAGTTTGTTTGTAAAGCTTATATTGAACACGGTCAGAGTTGGTAGTTGTTGACCAGAATAACGGTTTCTGAAAACCTATAACCTTAACTATTCATTGTTTCAATGCCCCGGAAACTGACCAGAATCAGAATCCGCTATATGTGGCTGCGACTGGAGATATAGGGTGTATGGGAGTTGTGGTCAGTGCGGCTCCTGATCGAATAGCACACTCCTGTAACATGATAACGATCTATATTGCTTGTTAGAAGCACGGCGGGTGTTTCATTCATGGAAAGGCGAACAGTGCAGACCCTATACACTGGTCGCATAACACATATTAATCACCATTTTTTCAGTCACAAACACATACACAACCTACCGCATTAAACTTGCCATAAGGTCAACGTTTCTGAACTTCTATTGGCAATCTCAACTCGCAATCAAGCAGTTTGATTGGCTGAGCCTGAGCTGTAGCACAGCTCAGGCTCTGCCAATCAATTTGCTTGATTTAAAGCCCGATATTGAAGTATATTTTAAATAAAACAGTTGACAATATTTTGTTATTATACTGAATTTATTACATTATCACAGCCATTTTGGCTGTGATAATGTAATAAATTCAGTATAATAAAAAATATCTGCAAGATTAGCGGTGATGTATCATGCATAAGACGTGTTTTATTGTCAGTTTCACGAAACCTGCCCAAATTTTACGGCTATATATACAATGCAAAAATAATTGTTCTTTTTTTATAATATTAAATTATATTAAAATTTAAGAATGATCCTTCTGGTTATTTCGTAAAATTTGGTGAAATATTGATTTTATTACGAAAAATTATTTCTCCATGGGAATTTAACATGGGGGAAAAGAGGTGGAGAACCTGAAGGAGGAGTCGAAAAACGAAATATTTTTACTCTGAAACCTGTCTAGACAGCTTGGAAATGATCTAAGAAAACAAAAGTTAAATTTTGAAAATCGGTCCACTATTTCTGAAATTAGAAAAAAAATCCCCATGTTAAATCCCCATAGACATCTTCACGGCACGGAGTGAAGATGTCTATGGGGAGTGCCGGAGTGAACATGTCTATGGGGATTTAACACGGGGAATTTGCTTTTTCTCAATAAAATCGACATTGGACGAAATTTCACGAAATAAAAAGACGGCTCCTTCTTAAATGTTGCTATAATTTAATTTTATTGTTTTTTCATTGTTTATATAGCCGGAAGGTTTGGGCAGGTACCGTGAAACAGACAGTAGGAATCGATGGTGTGTGGGGGAAACTGCACAATGATGGGCTCCGCCGTTGACAAAAGAGACCTTTTTGACAGGTGTTTGAGACCAGCTTACAGTGGGGTGTAAGTGCACACACGAACGAACAGGTTGGTTCGTTACCCACCCAAAGTGTATGTTGTTACCACTCAGTTGAACCGTCTCGCCGAGACGGTTCAACTGAGTGGTAACAACATACACTTTTGATACGAAATGAGAAAAAATGCAGAAATATATTTACATTTTTTTTTATACATGAAATACAGTTGGTTCCAACCTGTCGTGTTCGTTCGTGTGCGCACTTACACGCTGACCCCACTGTAGCTTGCGTAATAGAGCACGATGCCCCCTCCCCAGCACCACACCCCAATGTTAATCATACTCGCAAGCAATAACAATAACACATTATTGTCTATTTGACGAAATTTCATCAAATAAATATCACTGTGAAAACTAAATCCTATACATGTATAGGAATTTAACGTGAGTCACAAACGGAGAAAGAGATGGATTACCAGATGTGAAAAGTGTAAAATTAAATTGATTGCGACCCATAACTATATAACGTGGAATATAATCAGACTTGTTTGTCACCGTGACTGGAAAAATGGGGCTTATGTATGGGCGGCATTTTGGATTTGAATAGCACTTTGTGATATCACCCATTCGAATAGGTGATATCACCCTTTCAAATCGGTGGTACAATGTATCATCCTTTCAAATCGGTGATAGCATGTATTAGAATCCGTAATATCACCGATTAAAAAGGAGTGGATGATATCACCTATTCGAATACATGATATGACCCATTCGAATGAGTGATATCACCTTTTTCGAATGCATGATATGACCCATTCGAATGAGTGATATCACCTATTCGAATGTATGATATGACCCATTCGAATGAGTGATATCACCTATTCGAAAGGGTGACATTCATTTTTAATTGGTGATATCATCCCTTCAAATAGGTGATATCACTGATTCGAATGACCGATATCACAAAGTGCTATTAAAGTCCAAAACGGCGCACCATACGTGGGGGATTTGTGACATGTGTCTTGCGACCCGTGTAGATCCGGATCAGCCTATGCATACACCAGTCGTGCTTCTAGCAAGCAATATATAGAGAATAGTAGGTTAGTGCCGTGAATAGGAAAACATATCTGGCAAGGCTCAGGAAACGGGATGGGCGAGGCTCTGCCGAGCACATACCGTTTCCGAACCGCGCCAGATATTTTTCACATTCACGGCACTAACCTACTATTCTATTTATCCCGTCAACACCAACAAATGGCTGTAAAATACAAAAATTGTATTGACTGGATATCAAAAATGTTTCACGGCACCGTGTTTCACGGCACATACGCATTGTGTTGACGGGATAAAGATCGTTATTAGGCCACAGTAGTGTGTTATTTGACCTGTAGCCTATTTCACCAATCATTTATTTTCGCCGAAATGCATTATGTTATATAGAACTAACGACTGCAAAATGGCTGTGATAATGTAATAAATTCAGTATAATAAAACATAATACATTTATCCTAAAATGGATAAGTATACTTTGCAATGTTGGTGAAATAGGCTACTTGTCAAATAACACACTACGGTGGCCTAATAACGATATATATTGCTTGTTAGAAGCACGACTGGTGTGTGCATAGGCTGATCTGGATCTACACGGGTCGCAAGACACATAAGCCCCATTTCTCCAGCCAAATTTGGCAGATCATTACCCGGCTTAGTAACTTATCACCCGGCTATGTGTTTTAACAATTGAATATAAGTACTAGCTTCGATAATGTATAACAATATAAGCACATTTTCCCAATCAATAAACATGCATATATCGCCGGCAATAACGACTACACACTATTTACAAGTTTCCGAAATTCCGTCAAATAAATATTTAATTGTGAAAACGAAATCGTATACACTGTGTGTATTCCTGCCACATTACCATTTACTGATGTCTTACTTAAGGAGTAAAATTCTATAAGCTCACATTGAGCTTGTTTTCTAATCATTATTCACAATATCTGTCCATGAATGTTGACGTATACATGTATTCAATCTGAAATACAATATTGTTTAAACTAAACTGAAACGAAATCGTATACAGTTAATAAATATGAGTCCCAAGTGAAAAACAAAATTGGCTGCGAACGCTAGCTAGATAGCTTGAACATTTTGTATCTAATTAAGAAAACAAAAAATAACATTTAACAAAGCGATGCACGATACTACCATGTAAAATCGACATAATGCTTTGCGCTATTTATTTATAAGAAATGTACGTGTACTTTGATACTTTTCATATTCAGTAGGCACAAACTGTTCTTTATCATGTTTATAGGAATTAAATAAGTGTATAATGGTGTCACTATTCCACCACTTCTAAACATTACGAGTGTCCGCTATACAGATATAATCATTCAGTAATATTTATTTTACTGATAGTGACTCGCGGTGGTATCAGATGATGTCTCTGATATAAAGAACAGTTTGTGCCTAATGTGTGAGCATATACCTTTAATACATTTAATTCACCAATACCCATCGGCAGGTTTTAAGTGAAACTAACAATCATCACGGACGCTACATGGATATAGAGTTTCTTGAATTGCGATCATTTTAGACCCAGATCAGACTGCGTAGCTCGTTAGCACGACACATACAGTGGAACCTCTCTAAACCGGATACCAAGGCAACCTCTGCGATCTCAGAAGTTAATGTATGTTCATGATTACAAAGCTCGCCAATACATTTCAGAATGGTCATATGCCTGATTTATAGTGGAACCGCTCTAAACAGGACACCATGGGGACCTCCCAGGGTGTCCGGTTTAGAGAGGTTTCACTGTACAACGGAAGGGTGCTAGCTGGTCAGAAGTTAAACTCATTAAAAACCCAACAAGCCATTGACGGGTCACATATGTGACTGTGACTGAAAAATTGGGGCTTACAGTATTTCCGACACATGTAGTCCCAGATCAGCCTGCACATCCGGGTATGCACTGCTCGTCATTCAGTCAGTGAAATACCCGTCATGCCTATAGATGTTCATCAGGCTTTAGAAATATGCTAGCAGGTCAAGAGCTAGACTGGCCACGAATGCCACAAGCCCCATTTCTCCAGTCACAATGACTTATGGGTTTTGCGATCAGTGTACATTCAGAACAGCCTGAGTATCCGCAGACTGATCAGTATTTGCACTGTTCGCTATTCCATGAATGAAAAACTCGACGTGTTGTAACAAGCAATATATATCATTTCCCGGCTACATAGGTGTACTGTTTCATCAAAAGCTACACTGGTCACGCATTACATAAACCCTATTTCTCCCAATCACAGCCACATATGTGGCGGTGACTGGATACATCGGGCTTATGCGATTTGTGAGCAGTGTAGCTCCTGTTCAAATAACACACTCCTGTCGCCTGATAACGATCTATATTGCTTGTTAGAGCATACCGTGTTTTTCATTGACAGAATGGTGAACATTGCAGAACCTGATCACCGTATCGGCATGCACGGGCCGATATGGATATACACTGGTCGCAAAACCCATAAGCCACATTTCTCCAGTCACGACAACGGATTACAATGCGACTTACCAATGGTTGTGTAAATAATCACGCTAACGACGGCCACCAGCAGCGCAATGCCGATGGTGAGGAAGACTATATTGAGCACTCTCTTCAATATCCGGTAATCATCCGGATTGTTGCCCACAAACTTCAGCTCCGCGTCCGCTTTTCCCGCCATCCGGTTGTCCTGCATTGCCCGGATGAGGCGCCGCCATAGCGTGTTTTTTTTCAGTTCGTGTCGGCTGTTTCCGTTATCCGTGTCCGTGACGATGATGTCAATTCCGCCTGCTCCGTCCATACCGCCAACAACGCGACCACTAATCCGACTGGCATCACCATGTGTTACGGAATGACTCGATTCGATAGCACCGGATCCGCTCCTATTCCCAGTATTGAATTTTTCGTCCGCTGATTCACGCGATATTTCATGCGATAACTTGTTGCGCTCGTTTGCCGATCGGCTTACCGGAGATCTAACTGAATCAGCCGATGTCGAAGCGAGCGTTGACGATGGAGACCGAGTTTTGCCGTCCGGTGCGTCTTTGATGATGATTCTGTTTTGGTAATACATCGCGCTCCTCAATACGCTTGTAGTCGGGGGTCGACCGGTTGGAGCTGTTACGACTTTGTCCCCGGACGTCGGCATTGGCGGCATGGGTGCCGCCGCCGTCCCCGCGTCCCCTTTGGACGTCACTGTCATGGCGACGTTACGTTCGTCTTCCTCGGTATTGGCGCTACGCCTCAACTGACTGCGAAGGCGTCGTAGCCGTCTGGAAGCATGACCGTCGACATGGCTACATGAAGTGTCGTTAAACTGAAATATAACAAATCCTGTATTTCCTGAACAGGGTTTATTGAAGGGGTCAGTGGTAGAAGGGGGCTAACTTATTATGGACTTAGCTCCACTCCTTCCACTGACCCCTTCAACTTTTCTGCATGTATTCGGAGCCCGGTCCCTGTACATGTAAGGCAGCGTTAACATGTTGTTCACGCAGATGTAGTTAGGATGATCATGTTACAATGTATGTTTGGCGCAGTTGTCTCGCCCCGCTGTTACAAACGGAACAACGTGGCATGTACTACATGCAGAGCCGGATCCACGAAGTATGATCATGGATCTACTTGTCCGCGAATCATGGGTCTGGACATTTCAATTGATGTATTTACATTTATTGAGCATATGCTGCAAACGAAGCCTATGCTCAATAAATGTAAATCCAATAATTGTTTCCAAGAAAACATTGCTAATGTGAAATCTACAGACTATCATAATTTTGCACTTACGAACATTTTAGTCGTACGAAGTTTAGTGAAACGGCCCCAAGATCCTGGCGTGTCCTTACCAGTGCTTACTTTAGATTTGGCGTGTAAATTGTTAATGCATATATCGCAAGTTAAATCGCGGTACATCTACCGTATTAGGGATTTTTTCTATTAATTTACGATGTTTACTGTCTCCTCCAATTGCAATACGTATTATTATTAACATCTCTTTTTAGACATCCATCACTGTGATCCACACGCTGATACGAACAATGAAACAGTGGGAAAACCAGGCTCCTTTCAAAATAAAACCTTTGGTTATGATGATCCATAGTGATTGTTAGAAATATGAAGGGTGTTTCATTGATAGAATAATGAAAAGTGCCAACCATGCCCAGAGCGTACTAATTCACAGGCTGATCTGAAGCCTATTTCACCAACATTGCAAAGTATACTTTTCTAGCAATTGTCAATTTATGGATAAATTTATTAATTTTATTATACTGAATTTATTACATTATCACAGCCAAAATGGCTGTGATAATGTAATAAATTCAGTATAATAAGTCTGCATACTTTTAATCATCAAATATATGCAGTCTTCAATTGTGTATGAAATAATTTCGGGAATAATAAATGATTACTCCCTCAAAGTATACTTTGCTAGAAAAGTATACTTTGCAATGTTGGTGAAATCGGCTACTGAAGCTAGCAAAACCCATAAACCCCATTTCCCCACTCACAGCCACAAATGAAAAAGATGAGAGAGCTCATTTGTTTTAGATACTCTAATGGCATAGAGGTCAAATATTTGCGAAATGCACCATTAGAGCAATCATCTGAGCCACAATGTGTTAAGTCAATAACATACAGCTTTCACATGAAAGAGCTAAGCTATGCAACTAAAATGTATGCCATTCTAATTATATAGAGAAAAGTAGGTTATATAGAGAACTGGTTGAATAGTGACACACTTATGCACTTGTTTAATTCCTATAAAGAACAGTGTGTGCCTACTGACTATTAAAATGTATTGAAATACAGGCTTTGCAAACCTTTTATTTTTTTTGTGAAATATGGTATATTATATCAACTGGCATTTTCAATGGAAATTGCCTTTTGTACCATTTTAAAGTTGAGATATAATGATGACTGGCTGGTTTAGGTTAGTGACTATCAGAGGCCCGTTTCACTAAACATCGTACGACTAAAATGTTCGTAAGTGCAAATTTAGGATCGGCTGGAAACTTCAATTGATGGATTTACATTTATTGAGCATAGGCTGCATATGCAGCCTATGCTCAATAAATGCAAATCCAATAATTGTTTACAAGAAAACATTGTTAATGTGAAATTTACAGACTATCATAATTGTGCACTTTGGAACATTTTAGTCGTACGATGTTTAGTGAAACGGGCCCCAGGATTCTATAGAGGACATGCAACATGTTTACTTAAGGCCAAACGAAACTTGACAGTATATAAATGGTTCGATAGTTTGTGAACTAGTATGTTTAAAATCCTGATGTAAAATGGTTTTTAATGCTGAATATAATCTGCAACTACTGCACCAAAACTATAGCTGCATGTGTTTAAAGAGATTGTGTAAACAATGAAAGACGACAAAACCTTTCATTTCAAAAACTACAGTAAAATATAACACCACGACATATATTATGGAACAGGTAACAGCAGTTTAAACATATGATAAAGTGATAAAGTGATAAAGTGACCAGTTTTGTGCAGCATAATTATTATGATGCATGGCTATTAAAAATATCACCCACTAAAATGTTCAATCTACCTGTCGATCAAAACAAAAATAATTCATATATCTCATACTTGAAGAGTAATGGATACGGGAGTTAATTTCCCGTTCTTTTTTTGCCAAACAAATGCTATTTTAATGAAAGTTTATGATACAATAGCAAAAAAGTGCCAAATATACACAAGTATCTTATTCAGTATGTTTTGACAATAGAGGCTATGCTACATTTGCATGTTAGCCGGTCTTTGCCTGCTAAGGAAGTTTGTGAAATGTATGTACAGTGGGGTCAGCATGTAAGTGCACACACACACACGAACGAACACGACAGGTTGGTTCCAACCTGTCGTGTTCGTTCGTGTGTGCACTTACACGCTGACCCCACTGTAGTTGGTATAATTGCATGTGGTAGTAAAACACGTAAACAAATAGCAAAAATCGGAGATTGTGCGTGGCCAAATTATGTTGGTGGTTACATAGAATTGGTCTTAAATGATTCACCTGAATAAATATTTTATCGACATATTATAATGTATGATCATTGCACATCAACAAATAAATATAGCGAGTGAATAGCTGTTTCCGTTAACCCTTTAAGGAAACAAGGTTATCACCCCTGGTATCCAGATTGGACATTCACGCTTAATCTAAAACGTATAACAATGCCAATTAACATGTCAGGTAAGTAAATTAGCGTTGTTTTGCCAGAACGGTAGGTTTAATGCGCCACTACTGACAGTACATCAGTTCAGAGATGTTTAGATACTAAGGATATTATTATACTCGTATCTATGGCTGCAGTATTGGGGAAGTAACTCATTCAAACTAACTCAGTCGATGATGGAGGAGTTGCACATGGATGTGTGAGAGCAATGTATGAATTATTTATAACGTATATGTGGCTGTGACTGGAAAAATGGGGCCTATGGGTTTGCGACCAGCGAATATCCAGATCAGCCTGTGCATCCGCACAGTCTGATGGCGATCAGCACTTTCGCCATTCCATCAATATAACACAAGTCGTGCTTCTACAAGCAATATAGATCAGTACCAGTCTGCTAGAATTGTGTTCTATTTATCAGGGTACGTCTGACGTTAGAGGATTTGTTAATTAACACGGATGTCGCTGAAAGTAACGCGTTTTTTTTACCTTGCATCATTAGACTGACTTCATTCGGTAACGTCACGTGACGCCTTTCGACCAATGGAACGTCAACACAACTAAATGTGACACGGATGTGGCTTCGAGTAACTATGGCAACCTGTTATCGTATGGAAATGCCAAAGAGCAAATATTGTAGTCTAGTGAACAGTTTGCTTCCGAATAGTTTGTTTACTATTATAACAATAACTTTGTGTAGCAGTAGCCGATATGTTTGTGTTTCGAAGCTGCTCCAGGGGCCCGTTTCACTACACTTCGTACGACTAAAATAAATCTTCGTAAGTGCAAACTTACAAAGTTTTATTGTAAACAATTAATGGATTTACATTTATTGAGCATATATGCAGCCTATGCTCAATAAATGTATATCCATCAATTTAAATTTCCAGACGATCTTAAATTTGCACTTACGAATAGTTTAGTCGTCGTACGAAGTATAGTGAAACGGGCCCCAGTTGTCTTGTATGGGAAACAGCCGCCCGTTTATGTCACGTGTATGGTGAAAAGCTTTGAGTTGATGCGGTGTATGATGTTGTTAAGCTTTATTTTACAACAATTACAAACAAGAGCGTTGTATGGAAGCATCGGCTGTGTGAAGTTAGCACTGCAATCGCAGATCGACAATCAACATTCAAATCGAATGTCGAGTTGAATGTAGAGCTGTAAAGTTAGGATATGTAGAAAACTTGAATGAACAGCTGGCTAGTTCCAATGCGCTGCTGGCTCTGCAATGGACATTTGTACTTACAGTACAAAGTGAATGTACAGCTGGCTAGTGCCAATGTACAGCTGGCTCTGCAATCGACATTCAAACTTGTATTGTCAGTTCAATCTGAATGTAGAGCTGTGTACTACCAATGTACAGCTGGCTCTGCAATCGACATTCACACTCGTATTGTCAGTTCAATCTGAATGTAGAGCTGGGTACTTCCAATGTACAGCTGGCTCTGCAATCGACATTCAAACTCGTATTGTCCGTTCAATTTGAATGTAGAGCTGGGTATTCCCAATGTACAGCTGGCTCTGCAATCGACATTCAAACATGTATATCTTCGGTTGAATCTGAATGCAGAGCTGGGTATTCCCAATGTACAGCTGACTCTGCAATCAACATTCAAACTCGCATTTTCTGTTCAATCTGAATGTCGAGCTGGGTACTTCCAATGTACAGCTGGCTCTGCAATCGACATTCAAACTTATATTGTCAGTTCAATCTGAATGTAGAGCTGGATACTTCCAATGTACTGCTGGCTGTGCAATCGACATTCAAACTAGTATTGTCAGTTCAATCTGAATGTAGAGCTGGGTACTTCCAATGTACAGCTGGCTCTGCAATCGACATTCAAACTCACATTGTCTGTTCAATATGAATGTAGAGCTGGGTACTTCCAATGTACAGCTGGATCTGCAATCGACATTCAAACTTGTAATATCAGTTCAATCTGAATGTAGAGCTGGGTACTTCCAATGTACAGCTGACTCTGCAATCGACATTCAAACTCGTATTGTCAGTTCAATCTGAATGTACAGCTGGGTACTTCCAATGTACATCTGGCTCTACAATCGACATTCAAACATTTATTTTCGGTTGAATGTGAATGTTGAGCTGGGTACTTCCAATGTACAACTGGCTCTGCAATCGACATTCAAACATGTATTTTCCGTTGATTCTAAATGTAGAGCTGGGTACTTCCAATGTACAGCTGGCTCTGCAATCGACATTGAAACATGTATTGTCCGTTCAATTTGAATGTCGAGCTGGGTATTCCCAATGTACAACTGGCTCTGCAATCAACATTCAAACATGTATCTTCGGTTGAATCTGAATATAGAGCTAGGTATTCCCAATGTACAGCTGGCTCTGCAATCGACATTCAAACTAGCATTTTCTGTTCAATCTGAATGTAGAGCTGGGTACATCCAATGTTCAGCTGGCTCTGCAATCGACATTCAAACTCGCATGTTCTGTTCAATATGAATGTAGAACTGGGTACTTCCAATGTACAGCTGGATCTGCAATCGACATTCAAACTTGTAATGTCAGTTCAATCTGAATGTAGAGCTGGGTACTTCCAATGTACAGCTGGCTCTGTAATCGACATTGAAACATGTATTGTCCGTTCAATTTGAATGTAGAGCTGGGTATTCCCAATGTACAGCTGGGTATTCCAAATGTATCCACATTCAAACATGTATCTTCGGTTGAATCTGAATGTAGAGCTGGGTATTTCCAATGTACAGCTGGCTCTGCAATCGACATTCAAACTAGTATTGTCAGTTCAATCTGAATGTAGAGCTGGGTACCTCCAATGTACAGCTGGCTCTACAATCGACATTCAAACATTTGTTTTCGGTTGAATGTGAATGTAGAGCTGGGTACTTCCAATGTACAGCTGGCTCTGCAATCGACATTCAAACATGTATTTTCCTTTGATTCTGAATGTAGAGCTGGGTATTTCCAATGTACAGCTGGCTCTACAATCGACATTCAAACTCGCATTTTCTGTTCAATATGAATGTAGAGCTGGGTACTTCCAATGTACAGCTGGATCTGCAATCGACATTCAAACTTGTAATGTCAGTTCAATCTGAATGTAGAGCTGGGTACTTCCAATGTACAGCTGGCTCTGCAATCGACATTCACACATGTATTGTCGGTTCAATCTGAATGTAGAGCTGGGTATTCCCAATGTAGAGCTGGCTCTGCAATCGACATTCAAACATGTATTTTCGGTTGAATCTGAATGTAGAGCTAGGTATTTCCAAAGTACAGCTGGCTCTGCAATCGACATTCAAATATATAGTTTCCGTTGATTCTGAATGTGGAGCTGGGTATTTCCAATGTACAGCTGGCTCTGCAATCGACATTCAAACTCGCATGTTCTGTTCAATCTGAATTTAGAGCTGGGTACTTCCAATGTACAGCTGGCTCTGCAATCGACATTCAAACTCGTATTGTCAGTTCAATCAGAATGTACAGCTGGGTACTTCCAATGTACAGCTGGCTCTACAATCGACAATCAAACATGTATTTTCCGTTGATTCTGAATGTAGAGCTGGGTACTTCGAATGTACAGCTGGCTGTGCAATCGACTTTCAAACTCGCATTTTCTGTTCAATATGAATGTAGAGCTGGGTACTTCCAATGAACAGCTGGCTCTGCAATCGACATTCAAACTCGTATTGTCAGTTCAATCTGAATATACAGCTGGGTACTTCCAATGTACAGCTGGCTCTACAATCGACATTCAAACATTAATTTTGCGTTGAATGTGAATGTAGAGCTTGGTACTTCTAATGTACAGCTGGCTCTGCAATCGACATTCAAACATGTATGTTCCGTCGATTCTGAATGTAGAGCTGGGTATTTCCAATGTACAGCTGGCTCTGCAATCGACATTCAAACTCGCATTTTCTGTTCAATCTTAATTTAGAGTTGGGTACTTCCAATGTAGAGCTGGCTCTACAATCGACATTCAAACTCGTATTGTCAGTTCAATCTGAATGTAGACCTGGGTACTTCCAATGTACAGCTGGCTCTACAATCGACATTCAAACATTTATTTTCTGTTGAATGTGAATGTATAGCTAGGTACTTCCAATGTACAGCTGGCTCTGCAATCGACTTTCAAACATGTATTTTCCGTCGATTCTGAATGTAGAGCTGGGTATTTCCAATGTACAGCTTGCTCTGAAATCGACATTCAAATTCGCATTTTCTGTTCAATATGAATGTAGAGCTGGGTACTTCCAATGTACAGCTGGCTCTGCAATCGACATTCAAACCTGTATTGTCCGTTCAATCTGAAAGTAGAGCTGGGTACTTCCAATGAACAGCTGGCTCTGCAATCGACATTCAAACTCGCATTTTCTGTTCAATCTGAATGTAGAGCTGGGTACTTCGAATGTACAGCTGGTTGTGCAATCGACATTTGAACTCGTATTTTCTGTTCAATCTGTATGTAGAGCTGGGTACTTCGAATGTACAGTTGGCTCTGCAATCGACATTCAAAATCACATTTTATGCTGAATATGAATGTAGTGTTGGATAGTTCCTATGTACAGCTGGCTCTGCAATCGACATTCACACATGTATTTTCGAGTGAATCTGAATGTACAGCTGGCTACTTCGAATGTACAGCTGGCTGTGCAATCCACATTTAAACTCGTATTTTCTTTTCAATCTGAATGTAGAGCTGCGTACTTCGAATGTACAGCTGGCTCTGCAATCGACATCCAAACTCGCATTTTCTGTTCAATCTTAATGTAGAGCTGGTTACTTCGAATGTACAGTTGGCTGTGTAGTCGACATTTAAACATGTGTGTTTGAATACAGTGCTGGGTAGTTTGAATACCGAGCTGGGTCTGAGATCGCTATTCAGTACTATGTTTTCTGTATATTCTGAATACAGAGCTGGCACGTATGAATAACGAGCTGGCTCTGAGATCGTTATTCAGCTCTCGCGTGCCCTTTTTGCGGCAAAATGAACTGCCTTTTACAGATAAAGCAGCATAAGTCGTTTAAAAGGCGTTTTTCAAAGTCGCGCCCAAGGCTATGTCGGTCCCAGTCACCTGCGAAGCATCGGTGAAAAAATCATGCAAATCCGATAAAGAAAGTGGCATTCCATTTTTTTGGCGATAACTTCGTAATTAATAGGCGACGTTTGAATATAGAGCTGGGTGGTTTGAATAACGAGCTGGCTCTGAGATCGTTATTCAGAAAATTGTTTTAGTATAAGCCGAATACAGAGCTGGATAGTATGAATAACTAGCTGGCTCTGAGATCGTTATTCAGCTCTCGCGTGCCATTTTTGCGGCAAAATGAACTGCCTTTTACAGATAAAGCAGCCTAAGTTGTTTAAAATTCGTTTTTCAAAGTCGCGTCCAAGGCTATGTCGATCCCAGTCACATGTGAAGCATTGGTGAAAAAATCATGCAAATCCGATAAAGAAAGTGGCATTCCATTTTTTTGGCGATAACTTCGTAATTAATAGGCCGATTTGCATGCGGTTTTCGGTATTCTGAATATTTATTTTGGCAACGTTTGAATATAGAGCTGGGTAGTTTGAATAACGAGCTGGCTCTAAGATCGTTATTCAGAAAATTGTTTTAGTATAAGCCGAATACAGAACTGGATAGTATGAATAACGAGCTGGCTCTGAGATCGTTATTCAGCTCTCGAGTGCCCTTTTTGCGGCAAAATGAACTGCTTTTTACAGATAAAGCAGCATAAGTTGTTTAAAAGTCGTTTTTCAAAGTCGTGTCCAAGGCTATGTCGGTCCCAGTCACCTGTGAAGCATCGTTGAAAAAATCATGCAAATCCGATAAAGAAAGTGGCATTCCATTTTGTTGGCGATAACTTCGTAATTAATAGGCCGATTTGCATGCGGTTTTCGGTATTCTGAATATTTATTTTGGAAACGTTTGAATATAGAGCTGGGTAGTTTGAATAACGAGCTGGCTCTGAGATCGTTATTCAGAAAATTGTTTTAGTATAAGCCGAATACAGAGCTGGATAGTTTGAATAACGAGCTGGCTGTGATACGGTTATTCAGATTTGCTTTGGCAGTATTTGAATACAGAGCTGGTATGTTTGAATAACGAGCTGGCTGTGAGGTTGTATTTTCGCAACATTTGAATACAGAATATTCAGAATATACAGAAAACATACTACTGAATAACGATCTCAGACCCAGCTCGTTATTCAAACTACCCAGCACTGTAATCAAATGTTGCGAAAATACAATCTCATAGCCAGCTCGTTATTCGAACTTACCGTCTCAGCATTCAAATACTACCAAAGCAAATCTGAATAACGATATCACAGCCAGCTCGTTATTCAAACTATCCAGCTCTGTATTCGGCTGATACTAAAACAATTTTCTGAATAACGATCTCAGAGCCAGCTCGTTATTCAAACTACCCATCTCTATATTCAAACGTTTCCAAAATAAATATTCAGAATACCGAAAACCGCATGCAAATCGGCCTATTAATTACGAAGTTATCGCCAAAAAAATGGAATGCCACTTTCTTTATCGGATTTGCATGATTTTTGTACCGATGCTTCACAGGTGACTGGGACCGACATAGCCTTGGACGCGACTTAGAAAAACGACTTTTAAACAACTTAGGCTGCTTTATCTGTAAAAGGCAGTTCATTTTGCCGCAAAAAGGGCACGCGAGAGCTGAATAACGATCTCAGAGCCAGCTCGTTACTCATACTATCCAGCTCTGTATTCGGCTTATACTAAAACAATTTTCTGAATAACGATCTCAGAGCCAGCTCGTTATTCAAACTACCCAGCTCTATATTCAAACGTTGCCAAAATAAATATTCAGACTACCGAAAACCGCATGCAAATCGGCCCATTAATTACGAAGTTATCGCCAAAAAAATGGAATGCCACTTTCTTTATCGGATTTGCATGATTTTTTCACCGATGCTTCACAGGTGACTGGGACCGACATAACATTGGACGCGACTTTGAAAAACGACTTTTAAACAACTTATGCTGCTTTATCTGTAAAAGGCAGTTCATTTTGCCGCAAAAAGGGCACGCGAGAGCTGAATAACGATCTCAGAGCCAGCTCGTTATTCATACGTGCCAGCTCTGTATTCAGAATATACAGAAAACATAGTACTGAATAACGATCTCAGACCCAGCTCGGTATTCAAACTACCAAGCACTGTATTCAAACACACCTGTTTAAATGTCGACTACCCAGCCAACTGTACATTCGAAGTAACCAGCTCTACATTCAGATTGAACAGAAAATGCGAGTTTGGATGTCGATTGCAGAGCCAGCTGTACATTCGAAGTACCCAGCTCTACATTCAGATTGAAAAGAAAATTCGAGTTTAAATGTGGATTGCACAGCCAGATGTACATTCGAAGTAGCCAGCTGTACATTCAGATTCACTCGAAAATACATGTGTGAATGTAGATTGCAGAGCCAGCTGTACATAGGAACTATCCAGCACTACATTCATATTCGGTATAAAATGTGATTTTGAATGTCGATTGCAGAGCCAACTGTACATTCGATGTACCCAGCTCTACATTCAGATTGAACAGAAAATACGAGTTCAAATGTCGATTGCACAGCCAGCTGTACATTCGAAGTGCCCAGCTCTACATTCAGATTCAACAGAAAATACAAGTTTTAATGTCGATTGCACAGCCAGCTGTAAATTCGAAGTACCCAGCTCTACATTCAGATTGAACAGAAAATGCGAGTTTGAATGTCGATTGCAGAGCCAGCTATATATTGGAAGTACCCAGCTCTACTTTCAGATTGAACTGACAATACGAGTTTGAATGTCGATTGCAGAGCCAGCTGTACATTGGAAGTACCCAGCTCTACATTCATATTGAACAGAAAATGCGAGTTTGAATGTCGATTGCAGAGCCAGCTGTACATTGGAAATACCCAGCTCTACATTCAGAATCAACGGAAAATAAATGTTTGAATGTCGATTGCAGAGCCAGTTGTACATTGGAAGTACCCATCTCTACATTCACATTGAACGGAAAATTAATGTTTGAATGTCGATTGTAGAGCCAGCTGTACATTGGAAGTACCCAGCTGTACATTCAGATTGAACTGACAATACGAGTTTGAATGTCGATTTCAGAGCCAGCTGTACATTGGAAGTACCCAGCTCTACATTCATATTGAACAGAAAATGCGTGTTTGAATGTCGATTGCAGAGCCAGCTGTACATTGAAAATACCCAGCTCTACATTCAGAATCGACGGAAAGTACATGTTTGAATGTCGATTGCAGAGCCAGCTGTACATTGGAAGTACCCAGCTCTACATTCACATTCAACAGAAAATAAATGTTTGAATGTCGATTGTAGAGCCAGCTGTACATTGGAAGTACCAAGGTCTACATTCAGATTGAACTGACAATACGAGTTTGAATGTCGATTGCAGAGCCAGCTGTACATTGGAAGTACCCAGCTCTCAATTCAGATTGAACAGAAAATGCGAGTTTGAATGTCGATTACAGAGCCAGCTGTACATTGGAAATACCCAGCTCCACATTCAGAATCAACGGAAAATATATATTTGAATGTCGATTGCAGAGCCAGCTGTACATTGGAAATACCCAGCTCTACATTCAGATACAACCGAAAATACATGCTTGAATGTCGATTGCAGAGCCAGCTCTACATTGGGAATGCCCAGCTCTACATTCAGATTGAACGGATAATACATGTGTGAATGTCGATTGCAGATCCAGCTGTACATTGGAAGTACCCAGCTCTACATTCACATTCAACCGAAAATAAATGTTTGAATGTCGATTGTAGAGCCAGCTGTACATTGGAAGTACCCAGCTCTAGATTCAGATTGAACTGACAATACGAGTTTGAATGTCGATTGCAGAGCCAGCTGTACATTGGAAATACCCAGCTCTACATTCAGAATCAACGGAAAATTCATGTTTGAATGTCCATTGCAGAGTCAGCTGTACATTGGAAGTACCCAGCTATACATTCACATTCAACCGAAAATAAATGTTTGAATGTCGATTGTAGAGCCAGCTGTACATTGGAAGTACCCAGATGTACATTCAGATTGAACTTTCAATACGAGTTTGAATGTCGATTGCAGAGCCAGTTGTACATTGGAAGTACCCAGCTCTACATTCATATTGAACTGACAACACAAGTTTGAATGTCGATTGCAGAGCCAGCTGTACATTGGAAGTACCCAGCTCTACATTCAGATTGAACAGAAAATGCGAGTTTGAATGTCGATTGCAGAGCCAGCTGTACATTGGAAGTACCCAGCTTTACATTCATATTGAACAGAAAATGCGAGTTTGAATGTCGATTGCAGAGCCAGCTGTACATTGGAAATACCCAGCTCTACTTTCAGAATCGACGGAAAATACATGTTTGAATGTCGATTGCAGAGCCAGCTGTACATTGGAAATACCCAGCTCTACATTCACATTCAACGCAAAATTAATGTTTGAATGTCGATTGTAGAGCCAGCTGTACATTGGAAGTACCCAGTTGTACATTCAGATTGAACTGACAATACGAGTTTGAATGTCGATTGCAGAGCCAGCTGTACATTGGAAGTACCCAGCTCTACATTCATATTGAACAGAAAATGCGTGTTTGAATGTCGATTGCAGAGCCAGCTGTACATTGAAAATACCCAGCTCTACATTCAGAATCGACGGAAAATACATGTTTGAATGTCGATTGCAGAGCCAGCTGTACATTGGAAGTACCCAGCTCTACATTCACATTCCACAGAAAATGAATGTTTGAATGTCGATTGTAGAGCCAGCTGTACATTGGAAGTACCCAGGTCTACATTCAGATTGAACTGACAATACGAGTTTGAATGTCGATTGCAGAGCCAGCTGTACATTGGAAGTACCCAGCTCTCAATTCAGATTGAACAGAAAATGCGAGTTTGAATGTCGATTACAGAGCCAGCTGTATATTGGAAATACCCAGCTCCACATTCAGAATCAACGGAAAATATATATTTGAATGTCGATTGCAGAGCCAGCTGTACATTGGAAATACCCAGCTCTACATTCAGATTCAACCGAAAATACATGCTTGAATGTCGATTGCAGAGCCAGCTCTACATTGGGAATGCCCAGCTCTACATTCAGATTGAACGGACAATACATGTGTGAATGTCGATTGCAGAGCCAGCTGTACATTGGAAGTACCCAGCTCTACATTCACATTCAAACGAAAATAAATGTTTGAATGTCGATTGTAGAGCCAGCTGTACATTGGAAGTACCCAGCTCTAGATTCAGATTGAACTGACAATACGAGTTTGAATGTCGATTGCAGAGCCAGCTGTACATTGGAAATACCCAGCTCTACATTCGGAATCAACGGAAAATTCATGTTTGAATGTCGATTGCAGAGCCAGCTGTACATTGGAAGTACCCAGCTATACATTCACATTCAACCGAAAATAAATGTTTGAATGTCGATTGTAGAGCCAGCTGTACATTGGAAGTACCCAGATGTACATTCAGATTGAACTTTCAATACGAGTTTGAATGTCGATTGCAGAGCCAGTTGTACATTGGAAGTACCCAGCTCTACATTCATATTGAACTGACAACACAAGTTTGAATGTCGATTGCAGAGCCAGCTGTACATTGGAAGTACCCAGCTCTACATTCAGATTGAACAGAAAATGCGAGTTTGAATGTCGATTGCAGAGCCAGCTGTACATTGGGAATACCCAGCTCTGCATTCAGATTCAACCGAAGATATACATGTGTGAATGTCGATTGCAGAGCCAGCTGTACATTGGGAATACCCAGCTCTACATTCAAATTGAACGGACAATACGAGTTTGAATGTCGATTGCAGAGCCAGCTGTACATTGGAAGTACCCAGCTCTACATTCAGATTGAACTGACAATACGAGTGTGAATGTCGATTAAAGAGCGAGCTGTACATTGGTAGTACACAGCTCTACATTCAGATTAAACTGACAATACAAGTTTGAATGTCGATTGCAGAGCCAGCTGTACATTGGCACTAGCCAGCTGTACATTCACTTTGTACTGTAAGTACAAATGTCCATTGCAGAGCCAGCAGCGCATTGGAACTAGCCAGCTGTTCATTCAAGTTTTCTACATATCCTAACTTTACAGCTCTACATTCAACTCGACATTCGATTTGAATGTTGATTGTCGATCTGCGATTGCAGTGCTAACTTCACACAGCCGGAAGGATCTTGGTGCCAATGTTAAAATATTTGTATCTCCTAATTAGGACTTACTATCTCCTAATTAGGACTTATTAACTCCTAATTAGGACTTAGTATATGTGTCAATGCTAAAACATGTTTATCTCCTAACTCCTAATTAGGAGATAGTAACTTCTAATTAGGAGATAATATCCTAATTAGGAGATAGTATCTCCTAATAAGGAGTTAGCATCTCTTTATTAGGAGATAAATATATATTAGCATTGACACCAGGACGCTTCCATATAAGGGTGATCCTTAATCTTGAAGAAAACCGAAGTACCCCGAGGAAGCTGACTTGTCCGTTCTGGCAACCATAATACTTATCATCTCACATACTGCCACAGTCGAAGAACGAATCTGGGCCGCATTGGTGACAAGGACGATATTTACCAATTTATCTAACCGGACCACATATATGTACACCTTCCGTAGATTCATAATGGAAACGCCCATTCAACCTAGTACGTTTATGTCCCAGTACATGACATTAGACACACATGACGTCGCGCTACGGTGTTGATTCGTTAAAGTGTGTTTGACGTCATTACTATCAACGATGTTGTCAATAACGGAAGGCTATTGACCGGCAATGTCGCTGTTACATGAGTTGCGAAGAAATGACGTACAACAAAACGATTCTTAATTTTAACACCATATTTGGAGATTTTCATCTTTGGAACTATGGGAAAATGAAGTGTAATTATAATTAATAAAACGCAACAGCCCATGGTTTTATTCCTTAATTGAATGCTTTCTTGGACCAATGGCGTTCGTGTCACCGGCTGTAGTGTAGCGAACACGATCATTAACGTCCAAAATTATTGTTTGGCTTCAAGCTCATCGGATAAAATTATATTGAGAACTGAATCACTGTCATAAAATTCATAATGGAAACACCCATTCCACATATTGCGCTTATATCCCAATACATTACATTAGCCACACGTGACGTCGGCCGATCGACGTTGTTGGTTCGCTAGAGTTTCGCTGAGGCCATTAAAATAAATGTGACCAGACAAGCGAAAATGGAACACAACATAACGGAACAATAATTGATGATAGTTCAGAAAAGGCGAACATTCTCAGTCATTATTTACCGGACCCCCCTTCAAACCTACTCTAACACCATATGCAGTGACTAATACTCTTGAATCTATCACTCTAAAGTGAAATAGATATACAAAATATATTCTAACTTACCTATAGGGAAAGCATCTGGCCCAGATGGTGTCAATAATCGCATCCTTAAAGAATTACAATATGAACTAGCCGTTATACAATGTGGACACTGTCCAGATGAGTGGAAACAGGCCAACGTATATCCTATATTTAAGGCTAGTGCTCTCTCTCTCATTTCGAATTATCGCCCCCTGTCCGTGCTCAATACTATTAGTAAAGTTCTTGAAAGGGCAGTTTTTATATATTTGTACAATCACTTCAAAGACAACAATATATTAATACCGTTAGTCTGGATTCGTACCTGGAGATTCAACTGTAAACCAACTGACCTGCCTTTATAATGCATTCTGTCGCGCATTAGATGATGGAAAAGAAGTCCAGGTTGTATTTTGTGATATCAGAAGGCATTTGACCGTGTCTGGCATACCGGTCTGCTTATGGAATTAACAGCTGCAGCTGTTACTAATAACACACATGACTGGTTCACAAGCTACCTTAGTAACGGAAACAAAGAGTTGTGCTGCCAGGAGTCTACTCTAACTGGAACCACATTAGAGCTGGTGTCAAGGTTCTATCCTCGGACCATTGTTATTTCTCCTATACATAAATTATATTGTTATGGGCATAAGCTCCAATATACGCTTCTTCGCTGATCACACCAGCTTAAAACTTACTGTAGACACTCCCAAAACTGCTACGAGGACCATTAATTTAGATCTTGAAACTATTACCAATTTGTATAATAAATGGCTTGTAACATTTAACCCTAAGAAAACAGAATAACTACTTATATCACGGAAGCGTAACAGACTAGCACATTCCCCAATATTGATGAATAATGTTAATATTTCAGAAGTTGAAAACATAAACCAATTAAATGGGTTGTTGAGCAAATGAATCAAATGTAAAGGTTAACTAAACGCTTAGACCATATTACGGAGCCCCGCAGGGACATTGATTATTTTATTAATTCGTTCCCACGAAATAAAAATTCGTTCCCTCAATTTAACAATTCGTTCGTCGATATAACAATTCGTTCCCTCGAATTAACAATTCGTTCCCACGATTAAATTGAAGGAACGAATTCGTGGGAACGAATTGTTAATTCTTGAGAACGAATTGTTAACTTGAGGGAACGAATTGCTAACGAATTAATAAAATAAGAATTTTACGTCCGCTGCGGGGCTCCGTACCATATACCTTCTACGGATGTCAAGCAGAAAACAATATGTCATGGATATGGATGGGCGGATGATGTATGGGTAAATTGTGGTAAGTGATTTAAGAAGGAAGTTGTGTCCAAGTTTCGTGAGAATAACTCGAATATAAACTTAAGGCTATTAACTAAATTGCTAAGTACATGTCAGTCAAGCGGAAAAATTAGGTCAAGTACATGGATGGGCAGATGGTTTGTGGATTGATTGTGATGAGTATCGCAGAAGGGAGTATCGCACATTCGTGAACATAGGTCAATGGGTTGTTGAGGACATGGCTCGAAGGTAAGTTAAAGAGCATACACTTGCTAATTAATTTAAGGTGCAAAATCAGACCAATGACATGGATTGGATGTGGCGAGTGATGCAAGAAAGTGCATTCAATTGCTAAGTAATTTAAGCGGGAAAATTAGACCAAGGACATGGATAAGTGGATGGTGTATGTGTCGATTGTGGTGAGTGATGCGAGAAGGAAGTTTTGTCCAAGTTTCGTGAACACCAAGGGGTTCTTCAGGAAATGACTCGAATGTAAATGTTATCCAAGATTTAAGAGCATAAACTGTATACGTAATTCAACGTGAAAAAGGAGGTCAAGGACAAGGATGGCCCGATTGTTTATGGGTGTGTTGTGGTAAGTGATGCAAGAAAGACGTTATATATGCAAGTTTCGTGAACATAGATGAAGAAGTTGAGAAAATAACTCGAATGTAGACGTTAACTAAGATTTAAGAAGCATAAACCTGCTATGTAATGAAAGCGAAAAACATAGGAAAATCAGGGGCGGATCCAGCATCTGGGGAACGGGGGGGGTGTCTAGTTGCGAAGAAACTCTTGCAATCTACTCCCGTACCGTCCGTAGCTATCTTTTTTTTTGGGGGGGGGTGTCTAGTTGCGAAGGAACTCTTGCAATCTACTCCCGTACCGTCAGTAGCTAGCTACGGGCGGTACGGGAGTAATTGCAAGAGTTACCGTTCGCAACTAGGGGGTTGTCCTATTTTCGAGCTCTTGGAAATGCACTTTCCTGTGTTTTACGGCATTTAAATTCAGACTTCAACTGGTGGTAAACTGTGATCTATGTAAATTCCGTGGCTGAACGGGGGGCGGGGGAGGGTTACAACCACGGAACCGCCACCCCCCCCCCCCCTCCAGATCCGCCCCTGAAAATGATATGTTTTGTACAGGTATATTGTGTATGGGTTGTGGTGCGTGACGCAAGGAAGAAGTTATGTGCAAGTTTCGTGAACATATACCAAGGGATTGTTGAGAAAATGACTTGAATGTAAACGTTAACCAATATTTAAGCATAAACTTAGTAACGGTTAATGGATTGTGGATGGGTTGTGGTGAGTAATGCGCACAGGATGTCGTGTGCAAGTGTCATTGTCATAGGCCAAGGGTTTGTTGAGAACATGACTCGTGCGTAAAGGTCAACCGAAATGGTGACACTAGCTCTCTCAGTGTTCGTTGGAAACAGACGAGCTAAATTGTAATTATATGTGCTACGAATTTACAACTGTTGTCGTGATCAATTTGTTAAAATAGACGACAAAGGTGCTGTTCTGGGGACGAAATCTGCTGGAACAGTATATTTGGATGTCAATGATCTTGGGCGCCGTTTCACTAAACTTCGTACGACTAAACTGTTCATAAGTCCAAAATTATGATAGTCTGTAAATTTCACATTAACAATGTTTTCTTGTAAAACATTAATGGATTTACATTTATTGAGCATAGGCTGCATATGCAGCCTATGCTCAATAAATGTAAATCCATCACTTGAAATTTCCAGACGATCCTAAATTTGCACTTACGAACATTTTAGTCCTATGAAGTTTAGTGAAACGGGCCCCTGTTTGGTACACCACCGTAACCTTTCCATTTCAATATCGGCAATGGCGTGACGTTACACTGTCTCTATAACAACTAAAGTACTTACGGAATCAATAGCGCAGAGAATCAACACACCATGTACATTCCCCAAGGTCTCGCGAGACAATGATAATTATATTTCAGATCTATGTGACATTAACGGCCCCATTAAGGACAAGCACCAGAGAAGGTATCAATGCTCGCAGAGATATTAACTTCCTCATGGTGGATGGGATCCATATGGAAGTGTCCTAGTGCCAACTGTTGAACTATAGTCTGTTTCACGAAAGCTGCCCAAATTTTACGGCCATATAAACAATTCAAAAACCATATTTTTTTCGATAATATTAAATTAAAGGAAAATTTAAGAATGAGCCTCTTTATTATTTCGTGAAATTTGGTCAAATATTGATTTTATTGCGAAAACAAAATTTCCCCCATGTTAAATCCCCATAGACATCTTCACGGAGTGAAGATGTCTATGGGGATTTAACATGGGGATTTTATTTTTTAATTTCAGAAATACTGGACCGATTTTTAAAATTTAACTTTTGTTTTCTTAGTTAGATCATATCCAAGCTATCTAGTCAGGTTTCGGAATCAATTTCCAAAATTTTTCGTTTTTTGACTCCTCCCACACTTCCTTACCACTTGTTCCTCCATGTTAAATTCCCATAGACAAATCAATTTTTCGTAATAAAATCAATATTTGACCGAATTTCACGAAATAAAAAGAAGGCTCATTCTTAAATTTTCCTTTAATTTAATATTATCGAAAATAATATTGTATTTGAATTGTCTATATGGCCGTAAAATTTGGGCAGCTTTCGTGAAACAGACAGTAGTTTTCAATCCTAATAAGGAGACATTAAGTTCTAATTATAAGATGATACGTCCTAATTATGAGATAGTAACTCCTAATTAGTAGACAGTAACTCCTAATATGGAGATACTAACTCCTAATTAGTAGATAGTAACTCATAATTAGGAGATACTAAGTCGTAATTAATTAGGACTTAGTATCTCCTAATTAAGACTTAAACATATTTCAGCATTGGCACCAGTACGCTTCCGTAGATCCATGTGTTGCTAGAAGAATAGATTTGGTAACGTTGTCATACCTGTACATTGATAGCACCTTATCTTACTCATTGTTTAGAGACCGAGTGTATGAGCTTGCACTTCATACTAAGCTATTCAGCTTCTTATGCCCATTTCAGAGAGAAGCCGGCAACTCGTATTTACCCACAATCCTTACTTCACTGGCAATTTTGAGTCTATGAAGATTTTTTTTTTCAGGCAAGGTTATTGGGAAATTACGAGTTATCGGTACCCATTCACAGCTGGGTGGACTGGAACAGTGTGGACGAAGTGTCTTGTTCAAGGACACAACGCAGCGGGTTTTCGAACCACCAGCCTCCCGATCTCAAGTCCAACGCTGTATCCACTCGGCCACCACACTCCACTTATGAATACTACTCTTTAGAGCATGTTATACTATCAACTTGTATTAGCTTATTCTGTTATATTTTCTAATGTATACATGTATCAAACTCTTCAAGAGGGGAAACTGACCGATGGTTTATACATACTGAGAATACCGATATGCCAGCACAATAGCCTGTATGGTATACATTAATTAGACCATGTTCAGCTATAGTTTATACGTTCATCCCTTGACCCTTAGGAAACAGATACACATGAAACTAATACTACGTTCCTGTGCAGTATGTCTGTCCTTAACCCTTTCAAACCTACAATGTACATACCATAAAGACAACACGTTCAAACGCTGTAGATCCATATTATATGAGACGGCTCGTCTCGACCGGATCTTCAGTATTTGTCATGACTTTCAAGATTTTTTTTAAAGTAATACCCCTTTTCAATGAATCGAATACTGTAATCCAATAATTAGTATGGCTCAGTCAATATAATATAGTACATGTACAGTGCAACCTCTCTACAACGGTCACCCATGGGAAGACGCAAAACTGGCTGTTGTAGAGAGGTGGCTGTTGTAGGGAGGTTAATGCTGAATTAAATGTTGTCGTCCGCTGTTTATTTATTTTCTTCGATAATTCTAATCAAAAACATGATTTGGCAACATTTTAGAATCATTTCCAATGGAAATGATTCTAAAATTCTGTCAAAACATGTTTTCATTGAGAAAGACAGCAAAAGCAAAAACAAAAGCAGGTTAGATACAGAGTAAATCATCCATTTGGGATATAAAATAGCGGCTGTTATAGAGAGGGTGTTGTTGTAGAGAGGTGGCCGTTCGGAGAGGTTCGAATGTACGTGGTGAAATGCCTCACCATCGTTTTATTGATATTGGCTGTTGTCAGCATGTAGTATGATTACGTAATTCCATAAGCACATCATTTTATGAATATCCGTTTCTACACGAACACGTCCTTGATGGCAATCTCCCGTGGCTTTCGTGTCACGGTATCGTCTCCTACATGCCGTGCTGTATGGTGACTAGTTACTGTCTGTTTCACGAAACCTGCCCAAATTTGTACGGCTATATAAACAATGCAAAAACAATATTTTTACGATAATATTAAATTTTATCAAAATTTAAGAATGGCACAAAATATTAATTTTATTGCGAAAAACGATTTAAAATAGGGATTTTGTTCTCATTTCACAACCGATTTTCAAACCTTACCTTTTGTTTTCTTAAGTTTGTGCCCAAATTTACTCAGTGTGTAAAATTGCATGTTATGTAAATTTACTCCCGTGTGTAAAATCAAATTTACATTGCGTTCACATGAAGTTCAAACGTGCAGTATCTCAAGATGGATAGACATCTGCGCCTTAGGAGACAAATGACATATTTGTTATCAACACTGGATTACAAGGTGCACGATCACGTGGGTACAACAACAACAACGTCGCCCACTCCAAAGTAAGTATTGTTTGATATTTTCCTTAATATGCAACGGATTTTGATGAAATATGGCGCAGCAAACGCGTCTTCATGAGCTGCATTTTGTGGTCTAGGGAGTTCGACACAGACTTATGTCGTTTTTGCGAAGAATCGATTTCCGTGTCGGAGACAGACACGGAAATCGATTCTTCGCAAAAACGACAGAAGTTTGGGCGAAAATGCAGAGACCACCAAATTCAGCTTAACAACACGCGTTTGATGCGCCATATTTCATCAAAATCCGTTACGTAATAATGACACTATAAAAGAATACGTACTTTGAATCAAATGGATTCTGGAAATTTCAGTACTTGTTGTTGTTGTTAGTACCACGTGATCATACACCTTGGTTTTAATTATGGGACAAAATGTGTAGCTAGTAAACCAAAGTCAAGACTGTGGTGGAATGACATTGTGAAAGAAACTTTCAGTGACGGTCAGTGGCTCGAAAATGTTCGAATGCTCAAAGAAACAGTTGTGTTTCTGTGCGACCAGTTACATGTATAGCCAACACTCAAAACTGCCGACAAAGAGAAGGGGAATAAACCCTTTGACATCGACCACACAGTTGCCATCGCAGTTATACTGCCTTGCATCGTCAGTGGGATATCGGACAAGAGGGAACCTCTTTGGCATTTCCAAATATACTGTATATGACTGCGTTCATGATGTCTGCACAGCCATCGTTGAAATTTTAACAAAGGAATTTGTACAGTTCCAGGCAAACGATTCTTTAAAAACTGTGGTTAAAGCCGTAAATGGTGGTATTCTCTGATAATGCAGGGGAATGTGTGATTACACATAGAGAATAGTAGGTTAGTGCCGTGAATGGGAAAAAATATCTGGCAAGGCTTAGGAAACGGTATGTGCGAGGCTCTGCCGAGCACATCCCGTTTCCGTGCCGCGCCAGATACTTTTTCACATTCACGGCACTAAACTACTATTCTATTTATCCCGTCAACACCTACAAATTGCTGTAAAATGTAAAAATACAACCCCAGCCACCGCACATATTCATACGCAGTATTGACAGGGTACCAATGTTTCACGGCACATATGCACTGTGTTGAAGGGATAAATACGTTTAAATTGACATCAATAGCGGATGGCCAGGGAGAGTACATGACGCCATACAAGGGTATTTGCTGAGTCTGAGATATACCACAGAGCTGAACATAACGAATTATTTCCATAGTCGACAAAGGAAACTGTACTGCCAGCTAAGGAGTTCAACATGCACATAGCTCTTCTGTACGATCCCGCGTATCCGCTGAATAATTGGGTCCTGAAACCATAATCCAGTATAAGAAAAGAGGTCACTTCTGCTACAGGCTTAAATTGCTACGTGTATTTACTACGGTGTGCGTTCATGGCCCACATTTGCATAGCATGCAAATTTGCATGCTACTTAAATTTAATTTTGCACTACTTCCAGACACGATGCAAATTTACTCGATAAGTAAAATTATATTAATTATACTTATGTGTGCATTTATGAACATGTGTGTAAATCAGGTATCATAGACAGTGCTTTAGTTATATCATTTCCAAGCTATCTAGCCAGGTTTTTGAGTCAATTTCATATCAACCATGTCTCTTCGTGTCTACTCACATTGCACTCCTTTGTCATACATAGCAGTTAGTTTATAGGATTATTAATTTTCGTCTCTATGTGGCGGAAAAACGATCGATGAGTTCGTCACGTTGCACGTATCCGGTAATATTGGTCTCCTTGAAGCGTTTGATAAATATTGCACCTTAAATGTATTGTGATGCGGGAAACCAGACACTACCTAGTTATGCTGCCGAACCGACCCATTTTAGACGTTTCTGTAAAAAAGATACGAAAGGAAAAGGTCTCACTTCCGTCATTTTTGTCATGAAACCATGTTTAAATTGACTTACTATTTGTAATATCCCTCAAATTAAGTTGGCAAGCAAGACGTTGGTCATATGATACGTACACATGTCTAACTAGTAGCAGAAAAATAGAAAACAATAGTAAAAGGCGACCTTGCCTAGTATATTCCGGACATAACTGTTGCTCGCATCACAACTAATTTGCTTAGGCTTTGGTATCAATCGATCAGGTGCAACGGTTACGAAATTTAGTCCCATTTTCAGATATGCGCCCGTACTCTGGGGGCCGTTTCACTAAACCTCGTCCGACTAAAATGTTCGTAAGTGCAAAATTAGGTTCGTCTGGAAATCTTAATTGATGGATTTACATTTATTCAACATAGGCTGCATATGCAGCCTATGCTCAATAAATGTAAATCCAGTAATTGTTTACAAGAAAACAGTGTTAATATGAACTCTACAGACTATCATGATTTTGGTGAACAATGCACAACAGAATGCGTGAGCGTGGCACCTGATCTGGATATATACTGGTGAGGCATAACATACGCACGTTGTATGACTGAGCTCGTGTCCGTATGTCACGGCGTCGATTTCTGTAACGTGACATCTCGGATTCGCATTATAACACTGTAATCCCTAAATAACGGACAGAGACGAGTTCATGCTAATTTCGGAATAACTCATTAATATAGATTAGGAATGTTGTTTAAATGCCTGAACAATATTGATGAGACAGTTCGTTACTAGCCGTCTCATCTGGATCAACAGTGTTTGGAAATGTTGGCTCTATGTTCTGTATGGTTGAAAAGGTTAAGGGCTTACAGTCGAACATATATCTTGGCGCTATCTTCACAGTGTCTCTGTATACATATACTACCAGGCTAGTCTGTTTTGATATCCATTTCATCATGTAAAGTTAGGAAACGCGTAGGAATTCCGAGGCTCGCCGAGGAATTCATACAGTTTCCGAGTCGTGCCTGATAAACGTGATATCACAACACCCTAGCTTGGTATTCTATTTATCAGGTAACGTTTTAGTCTACAGAATGAGCAATTATATAACGTGATTTTAGTTGGAAAGAACGCGGACTTGTTTCCGTGACGTCATTCCACTGACGTCATTTGGTAATGCCATGTGACGCCGTTTGACCAATGAAACGTTAGATATTCGTATCCAGTTGATGCCTGATGCAGCAATTTATCAGGTAACAAGTTTTGTATTGACAGAAGAGGTACTGACTGATAACATATGGATTGTTGTATCAGGCAGTGACCTAGGGACCTGTGTAAACAATGTATTGTCTATTGTTATACTATTAGGTGTATACATTGGGTCTACATTGGCATTGTTGCAAAGACTTGGTCTAATAGGAATGATTTCATCAATGCATTGAATTCTTCTCATGTCTTTGTGGACATATACAATTCTATAAATACATGATTTAAAAATCGTTGTACATGTAAATACTAGTTGTGTGTGTTTTGTTTGTGGGAGTGGTGCATGTTTTCTTTGTCTTTATCTGCCTTGTTTTTTTATTTTTGTAATAATTATTTTTCTGGATGATCATCTAATTTGTGATACCTTATATGGTCTCAATACATTGTATTATTCTGATCATAAGGTTTTTCTGGGTGGACACAAATGGCACAAATGATTATGATGTGATAAGGGCCTGGCATTTGTTTAGGTTTGATATGGTTTCAGGGATGAATTTATATTTCGGTACTATAAATATTTAGTTCTGATTTTGTTTTTCCCATTTGTGTCTGTACTTGAACATGTATATACTTGTACGGATAATATATGGGATTTTGTATTACCTTGTGACCTGGATTTTAGTGAACTTAGCTGTTGATAAGCCGTTAATCCCCAACAAACATACAGGCAAGGTATCCAGATATGAGATTCTGCATGACTCCCATTGTAGCATAAGGACAGAACTATTATGATACTACTTAGCTTCGGGTGGAATTATATATTTTTTTAAAAAAAATTTAAAAAATTTATTTTTTAAAAAAAATTATGATTGAATATATTTTTTTACAACAGCACATTTTTTGATTGAATATAATTTTGTCGACAAAAATTTTTTTAAAATTTTTTTTTTAAAAAATTATACATACAATTTGGAGTCAATTACTCACATATACTAATTTTAGTATATTACCTATTATTGAATAGCTTATTACATATAAAAATATTCTATTGGCTTATTAATACTATATACTTACTGTATATATTACTTTGACCTTATCTATTTTTTAGTGTTATATCATGACTTTCACCTGGGGTTATGTAGATAATCAATATTATATATTACGTAATATTCAACCAATATAAATTATTAGAAATGTTACAATGTCACCACTTTGTATACCGGTAATAAAATGTTTAACAGTGTAGATCCTGATGAGCCGGCTCAATAAGTGCTATCTCAGATGGATCTGCATTGGTTTATTTTATTCTTTTCTGATACAGGAATCAGACAACACATTCCTCTTTTCTATATTAATCTGGATATATTTTTTTATAATAATTAATATGATTGTAAAAAATAAAAAATAAAAATTTGAAAAATTTAGTTCAAAAAAATTTAAAAAAATTTAAAAAAAAAATTTAAAAAAAAATAAAAAAAATAGGTCTATTATTATTATTATTATTATTTTGTTATAAAATCAGGGGTGGTGATATTGTAAACTTGAAACTTTAACTATTGTATGCTTTGTTATACATGTTTTTAGCCATGTAATATTGTTGTATGTAATCAATAGATGTTAAATAGGTGCAACCTATATAGTGTGTGTTGTTTAATTATTTTTATTATACAGTATGGGTTAGTTTACTTATTCAATGTTCAATATTGAACTAACCCTAATGCTATTCATCTGCTGACATAACCCTAGCACTTTTCATATACCCTAAGACCTAACCATACCTGTGTTACTAGATACATTCCCTACAATTATAACAATTTTTTGGTTCATATGCCCTAATTTTGACTGCTAACCGTACCACAATGCTTCCAATTCCCTAAGGCTTATCATTATTTTTATATATTTACCTAACCCTACCTATATTACTAGACACATCTCTAAGATTATTATTATTACTCAACAATTTTTGACAAGAATCCCTAAGATTATTATTATTACTCAACAATTTTTGACAACAAACCCTGATTTTGACTGCTGACCTAACCCCAATTTTGAATGTTAACCCAACCCTACCATTTTTTTCATTTTCTAAGGTTTATCCCTAGTTTATCCCTAATTTTGATTGATAACTAACCCTAATTCTGATTTCTAACTAACCTGAGTTAGCAGTTGTCCTCTTAGGATTATCACCACCTATGGTATTTATTTAACACACCCCTAGGATTATTATGATTAATAATAAACGACTTTGATATAGACTCCCTAATTTTGACTACTAACCTTTCCCTAATACTTTCCATCCCCTAAGGCTTATCCATATATATATTTTTTAAACCTAACCCTACCTATATTACTAGACACTACCTATATTACTAGACACATCCATAGGATTATTATTATTACTTAGTAATCTTTGTGAAGATTCCTTAACTTTGAATGCTGACCTAACCCTAATTTTGAATGTTAACTAACCTAACCATAAAGGTTTTCATATCTAAGGCTTACCGGTATCTCTTATTTTAATGATCAACTAACCTAAATTCTAGTCGTTAGTTTATGTGTATCATTACCTATAGTACTTGATACATCCCTAAGATTATAATTACAATGTCACCACTTTGTGTATAATTATATATAATAAAATATTTACAGTGTAGATCCTGATGAGCTGGCTCGCTAAGTGCTATCTCAGATGGAACTGCATTGGTTTATCTTATTTTTTCGATGAAGGAATCAAACAACACATTCCTCTTTTCTAAATTAATTGGGATATATTTTTAGAATAATTATTTTGGTTGTAAAAATAAAAATTAAATATTTTTGAAAACATAATTTTATTAATAAATTTATAAATTTATTTAAAGAAATTTAATATAGCATCAGGGGTGGTGATATTGTAAACTTGTAACTTGAACTACTGTATGCATTGTTATACATGTTTTAGCCATGTTATATTTTGTATACACTTTAGATGCTTAATAGGTGCAAACTACGTAGTGTGGGTTGTTTATTTTATTCAGTATTTACTATACAGTGTGGGTTAGTTTAATTATTCAGTTTTTAATATTGAGCTGACCCTTACGATATTTTATCTCCTACTTTTGACTGCTGTCATAACCCTAATACTACTCACCCCTAAGTTCTAACCATACCTGTATTACTAGACACATTCCCTACAATTTATTACTATTACTTAACATTTTTGGACATGATACCCTAATTTTGACTGCTAACTATACCCTAATGTTTTCAATTCCCTAAGGCTTATCCTTATTTTTCAATATTGAACCTAACCCTACCTATATTACTAGAAACTTCCTTAGGATTATTATTATTACTCAACAAATTTTGACAAGATCCCCTGGTTTTGAATGAAGACCTTACCCAAATTTGAATATTAACCTAGCCATAGCACTTTTCATATTTTAAGGCTTATCCCCAATTTTGACTGCTAACTAACCTAATTTAATTGTCGTCCTATTAGGATTATCACTACCTGTGATAATTAACACATCCCTAGGATTATTATTATCATTACTAAACTACTTAGATAGAGATTCCCTAATTTTGACTGCTAACCTTCCCCTAACGCTTTGTATCCCCTAAGGCTATCCGTATTTTTAAATTTTAAACCTATCCCTATCTATATTACTAGACATTACCTATTTTACTAGACATTACCTATATTACTAGACACGTCCCTAGGATTATTATTATTACTCGGCAAATTTTGACTAGATCCCCTAATTTTGACTATTGACCTAACCCTATTTTTAACTGTTAACTAACCTGATTTAGTTGTCGTCCTTTTAGGATTATCACTACCTGTGATATTTAACACATCCCTAGGATTATTATTATCATTACTAAACTACTTAGATAGAGATTCCCTAATTTTGACTGCTAACCTTACCCTAATGCTTTCTATCCCCTAAGGCTATACGTATTTTTAAAATTTTAAACATATCCCTAACTATATTACTAGACATTACCAATATTACTAGACACGTCCCTAGGATTATTATTATTACTCAGCAAATTTTGACTAGATCCCCTAATTTTGACTACTGACCTAACCCTAATTTTGACTGCTAACTACCCTAATTTTGACTGCTAACTAACCTGATTTAGTTGTTCGTCATATTTAAGATTATCACTGCCTGTGATATTAAACACATCCCTAGGATTATTATTATCATTACTAAACTACTTAGATAGAGATTCCCTAATTTTGACTGCTAACCTTACCCTAACGCTTTCCATCCCCTAAGGCTATCCGTATTTTTAAATGTTAAACCTATCCCTATCTATATTACTAGACATTACCTATATTACTAGACACTCCCTAGGATTACTATTATTACTCAGCAAATTTTGACTAGATCCCCTAATTTGGACTACTGACCTAACCCTAATTTTGACTGCTAACTAACCTGATTTAGTTGTCGTCATATTAAGATTATCACTACCTGTGATATTAAACACATCCCCAGGATTATTATTAACATTACTAAACTACTTAGATAGAGATTCCCTAATTTTGACTGCTAACCTTACCCTAACGCTTTCCATCCCCTAAGGCTATCCGTATTTTTAAATTTTAAACCTATCCCTATCTAAATTACTAGACATTAACTATATTACTAGACACGTCCCTAGGAATATTATTATTACTCAGCAAATTTTGGCTAGATCCCCTAATTTTGACTACAGACCTAACCCTTATTTTGACTGCTAACTAACCTGATTTAGTTGTCGTCCTATTAGGATTATCACTACCTGTGATATTTAACACATCCCTAGGATTATTATTATCATCACTAAACTACTTAGATAGAGATTCCCTAATTTTGACTGCTAACCTTACCCTAACGTTTTCCATCCCCTAAGGCTATCCGTAATTTTAAATTTTAAACCTATCCCTATCTATATTACTAGACATTACCTATATTACTAGACACGTCCTTAGGATTATTATTATTACTCAGCAAATTTTGACTAGATCCCCTAATTTTGACTACTGACCTAACCCTAATTTGACTGCTTACTAACTTGATTTAGTTGTCGTCCTATTAGGATTATCACTACCTGTGATAATTAACACATCCCTAGGATTATTATTATCATCACTAAACTACTTAGATAGAGATTACCTAATTTTGACTGCTAACCTTACCCTAACGCTTTCCATCCCCTAAGGCTATCCGTATTTTTAAATTTTAAACCTATCCCTATCTATATTACTAAACATTACCTGTATTACTAGACATTACCTATATTACTAGACACGTCCCTAGGATTATTATTATTACTCAGCAAATTTTGACTAGATCCCCTAATTTTGACTACTGACCTAACCCTAATTTTGACTGCTAACTAACCTAATTTTGACTACTGACCTAACCCTAATTTTGACTGCTAACTAACCTAATTTTGACTGCTAACTAACCTTATTTAGTTGTCGTCCTTTTAGGATATCACTACCTGTGATATTTAACACATCCCTAGGATTATTATTATCATTACTAAACTACTTAGAGATTCCCTAATTTTGACTGCTAACCTTACCCTAACGCTTTCCATCCCCTAAGGCTATCCGTATTTTTAAATGTTAAACCTATCCCTATCTATATTACTAGACATTACCTATATTACTAGACACGTCCCTAGGATTATTATTATTACTCAGCAAATTTTGACTAGATCCATTAATTTTGACTACTGACCTAACCCTAATTTTGAATGATAACCTAACCCTATCGGTTTTCATACTCTAAGGTTATCACTATTTTTAACTGATAACTAACCTGAGTGTTACTCGTCCTCTTATACATATCACTACTTGTGGTACTAGATACATACCTAGGATTATAATTACAAAACTATTTGATGGAGATTCCCTAAATTTTGACCGCTGACATAATCCTGATGCCTTTCATTTATCTTAACATTAGAAACATATAGTTTGCACCTGTTTGGATTATTTACAATGTAATTGTATTATTTACAATGTAACTGGTTTTATTTCTAACTTCTGGTGATTTGTAACTGATTTAGTGTGTTCATGGTACATTAAAAACATTTTTACTACCCCTGCATACTAATGTTAATTTCTTCTTACGGTGGCGTGGAGGGTTCGTGCACGTATAAAAACGTTTAACACGCCATTTTTGTCTCCCAAGGACAAAACCGTATACATATATGTATTGTTATTGTTCTCAACATAATATTACCATATATTGTGATATTGTACGATATTTCAAATTTGGCTTTGTTATGTGAGAAATTTTCTCCTTTACATAGGAATTTCTGACCTTTACCATGAACACAGAAGCAACAGAAGTGAAGTTTATATTATTTTGACATTATATTATTGTAACATACAATATATTCTAATCTATGATGTGAGTAAGTAACGTGATTGTTCCATAATTTAAAACCAATTTCAATCCTAACCACCTGATATACTGTATGCTAATCTACAACTACTACTCAACGTGATTGTTCCAGAATTTAAAACCTATTTCAATCCTAACCACCTGATATACAGTATGCTAATTTACAATACTATTACTTTTAGAGGATGGGATAAATGATGCTGGTGTGGCGAGGGCCTGCCACCAGATCATGTTGTTCTAATTTCAGGACTGAATATATATTTTGATTGTAATTATTGAGTTCTGAAGTTGGGATTTACCCCCCTCGGACAGGTGGATACGGGACACGACCCCGTTGACCCGTTTGCGTGTAGACTCCCTGAGGCTTGTACCTCTACGTCAGAAAAGCGGATGTTAAACCCTATTCACTCACTGTACCACGGTATTTACTGTTATGCCACTTTTAAACATAATGTAGTAACTAATTTTATCTATAATACACCCTATTATACATATTTGGAACAGTTGCGTTATGAGTTCAATTTTGTGATGTTTGTTTTATAACTAGAAATGTAATTTAAATTATTGTAATCAATACCTCATGTGACAAATATGATGTTAGCGACGTAGTGGTTTTGGTATGTTTTGTGCGTGTGTTGTTGAGTGGTTGCTATGGGAACCTAATATAATTCATGCGCAGAGCTTGGCAATTGCACTGGTTGATAATACATATATTTTATTTTTATTTTTATCATATAGCCATGCAACTTTGTTTTGTTTTGAGTCACGATGCATATATGTGGACAGTTTTGTGTTTTAAATAAATTAAATTATAATATTATTTCCTAATAAAGTCGGTATAATATTATTACACGCCTATTTGTTGTGCTAAAAAAAACCCTTTCTGTGGTCATATGTACAGACTGTATGTTAATAATAATATATTATGATTTCACTATTATTGGTAGACATGGGAACGATTTTCCTGGGCTTGTCAATAGCAGATACACTCATTGACTTGCTTTGGGTAGCGCATAGGTACTATCGCCGTATACCGGCTTAAAGTTAATATACGATTGTGCCAATGCTTGCTACGTGACACAGGTCTGGCTGAAGTCCGAGACAATTAGTTAGCCAAACAAAAAATAAAAAAAAAAAAAAATAAAAACACAACATATATCTTGGCGCTATCTTCACAGTGTCTCTGTATACATATACTACCAGGCTAGTCTGTTTTGATATCCATTTCATCATGTAAAGTTAGGAAACGCGTAGGAATTCCGAGGCTCGCCGAGGAATTCATACAGTTTCCGAGTCGTGCCTGATAAACGTGATATCACAACACCCTAGCTTGGTATTCTATTTATCAGGTAACGTTTTAGTCTACAGAATGAGCAATTATATAACGTGATTTTAGTTGGAAAGAACGCGGACTTGTTTCCGTGACGTCATTCCACTGACGTCATTTGGTAATGCCATGTGACGCCGTTTGACCAATGAAACGTTAGATATTCGTATCCAGTTGATGCCTGATGCAGCAATTTATCAGGTAACAAGTTTTGTATTGACAGAAGAGGTACTGACTGATAACATATGGATTGTTGTATCAGGCAGTGACCTAGGGCCCGTTTCACTAAACTTCGTACGACTAAGATGTTATGGGTTGTGTGCCAGTGTATTTCCTGACCAAATTGCACACTCGACTAGCCTGATAACAATATATTGCTTGTTAGAAGCATATGATGGGTGGTTTATTGATGGAATGGTGATCCCGTTTCCTGATCAAATTGTGCGGATGCACAGGCTGATCTGGATATACATGTACACTGGTCGCAAAACCGATAAACCCAATGTATCCAGTCACAGCCACATATTATATCTGGTATGATTTTTCGGTTTTGCGAAAGTGGGTACACAACGGTTAATATCGATCTGAGTACAGTACGATGTGGTTAATTGCGTACATTTGTAAATATCCTTTCATGCGTTTTTGGTAGGGTCTGATTTATTGTTAATTTTCTCTTTTCTAATTTGTATTTTAATATGTATCTCTTAGTTGGACAGATGAATATATAAACGGATAATTTTATTGTATTTTATGTACCCTCTGTCATATTTCACCCCACCCCCGTGGAATATTTCGTCTGCCTATTCCTTGCTATTGAGCTATATATGTAGGTACATTGCACCATCTATGAGCTTCCATGATCTTGATTTTTTAACAAATGATGCTTTTCAGGTAGATACTTTCCCGCATCAATCTTAATGTCTGCTTATACCCACGTACATGCAACACCAATATACGTACATGCATGTATTTTTCCGAATCATGTATTATAAAATATGTATAATCAGTATGATTTAAGTACATGTATGGTTCTGTAATGAAACTACACGTGTCCCATTGACGTTAACGTAACGTCGAATATACATGACGTCGTTTTGACGTCATTTTGAAACTAAAAAATAAACATACCCGAGTACTTAAAAACATCATAAAATTGAAACAAAATATAGTAGAATCAAAATAATTACTGTTTTGTAGTCGGGATATATTGAAGATGTTGTTCGCACAGTTTGAACACATTCTGACAGAGGGCCGATTTTCATGTTAATCGACCCTACCCCTTTTTATTTAGGATAGTCCAAGTTCAATTGATGGATTTACATTTACTGAGCATAGGCTGCAAACAATTATTGGATTTACATTTATTGAGCATAGGCTGCATATGCAGCCTATGCTCAATAAATGTAAATCCAATAATTGTTTACAAGAAAACATTGCTAATGTGAAATTTACAGTCTATCATAAGTTTGCACTTACGAACATTTTTGTCATACCAAGTTTAGTGAAACGACCGCCGGATACGAATATCTGCGTTAAAACACGGCGAAACACGGAATTCCTAAGCGTTTCCTAGCATTGCCTGATAATCTTGGTATCAAAGACACGAGCCCGGTATTATCTATATGTTATCAGTGAGTACGTATTCGGTAGACTACACAACTCGCTACCTGATAAATACTGCTATCATGGCGAATCATTAGGTACTGTCAGTTGTACCCTTCTTGTAGCCCCATGTAAAGTCAATGGAAATCTAATAAAAACCCATACTCATAAACCGATACTACTTACACAATGTAACATTTATGTCTACATTAACCCTTTCAACCCTAATGAACTAGAATGGACTGTGATATGCTAATGTTCCGACCAATCCAATGGTCACAAAATGATTTTCAGATTCGTCCATTTATGAAAAGGGGGTGTTTTTGTTCTCACAAATATTAGAATTACTTTCAAAAAGTGCAGATCCTGATGAGACGGCTCGTTACGAGCCGGCTCATCTGGATCTGCACTTTTTGCATAAACCGCTATAGCGGGATTTCGGGTTCAAAGGATTAAGTATGTACGCAGATGCTGCCAGCAAGGAAATCACACCATATGCTGTAGTTATAAAATAATAAACACAGTTTGGTGTTTTACATTTAAAAGTTGGCTTCTAGAGGTGTACCGCTTTGAGCTGGCGCATTATTATTGTAAATAGTATTGTAAACACGTGCTATTTTTAAATAGTTTACGTCATATGTTGTAGACATGGTATTTGTTTACCAGCGCAAACGCATTAACATTCGATAGAATTGCTAATATTAGTAACATTGTTTAGTGCTCTAGTGGGTAGATCTGCTGTTTGGTGATCGGACGGTCGTGAGTTCGAATCCTGCCAAAGGCATACATTTTTCTCTCGCTTTTACTATTTTGGCGCCAGAGGTAACGCACACATCCCGAAACAGTCGTGCATTTACTTTTACACAACATTATAAAACACTTCACTTTGAACCTAATCATTGTGAAATGCATTCTGCACATTCGTGTGTTATTGTGAAAGTCCACCTCGACTCACTACAAATGCAAATATGTTACGGAGAACACCATGTCGAAAAATAAACCTCTCACTTCAGATAATAAACAAATAAATAAATAAACGTGGATGCATGTGGTTCATAATTACCATGTCAATTGTTGTTACATGTAATAAAGATGCATTAAAAATAAAAATAAAACAATATTTAAAAAAATATATAATGGCCAAAGTGAGGATCGAACGCATGCAGTGCAAAATTAAAATCAAGTGCCACCGTTGGCCGCCAGTTTACCCATTGTTCCAGTATGAGAAACTGTTTTGTCAATCGCAATATATCGATCATGACTATAGCGACGCGCCATAATAAACAGGGAAATACCTACAGGAATTCCATGTTTATTTATACACCAATGTTTATATAAACAAAGCATGTAAACAACGCCATGTCAGGCTGGTATACTTATACACACCTATGTAGCGACGTAAATAGACTAGTGCTACATCAAAATGTGTCTGTTATCTAGATATTACAGGTGTGTGTGTGCATTTATATTGGTAGCAGTATCTGCATAAAGACTGATCTCATTCATATGGTGTATTTATTTAAGTAGATATTTTTTTATTAGTAGGGTTTTTTATTAGATTTCCATAAACTTTACATGGTCAAAAAGACACAACTACCTTACATATTTGTTGCTTCGTTTCGACGCCACATGGAGAGGATTCCTTTTCTTATTTGTCCGTGGACAAAACCTTTTATGTTTTCAGTTAGTAGCACACATGTACGACAATGTTAACGATATTCAATCAAAGTACCAAAAGTACTGAAATATGTATCTCCACAAAAACTGATCGGTGTGTGGGGTAAGTTAATTTTGTAAATCACACGTGTGTAACTTACAGGTTAAGTACTGACATATATAGAAAATTGTTCACCCCTCCCTTTTTACTGCCAGCTCCGTACTATAAACAAAATTGCTACCCCGCTCCATACCTCTCGCGAGCGTAGCAATTTAATCCCATCTCTTTAATGTAACGAATGGAAGAGTGATATTTCCAATCGGTTATCTGGCGTGTTGGACATTTTAGCGATATAAAACTGTCAAAGCTGTATCAACAAATTATTAATAAAGAACGTACACATGCAGAAATTGGTTATTTTACCGTCGCAAGGTGTTTATCTGACATTTGCATGCATATCTTGTAAATGTGAAAGCTTCATTTCGTTATGTTGAATGTTGAACAACAACTAGAGAAGTAGTATATAGGGAGTCAAAATGATACCACCTAACGGTGGTATCATTTTCACCCCTATATACTACCACCACCACCCCCGATAAAACACCGTTTCGTCCAATAGCACAAACTGGTCACCAACACAAAAAAACGTGACAATTGGTGTCATAATACATCACGTATTTTTCACTTGGACTGAAAAATAGCAAAAGCCTCCACTCGTGCACACACCCCCAGCGACTGGGCAGATTCCTTAGCCGGCACCCAGCCACTGGGGTGTTGGGACCTTTCTTAAGCCCACGCATCTGTTGGCTCACAGTCTCATTTTACGGGTCGCCTTTAACCCCATTGCCAATTCCTCAATTCAGAGAAACCGACGCAGTAAGGCGAGCGAGCCTATGTGTGAATTTGTTTTCCGAAATTGCAAGCTCTTAGGTAGAAATCTTTTAGGCCGGCACCTTTGAGCTATACAATTCCATCACCAATTCACACACACACATTTAGAGACTGCTACCATTAAACAGACGAGACGGACGTCATACCGGATCAACAACATGGCACACACGAGATGAGACCAATTGTTGTTTTTTTGTGTTTTTTTTGGCTTATATTTAACGGCGGCACTGGCTCTAGGACCTTGCATGCCGTCTCCCAAGAATGGGAGAAAGAACGGAGGTAGAGATTTTTTGAGAGAAGCCGGTAATTCGTATTTACAGAGCAACTACGAATTATCGGTACCCATTCACAGCTGGGTGAACTGGAGCAGTGTGGATAAAGTGTCTTGCTCAAGGACACAACGCAGCGCCTCCGGTGAGGCTCGAACCCACGACCTTTAGATCAGCAGTCTGACGCTCTAACCACCAGGCCACTGCGCTCCACACCAATTGTTGTAAGGCTTTCAAACGTATATATACTCATCACTTTCCTATAACAACATAAAAATGGTGCGCAAATTATAATTATTTATAAACACTTAGCGAGGTTCACGAATTTCCGGGATGGTTCGTTATTTTATTAATTTGATAAATAGTTTTGTAAAAATTATTATTAATTAATTTTAAGAAAATTATAAAGTTAATTAATATAAGAAAAACATATAAGAACCACAAAGCATATCGATACGCGGTTATAAAAAATGTATGGTGGTCAGTGGGTGTCGATACGCGGTTATTGAAATGTATGGTGGTCAGTGGGTGTCGCAACGGGGCCCTAAATTATTAATTATTTTTTTTTATGTTCCGTATGGAGGGGCCGTCGGAACAGCTGGAATGTATGGTGGAGGAATATCCTGATGTCGCTGTAGACACGCGAATAAGCATATCACGTCCCGAGACGGGCGAGGAGATTTTTTCTCTCGTCGGCCCTCCCTTCAATTACGAGTTTTTTTATATCTTCGTCTGCGAGAATTTGTGGTCGAGCCTTGGACCGGATCGTACCCTTTCACTCCTGGTATCTGACCATCTCTTCGACGACCATTTTGAACTCGCTATCCGATATATCGTTGTCGGCTATCGCTTTTGACACGATAACGTCGATACTGTTTTTCTTAGATCTCGCAAGAACCGCTATTCGATCGTGCTTTCGACTCTTAGCCTCTAGTTTTCGGCCCACGAGTCTAGTCGTTATGCAAAACAGTCCCGCCCCCGCCGCTACACCACTCAAGGCCACCGCGACCGGTGCAGTGACGATTGTTGACAATAAAGACACACTCCCCACCCCGCTTATAACGGATGCCGAGGCTAACGCGGTGCTCACCCCCTCTAATATATTGACCGACCGTCTATATTTCTTCGCATAACCCGACCGCGTCTCTCCCTCGTGTTGTAGAATATGTTGTATCTCAACGATCCTGGTCATCCTAAAGGATGCCGGGTCGACCGCCCCCGAAGGTAAGTGTGGATATAGTTTCTCGTCATTCATCATAAATCAAGTTGTATTAACAGTGTCACTGCAGTGAAGGAAGCCGATTGGTCGCCAATTTTTGTAACAAAGTTAATAACACTACCTGCCGAAACTTTAATTGTAGTGTCATCATCGAATATGGTAAACCCTGACCTCTGCCCCGCGTGCTTGGTGATGCCAATATTCTGTTCTACACCATTCAGGACGACATTCACTCGGACTTCGCCAGTGGCGTGTCCGCGAAAGTTGACCGAGCAGACCGCCATTCGAAAAATCGTCCCGGACACTGCCATGGTGTATCCCCCGTATCTGTTGCTCGCGTTGGCACCGAATGAATATTCGTAGCCCCCCTCGCTTAGTGAACCCCGCTCCTCGGCACAAACTGTTATGACGGGTTTTCGAGCTTGCATTTGTCCCATTTGTGCAACCGCCCTAGTTAAAATTGTGTGGGACTGTGCTACGCCCCTCTCCAGCCTTCTCATCGCGGCTTCATCGTATGCTGCGGCCGCGGCGGGAACGTCCCGTTTTAAGTTGGAACCACCTGGACCGTATATGCTCATGATTAATATGTATATATATTAATGTTTAATCGGTTATTTCGAGAACGACCGAAATCGGGTAATAGTTATTCAACTTTCTCGCTTGATCATCGAGAATAGAAATCTTCAACTCGTGGATGTGTCCCGATTCCAAAACTTTCGTCTCAGGGTGTGGGAAGTCTAATGTCACAGTCTCCCCAAAGAAACAATCGCTGGCCGGCACAGTTTTTAGTAATGTGCTGGGAGTGCCGTCTACCAGGTTGTACGATGTGTTCACCCGATCCAGGTGAACCCCGAGAGTTTTTGTGAAGGTAAAGTTCACCGGGATATCGCCGAGGTGCTCGCCCCTGGGGAAGACAGGGAGTTCATTCTCGTTGTAAGTGGTTGCTAATCCTAACATTAATGCCAAAGCTGGGGTGATCGTTACCTGGTTGGCGGGTTCGACAGGGTAAATAAGGTCGCGAGTCGGTGACTTTCGAGATTGTGAGGTTGGCTCTACCAGCAAGCTCCGACGCGACAAAAGTTTGGAGGGATCTCGAACTCCAAAGGCCGGGGGGCAGCCTCACACTTACTTGTCCTCTATCCTTCCAGTAGCCGAACTCTTCCTTATCCCCCACCTTTTTCCACCCAACCGTGAAGGTGATTGATCTTGAGGCCTGGCCTTTTTTTTTTTGTCCAGCCAGCAGTTAGTCGATCGACTTTTGAAGTTCACAACTCTCATTTTGAACATTAGTGATAGAAGCAAACATAATAAATATCGTTCAATGGATACCCAAGCATTTAGCTTTAACTGTAATGCAAAGTACGCGGTCGGAGGTAAATACACACAAAAGGACGTTGTTGACCACCTGTACACCCAACTGTAAACGGTTAGACTGGACAGTGGCTTTGTCACCAATTTTCCTAACGCGTTTGAGAAATATAGGCTGCCAAAGATTATTACGATGGAGGCTGTGAACGGGTGGAAAGCAACACCGATGCAGTTTTGGCAGAATCAGCTAAATTTCGCTGTATGGTGCGCAACAGCCGGATGTGGAGTTTCGCATCAAGACCATATGGCATCCAAGAATGTCATGCTCCGAAGTGTCTACAACTTTCACGCGTATTATACTATTAGGAGATTATCAAAGAACTAGGTATTTCACTACCTCAAGACGACGGCTGGGATCCAATTTCCAACACATACGATCGTGGGGCGTTCGAAAGACTGTGTAACGAATTTAACATTTCAAAAGATGCGGACTGGAGACAGAAAGTATTTTCTAACAGCACTGGCTCGGGGACGTTCTCATTCGGGGTGTGGGGTATCCGGGAATTGGACGCATGATTTTAGACGATCACTCCGGTGAACACATCGTCAGTCGGAACGCCGGGAATTTTGATCCAGCGACGATGACCTTCGGGCCCGAAGTATCTGGAGGTAGACGCTGTGGAGTATCATCTTGTATTTGGTTGCCTCCGAAACGAGCTCATATAGACTACATACAGCAGGATTCCGGGGTTCAGACCGCGTGAAGTACCTTTATGTTAGATAAGGGAATGGGATTCACGCAGGCTGGGGTTTCTCGTCTCAACGATTCCATTCGCACGTACGTTTGGGCTATCCTCGGTGCCCAAAAGCAAACTCGCAGTTCTATACTAGGCACGGGAACGGCGTTCGACGCGCAAAAACAATTCTTGGCGCTTGTTGAGGACGCCATCTCAGCTAAGGTGGACCTGGAGAAGGCGATCCAGAATTATCAAGACGTTTTACAGAATGCTAGTACCCCAGTTGACTACGTATTTGGTATAGGTCTTTATATGGCGCCGAGTAATATGATATTCGAGACGACCCGGTTGACGGTTACAATAATCAGATCGTAATCGTTCACCCGCCAACTCAAAAAAAATCGGCCACAACGGGAAGTGGGAACGGTGAACGTTGGATATCATCAAGCGCACCCCCAACAGCGGAAGCGATTTCATAAAACCGCAAGCACCCACACCAATTCGCGAATCAAGTTCATTTGAACCCAGTGTTCCACCGAGTTCCGCTCCTGTTTCACCCTCTGCAATAGGAACCCCAATTCACGAATTGAGTTCCCCCCTCAACACTGTTGAACGCGATTGGGGGAAAAATAGTATCACAACCCACGAGGAGGAGAAATTAGGGCTCGTCGTAGCCCTCGTGGCGGCCTGACTATTTGTGCTTTGGATTTAGGAACTCTCGTGAGGCTAAAAGTAGGAGACCAGCGATAGCCACGATTACGGCCCAAACATTAGTTCCGATCAGGCCAGGTAGTGCGGCAGCCGCCTTTCCGGCTAATTTAGCTAGAAGACTGGCGAGGGCTTTTAGTTGTTTTTTTACCCACTCCTTGGCTCCACCGGATGCTGGCGCGGGTGGTGGTGTGGGTGCTGGCGCGGGTGCTGTTGCGCCGCCTGTGAAAGCTTGAACTATGGTTGTTATAGTCATACCGATAGCAACGAGGATGCTTGCTATCGTGGTGCCCTGCTCTCTGAACAAAGTGCGAAGACGTTCACAGAGTGTCGTCTCCTCGCGCAGAACCCTCGATATTGTTTCGCGGATCCGACTGATTTGGGTGCGAAGAGCCTCGCGGTTAGTTGAGGCAGCCTCCAAACGAGCTGCTTTTTCATCCAGCAACGACCGCAGGCGTTTGTTGATCAGCTCGATAGATTCTCTATCGCCACGGGCTTCGGCTTCCTCAAGTTTTTTTTTTTCTAGTGCGATATGGTCATCCAACCCCGTGAGTTTGGAGAGGTTAAGGACCAATTCGCCCCGGACCTTTTGCAGAGCCTTATCGAGTCCCCGGAGTTCGCGAAGAGGTAACGGTGGGTCATCGTTGAGTATTTCGTTTTCGCTGAACGTGGTCTCCATCGTGTTAATAGCGTCGGTGGCCACTCGAGGGACCTCGCTGAGCTCGACAGTTTCTATCGCGGCGGCCGTCTTCGCCATCGTTTCGTCGGTAGACGTGAGGGACTCTACAGCGCGGGCCGGCATAATTGTTTTACCACGCTTCCAATCTGTGAATCCTAGTTCGTTTCTTATGAGTTCGGCACCGCCCCGATGGCCGACAATGGTGCTCAGCGCTAGGGGTTTTCCGGTCTTCATGTTGATGATAGGGATAATCTGATGATTTTAGTCGCAATCTACCGTTCAGATCCAATTTGAACTTGTCGTAGTAGCGACCGATAGATGGGACCAAATAAACCTTTTTCAATCCAATGTTTATAGTATGAGTTTACAGCTTCCTCGAGTAATTCACGACTTTGACTAGTGGTAGCGCCACCCAATTGGATTGGATCTGGAGTCTGTATGGTGGGTGTCGTGAGGGAATCCGCGAAGTCATCATCATCATCCTCATCATCGAGGTAATTGTCTCTGCCGATTTTATCCATGTCAGCATCGTAATCAGCCATTATTTATAATTTTAATTATTATATTAAAGACAAAACCATACAGGTTTAATAGATTATGTCTTCGAGTCAATACGATCGCAAACTCAATCCATACCGCAGACTGCGGGAGCCCCTCGGGGCAAAAGGCGTGAGACAGAGTGTCGTTATTACGAACAACCCATCGACGATCGACCAGAACCAGCAACTCTTAGTTCGCTTCCCCAACCTCGCAGCTAGTGACGTCATTACGCCGGGGACTGTTCGCCTCGCTTTCACTATTTCGCTTACATCGACGGACGCGGACCGAACCATCGTTCAGAACCTGGGTCGCGCCATCGTCAAGAAGACCATGATAAAGATTTCTGGTAATGAGGTGATGTCGATCGATGACAGCGACGTCTACCATTGCTACCAGGACCTGTGGAAGACGGCACAAGAGTGCGAAAATGCGGTATACCAAGGTATTGACACCAGCCGAAATAGGAACGTAACCAGACTTAGAATCGGGGATGGTGACAAGGCAGATAACATCGCGAGCGACAACGCGGTCGCGGCCGCTTACGGCAACCGATTCTACATCCCGCTCGACTTTGAGTTGCTGGAGAGTCACATGCCCTACTATCAGAGTGCTTTGGCTGACCGCCTCGAATACGAACTAACGTTCAACGACTACGGCCGAGTTCTCATAGCCACTGACATGACATCGAAGTATACGATCGACAATGTTTCGCTGGAGTACGACATGGTCACGATGCCCGAACTCGCGCGATTGATCAGAACCCAGTATGCCGGGCGCGTTGCCATACTTTACGACCGAGTTCTTCGCCACCGCAAGATGACGAAAGAAAAAAGCGACACATTGTGGAATATTAATGTCAACGTACCCGCCCGCTCGATGAAAGGTATACTGATGTTGTTCGAGGAGGGTCGGTTCGCGCTCGGGGTTAGAAAATCCGACAAATTCTATAACCCCAAAATCACGAAGGTAGATGTGACGATTGAGGGAGTACCCAATCAACTCTACAGCGCGGGTCTTCGCGCGCACCAGCAGTGGGACGAAGTCAGAAAGCAGTTTGCTTCCGGCTCTAAGCGCTCCCGGAAGTTGCCGCGGTTGCCAAAGACCTGCAGCTCTCGGACGTCTCCCTCGCGGCATTTCCGGATATTCCTGGACCTAAATTCCAAAACCGTTTATGGCTTAGACCATGCGAGCCAGCGACGACGACCAAATGCACGGTAGCGGACGTCAAGTTGAGAACGCTAGCGAGGGTGTGACGATCCAGATAACCAAAGAGGCGGATGGAGCTGGCACATTGAACGTGTACTTATATATAATTACGGACGCGCAACTCAACATCGAAGATGGTCGATACGCTCAACTTTAACTACTAAAGAATACCAATTCACGATTGAAGATGCCCACTCTGCCATAATATGTGGGCAGACAGGATGTGGAAAAACGGTTTTCATCCTGGACTTGCTCGAGGGGTCATATCGTAGTGCCTTTCGTCACATTGTGATCCTATGTCCCACTGTGTGGCACAACGATACTTATCAGCGGCGCCAGTGGATATGGGACGACCCTGAGGTATACGTTATTGACCCATGTGACAGGCTTCACGATTGGTTGCGCTGCGAGGAGCGCCTGGAGGTTCAACGGATACTTTCGAAAACTGAACACGCCAAGCTTCTGCTAAAGACTGATCAACCAACCGCTTATAATGTAATCAATTACTGAACAATGCTGAGCAATGCTTAACAGTTACTGAGCAATGCTTAACAGTTACTGTGCAATGCTTAGCAATTACTGAACAATGCTTAACAATTACTGAACAATGCTGAATAAATGTTGAACAATGCTTAACAAATACTTAACAATGCTTAACAATGCTGAACAATTGTTAAGAATTTGTTGCCCCGCTGCGAGCTTTGTTGCGAGCATAACGGTGATCATAAGTATCGGGTGGTGCGTTTGGCAATATGTTAAACTTATGAGACTCGTAAGAATAATTAAATTAGCAATAATGAACTGCGACGAACTTCTCGATCAGCTAATGGAAGAAACCTCAACACAATCGGGATCGAACACCAATCGCGAATCAATCCCCGATTGCACCTCAACCCCCCAATTCACGAATTGTAGTTCAACTTCAATCCCGAGTGCGAATGAAAACGCGGAGAGACGCGACCGGTTGGCTGCGCTGGTTGCTGGGGGGCAATCGGAGCATTATCTCGGTAGGTGTCTCTCAGTTTGCCAGGTGGACAAAATGTCGGATGCGGAGGTCGATAAAATGTACGCGCGATACGAATCCAAATTAGGTGCGGAGATGACAAAAACTCTCGGATCGGCGGCTATCCATTTTTACGCTACCACTGTCAGTGCAATTCTCCCTATACCAAACACCGCGGGGTTGATTAGTGATTTAGAGACTGACCCTTTTATAGGACACACTCTTAGAACAGCATGCTGCTCAATTTATCACAACTTTGGAATGTACTTAGCCCCGCTGACAACCGCGTTGACCACGGGTAAACACTGTCAATTTGGACATATATACCCACGAACTATAAGCTCAGAAAATGATGACACAAGACGCACCCGCGGGAGTGACGGAACCCTCAACTCCCAATCGAGATTGGATGAACCCGATTGCAACTCCGATTGATCCTCCAACGAGACATAAAAATCCAAAAAGACAGGCAGCTGGGCGAGCGGCGGCTGCCACACGAAAAGCTAAAACAAGATATAAAATACTCGTCGATCTTCGAGAGGCCAAACTCCTATCGAGATTGGGGTGGACAGAGACGGTAAAACACCCGGTGGCGGCCGTTTCTCCGCCAATCGCTATCGGATCGGAACCGATCGCTCCTAATAATACTTATTGGGTTGTTGTTGGTGGTCTGTCGGTTGTGGGCACCCTGTATGTGATTTACCGTTTCAACAGGCCATCAACAGTGTTGAGTGATGTGCCCCATTTAAACATTAAACGCAATCCCTTTTATATGCAATAATGGCTGAACACGATGGTAAAATGATAGTGAATGCGCTTTATCACGTCGTGGTGATATCGGGTCTCAGTATCGGGTACGCTCGAGCAGGAAAGATGGCCTTAGGATGGTCCGCTCCCAAATTGGACTTTACTGCGAGAGACGTAGGGCTCGCGACCTTAGATGTAGCGGCCGCAGTTTGGACCCGAGATTATCTAATTAAAGCTGGAATACTACCCGTTAATATATGGAAATAAAATGGCTTCGATCGCAATAATGATAGGTGGTGCGCTCGTAAACGCATTGGCTTTCAGCGGTAGCAACTATTTCTTCTCTAAACTGAAAAGCTCGGACGCGGATGAGGAGCGCGAGCGTCACGATTTAGCCGAAGAACAACTCAAGAGTGCAGACGAAGCATGGTCGAAAAAACGAACCGCACATCTGGACTGGGTCAACGAAGAGCTTCGCCGCGAGAATCACGCCGCACAAACTTTCTAGAACGTTGAAGAAGCCAACCGCGAGTACGCGCTGGCATATCCGCAGAGAAGTCTCGCGCCGCTGGATCGTGAGCCGCAACTTTCAGATTTCTATGTACCGTCAGAGGCCCAAAAAGACCGCGAGATCGCGTTCATCGTCGTGGGAATGGGTGTGGTGGGTTTCGTCGGCTACTATATTCAATCGAAATTTTAAATTTTACAAAATTAATATTTTTTTTTTTTTTTTATATATGACGAGTGCGTGTTGGAGATTGTCCGATGTATTATAATACGATGAACACGCGCGAACTTGATACCAAACTAACGCGCAAGCTGGCGAATACGTACTATAGCCCACGCGGCTACTGGAAGGGACTCGCGGCCATCAAGAACCTCGCGGCGTCTACCAAGGTTTCAGAAAACGCTGCCAAGGAATGGCTCAAGAAGCAGGCCATCTGGCAGATATATTTACCCGCGCCTCACAATATTCCGCGCCCGAAATTCGACGTGCCGGTGCCAAACCAAGTTCACCAAGCGGATCTCCTGTTTCTCCCTCACGATCGCGTCGGTCGCAAAACGTACAAGTACGCACTGACAGTCGTTGACGTAGCGAGTCGTTATAAGGGGGCTGAGCCGTTGGCTACGAAAGTGTCTAAGGAGGTGGCCGAGGCTCTTTCCCGAATATATAAGAGGAGTCCTCTCAATTGGCCAAATCTTCTCCAGGTCGATCCCGGCCGCGAGTTCATGGGCGCGGTATCTCATCTATTATCTAAACACAAAGTTTCTGTCAGACGCGGCCGCGTCAACATCCACCGGGACCAGGGAATCGTGGAGCGTTTCAATCGAACCCTGGCTGAGAGACTGTTCGGACACCAATACGCTAAAGAACTTGTAGACCCTCATTCGCGATCGACCGAGTGGGTGGCCAGACTGCCCGCCGTGGTATCCGCACTGAACGGAGAGGCGCACCAGATTGATAGGTAAGTAAGCCCGTAGATGCTATCAAGTTAAAAAGGGTGACGAGCAAGCCCTCTGCCGTCTCGCGCGGGCGACCCGTTGGTTTAGAGGAGCAGCAATCGGCGATTGCACTTCCATCGGATATTGGCGTCCGCTACCTCTATCAACCGGGAGAGCTCGAAGGTGGCAGCCGCCGCCGCGCGACTGATCCCGTGTGGTCTCTCAATGTATATCATATAGATCAATCTATTACCAAACCCGATGAGCCCGTGCTCTACTATTTAGATGGTGGTCCATCTCGCGGGTTTGTTCGCGAAGAACTTCTTATGGTGCCTTCTGACACCCAGCTGCCCCCGGATCGTTAGAGAGGTTCCGTATGTATTCCGTCCGATAACACGGGTCTTTTATGTAGTACGCCGATAGTCCTAATTTTCGTTGACTGTACGTTTTCATAACGCCGTCTTTCATTTTAAATCCTCTATTTTGCGCTACATCTATAATGAGTTTTCCATCTCCAGTAGTTTCGCCTCAGTACTTCGTTTATATCTATCCCAATTCAAATCGTTAGTTCTCTTGGACATTCCTTTCGCGGAGTTTTTATTAATTGAATTAAATTTTTTCTACGAAATAACACTTACTAGATAACGCTATCGCCCTATCTCCGCTAAATTCCATTTTGAAAAGTCCTGGTTCTCTATTACTCCATTTATCCCAAGCCAACCATTTCTTTTTTTCTTTTTCAAACTCGTCTAGTAAGTTAGGTCTAATCAATTCCTCTATCGTTTTTCCACTAACTCCTATATACATACTATCCGTGTCCATCTGTATTAATTCGAAGTCTTCCCTTTTTACGTATTTGTCTAGAAATTCGTAGTAAAATTCCAACATTCTCAATTTAGCGTGTTGATAAACCGCTATTCCGCAGTGGAATGGTCTCTTTACTGAGCACCGGGGTTTTCTTGAAAATATTTCGTACGCATCACCTATCTCTTCCAAATCATCAAAATACGCGGATCTTAATGCTTTGTCAACACAGGTTTCGTCTCGCGTATATGTCGTATTTAAATGTCTCTCCGTTGCCTCTATTATTTTTCCACAACACGAGTTTCCTAATAATTTCATTATGTCGGCCACCGGTTTCTTATTCGGTTCTACATCCCCCGTTCGTCTTGCGGCTGTAACTTCTTTAGCGAACCATTCGAAGGGTTTACCACTAATATAATCTATAACACGATGAACTCCCGTTATTTCTAGGCCGTGTTTTAAATACCATTTCAACAGCGGCGTGCGTACAGCAATACTTTAGTGGCCGACATAGATCCCACCAATTTTCTTCCGTTTCCTCTAGTTCGGCCAGTATCTGTTAAATATTTTAACATGTGCGCGTGAACTTCATCAACTCTACTTCTCTTTTGTTTATAAAAAGTGGAGACATTTCGGAAAACTTATCTTTTAAATCGTGTGGAACTTCTATATCCACCTCCGCAAACCCCAAACCATCCTCCGGATAAAACCCTTTTACTAAACACTTTTCAATAAAAGTTTAGGGTTATGTGGGTTATCTATAAGATTGTTTATAGTTTCTTTCCCACACGGCATCTCTTTACTTAACGTAGATAAATATAACGCGTTCGCGTCGTACCCCAAAACAGCCTCGCAAGGTTTGGAACCCACTCTAATATTTGAAACACCAGCTTCCGCATATCGCGTAAATTACTATCGATGGACCACCAACTAAGCGTCTTTCATCATTTTGTATGATTCTTCTTTCGGTGCGCATAGAGCATCCTCCGGTATAATCGTCTTTGAAGATTTTTGTTCTTTAATGGTTCCTCTCAATAAATATTGTATAGCCACACCCGGTAGTGTTACCGCGTCTTTGAAGATATCTACACCCCTGTGTTTATAAAATTCACACATTTTTCCCACAGCTTCTAGGAACGGTGCTACATCTAAATCGTTATAATATTTCAACCAATCTCTGAAAGTTTTCATATTATTTTCTTCGAAAATTCTATGACATTTACTTAATTCTGTTTCGTCGTCTAGTAACATATTCCCAGATAGTTTGGAATACCAATTCTCTATATCCGGTAGTCCCGGGTAATCCAGCTTGTCTGTAGAATCGAACCACTCGTAAGGAAAGAAAGATTTCTGTCCTTTGCAGTCGTAGGCTTTTATCCAACTATCGTAACTTACACCGGGTCCTAGATAAAGTATTACATCAAGAAATCTAAACTCCGGAGTAAATAGAAATATTGTCGCGCTCGCCCTTTTTCCAACCATTACTTTCTTCGTTGTTGATGACAGTTCACCTACTAAATATTTCTTTATTAAGTTTATATCGTACTTACTGCTGTTAAAACCTATAACCGGTACTTGATCTATCCACTGTTTGATCTGGGCGATTTGTTTTTCGCGTAAATATTCCGTATTAAATTCGTATCTCGACCATACTTCTTCTCTTATAGCTTTTCCCCTGACTTTCAAATCTTCTGCGAATTTTTCTATAAGTTTTGCGGGATCTTTATCGCAAATATGAGTTACCGTTCCTGATAAATTATCTCCTATACTAACGCTTACCGGAACGTGCTCAGCTTCGTACACTAAACTATTACCGGTAGTTTCAACTTCTGGGGGGCTTTTTGGGAGATACGCCTCAAAATCGTATACTATCTGATATGGATAAAGAGTAGTGTCGCAACCGATCTTTATATCTTTACCCGTTCTTTGAAATTCGCATTCCCACATAACTACTAGGTTGAATTCTTTGCTTTTTCTAATAACTTTATCTCTTCTCATTGTGGATGCGCGTTCTTCTTTTTTATGCTTTGCATGAATCTCACACCCGTGCCAGTAACAGCCGTGATATTGATATACGGTATTGGTTTCTGGACAGTATCCATCTACCGGAGCTCCTAAAATCCATCTTTCACCTCCGTGTCCACACTGTTCGTGGTGAATGTGAATTCCCTCCCGCTTTTCCACAGAGTACATCCATAGCGCGCCATAACTGTTATAACTGTTATAACCTTTTGGGTAGAACGCTTTCTCGAACGACGAACGCGGGCGCTCTAAATAATTACCATCGCATATTACTTTTGTCTCATCTCTCATACATGTTGGTCCGTGTCTCTTCATATTACTCGCTTTCGTGAATTTCTGTTTGCAAGTATTGCAGGCGTAAATTTTAGATAGGTTTTTAAGGTTTTTTATCAGAAATTCGTGATTATTAAACAGTCCTATTGTCATTGGTTTATTGCCTATTGCATCATAGTGCGCTGGTACCTTTTTCAACCACCATACGCCACATTCCGTGGGTTGATATACTTCTATACCGATTTTAAAAAACTCTTCAACCTTTTTCAGATCGAAAAAAAGGAATTGGTGAAACCACCTTACTACCGAAATATTGCTTACTAAGTTCTTTCGCTTTTTCCGTACATCTGTCAGGTCTGATCTTTTTATCAAGGTGCATAGCTAAACCCCTGAACAGACAAAGGTCGTCATTATACTTATCTAAAGAATACATACCTTTTCTATTCCTCAACCATTCTGGAAGTTCTCCTCCCGCCGCTTCTTTGGATTGTAGTCCCAAATATATTACCCTACTACCCTGTATTAACTTTACAAAAACCTCTACCCATCTTACAAACTTCCATTTTGTATTCGGTCTGTCTATTTTATCGGACATTATTCGTGTTTGCTCCTTATCTGACAGCCATTTTTTAACGGTTTTCATTGATGATAGTGGTTTGCTACCACCGAGATTTTTGTGAAATATTATAGTTTTAGGTTTTCCATTTTTAGTTTCCTCCATATGTTCTAGCTTGTAAGAATATGAATATCTCAAATAAAAATTTGTTGTTAGATACGGAGCGATTTTATCGGACATGCGTTCAGACTCGTTAATGTCAATGTTTTTACGAAAGGATAATGCAACTACCCGTCTTCCCTTTTCTACCTTTTCCAATGTTTCATGTTTCTTATTATTTGGGTTGCCTGTGTGTCTAATTTGGGACAAATTATTTGTGCTTGAAGGTTTGATTACACTAGCCCTTAACCCCGCAATACTTTATTTTTGAATTCTGTTACCAACTTCCTCCGCTTTGGATATATCATTAAAGGCTCCTCGTTTGTGGGCGCGGGTAAACCGCTTCATAAACGCCTCATTCTTTGTGGAGTTTATCAGATTTGTCAACCCCCTAACTCTCAACCGTTTACTATAAGTAATCCCTAGAGATTCGGCTTCTCTTCTCAAACTTTCTAGTTCTGGCGTTATCATATTTTCTGTAATATACTTTTGTATAACCTATGAGATTTATCTGTTCAATTGGACATGAAAAATGTGCACATGATGTTTTTTCATGTCCAATTAAATATAAATATATACATATATATACAAAAAAAAAATGGAGTGTGTTACTTGTTGTAAGACTTTTGCTTGTAAAGACTATCTACGAAGACATATATCGAGACGTAGAAAGTTTCCTTGTGTCGCCCCACAATTTCAATGCCCCAGATGCCCCTGTAAGTTCGTTAGTGCCCAAACTCTTTGTAGACATAAGCAACTACGCTGCCCTGTGGCTAGGGGGGAACGTGGTAGACTAGAGTTAGTAGAGTTAGTTGTTGATCTTCAAGCTAAATTAGACCTATTGGGGGAGAAAAAACTCTGAATAAACTTTTTCTTCATATGGAAGATTTGATTCAAATAAATCACTAATTTCTTCCGTTTCTTCGTAGAAAAACGTATCCGTAAACGAATCGTTGATTTTAAACAGTTTTATAAAATTAGCTCCATTCTCTTCAACTAGTCGTTTGTCGATCCTATTTAGTCGCCTCATTTCGCGAATTTGGCTCTTATAATTTCTACATAATTTTCGGGATAATATTGAAAATGCAACTCTTTTATCGGCGCATAATAAATTACGCTGATATTTCATGTAATCTATTTTACATAATGATTTCATTTTATAGTAAAATTCGTCAACAAGGCCATTACAAAATTCCACTTCCCATTCTATTACTTTATCCATTTTGTTATAATATTTTTATTATAACCTATTAATTTTATATGTTCAATTGGCAGTGAAAAATACGTGATGTATTATGACACCAATTGTCACGTTTTTTTGTGTTGGTGACCAGTTTGTGCTATTGGACGAAACGGTGTTTTATCGGGGGTGGTGGTGGTAGTATATAGGGGTGAAAATGATACCACCGTTAGGTGGTATCATTTTGACTCCCTATATACTACTAGAGAAAAGATGACTTCCATGGGAAAAGTATTTCCCTGTTCTATTATTTTGGGCAATTTACTAGTTCTACATCAAAGATTATTTGTTTAAAGGTATAAAATATACAGTTAACTAAATTTTGACATTTTTGAATGGGTCAAATTGTAGCCGTAGATAACATATCGGAGGCGAATTTTTGTAGCTAGCTCCGTACGAACTGTCCCGTGAGATCTAAAGATAATAGCTGCTGTATTCATACGCACGAAATGTATTGATTCGTATTTTCCAAAATTTAACTGCTAAACTGAGGACGCCATATGATAAGTTGGCACATGGCACTATTTTCTTCGTCGTACTCGCCGTTTAGGCGCAGCACGACAATGGTTGCCCCCATAGAAATTTGCGTGACATAATATGCTAGCACCAAGGAGATAACATATAAAAAGGTGCATGAACACGGGGTTACAGCAACAACAATTACTGAAACGCCCAGAAGCTCCTCCGATTCAAAGTAGGTATTCTTTTATATTATATGACGGATTTTGATTAAATATGGCGCATCAAACGCGTCTTGCTACGCTGCATTTGGTGGTCTTGGTACTTTGGCCCAAACTTATGTCGTTTTTGCGAAGAATCTATTTCCGTGTTTACTGACACGGACATCGGTTCTTCGCAAAAACGACATAAGTATGTCCCGAAGTCCGGAGTCCACCAACTGCAGCTCATGAAGACACGTTTGCTGCGCCACATTTCGCCGCATATTAAAGAAACTATAAAATAATACTTACTTTGGAGTGGGCGCGCTTTCAACACATTCAGCCATTGTTGTTGTTGTTGTTTTAACCACGTGATCCTGCACCTAGTACAATGTGGACATTGATCAGCTCGTGCTAATTCTCGGTTCTTAGCTTGTTGTGCTTGTGTGCACAATAAATAGTGTTCGTACTCGACGAATGACAGACGATCTAATGCCCATAGCTAGACACAATATACATCAAATATTTACCGCGACTTACCAGTGAATAATACGGAGCCTTGGACATGGCTTTTTTTTATTAATTCGTTCCCACGAAATAACAATTCTTTCACTCAATTTAACAATTCGTTCCCTCGAATTAACGATTCGTTCCCACGATATAACAATTCGTTCCCACGAATTAATAATTCGATTTCGTGGGAAGGAATTGTTAAATTGAGGGAACGAATTGTTAATTCGTGGGAAAGAATTGTTAATTCGTGGGAACGAATTGTTAAATTGAGGGAACGAATTGTTATTTCGTGGGAACGAATTAATAAAAAAAAGAATTATACGTCCCCTGCGGGGCTCCGTAGAATACAATTTGCAATTCAGCTAGTGGCTTTTTACAGCATATACACAACCACCTGCGTTATTACTATTGCCCAGGGCCCGGTTGCTCAAAACATCCGTTAGCTTAACGGACTGTTAAATCCTTAACTTAATGTTTTTATAGAGATTTTAACCATTCAGTTAAGGATTTAACAGTCCGTTAAGCTAACTGGTGTTTTGAACAACCGGGCCCAGATTACCAACTTTTCTGAATATCTATTGACAATGCCATTTGTCGGGAATCGAGCAGTTTGATTGGGTGAGACTGAGATGTGTCACAGTTCATTCTCATCCAATCAAGCAGCTTAATTTCAAGCACAATATTCATGTATTTTGAAATCAAGAAATTTACAAACATATTCCAAGATTAGCACAGGCGTTAGTGTATATTAAGGGCCCAGGAGTGTATGAAGGGGTCAGTGGAAGAAAGGGGATAATTAAGGGACTTAGCCTCATTCTTCCGCTGACCCCTTATATTAATGATGTATGACTATATAATTCCAGCACAAAAATATTTACACAATTCCCTAACATTTGATTGGCCTGTAGCAAGTCTCTGTCCAAAATTTATATCCCAGTAAACTCCCACGCCGAACTACTTTCAGTAACATTCTTAAGAAAACGGAAAATAAACACATTTTCTTGATGAATTTATTTCAAATGCTGGAATTATAAGGTCCACAAAAAGGCCATTCATTCCTATATTGATTGCGCATGATTATCTGGAACTAAACTAATCACACTTACCACAGTTATTTCCTCTCATCCAAATATCCATTAGCACATACTGTGTCCTGGTATCCATAGACACTGAATGCATATGTTTCACAGCACGCGGAACCCAATACATTGGATATGAGAGAAGCCATGCACCTCAGAAGAGCATGCGACTTTTCATGAAATATATTTACAGAAACTGTGACGTGTCCTGTGAATGACGTCGATAGTTGACGAAATTTTCACAGCAAATGCGGAATAGAATTCCGCATTTGCTGTGGAAGTTTCGTCAAATTTCGACATCATTTACGGAAAATATCGTAAAGTGTGTAAATATTTTTCGTGAAATATCGCATACCTTCCGAATACAAAATTATATGGTTTGTCTCATACTATGTACTATTTTACTGAACCATATTATCTATCACGTGCAAAATGTGCCTGTGACGTTGTACGTATACATGTACAGCGGAACCTCTCTAAAACGGACACACTGGGAGGTGGTCAGGGTGTCCGATTTAGAGATTTTTCACTGTAATACAGATGCATGAGCACTAAAGCACATGCCTGCGTGCATTGCAATCATGAAAACTGATAAACATCAGCGATAATTGACAGTGAAATCGGTCATAATTTAACACATCGATGTCGCAATTTTGTTCCGCTTAGAGAGCAAGGTGTATGATCACGTGGTACTAACAACAACAACAAGTACCGATTCAAAGTACGTATTCCTTTATAGTGTCCTTATTACTTAAAGGATTTTAATGAAATATGGCGCATCAAACGCGTCTTGTTAAGCTGCATTTTGGTGGTCTCTGTATTTTCGCCCAAACTTCTGTCGTCCGACACGGAAATCGATTTTTCGCAAAAGCGACATAAGTCTGTGCCAAACTCCATAGACCACCAAATGCAGCTCATGAAGACGCGTTTGCTGCGCCATATTTCACCAAAATCCGTTGCATATTAAGGAAAATATCAAATAATACTTACTTTGGAGTGGGCGACGTTGTTGTTGTTGTTGTTGTAACCACGTGATCATGTACCTTGGAGAGGTTCCTATGTACCTTATAAGGTGTGTGAGTAGTGTATCACACGATCAGCCTGCGTATCCACACAGTGCGTTTGTTGTCCAATACTCCGTCATTGAGCGCACCGAGCAATATATTAGACTGATGGTGATGACATACACACAGAGTAAGAGGTTCCTTTTGACGTCCGATATCTCTATAGGTTAGACTATACCAAATGGCGAGAAATCGCCCAGGAGGTATGCATAAGTAGTCCGGTATAAAAAAAATAGTGCGGGAGTTTTGAGGTCACAGACACAGTTTGCTTGCAAATCATGATCCATTAATAACCAGTTTCACTTGAGGAACATTTTGGGGTGCTTTTAACACCAGTTGTTAGCATATTTGCAGCATTTAAAAGAAAACACTGAACCTGTTGGTCACATGATGTAAACAGAGTTTCCGTGGCCAAAAAATGTAAACAATATTGGGTGATATGACGAGGTTGGATTTTTCTTTCTTAGGTGAACCTATTGCAGGACCAGTACAGACTGGCTGCAGGTCATGTACAAGTAGGTCCCACAGCATGCATACGAATAGTGAAAGTAGGAGAGGCTGGCATTATTGGATGGCATTCGGTTAAATTATATAGTAAAACTATTTGGTGTGGTCTAACCTATATATTATCGAACACAGTTAGCGCATTGCACTGTTAGATGGCACTGTCAACTCGACTTATGTAATGTACCATTACTCAGAATAAGCAATATGTATGGATGCTACTGGAGAAACACGGTTTATTGCTTTTTCTACCAGTGTAGGTCCTTGATAATAATAATAATAATAATAAAACATGTTTGCATTACAAACAAATGTAAACATAAGTCCTGAGTGACATTGACCTTTGGCAAACTGCATTATTGCAAGTTGGGATTGCCAATAGATTTTTTTTTCTTCAAAAATGTGGGTAAGATTAACGCAGTTGGTTGTGAGAATAAACGAGTATTATTATGAGCCGAGTCCGAAACATTGATTTACATTTATTGAGTATAGGCTGCATATGCAGCTTATGCTCAATAACTGTAAATCCATAAATGTAAAGCGAATAACAGATTGCAATATCCAACACAATGTGTGAATACACTTGCAAGCAGGATCTACAAAACCGCTTGCGTCAATCTTGCCCAGATTAGTATGTTTCTAAACATATATTGGCAATCAATCAACCTGATTGTCTGAGCCTGAGCTGTAGCACAGCTCAGGCTCAGTCAATCAGGCTGCTTGATTTGAACCACAATATTCAAGTACGTTTAGTTTGAAATACAGAAATTGACCAATATTGGCAAGATTAGCGCAAACGGTAGTGTAGTTTAATTCTTCTTCTTTAACAAAGCCGACAGTGCCGGCCGAGAATAGATATAATTGATGTAATTAGCCATGACTTGGTGTGCACTATAGGAATGAATGGCCTTTTGTGGAATTTATCGGGGTATAAATTTGGAAAAGTCGCGGGAATACTGGACGAAGGCCGGAAGGCCTCGTCCAGTATTCCCGCGACTTTTCCAAGTTTATATCGCCGATATATTCCACAAAAAGGCCATTCATTCCTTATAATTCCAGCATTTGAAATAAATTCATGAAGAAAATGTGTTTATTTTCCGTTTTCTTCAGAATTATTTTAACTGCGCCTCACGGTTACGGAAAGTAGTTCGGCGTGGTTGCTACGACTTGCTACGGGCCAATCAAACGTTAGGGAATTGTGTAAATATTTTTGTGCTGGAATTATTGTTCTAAAACTCTGGCAGCTCTCTATAGCTGTGAATTGTCACGGTTGAAAAATTGGTCCATGAGACGTGTGTAACCACGGGTGGAAGTAACGGACAAATATCGATAAATGCATTAAATGCACCTAAAAGTATCGGTAGGTGAAAACAATAAGTTAATGAAAGCTTCGTTTTTTATTATAATGTTATAACACATTTGTATAACAGGCAGTAAAAAAGCAAACATTCATAACTTATTTGTTTTTCTTACTGATACGTCTAGGTGTATCTAATACAGTACAGTCGAACCTCCCTGAACGGCCACCTCTCTACAACAACACCCTCTCTATAACAGCCGCTATTTTATATCCCAAATGGATGATTTACTCTGTATCTAACCTGCTTTTGTTTTTGCTTTTGCTGTCTTTCTCAATGAAAACATGTTTTGACAGCATTTTAGAATCATTTCCATTGGAAATGATTCTAAAATATTGCCAAATCATATCGAAGAAAATAAATAAACAGCGGACGACAACATTTAATTCAGCATTAACCTCCCTACAACAGCCACCTCTCTACAACAGCCAGTTTTTCGTCTTCCCATGGGTGGCCGTTGTAGAGAGGTTGCACTGTACATGTATAGACCTTGGTCCGTTGCTTGAACCTGTGTGTGTAACTAATTACTGTCTGATTCACGAAACCTGTCCAACTGTTAAGGCCATATAAACAATGCAAAAACAATTTAGTTTTCGATAATATTAAATTTTATCAAAATTCAAGAATGAGCCTTCTTCTCATTTCTTGTCATTTTGTCAAATATTGATTTTATTACGAAAATTAAGTTCTCTATGGGAATTTAACACGCGCAAAAAAGGGGTGGATAACCTGCAGGAGGAGTCGAAAAACGAAAAATTGTGGAAATTGGTTCTATTCTGAAATATTGGTATTTCTGAAATTAGAAAAAAATCCCCATGTTAAATCCCCAGTGAAGATGTCTATGTGGATTTAACATTGGAAATTGTATTGATTTTATTGCCAAAAATTGAGTTGTAGACACTTTTCCTTGTCCGACGAACAACATCTACGGTTGTTGGCAGATTCTCGTCATACTCGGTATACATCCCAATCATCAAGTGCAGGGGAGCGTAACGTAAACCTGTTCCTGTTCCACCTATCCATCCGCAGTTATGCCCCTTTTTTTACTCTAATTTTGTTTCTTTGTCCGGCGAACAACTTCTACAGTTTATGGTCGATTCTCTTCATGCTCCATTTAGTGCAGAAGTGCGTAACGTAAAAGTGTTCGCTGTCCCACCGATTCATCCGCAGTTATGCCCCTTTTTCGTCTCTAATTTATTTTCCTTGTCCGGCGAACTATTTCTACAGTTTTTTACCTATTCTCTTCATAGTCGGTATACATCCCAACCATCAAGAGCAGGAGTGCGTAACGTAACATTTTCCGCAATCCATCCGCAGCTATGCCACTTTTTCAGCTCTGAATATAGTCTTTTCTCCGATCACTCACTCAGTGTTAGAGTGATATGATCATATTTTTATTTACATATTTTACATACAATAAAATAAATGTTTCCGGTATTTAGCCGGTTCCCATTTACAGCTGGGTGGACTGAACCAGTATTGATAAAGTGTCTTGCTCAAGGACCCAATGCACGCCTCCGGTGAGGCTCGAACCACCGATCAGCAGTCAGACGCCTCAGACCGCTCGACCACGTGCTCCACATTCATGAATGCAGCGGTGGCATTTTCTTTTACAAACAATTTTCTAGTTTACATTGGCATAATAGGCTGGTAAAAATAAAGGTTGACCCACCACTAATTGCTTACCAAGGTTTTATTTCAGGTTATGCTTCAGCATGGTCTGGTGAGTGTGTAAACCAAAATCCACCCGAATGCACATTGGGGGAAGCACCTAATTTGCATAAATTCAAGATGGCCGCCAAGGACACCCCTAACAATTCTTAAACACACAATATTATGAAAACTAGTCATAATATACTATATAAATGTATTAACTACAAATAGGAATATGTATATCAGGATTTCAAAAATCATCATAGAAAGTAATTATAACGTCACTGTGACGTTATCATGACGTCAGTGTGACGTCATTGTGACACAATCATTGGAAATGTCTGTATTTGTCATGTTATGTGGGCTAAATGTTCAGTAGAACCTTCATGGAATTGAATGCATCACATTAGAGACCAATTACGTATGATTGTAGAGTACATATTAACATATGACATGTATATGCACATACTGCACATACACCAATCAGTTTCACATCAACTGATCTGGATTATGTTAAAAATGGCATTCGACCTGTCATGCGCGTATCAAGGCACATAATTATATCATGGCGTCACAATATGTATACTTTTTAGCTCACCTGCACGAGGTGCAGAAGAGCTTATGGCATACAACCCTGCGTCGTCGTCGGCGCGTCGTCCTTTCCTTTCATGTATGTTTCCTTTCATGGAACACCTTGTTATTTCATACATGCATTCACCTGATTATACTCTATCGTGCTATAGCAAATCCATGACACACCGCCCACCCCTTACCCCAAGGTAATGAACATTTCAATGTTGAACAGTCTCCCTTGCAACCGCAGTGAATCAATTTCAGCAGATATGCTGGTAGTAGGATCGATGTCATTATTGGAGTCAGTTGTGTGTCATGGATGCTCCAGCCCCATTCGGTCGGGGCCTGTGCGTTATCATTGCAGGCTTGGATCTGATAATATACCCGAAGAGAATGATACGATGCAGATCCTGACGTTGGTGGTAAACCCTTATAATGAATAAAATTACCATGATTGAACTTTTGCATAAATGTATGCAGCCTCAGATCATTGAGATTGCGTACACCGTAGAGCTTTAAAATGGTGCATTCATTCACCAGCCTCGATGATGTTGCTCATCGATTTCAATATGCCTTTCCCACTCCGTGTAGGCTGGATGTAGTGTCACAACCCAGCATTACATGTGCAAACTTCAGATTGTTACACATTTCACTCCCTAGTACAGTTCGACAATTGTTTATTTGTCATAGTCGGGGAGACTTTTTCGTACCGTGTTTAGTGATAGGTTGATAATACAGATTGTATTCAAGTTCATCCACTTTGTGATTACTGAGTAACAGAATCGTTAATTCCGAATCACTACCGATAACTACTGTTGTTTCAGATGCTGCGGTTTCAATTGCCTTTGCCACTATTAGAACATCCGCGTCGGCTTCTATTCGTCATGAAATACTTCAAAATCGTTCTGAATTAGGATGCGACTCAGAAGATTGATGAATCTTTGCTTGTTCATTTTGTTTGACAGAAAGTCATCTTTCATTACTTCCAGAATACAGTGTGCCTCAGCAAAAACATCAGGTCATCAAATTTGGCCTGCTCTGCGACGATGAACAGCGTCTTTTGTGGTATTGTGGCTATATCCATTGAATACACACTATGGCACCCCGGTATTTCTTCTTTAATAACGCCACATACGACTAGCATATCTCTCCAAATGTGGAACATTTTTTCCATGGTACACGATGAAGAAGCCAGCCGCCATCCACGAAACACTGCGTACCGATTGGCAGATATGAAGGTGAATACCTTCCAAATTCCATCTGTCAATGCTGGTTTATCTGGTTCTCTCAACACATCCTTCACTTCGAATATAGAGGCAGGGTATGCACACAACTCATGTGAAAATACACCCGGTAAATTTTCATCGTTAATACTACATGAGGCAAATCGTTGAAAGAGCAGCTGTGGGTCTATGTTAATGTCGGAATTATCAACTGTGATTTTGTGTTTCTATTCATGTTTACTACACGATCATTCTTTCTGAACTACACTTTTGCCTTCTCATTTTGTTTAGAATGTCAATACCCACGATTCTGGCATTATAACAATTTACGTTGTCCGACGCAACAAGTCCTGTGGCAATATTTCGCAATGGTATAGTTCCATGGTGATCGCTCAGGAAGAAATGTCAATATTAGCTCAACATCTTCACCATCACGCTTCACATGCCGTCGACTTGCTCCTTATGCTGGTCGCTGCTGACATATGTTACCGATACCAGTTCCTGCATCGCACTATTCATAGAGAGACACACAGGCCGGGACATAAGCCATGTTAATCGCTGCGCTTCTGTAAATCCCCTACCCTACTGATACCACTACCTGACGTGTTCAGCGATCTCATCAGTGATTGTTCAATCACAAGATCTGTGCTTATACCTGCCCAGAATCAGTCTGACTACCGAAGCACATGGTGACCTTTTTCAAAGTGTGCGTAAACTTTGTGGAAATCATTCTCCAGATTTGCCATCTTTGCAGGTACACATGTAAAGTCTTAGTGTAATGATTGTGTCCAGTTGCTGCCAGTATAGGAAGGGTTTCAGTGACGGCCTCAATATGCAGATGCCACTGACTGGTCCTCTCGGCTTTCAGTAATTCCTTTGGGAGGTGTCACATTATTTGGGTTTTCTCCAGGCCAATGTGTAAGAAGTAGCACCCGATATGATGAAGTATTATGTCATTAATTATTTATGTAACTTACCATGTGGCATTGAGTAATTTCAAGTGATGCCACCAAAAAACTTAATCTTGTTGTTTTTGTTTTTGTTGTTGTTGTTATTGATGTTCCATGATTCAACGCTTACTTTACAGTAATTCAACTACTTGAGTATTGTGGATATTTTTCCAGGAGCAGGATTGAATCCAGGCCGATGAACCCACCCCTGGACCCGGGCCTGGGGGTAACGTCATAAACACTTACTATAATCATTTTTGAAATATGTAAAACATATTCCTATATCAGGTCAATACATTTATTTGGATGGGATTTGTGACTAGTCTAAATAGAACACAACTGCAACTGCAACTGCAACCTGATTACGTTACATTGCTTAAATATCTTAAATGCTTAAATATCACGACATGTCGACATGTTTAAATAAATGATAATACGTTATCACAATGATGTGATAAGTTATCACAAGTCGACATGTCGTGATAGTTTAATACAACGTATCGACATAACGTGATAAGTAATCACAATATGTCGACGTAACGTCATAAGTTAACACAATATGTCGACATAATGTGATATGTATCTGAACATGTCAACATAACGTGATGTTTTATATGAACATGTCGACATAACGTGAAAAGTTACCACAGTGTGTCGACATAATGTTATAAGTTATCGCGACACGTCGACATAACATGATAGTTTAACACAACATGTCAAAATAATGTGATATTTTATCTCAACATGTCGATATAATTTATCTCATCATGTCGACACAGTTCACGTTACGGTGGGGTCAGCGTGTAAGTGCACACACGAACGAACACGACAGGTTGGAACCAACCTGTTGTGTTCGTTCGTGTGTGCACTTACACGCTGACCCCACTGTATGTTGACATGTCGTGATATTTAAGTTGACATGTTGCGATAAATTTTGTCAACATCTCGGCATCTCCATGGCAAATATATGCTATTCTGATATGTTTATTTAACCCTTTCAAGGCTGCACACCTGTGACCTGTTTCACTAAACTTCGCACGACAAAGAAGTTCGTAAGTGCAAAACTAAAATTGACAGCAACATTGGTATTACAATCTGATTTGGTAGAATGGTTCATTCTTGATGATCTTTGTATTTAGGTGGGAAAAGGTCGCATTAATGAATCACATTAATGTGTGAAATAAATTTATAGAAATTTTCATACGTACATTGTTATCGTACGAACTTTAATAAAACGGGCCCCAGTATAGTGGTATTGGCAAACAGTGTAGATCCTGATGAGCCGTCTCATCAGGTTATGCACTTGTTGCAAGTAATTTTCATATTTTGGAGGACAAAAAAGACCCCCTTTTCATAAATGAACTAGTGTGACAATTGGATTGGCTGCACAATTAATATATAAAAAGCCATTCCAGTTAATTAGGGGTGAAAGTATTAACAATACACTACTCTCTGTTTCACGAAACCTGTCCAATGTTTATGGATATTTATTATACTCTTGCAAATTATTTGCACGGGTTTCGCTGTGAGAGAAATCACGTTATCAACTCCTTACAAATAATACACCGTGAAGAGAACACCCGTAATTGCGCGCCTGTTTTCTTGGAAACCACGAGCTACCATGCAAAATGTTTGATTTGTATTACAGTCAAAATAAAGTTATTTGAAAATTTGGAAAGGGTCTCGACTAATCTAGAATGTTAATGTGATTGAACACATTCCACACATGCACTCAAATATAACTAGCTCATAGAAACAGCTGCGTACTTTGGATTTCAAAAAGCTTACATGACGTCACATTTGACGTCACACAACGTAACGTCAACACGCGGGAAAACACGTCATTGTATAACTATTCATGCGCACATCACAATTCATTGATTATAATCTCAAAAATAGACTAAATGTGCATATATATCCGCTGTGGAAGTGTAATAAATAGGATATTCCATCGTACATGTCTGAATAGCGGAGAAATAATACACTCGTGTCCGTCGGCGCCCGTGCAAGCAACTCGTTCGCTACGCTCACTCGTTGCTTACGCGGAAGCCGGCGCACATTCGAGTATTATTTCCCGCTATTCCAAATGTACGATGGAATATCCGCTATATAAACAATGCAAAAACAATATTTGTTTCGATAATATTAAAGTTTATGAAATTTAACCCTTTCAAACCTAATTATCAAAAAAGGACTGTGATATGATAATTTTCCGACCAATCCAATCGTCACAAAATGATTTTCGGACTGGTCCATTTATGAAAAGGAGGTGTTTATGTTCTAAAGAATATGAAAAGTACTTGCAAACAGTGTAGATCCTGATGAGACGGCTCGTTACGCGCCGGCTCATCTGGATCTGCACTGTTTGCATAAACTGATATAGCGGGCTTTCGGGTTCAAAGGGTTAAGAGTGAGCCTTCTTTTTATTTCGTGAAATTTGGTCCAATACTGAAAAAAATATTCCCCATGTTAAATCCACATTCATTTAGTGAAGATGTCTATGGGGATTTGAACATCGGGAATTTGTTTCTGATTTAAGAAATAGTGGACCGATTTGTAAAATTTAGCTTTTGTTTTCATAGTTAGATCATTTCCAAGCTGTCATTTTTCGTAATAAATTAATATTTGACCGAATTTTACAAATTAAAAAGAGCTCTCATTATAAAATTGTTATAAAATCTAATATTATCGAAAACAAATGTTTTTGTATTGGTTATATGGCCGTAAAAGTTGGACAGGTTTCATGAAACAGACAGTAAGCGTGTTCTGTACAACGACAATACTGGCCCGGCTTTTGAATAAAACATACGTCACTGATTGCTTTTTCCAGGCTATTCCGAGTTTCTTACGAACTCAGGCAAGTCAATGAGTTTTATAAAATCATATTAGATGAACATAACTGTTTAGGAGCGCAATATCGTTGAGTCGCATATATGGTGGACATACATATCAAATAACCTTTGTTTTGAAAACGTACATCACTTACTATTTAATTGCGCCTAAAATATACAATTAAATAAAATAGTGCTGATTTTGAAGGAATTATTTTGCCAGGTGTACCACAGTTCCAAATAACAATTCGTTCCCTCAATTTAACAATTCGTTCCCACGAATTAACACTTCCTTCCCACGAATTAACAATTCGTTTCCTCAATTTAACAATTCGTTCCCACGAAATACAATTCGTTCCCACGGGAACGAATTGTTAATTCGTGTGAACGAATTGTTATATTGTGGGAACGAATTGTTAATTCGAGGGAACGAATTGTTAAATTGAGAGAACGAATTGTTATTTCGTTGGAACGAATTAATAAAAATAAATTATACGTCCTCTGCGGGGAGCCATATGCCATCATTGTATTCCAACGGGAAACTAAATTACGTATATACTAATAATTCCAGCACAAAAATATTTATACAATTCCCTAACATTTGATTGGCCCGTAGCAAGTCTTTGTCCAAAATGTATGTCCCAGTAAACTCCCACGCCGAACTACTTTCCGTAATCGTGAGGCGCAGTTGAAATAATTCCTAAGAAAACGAAAAATAAACACATTTTATTGATGAATATATTTAAAATGCTGGAATTATAAGGAATGAATGGCCTTTTTGTTGAATTTGTTTTTTTGTTGTTTTTTTTCGAAAATTGTAATTTTTTATCGCTTCGTCCAGTATTCCCGCGACTTTTCCAAGTTTATACCCCGATAAATTCCACAAAAAGGCCATTCATTCCTATAATATATGTTATAACATTGCGAAAACACCTTTGTTTTACCTTATACATGTATGTCACAGAAACGAATATATCACACGTGTGATATATTCGTGCGAATGCGTCACACATGGTGACGAATACGTACGAATACATCACACAAATGTGTGACGTTTACGTTTAACATGATTATCCCTTGCAACAAAAACGAATGTGTCACATGTTACAAAAACTCGAACAAAAAATAATAAAATATTGTCCAGACGAATATGTCACATGGGGGATAACAGTGCGATAAAATAAAATAGAATAGAGCAGGCATATTCGCCGGGTTATTCGACAAGGACCTAAATGTAAATGCTTTGATTTAACGACGGCACTGGCTCGATGACCTTGCATGTCGAAATCCAGTAAATGTCCCGGTGAAATGCCCCGCAGTGCAGGGCCATTTGGTTGGTGAACGTCGCAGCACATTTTTAGCAACAGTTAAAGAACCTGTAATGTCACCGCAGTGCTGAACATCATCGGCGGTTAAAGCCCCGGTGTATACCCAGTATGCCCAGATAAAGCCCCGCTACTCCTCTGGAGGGGAGTGGTGCGGGAATATACATTGACTGATGATAAAATATGCTTTTAAAATTTAAAGCTGATCTAATTTTAATCATCTAAATAGACCACCCAATGATTGGAATATTATTATACACATGTATATGTAAAGTGTATTGGACATGTCAATATTGAACAGGCGAAACTGACCATCGGTTAACAATTTGTACCATAATGTTTTATATTTAGTTACTATTATCATAGAAGTTTACATTTCATGCGATAGACTCTATATCACAGACATGGACATTACAAAGTAATATAACAAGAGGCCCAAACGGGCCTGCATCGCTCACCTGAAATTATTATCCAAATTATAAAGTAAGTCAGAAATGGTCCAGACTGTCTATTACATGTATATATACCATCAAAATTGTTCTGTCTAACATAGTAATAGTTTAAACATAAAATTGAGAGCAATGTAAACAGTATACTGCTTATAAAACAGCATTAAAAAATGTGATGCAGAACAGATATGAATAAATGATAAACGGTATATATAACAGACAGTCTGATGCACAAGGAAAATACGCTTGAAATCACTAATAAACTTTCGGCGGGCGGTCATCTTACATAATTTAATGTAATCATCCGATGTCGACCAAAAATGCTCCAGAGTGATCGTCTTGTCGGTACCTTTGAGTTGATATATGACATGACCAAAAACGGAAAATCTGAAATTTGACCCCTACTTGACCCCTCCGGCCCACCCTTTCTTGACCCAGGGACCACCATTTGAATAAATCTGAAACAGCGTTAACTATTGATCATTCCTACCAAGTGCCATCGAAATCCGTCTGGCGGTTCGTGAGAATTTTTTTGTTTAAAGAACTTGACATACTTTTTGATGGCGGCCATTTTGGATTATGCGATGATCTCAATTTTAACAAATATGAAAAGTCTTCACCCATGGACCATAACTGTGAAGTTTGTCCAATATCAGCCCGGCGGTTCATGAAAATAAGACGTTTGAAATCTCTAATAAAATAATGACCTTTTAACCTTTCTGCGGTCATCTTGGATTACGTAAAAATCAGATTTCGACAATAAATGCTCAAAAGTAATCGTCTTGTCGATACATTCGATTTGATAATGATATGACCATATTCGGTCAAGTTTGAAATTTGCGATTGTGTGACATATTCGTTTATAACAAAAAGTGAAAAATATTTGGGTGAGATTTTCGGTACGTGATCGGCCGAATTCGACCAGTATTCACCGAAATGTGTGACGCATTCACACGAATACTTCACACGTGTGATATATTCGTTTCTGTGACATATAAGGTTCAACACACCTTGTATGCATACAGCGGGTAATCAGGCGTCACAAATACCAGGGGGCTGTTTCACTAAACTACGTACGACTAAAATGTTCGTAAGTGCAAATTTAGGATCGTCTGGGAATTTCAATTGATGGATTTACAATTATTGGGCATAGGCTGCATATGCAGCCTATGCTCAATAAATTTAAATCCAATAATTGTTTACAAGAAAACATTGTAAATGTGATATTTACAGACTATCATAAGTTTGCACTTCCGAACACTTTAGTCGTACGAAGCCCCCAAGGGTCTGGATTTCGATATTGCACACATTCATATGTGGATTTTGTCATGAATAACACAAAGGGGAGTGTGCATATTGGGCGAGGGATTGGTTCTACAGACCTAATGTATCAATTGTTTGTATTCTAGATATGTTATGAAAGCCCATTATATTCAATACGTCTTCATAAAGCATGTAATCAGACATCACAGAAACTACAAGTGTTATTGTCGCTGGCGACAGGGTTGTACGGAGCCCCGCAGAGGACATGGATTTTTTTTATTAATTCGTTCCCACGAAATAATAATTCGTTCCCTCAATTAAACAATTCGTTCCCTCGAATTAACAATTCGTTCCCACGATATAACAATTCGTTCCCACGAAATGACAATTCGTTCCCTCAATTTAACAATTCGTTCCCTCGAATTAACAATTCGTTCCCTCGATATAACAATTCGTTCCCATGGAATGACAATTCGTTCCGTCTATTTAACAATTGGTTCCCTCGAATTAACAATTCGATCCAACGAAATTTAACAATTCGTTCCCTCGAATTAACAACTCGTTCCCTCGAATTAACAATTCGTTCCCACGAAATGACAATTCGTTCCCTCAAATTAACAATTCGTTCTCTCAATTTAACAATTCGTTCCCGTGGTGAGGGAACGAATTGTTATTTCGTGGGAACGAATTAATAAAAAAAAGAATTCTACGTCCCTGTGGGGCTCCGTAGGGTTGTCACTGTTCCCGGATCGATTAAAACGCGCAATGTCTCGCGTCTCCTCCGTCAGATCGGTCCCTCAGGGGCACGGTGTCCTTGTATGAAAACACCGCTATTATCACAACATGGACCACAAAACGGTGGGAGCTTACTATAGTGAAACATATAATTATGCGGCTGGAAAAATGGTGATTATGGGTGTTGTGACCAGTGTAGAGCATCCGCGCAGTCTGATCAGGATCTACACTGTTCACTATTCCATCGCCATTCCATATATGAAACATCTGCCATGCTTGGTGTCCGGTTTAGAGATATTCCACTGTAAATATGACCATTCTGGGATATACCTATGCCCTTTGCATTCATGAACATGCATTATTATCTGAGATCCGTTACCAAGAAACCCATCAACATGAGATCACATTTATTTTCTTGGTGTCTGGTTTAGAGAGGTTCCACTGTAGATCATTATCAGGTTACAGGCTACACTGGTCGCATGACGCATAAGCCACATTTGTCCAATCACAGTTACTTATGTGACACGCCATGTGATTTGTACCTTCGGACATTTGCGTAATTTCATGAAATACGTTTACCAAATTTACAAAAAAAAATCGTAAATGGCGTCAAAAGTGAACAAACTTTTCAGAGTAAATGCGGATTTATATTCCGCATGTACGTTGAACTTTTGACTTTATTTTTTAAAAACATTGTAAGGTTTGTAAACGTGTTTAATGAAATTAAGCAAATGTCCGAAGGTACAAACTTGCATGACATGCCTCATATAGGATCTAATATAACATGGTTGATGGGTGAGCATGGTATTTATGAAACGGGCTTCCTAAGTTCGTCAGAGACGATGCTTAGCCGAGAGTCTTATGAAATCATTCAACGCGTTTAATAAATATCATATTTTATTATATACCTACCCATGAAATACATAATGATACGATGTAAATAAAAGTCATATGTTCTCATCGATGAAATAAACAACTTCCGGTGAGAATACGACTACTTCCGCTATCTATATTCATATTCTGTATTTTTTTCAAAATTTCCGGCCTTCAAGTTAAAAGATTTGTTCACTTTTTTTTGGTTTCACACAATTTTCAATAATTATTTAAAAAATAAAGGATATTCATATTTTTGCAACGAATGTGACATATCGAGTGGTGTGGAATGTCCATAGTTCACGAGTGCCGTTATATACCGCTCTATGGAATTTAGTAGTTGTTTAGACTGTATACGGTAATGAATGTGTATTTGCAGCCTATTTGCAGTCCAGCACTGCAGGTGCGCATTATGAATATAGATAGCGGAAGTAGTCGTATTTTCACCGGAAGTTGTTTATTTCATCGATGAGAACATATGACTTTTATTTACATCGTATAACTATGTATTTCATAGGTAGGTATATAATAAAAAATGTTTTTTAAAATATTTTTTTCAAAATATCCGGCCGGAAACAAATTTGTTCACTTTTATTTGGTTTCACACCATTTTCAATAATTATTGAAAAATAAATATTTCTTAAGTTTTAAAGTGTTTTTCAAAATATCCGGCCGAAAACAAATGTGTTCCATGGAGCGGTATATAATAAATAGAATATTCATATTTTTGCAACGAATATGACATATATGTTCATCTCGTGGTGTGAAATGCACTCGTGAAATATGGACATTTCACACCACTCGATGAACATATATGTCATATTCGTTGCAAATATATGAATATCCTCTATATATCAACACGAATGTTATAATTTAGTTATTGCATAAGCACAACATTGTATATTTAGCTGCACAAATCACATACTGTTTGCATGTAGCTGTCTCATTTACATATTACACAACCGGCACACTGTGGCCATTTGACTGCGTTTTCACAGTCCACGATGCACATACAACTCACCGCCTAGGACCGGCTTCATCGAACTAACGAAAATGCAAAATCGAATGGGGTCTAAGTCTATAAGTTAACCCCTTCTTTCGCTGACCCATTCCTTTCGTACCAAACGGCGAAACGTGCACTATTGTCCAAATGGCATCTCGCAGTCAACTACAAGCAGCGTTCATATCCACTGGTGCTGCTATCCGCGCCGGCCTAACATGTTTCATGTCTAAAACTGCGCCAGTTTCCTGACGAGATGTCACTCTGCTGTACATAGAGCTATCGCATAAACACAGTTTCGTCTAGTAACCGGCGCAAAAAATTTGCGCCGGTTACTAGACGAAAATGTGTTTATGCACTATCTGTTTATGCAGTATGCGGAACGGATGTTAGCAAGTTTCAACGTTTTAGCGGAACGGAACCCAGACTAGTGGTTATGTGGAGAATGCAGGCGGCTCATAGCATTTATAAGTCTCCATACTTTCTTAGCCAATCGTTGGCCAGTATTGCGCTCCACTTATTAAATGCTACAATATTTTACCCAATGATACATTTATTTATTGAATATGGTTAAACAGGAAATGGAAACTCAGTTATCGGATGGGAGACTGCATTATAAACATGGCTAATTATAAGTATGTGTCTGTTCGTCTATTGGATATTTAAGGAACTAAATGCTGCCGTCAATAGCGTTCCCTCGCATTTAATTCTTTAAAAATATATTATGTCAACAAGAACGTATTGTAAATGCACTAAATTATATTAAACATACACCATGTAGAGTAGAACATATATAAACCGGACATCAGGGGCCCATTTCACTAAACTTCTTACGATTAAAATGTTCGTAAGTTCAAATTTAAGATCGTCTGTAAATTTCAATGTATGGATTTACATTTATTGAGCATAGGCTGCAATATGCAGCCTATGCTCAATAAATGTTAATCCAATAATTATTTACAAGAAAACATTGTCAATGTGAAATTTACAGACTATCATAATTTTGCACTTACGAACATTTTAGTCGTACGAAGTTTAGTGAAACGGCCCCCAGAAAACTTACTTGCGCTTAATGCTGATGGGTGTGTGTAGTTTATCTAGTATAGTATATGATACTGACACCCTGCGGACCTTACATTCGACATTCACTTGTGTCATGCGATGTATTATAAATTATACAACAATAACGGCACGTTTTATCAGTCAGTTATCATACTTTATTTCCACTCTTGAATATTATACATGTATTGGACTATTCCATTAATCCCAAGATGTATTTGTTACAAGCAACACGAAACAGATCCATAAACCGACATTGCATATTCTCCTGAGGAGACTGTACTGTTTTCATATCACGCACCCCACCCAACCGAGTCGTCGTCACGTCTTTTCAACCGCCTACGTATATCGTTTATGTCTGTTTTGTCACAGAACTGTGACAAAGTGTCATATACACATGTCATTTTACCCATGGCAAAGTGATTATCATGTGTCATCTACAGCACCTCCTGCGATAATCTTGCCAACATTTGTCAATTGTTTTATTTCAAAATACTTGAATACTTGGCTTCAAGCCAAGCAGATTGATTGGCAGAGCCTGAGCTGTGTTACAGCTCAGGCTCTGCCAATCAATCTGCTTGATTGCCTGCGAGTGGAGATTGCCAATATATGTTCAGAAACATTGACATCATGGCAAGATTAACGCCTCGGGTTGCGTATGTACAATCATGTAGCCTTCTAATTATCTTCTAATTATACAATAAGGGAATTATCCTGATGGAGTGTTTGTTCTGTGTCATGCCGTATTGATCGGATGTACATGCCGTCTCATATGTCATTGTGATTGATGATAAAAGGCATTTATTATTTATCAACGCCGCCGTTGTCATATGGAACATAAACGCTAAACGAGCAAGTTTATACACAATAACCTGTGTTAATCCTGCCCAGAGTGTGCGCGTTTCTGAACATATATTGGCAATGCCAACTCGCAATCAAGCAATTTGATTGTCTGAGCCTGAGCTGTAGCACAGTTCAGGCTCAGCCAATCAAGGTGTTAAATTTCAAGCACAATATTCAAGTATTGTTTTAAAAAATTGACAAATATTGGCAAGATTAGCGCAGGCGTCAGTGTATGTGCGTGAAATATTGAAATCCCCAGCAACACATAAAACGGCTGGCTCCCTGACTTGGATATAGTGGACCTTGCCATGTGTACATCCAGTGTAGCCGTAGAAAGCTGCCCACATTTGCAAGTTACGGCTATTTATTACACTCTTGCAAATTATTTGCACGGGTTTCGCTGTGAGAGAAAAACCGTAATCAACTCCTTACAAATAATACACAGTGAAGAGAACGCCCGTAATTGCGCGCCTGTTTTCTTGGAAACCAGGAGCTACCATGCAAAATGTTTAATTTGTATTACAGTCAAAATAAAGTTATTTGAAAATTTGGAAAGGGTCTCGACTAATCTAGAATGTTAATGTGATTGAACACATTCCAAACATGCACTCAAATATATCTGGTTCATAGAAACAGTTCTGTAATTTGGATTTCTAAAAGTTCACACAACGTAACGTCAAAACGCGGGAAAACACGTCATTGTATAACTATTCATGCGCACATCACAATTCATTGATTATAATTTCAAAAATAGACTAAATGTATATCTATATCCGCCGTGGAAGTGTAATAAATAGGATATTCTATCGTACATGTTTGCATAGCGGAAATAATACACTCGTGTCCGTCGGTGTCCGTGCAAGCAACTCACTCGTTGCTTACGCGGAACCCGATGCACACTCGTGTATCATTTCCCGCTATTCAAAATGTACGATGTAATATCCTCTATATAAAAAACAATAGTTGTTTCGATAATGTTAAATTGTATCAAAATTTAAGTGTCTCTCTTTTTATTTCTTGAAATTTGGTCCAATATTGATTTTAGAATGAAAAAACAATCCCCCATATACATCTTCACACAGAGAGTGAAGATGTCTATGCGGATTTAATATGGGGAAATATTTCTAATTTCAGAAATAGTGAACCGATTTTAAGAATTTAACCGGTTTGTTTTCTTCTAAAGTTACATCATTTCCAAACTATCTATCCAGGTCCCGGAGTCATTCCATTGTTTTCGTTTGTTGGCTCCTCCCCCAATTTCCTCCACCTCCTTTTCCTCCATGTTAAATTCCCATAGACAAATCAATTTGTCGTAATAAAATCAATATTTTACCAAAACTATTGTTTTTACATTGTTTATATTTAGCCGTATAATTTGGGCAGGTTTCGTGAAACAGACAGTAGTAATCGCCGAACAGGATTAGCATGAAAATATACATTACAAGTGCTTGAACTCAGGAAGTTCGATTGAGCGAAGCGGAGCTCAGTCTCGTTCTATCAAAATGCGTGATTTCGAGTTCTAATTTAGAAAAACATTTTTTCAAAGCACGGGTCCTAGTCTGTGCGTCGTTGGTCGCCATGCAGTCAAATTTGCATTGTATAATAAATGTATGACTATGCTATCTTAATATCTATGAGAGTAGAATGATGATGATCATGAGATACACAAGCAATATATGCCTTAAAGACCTTCCTATCAGCTGGACGCAAACCGGTAATACATGTAATAACACCAGCTAGTGTAACCATGGTAACAGACGTGTAGATATAGTGGCACGTTTGATAAAAGTAGCCACTCTGTCAACCAAGTTGAGTGCAGTTATTTTAACATATTACGACACTTCCATAACGCGAAATTTCTGTCTGAAACGCAGGGCGACTTTTAAGTCGCCCTGCGTTACAGACAGACATTTCGGGTTAGATACTGCAATGATGTAACGAATATACACATGCATCATTTATCAGAGCTACGAAAGTATCCGGCATTGAAACAAAAGCATTCATCATACACAATTTTGCATGCCCCACAGCATGACATGCAACGTTCTATACAAGGGTTGCTATTAGCGAAAACGGAACTTTTTTTCCTTTTGCAACACGTTTGTTTACATCTAGCTACAATAATTCACCTCCGATATGTTGTCTACGGGTACAATTTGACCCATTCAAAATATGTGAGCAACCGAAGTGCATACCCAAACATGTTGCATGTAGATCATAATTTAGTAAACTGCATATTGTATACCTTTAAACAAATAATCTTTGATTTAGAACTAATAAATTGCCAAAAATAATAGAACAGGGAAATCATTTTCCCATGGAAGCCATCTTTTCTCTTGTTGTTGTTCAACATTCAACATAACGAAATGAAGCTTTCAAATTTACAAAATATACATGTAAATGTCAGATAAACACATGGACACAATCAATTTCTGCAAGTGTAATATCTTTATTAATAATGTATTGATACCGTTTTGACAGTTTTATATCTCTAACATATCAAACACGCCGGATAACCGATTAAAAAAATCACTCTTCCATGTGTTACATTAAAGAGATGGGGTTAAATTGCTACCCTGGCGAGAGGTATGTCCCAGAGCGGGGTAGCAATTTTGTTTTTAGTTTAGATCCTGCTATATTATCACCTAGTCGCAGTACATGCAACTCTGGCAATCTACTCCGACACGTACTAATTATCTCCCCTTGTTAGATAATGATCGACGAGCCAGTAAAAATAACCCAACGCATATATCATTCAGACCTTGTGTGCACATACATCGGGCGGTGGTTACAGTGTTTTCTACGCGGCATAAAGTCTACAACCAGTGGTGGACGGTTCACTGTCTTTTCCGTATATATTGGATGCTACTATTAATGATTAACCCTTTCAACCCTAAGGAACTGGAATGGACTGTGATATGCTAATGTTCCGACCAATCCAATGGTCACAAAATTATTTTCAGATTCGTCCATTTATGAAAAGGGGGTGTTTTTGTTCTAAGAAATATTAAAATTACTTTCAAAAAAGTGCAGATCCTGATGAGACGGCTCGTTACGAGCCGGCTCATCTGGATCTGCACTTTTTGCATAAACCGCTATAGCGGGATTTCGGGTTCAAAGGGTTAACTCATTTATCATAATCAGAGTGGAAATGCCATGCATCGCCATAGTTGCGGACATTAACTCTGCAAAACTGCCGTACCGTCCAGTATGGCAGTTTTGCAGAGTTCCTACCCGCAACTAACATTCCCATACAACGCATTCGATATTGCAGAGCAACTGCCCTGCTGCAGGGCTATATCACCGTACATATCTGTTTACATAAATACGAACGGTTACCATACTGTCAGCATATGTATCTTCTATACCGTGAAACCTTTCTAAACTGACTACCCTTTGATCAAACTGGCGATTGTACTGCTCTATGGACGCATTGTTGTTGGGACTGGATACATGGGCAATTCGTTCCCACGAATTAACAATTCGTTCCCGTGGGAACGAATTGTTATTTCGTGGGAACGAATTGTTATATTACCTACAATAATTTGCCTCTGATATGTTATATACGGCTACAATTTGGCTCATTAAAAAACTGTGAGCAACGGAAGTGCATACCCAAACATGTTGCATGTAGGTCAGAATTTGGTAAGCTGTATATGTTATGCCTTCAAACAAATAATATTAGATGTAGAACTAGTAAACTGCCAAAAATAATAGAAGAGGGAAATCATTTACCCATGGAAGCCATTTTTTCGCTTGTTGGTGTTCGACATTCAACATAACGAAATGAAGCTTTCAAATTTACAAGATATACGTGTAAATATCAGATAAACACCTTGACACGGTAAAATAAACAATTTCCGCATGTATATGTTCTTTATTAACATATCAAACACGCCGAATAACCGATTGCAAAAATCACTCTTCATTGTGTAAACATTAAATTGTTACCCTCACGAGAGGTATGGAGCGGTGTAGCAATTTTGTTTCTAGTGGCTTATGGCTTGTACTACCAGTGTAGATCCCGATCAGCTTGTGCATCCGCACAGCCTGGTCAGAATCTGCACTGTTCGTCATTCCATTAATGAACACCAGTCATGCTTCTGACAAGCATAATATATATCGTTATCAGGCTATAGGAGAGTGTTATCAGGAGCTACACTGGTCACAAATCCCATAAGCCGCATTTCTCTAGTTACGGGCACATTAGTCCATTCAGCTAAACCTACGCCGGCGGTGGAATTGCTGATGCATTGTTATTTAGACGTTTGCAATCTCAAGGTGTATGATCACGTATTCTTTTATATTGTCCTTATTACATAACAGATTTTGATGAAATATGGCGCATCAAACGCGTCTTGTTAAGCTGCATTTGGTGGTCTCTGTACTTTGGCCCAAACTTATGTAATTTTTGCGAAGAATCGATTTCCGTGTCTCCGACACGGAAATCGATTATTTGCAAAAACGGCATAAGTCTGTGCCACACTCCCTGGACCACCAAGTGCATCTCATGAAGACGCGTTTGCTGCGCCATATTTCATCAAAATCCGTTGCATATTAAGGAAAATATCAAATAATACTTACTTTGGAGTGTGCGACGTTGTTGTTGTTGTTGTAACCACGTGATCATGCACCTTGTATCTTGTCAGTGAAAAAATATACAGTGGAACCTCTCTAAACCGAACATCCTTGGAACAATTTTGGATCGTCTGGACATTTCAATTGATGGATTTACATTTATTGAGCTTATGCTGCGTATGCAGCCTATGCTCAATAAATGTAAATCCAACAATTGTTTACAAGAAAACAATGTTAATATGATATTTACATATTTATTTTTATTTATTTGACTTTTGCACTTACGAACATCTTAGTCTCAGGCTTACGAAGTTTAGTGAAACGGGCCCCAGTTCCTTTATAATGTCATGACATTAATATACAAGTTTAAAGTGACTGTGTCTCAGATGGTAATTCCGAAGAAGCATTTCGCAAAAAATAAGGTTGGTATAATTATATCCATGGATAGTGTACGAATACAATCGCTCTTGTTCTTGATCATAAACATGCGTTTGTCAGCTAATCAACGAGTGTGCATGTTAGCATTGGATGTCGTAAACAATAAGTCGAGGAAATTATGCTTTGCTAAATTCAACATGGCTGTATCTGGGAAACACCACTAGTAGCGCAATTCCTTCACCGTTATGTCGAATAACTCGCGAGAAGTGATGTAATTCCTTTCCGCGATTCAGATTACCACTGACTACTACGTTGCTGCAGATACGACACAAAGACTTTCTCGCTTGAAACGCTTCAAAAGCTTTATTACAAATAATGGTCACGTCTATACGATCACCATAGTCACCCCTAAGTAACTAGCGTTTTTTTTCAATAATAAGATACTTTATTGTTTTACTTTCTGAATCAGGTCACCCATAGGGTGATATATGTTACGAAAATTAATACAAATCTACCGTTAAATGCTCTTTTACCAACTGTTTGGCTCACATTTCATCCATATCTGAGACACAGCCAATTTTCTATTCGAACACATTGTTATATACGGAGCCCCGCAGAAAACGTAGAATTCTTTTTTTATTAATTCGTTCCCACGAAATAAATCGTTCCCTCAATTTAACAATTCGTTCTCACGTATTAACAATTCTTTCCCACGAATTAACAATTCGTTCCCTCGAATTAACAATTCGTTCCCACGAAATAACAATTCGTTCCCACGGGAACGAATTGTTAATTCGTGGGAACGAATTGTTATATCGTGGGAACGAATTGTTAATTCGAGGGAACGAATTGTTGAATTGAGAGAACGAATTGTCATTTCGTGGGAACGAATTGTTAATTCGAGGGAATATCGTGGGAACGAATTATTAATTCGAGGGAATGAATTGTTAAAGTGAGGGAACGTATTGTTATTCGGTGAGAACAAAATCCATGTCCCATGCTGGACTCCGTACACTTTACTATTCGAGCACATTTTTAGACGATTAACACCATTTTCCTGATTGGAACTCTGACCTTCAAACTGTCATTGAAACACTTTTTATTTTCGTTGAATCCAGTATATTGAGGACATATCGATGTTCTAATTACGCACTATTATGCGTTATGTCGGTAGATCAATTATCTCCACATGTGTATTTCAGAATCGAATGAAACGCAAAATCAGATGATGGATCGCCACAAATGATAATATAATTACGCAAATTATTATAGGAATGAATGTCCTTTTTGTGGAATTTATCGGGGTATAAACTTGGAAAAGTCGCGGGAATACTGGACGAAGGCCGGAAGGCCTCGTCCAGTATTCCCGCGACTTTTCCAAGTTTATATCCACGATAAATTCAACAAAAAGGCCATTCATTCCTTATAATTCCAGCATTTGAAATAAATTCATCAAGAAAATGTGTTTATTTTCCGTTTTCTTAAGAATTATTTTAACTGCGCCTCACGGTTACGGAAAGTAGTTCGGCGTGGGAGTTTACTGGGATATAAATTTTGGACAGAGACTTGCTACGAGCCAATCAAATGTTAGGGAATTGTGTAAATATTTTTGTGCTGGAATTATAATTGCGTGTATCGTTTATGCATGGATGTGCAAGAACGTTAAGGAAATGCCCACAGAACAATATAATAAAATACAATACATACATGCATGTCTATATTCCTTGTTTGTTAGGCTGCACTGGAAATTGTAGTATTATTCCGTAATATATTCTACGGAGCCCCACAGGGGACATGGATTTTTGTTATTAATTCGTTCCCTCAAATTAAGAATTCGTTACCACGATATAACAATTCGTTTCCTTGAATTAACAATTCGTTCCCACGAAATAACAATTCGTTCCCTCAATTTAACAATTCGTTCCCTCCAATTAACAATTCGTTACCACGATATAACAATTAGTTTCCTCGAATTAACAATTAACAATGTCTGAAAGTGATGAAAGTAAATAAGTAAATAATTTACTCCAAAGTAAATAATATTTTATATGTTCCTTAATATGCAACGGATTTTGATGAAACAAGGCGCAGCAAACGCGTATTCAGGGCCTGCATGTGGTGGTCTCGGGACTTCGGCACATACTTGTGTCGTTTTTGCGAAGAATCGATTTCCGTGTCAGTATTGACAGTAAACACGGAAATCGATTATACGGCAAAAAAAAAGAAGTTTTGGGCCAAAGTACCGAGATCCCCAAATGCAGGTTAACAAGACGTGTTTGATGCGCCATATTTCATTAAAATACATTACATAATAAGGACAATATATAGAATATTAGGTAGTGCCGTGAATGGGACAACATATCTGGCAAGGCTTAGGAAACGGGATGGGCGAGGCTCTGCCGAGCCCGATATTTTTTCCCATTCACGGTACTAGCCTAATATTCTATTTATCCCGTCAACACACAGAATACGTACTTTGAATCGGAGGCGCTTCTGGAAGATTCAGTAATTGTTGTTGTTGTAAACACGTGATCATTCACCTTACGTTATAACTACATCGGATTCTTTTTAGAGCTCTACGGCAACTTACTCTGAACGTATGGTGTACATTACAAGTACATATTCATCAGCTAGGTCAATCATATGTACATAAACAATGAAAAAGGCAGAAAACATGTAAATTAATACAGTTGTTTGTATACGTGTACATATGGAATGCCATGACTGCCTTAACTGAAGACATGTAATGCTCTTATATAGTTTCGTATTTATCTTACGTGGGCTCGTCTTTATCTTATATCAGTTCGTCCTTATCTTATGTCAATACGTCTTTGTCTTATGTCAGTTTGTCTTTATCTTGTGTGGATTCGTCTTTATCTCATGTCAGTTCGATTTTATTTTATGTCAGTTCGTCTTTATCTTGTGTGGATTCGTGTTTATGTTATGATAATAAATGATAAATACTAAGCCACATAATATAATGTTAAAGAAGGATCAACACAATATCAGGACGAGCATATATAATATAAGGACGGACCGGCTTAAGATAAATTCGAGCCGACATTAAAACTAAAGATGATTGACACAAGATAAAGACGAACCCACACTAGATAAGATAAGATAACTTGAAACCACGTAAGATAAATATATATATACATAAGATAAAGACGCATCCACATAATATAAAGACGAAACCACATAAGATAAAGATGAATCAACATAAGATAAATATGAATCCACATAATATAATGATGAATCGACATACGATAAAGACGAATTGACATAATATAAAGATGAATCGACATAAGATAAAGACGAATCCACATAAGATAAACATAAGATAAAGACGAATCCACATAAGATAAAGACGATTCCACATAAGATGAAGATGAATCCACATATAATAAAGATTAATCCACATAAAATAATATTAGTTCAGTTAAGACAATTATGGCGTTCCATATGTACACATAATCTACCTGCGACGTGTGCGACCAGCGCAGTCTCAGATCAGCCTGCGCTTCCGCGCAGTCTGATCCGAGACTGCGCTGTTCGCCATCACTTTAACCAACAGTACTTAATGTCGTCACCAATACCGCAAAATACTAGCGACGGTCTGTATTTCATTTGGCGGCCCACATACATTTGCATATACAATGTATTACTATTATCACACAACGTACTGTACGGCAGATGGTGGGCACCAGATACAAGTAGTTTAACAATACTAGCGTGGCGTGATACACCGTCCGAAAATGGGGCCATTTTCACTAAACTTAGTACGACAAAGAAGTTCGTAACTTTAAACGTTGAAAGTTACAATAATTTGATATGCCGGTCGTTGTTGGTCGTTATTTCGTGCATCTTTCTCATTTGAGACATGCCATGTGATTTTGTACCTAACAAAATGTGTGATATATCATTACAAATATTTACAAAACTGACAATATTTTTCCGTAAATGACGTCGAAAGTTGGAGAAATTTTCATAGAAAATGATATTCCGCATGTGATATGAAAAATTCGTCATCTTTCGACGTCATTTACAGATCATCTCACAATTTCTATAAATACAAGGTGCATGATCACGTGGTTACAACAACAACAACGTCGTCCACTTCAAAGTAAGTATTATTTTATGTTTTCCTTAATATGCAACGGATTTTAATGAAATATGGCGCAGAAAACACGTCTTCAAGAGCTGCATTTGGTGGTCCAGGGTGTTCGGCACAGACTTATGTCGTTTTTGCGACACGGAAATCGATTCTTCACAAAAGCGACAGAAGTTTGGGCGATAATACAGAGACCACCAAATGCAGCTTAATAAGACGCGTTTGATACGCCATGTTTCATCAAAATCCGTTACGTAATAAGGACAATATAAAAGAATACGTACTTTGAATCAGATGGATTCTTGAAGTTTCAGTACTTGTTGTTGTTGTTAGCACCACGTGATCATACACCTTGAAATATATTTCATAAAAAATCGCACATGTTCTTAGGTAGAAACTCTGGACCCAATTACATATAGATCAGGGCCCGGTTGCACAAAGCTGCTGTTAGCTTAACAGACAGTTAAATCCTTAGCATTGCTAAGGATTTAACAGTCTGTAAAGCTAACAGAGGTTTTAAGCAACCGGGCCCAGGAATTTATATAAGGACTGTATTGCCACCCGATACAATATTTCTCAATTTCAATATTTCAAAACATTTGAAATCAAGCATATTGATTTACTGAGCCTGAGCTGTGCTACAGCTCAGGCTCATCCACTCAAATTGCTTGGTTGTCAGTTAGATGTTCAGAAACGTTGGTAATCGGGACAAGAGTAACGCAGGCGGTTGTGCATTGCTTATGGGATTTGTGAAAAGGTTTTAAAACATCGCATATTCCAAACGACCACCTTACCGTGCCAGGTGCAATATCCGTCCCACCGTCGCCCGCAGATGTAGCCATCAAGACAGCCAGATAGAACACGCATGGAAACAACCAAAACAGAAGCTAGTCCATTGTAAGCATATCCAACAACTGCACGTTGCAGATGAATAGCTAGGGACCGCGTGAATTATGCATGCATACATTCATAAACATCAATAATTATACCGCGATTCCATCTCTCTCAACTCTCGGCTTAAGATTTTGCTGAATTTTAACTAGCTTCAATGTCATTGAATAACACGCGTTTTGTAGTTAGGATGAAATAAATGGTTTGGAGAAATACTCTAATATGTAGACATATAGTATATGAGACACGCCATGTGATTTTGTACCTTCGGACATCTGCGTGAAATAACTTTACAAAATTTACAATATTTTCTGTAAATGGCGTCAAAAGTTATAATTAAAGTCAAAAGTTGACAACATTTTCAAAGTATATACGGAATATTCCGTATGTATTCTCAAAATGTTGTCAAATTTTTGTCTTTAATTATGGAAAAATATTGCGAAATTTGTAAGCGTATTTCATGAAATTACGCAGATGTCCGAATGTACAAAACCTCATGGCGTGTCTGATATACATGCATAATAATAGGTCAGTGCAATAATATTCCACTGACACCTTCATATTATTACAAATGTTAAAAAGAACAATGTTGGAATGTGGTTTATTAATAGACGTTCAATTTGATATTTTTTCAGATTTCTGCGAATTTTATAAGGCTTCGAAGCGAGTCTAGTTGTTCGATGATGCGTATGAGACAGGTCAGGTGACAACACTTCAATAATAATAATTTAAATGGGCTTAGTGTCATTGCAACAAATATCGATCCACACTAGGCAGTGCATCCAGAGAAACATTATAGGAATGAATGGCCTTTTTGTGGAATTTATCGGGGTATAAACTTGGAAAAGTCGCGTGAATACTGGACGAAGCGATACAAAATTACAATTTTCGAAAAAAAATCATTATTTTTTTGTTTGTTTTTTGTTTGTTTTTGATTTTTTTCGAAAATTGTAGTTGTTTTAAGGCCTCGTCCAGTATTCCCGCGACTTTTCCATGTTTATATCCCCGATAAATTCCACAAAAAGGCCATTCATTCCTTATAATTCCAGCATTTGAAATAAATTCATCAAGAAAATGTGTTTATTTTCCGTTTTCTTAAGAATTATTTTAACTGCGCCTGACGGTTACGGAAAGTAGTTCGGCTTGGGAGTTTGCTGGGATATAAATTTTGGACAGAGACTTGCTACGGGTCAATCAAATGTTAGGGAATTGTGTAAATATTTTTGTGCTGGAATTATTACTGTTTGTTCCTCTTGTTTCTGCCCACCGACTTTGGCTGTTAAATCTAATTTGTCATTACTAGCAGAACAGTGACCATCCCTCAACAATTTTCATAACTTGATGAAATTCCACCACTTAGTGATTTTATTTCGAAAAAAAAAACAACACATTTCCTATAGGAATTTAGCATGGCAATTATAGCGCAAATAGGGGTTAGATAGAGACCCAGAGTGTGGAAGAACGAAACAAATTGGAAAGTAGCTCTAAAGCAGATGGAAATCATGTATTAAAGGTACATACCCACTCAGTAGGCACAAACTGTTCTTTATAGGAATTAAATAAGTGTATAATTGTGTTACTATTCCACAAGTTCTAAAGATTATGAGTGCCCGCTATACATATATGGAAGCTATCTGCGATAGCTATTTTTATGCACGTCGACGGTTTCATTGACACCCTCACCAGTGTGCCAAATGCATCCCATTGATATCCTCGATGTGTATTATCAGTCTAGACATCACCCAACACTCATGTGATACCGCCGTTTATGGAACGCCATAGCTGTCTTAAGATCACTAGTTACATAGCATTATTATCATTATGTCTTTGCGATATAATAATAGGTGCATTTTACATAATAAAGGGTGGTAACATTATAACATTGGGTCGTGGCAGTATAATACTATGTGCATCGAGTATAATAAAGGGTGGTAAACATATAGCATGATGTCGATACAGTATAATACTATGTGCACTGAGTATAATATAGGGTGGTAACAGTATAACAATTGGTCGATACAGTAATATGTGCACTGAGTAAATAGAGGGGTAACAGTATACAATGGGTCGATACCTGTATAATACTATCACTGAGATAATATAGGGGGGGTAAACATATACCAATTGGGTCGATACAGTATAATACTATGTGCACTGAGTATAATATAAATGGTAGGGTTGGTAACAGTATAACACATTGGTCGATACAAGTAAAATAATACTATGTGCACTGAGTATAATATAGGGTGTAACAGTATAACAATTGTCGATACAATATAATACTGTGCACTGAGAATAATATAGGGTGGTAAACAGTAAAACAAATTGGATCGTACAAATAATACTATGCAACCTGTATAATATAGGGGGGGTAACAGTAAAAAAAATAACAATTGGTCGATACATATAATACTATGTGCACTGATGTATAATATAGGGGGTAAACAGTATAACAATGGTCGATACAAATATAAATACTAATGCACTGAGTATAATATAGGGGGGTAACAGTATAACAATTGGTCGATACTCAGTAATAAATAACTTATGTGCACCTGAGTATAATATAGGGGGAGGGGTAAACAGTAAATAACAATGGGTCGATACAGTATACAATACTATGTGCACTGTAGTAAATAATGTTGAGGGGGGTTAACAGTATAAAACAACTTGGTCGATACAATATATTATATGTGCACTGAGTTAATATAAGGTGGTAACTGTCTTAAAAACAATTGGTCGATACAGTATAATACTATGTGCATGAGTATAATATAAGGGTGGTAACTGAGTATAACAATTGGGTCGAATACAAGTATAATTTACTATGTGCACTGAGTATAGAAATAAAGGGGTGGTAACTGTATAACAATTGGGTAAATAACAGTTATAATACTATGGTGCACTGAGTTAACAATTAGGGTAATAACAGTTTAACAATGGTCCGATTACAGTATAATACTATGAGCAATGAGTTTAATATAGGGTTGGTAACAGTATAACAATTGGGTCGATACATTATAATAAACTATTAGTGCACTGTAGTATAATAATTCGGGTGGGGGGTAACATGTATAAACAAGTTGGTCTGATAACAGTATAATACTATGTTTGCACCTGAGTAGAATATGGGAGGGGGGGGTAACAGTATTATCAATTGGGTCGATACAAGTATAACTACTATGTGACTGAGTATAATATAGGGTGGTAACTGTTTAAACAATTGGTCGATACAGTAGAATACTATGTGCACTGAGTTATATATAGGGTGGTACTGTATAAACATTGGGTCGGATACAGTATAATACTTGTGCATGGGGGGTTTATATAGGGTGGTAAACTGTATAAACAATTGGCGGTCAATTACAGTATAAATACTATGAACTGAGTATAATATAAGGGTGGTTAAACAGTTATTAAATTGGGGTCGTTACAGTATAATACTAAGTGGCACTGAGTATATTAATTAGGGTGGGGGGTAAAACAGTATAACAATGGGTCGGATACATTTATTATATTATGTGCACTGAATATTATATAAGGGTGGTAACAGTATTAAACAATTGGTCGTTACAGTATAATAACTTTGTGCACTGAGTATAATATAGGGTGGTTAACAGTATAAACAATGGGTTCGGGGATAACCAGTATACTACTATGTGCCAACTTAAGTATATTAATAGGGGAGGGTGACTGTATAACAATGGTCGATTACAGTATTATACTAATGTGCACTGAGTATAATATAAGGGTGGTAAACAGTATAACAAATGGGTCGATTCAGTATAATACTTATGTGCACTGAGTATAATATAGTGTGGTAACAGTATAACAATAAGGTTCGGATGCAGTATAATACTTTTGCACTGAGTATAATATAGGTGGTTACAGTTAATAAACAATTGGTCGATGCAGTATAATACTATGTGCAATCTAGAGTATAATTATAGGGTGGTAACAGTTAACAATTGGTCGATACAGGGTATTAATACTATGGTTGCACTGAGTTTATATAGGGTGGTTACGTATAATCAATTGGTCGGTTACCAGTTAATACTATGTGCACTGGTATAATATAGGGTGGTACAGTAATAACAATGGTCGATACAGTATAATACTATGTGCCACTGGAGTATAATATAGGGGGGTAACAGTGTATAACAATTGGTCGGATGCAGTATAATACTATGTGCACTGAGGTATTAATATAGGCTGGTAACAGTATAACAATTGGTCGATACAGTATAATACTATGTGCACTGAGTATAATATAGGGTGGTAACAGTATAACAATGGGTCGATGCAGTATAATACTATGTGCACTGTGTATAATATAGGGGGGGGGGGTAACAGTATAACAATTGGTCGATAAAGTATAACACTATGTGCACTGAGTATAATATAGGGGGGTAACAGTATAACAATTGGTCGATACAGTATAATACTATGTGCTCTGAGTATAATATAGGGGGGTAACAGTATAACAATTGGTCGATGCAGTATAATACTATGAGCACTGAGTATAATATAGGGTGGTAACAGTATAACAATTGGTCGATACAGTATAATACTATGTGCACTGAGTATAATATAGGGTGGTAACAGTATAACAATGGGTCGATACAGTATAATACTATGTGCACTGAGTATAATATAGGGTGGAACACTATAACAATTGGTAGATACAGTATAATACTATGTTCACTGAGTATAATATAGGGGGGTAACAATAGAACCAAATGGTATACAGTTACCACCATATATTATACTCAGTGCACATATTATTATATTGTATTGACCCTATGTTATACAGTTACCACCCCATATTATAATCAATGCACCTAGTATTATATTGCTTCAACCAAATGTTATACTGTTACCACCACATATTATACTCAGTGCACATAGTATTATACTGTATCGACCCAATGTTATACAGTTACCACCCTATATTATACTCAGTGCACATAGTATTATACTGTATCGACCCAATGTTATACAGTTACCACCATATATTATAGTCCGTGCACATAGTATTATTTTGTATTGACCCTATGTTATAAGGTTACCACCATATATTATACTCAGTGCATATATTATTATACTGTATCGACCCAATGTTATACAGTTACCACCATATATTATAATCAGTGCATATATTATTATACTGTATCGACCCAATGTTATACAGTTACCACCATATACTGTACTCAGTGCACATAGTATTATACTGTATTGACCCAATGTTATACTGTTACCATCATATATTATACTCCGTGCACATAGTATTGTTTTGTATTGACCCAATGTTATACAGTTACCACCATATATTATAATCAGTGCACATAGTATTATACTGTATCGACCCAATGTTATACAGTTACCAACAAATATTATAATCAGTGCACATAGTATTATACTGTATCGACCCAATGTTATACAGTTACCACCATATATTATAATCAGTGCACATAGTATTATACTGTATCGACCCAATGGTATACAGTTACCACCATATATTATAATCAGTGCACATAGTATTATACTGTATCGACCGAATGTTATACAGTTACCACCATATATTATAATCAGTGCACATAGTATTATACTGTATCGACCCAATGTTATACAGTTACCACCATATATTATAATCAGTGCACATAGTATTATACTGTATCGACCCAATGTTATACAGTTACCACCATATATTATAATCAGTGCACATAGTATTATACTGTATCGACCCAATGTTATACAGTTACCACCATATATTATAATCAGTGCACATAGTATTATACTGTATTGACCCAATGTTATACAGTTACCACCCTATATTATAATCAGTGCACATAGTATTATACTGTATCGACCCAATGTTATACAGTTACCACCATATATTATAATCAGTGCACATAGTATTATACTGTATCGACCCAATGTTATACAGTTACCACCCTATAGTATAATCAGTGCACATAGTATTATACTGTATCGACCCAATGTTATACAGTTACCACCCTATATTATAATCAGTGCACATAAATTGACCCAATGTTATACAGTTACCACCCTATATTATAATCAGTGCACATAGTATTATACTGTATCGACCCAATGTTATACAGTTACCACCATATATTATAATCAGTGCACATAGTATTATACTGTATCGACCCAATGTTATACTGTTACCACCATATATTATACTCAGTGCACATAGTATTATACTGTATCGACCCAATGTTATACTGTTACCACCATATATTATAATCAGTGCACATAGTATTATACTGTATCGACCCAATGTTATACAGTTACCACCATATATTATAATCAGTGCAGTATCGACCCAATGTTATACAGTTACCACCATATATTATACTCAGTGCACATAGTATTATACTATATCGACCCAATGTTATACAGTTACCACCATATATTATAATCAGTGCACATAGTATTATACTGTATCGACCCATTGTTATACTGTTACCACCCTATATTATACTCAGTGCACATAGTATTATACTGTATCGACCCAATGTTATACAGTTACCACCATATATTATAATCAGTGCACATAGTATTATACTGTATCGACCCAATGTTACACAGTTACCACCCTATATTATAATCAGTGCACACAGTATTATACTGTATCGACCCATTGTTATACTGTTACCACCCTATATTATAATCAGTGCACATAGTATTATACTGTATCGACCCAATGTTATACAGTTACCACCCTATATTATAATCAGTGCACATAGTATTATACTGTATCGACCCAATGTTATACAGTTACCACCCTATATTATAATCAGTGCACATAGTATTATACTGTATTGACCCAATGTTATACAGTTACCACCATATATTATACTCAGTGCACATAGTATTATATTGTATCGACCCAATGTTATACAGTTACCACCATATATTATACTCAGTGCACATAGTATTATACTGTATCGACCCAATGTTATACAGTTACCACCATATATTATACTCAGTGCACATAGTATTATACTGTATTGACCCAATGTTATACAGTTACCACCATATATTATACTCCGTGCACATAGTATTATACTGTATCGACCCAATGTTATACTGTTACCACCCTATATTATACTCCGTGCACATAGTATTATACTGTATCGACCCAATGTTATACAGTTACCACCATATATTATAATCAGTGCACATAGTATTATACTATATCGACCCAATGTTATACAGTTACCACCATATATTATACTCAGTGCACATAGTATTATATTGTATTGACCCAATGTTATACAGTTACCACCATATATTATACTCAGTGCACATAGTATTATACTGTATCGACCCAATGTTATACAGTTACCACCCTATATTATACTCAGTGCACATAGTATTATACTGTATCGACCGAATGTTATACAGTTACCACCATATATTATACTCCGTGCACATAGTATTATACTGTATCGACCCAATGTTATACAGTTACCACCCTATATTATACTCAGTGCACATAGTATTATACTGTATTGACCCAATGTTATACAGTTACTACCATATATTATACTCATGCACATAGTATTTTTTTTTTTTTTTTTTTATATTTTCGACCCAATGTTATACAGTTCCACCATATATTATATGCACATAGTATTATACTTTACGACCCAATGTTATACAGTTACCAATATTATACTCATCACATAGTATTATACTGTATTGACCCATGTTATACTTTACCACCATATTTTATACTCCGTGCACATAGTATTATACTATCGACCCTGTTATATGTTACCTACCCATATTATACTCCGTGCACTAGTATTATACTGATCGACCCAATGTTATACAGTTTACCAATATTATAATCAGTGCACATTAGTATTATATATATCGACCCAATGTTATACAGTTACCACCATATTATACTCAGTGCACATAGTTTATATTGTATTGACCCAATGTACAGTTTACCACCATATATTATACTCAGTGCACATAGTTATACTGTATGACCCAAGTTATACAGTTACCACCCTTATACCTGCACAATAGTTTATCTTATCGACGAAGTTATACAGTTACCACCATATATTATACTCCGTGCACATAGTATTATACTGTATCGACCCAATTTAATACAGTTACCACCCTATATTATACTCAGTTACCAATATATTAATAATCAGTAGCACATAGTATGATACTTAATCGACCCATGTTGACCCTACAGTTACTCATATATCTTACTCAGTGCACTAGTATTATATTGTATTGCCCAATGTTATACAGTTAAACCACATAGATTATACTCAGTTGCACATAGTATTTATCTGTAATCGACCCAATGTTATTACAGTTACCAACCTATATTTATACTCAGTGCAATAGTATTAATACTTTATCGACCGAATGTTATTACAGTTAACACCATTTATTATACCCGTGCAAATTGTATATACTGTATCGACCCAATGTTATACAGTTACCACCCTATATTATCTCGTGCACATGTATTATACTGTATTGACAATTATACAGTCCACCATATTATAACAGTGCACATGAGAAGTTATCAGTTACCACCCATGTATTATACTAGTGACATATATATGCTGCAGTGACCCAATGTTATACAGTTACCACCCTATATTATACTCAGTGCACATAGTATTATGCTGCAGTGACCAAATGTTATACAGTTACCACCCCATATTATAATCAGTGCACATAGTATTATACTGTATCAACAAAATGTTATACTGTTACCACCCTATATTGTAGTGAACATAGTATTATACTGCAGTGACCCAATGTTATACTGTTACCACCCCATATTATACTCAGTACACATACTATTATACTGTATCGGCATCATGCTATATGTTTACCACCCTTTATTATACTCGCTGCACATAGTATTATACTGCTACGACCCAATGTTATAATGTTACCACCCTTTAGTATGTAAAATGCACCATTTATTATATCGCAAAGACATAATGCTATGTAACTAGTGATCTTAAGACAACTATGGCGTTCCATAGCCGTTTATTGATTGGCTTATATTTGGTGGTGCGGTGCTGTGGACGATTTCGATTGGCTTAGCTTTGGTGCAACATGCGGCCTCGTGTGTCAGTCTGATTTTCAACCCCGACGAGAATGGTCGATTGCTAATCTCAATTTCCTCCACCTCCCTCCTCCTCCGCGGTCATATAGGTGTTATATACGTTGGGCGAATGTTTATCACAGAAGTGCGGGTACAGCTTTAACTCTGTTCTGTATATTAGTCGAGTCGTGAGATAGGTAAATATCGGCGAACTTGCAGTAGGGTACTACTAACGTTTTTTGATTGATTTTGGTAGTTCATGATGTGTATAATCAGAAACCGCTTGATGACACTCTGTCATCATTGAGCATTTTCCAGAATTCAAGATGGCCGCCAAGATGGCGGCCAACATTTGCGAAAAATTAAAAATGGTCCGAATAAGCTGAAATTTTCAGAAAAGGTTCAGAATCTTGTTTCCAACAACATGTTAGAATATATAGTGAGGCGGACACACCGTGCTATAACTACAGTGCAACCTGTCTACAACGGCCACGCTTGGGAAGCCACAGAACTGGCTGTTGTAAAGAGGTGGCTGTTACAAGGAGGTTAGACGATTTATGAGGGATCCACTGACAAATAGCGAACAGTGTAGTCCCTGATCAGACTGCGCGGACGCGCAGGCTGATCTGGGGCTACACTGGTCGCAAACGCATTTGGGATGGCCGTTTGTAGAGGTTGCACTGTATTATTTACCACAACAGGGACAATTTACGGTCGCGAAGTTCAACTACATCAGTCGCGCCGCTGCCATTAGTATTGTGTTTTCCCGATGTGTTTATGCCCCCGTGACGATAAGTCATGGCGTTGTTAACACGTCTCCGCCAATGGCTGTGTGCAGTGACTGTATTTGATAACGTGTCACCAAACACTGTCGCAGTATCCGCTATACTGCCATCACGACAACACGTGTTTTTGAAATACATAAAAAACAAATTTGACATTTTGTTTTCGTACATATATCAGATATCCCGCATTAATAAAGCATTTAGGTGGTAAAAGGATAAACCCTCGGCCTGTGCATTGTTTAAAGCGGTATTCCGGTGTTATTATTTCTTTATTTGACATTTTGTCATACCTCAGTGTGGGCAAAATATGTCCGACATTGAGGGGGTGGACAAGGGGTCAGGGAGGGAGGACGAAGACAGAGGGGGTAACGTGGGAGGTGCTGAGAGGGGGGAGCTCGAGAGAATAGAGGGGGGTGGAGGGAGACGAGAGGAAATGAGTAGGGGTCTGTTGACAATGGAGAGCAGCGTGGAAGAAGGGAGTGCATACCCCAATAGCCAACACAGCAAAAACGTGTGTATATTTCCACACTGTGAAAATGAGAGTACGAGCCTCAAACAAGCGGGTCCACAGCGAATACGGTCTATCATAGCTGCTAGTAAACAACGGGGTGATACTATTCACCTGACGTTAGAGACGGAGTTAGAAAATGATCCCAGCCTCACTGTTTCGTGCCACAGAGACTGTGTAAATACATATACCTCCAAACAGCATATCGGGCGGGCGTTGAAAAAGCGCGGGATAGCCGATGATAGAGCACATAGTGCACCACCAATCAGAAAGCGAAGATCGGAAGTGCACACTTTTGACTTCAAGAAACACTGCCTGTTTTGTGGTGAACTATGTTTACCTCGTGATAGGAAAAATCCATCCAGATGGCGAGAAGTAGTACTGTGCGCTACTACAGACCCACCTCAGGGAGACAGCTTAAAAACCAAAATACTGCGTGTTTGTAACGAAAGGGGTGATTCACAAGCAGTTGATGTAAGAATGCGCGTGCTCGGTGCAAGGGCTGATCTTCCTGCTGCCGATGCAAGATACCATAGAGATTGCTATTTGCAGTTCATGCCTGAGCGAAATATACAGGCTACACAAGCAAAATACAATGTGGAATGTACTGACTTCGATGAGCACTTTCAGAATCTGGTCGATACCATGAACAATGATCCAGGTCACATATGGACCTCTGTTGAATTACACGAAAGGTACAATGACAATGACAATATAAGTAGGAGAGAGTTAATGTCAAGATTACAAAATCACTTTGGAGAAAGTCTTGTCAAGCTTGACATCTCCGGCTGTGCTAGTCTGTTTTGCTTCAAAGCTCATCTACCAGAGAACCTACGACTAGTCACTGCAGACGACTCTGAAGAGTCGGTCATGATAGGTAAATTGAAAAACAAGATCGTTTCAGAATGCAAAGGCTTACCTCGTGTTACCGACTATGACATTGGCCAATTTAGAAAGTCGAAAACAATAGAAAGCACTAGCCCAACACTCCTAAGTTTTGTGGCCAGCATGGTGGCACACGGAGAATCACGAGAGCCCCCCTATTACACTGGCACAGTCAATTCAGGCACATATAACAAAATCATACAATCAAACCACATTGGGCTTAGCCGTAAAATTACATCACCGATTTGGATCGAAAGAACTGGTTTCACTATTACACCAGTCTGGAATCACGGTTTCGTACGATGAGGTTCTCAGATTTAGAACATCAGTGGCCATATACACAGGAAACCAACCATACACATTTAGAGGCCTGTCCGAAAATGATGGCAAACTTGCATCATGGGTTGACAATTACGACCTTAACATTTTCACCCCTAATGGTTGCAGAGAAACACATGCATTAGCGATAGAAGTGACACAACAGCCGCTTATTGGAGTGGATGAGAACGCAGATATGGAACCTGCGGATCCAATTATTCCCAGAGTTAGTAAGGCAGAAGTTGACCAAACAAAACTCAGCGAATTGTCGCCAATTGCAATGCAGCACTACGAAGGTCAAAAGAGACCACTACCACCAGCGAGTGACGATAATTATGGACAACCTTATCACGTGATAGAAGAAAGAGTTAATGCCATCAACAAAGCATTGAAATCTGATGTTGAATGGCTGACTAATACAGAGACTGCGGATGATGATAATCCGCCCGCTGAGTGGTTCGGTTATATGAATCATTTAGCCAGAGAAAACGGATTTGTATCCAAAGCCACACGATACATATATGGTCCACTGATAGATGCTACCCCTAGCCACCCAGACACAATTCTTACCAGCATTCTATTCATAGAAGAATTCATGGAGTCACATGGTCAGAAATATGTACACATTGTTGCTGATCTACAACTCTTCAAAGTGGCTATTCAGATCAAATGGTCAGACCCAATAAGATGGAAACATCTGATGGTAAGACCTGGAGGAATGCACACCCTGATGTCATTCCTAGGATGCATTGGTGTCCTGATGAAGGGTTCGGGATTGGAATAAATATTGAATTCTGCATACAAGGGCGTCAGTAGCATGTTGAATGGAAAGGTATGGCCGAAAGCTCTCAGAGGCCATCGTATGGTTGTAGCCGCGCTACTAAAAGAATGTGTTCTGTCCGGTAAAATCACACACGATGCCATCGATGAAGTACTCCAGTCTGTCCGGTCATCCAAAACCAGCCGCTTGTGGATCGACTGTTTCATATACCCGGTAGTCATAGCTCACATGTTTGTTAGAGCAGAGCGGGAAGGCAACTATATCTTGCACATGTATTGCATCTTCGCAGCAGGTCACTGGAACTACGCCAGGTACATCACGTATCATCTGACAGAGTTCTTGACACATGTTGATGAAGAGGCACTTGCTACATTCTACATGGGTCATCATGTGTGCAGACACAAAGATGGGTGCTGGAATGGGGTCTTCTCTGATCAGTTCGGTGAACAGACGTACATTCGCTATGGGAAAGCCAAGGGGGGATTGGTTGGGTTAACATTGTCCCCTGATCAGGTAGCACGCTGGATTCTGTCCTACCATGTCTGCAACACAGTGTCTCAAGCCATGGACGACATGTTCACTGATCGCGAGGACGATGAGTATGATCCCAAGACGAACAAACACAAAGAAGAGGGAGATAGAAGAAAGAAACTTGACCTTGCAGACAGACAGAAAATTGCCAAAGAGCTAGAACGGTATCCCCACCCTCTACAGCAGGCTGATGCAGATGTTCTGCTCAATGTGGTAAATGGTCGTGTGGCAGATGAGACCGTGAATGTTCATGATGCGCTGTCAATTGGAGAGCGCATGGCAACAAACTTCAAAGGATGTTTGCCTACTGGTTTCTACAGTGTTATCCATTCTAAAGTTGTGACAATGGAAGCAATGAAGAAAGGGGTAAAAGTGGGTGACACCACCGTCTATGACATGGAAAAGCTCTATGGTCGGTTACTGGTGCTGTCACAAAAACGAGACGTCTCGTTGGAGAGTATGTTGTGCTTTGAGCTGGCACCTATGCCACCTGCCCTCTTCGACGATTATGGAAGCATGCGTAAAAGCTCAAAATCACAACTGCTCCACAAACTTGCAGTTTGGTCAACAGATATCACTGTACCCGATGCTCAGGTGATCGACGGAAATGAAATGTTGTATCATGTAACATGGCCGAAGACAGGCACAGTCAAACATCTACATCAGAACTTCTCGTCCGGGCTGTGGAAAAGGACCGTAAAGTGATCGTAGTCTTTGACAGATACGTAGATGGTTCTATTAAGACTCATGAGCGACTCCGCAGAACCGGTTCAAATGTATGTCCCACTCTTAATCTCACCCTTCAGACAGCATTACCTGCTCGAGATTCGATCATGAAAAGTACACACAACAAAAGGTCACTGATTAAAGTATTTTGTGCCGAACAGACGCCCGTCAATCTGACGATGGTCGGTGAAGAGTCAGAGTACTTGCATGAGGAAGCTGACTGTATCATCATCAGCTATGTATTGTCTCTTATCACGCAGAAGTACGAGCACATTCAAATAGTATCTGATGACACAGACGTGTTTGCATTGCTTGTGTACTTCTGTTGGAAGTGGCACTGCACGGTACAACTATCCATGAAGAAGTCTGATGGGAGACTAATTGACATCAATGCAACCACTGAACACATGGGTGCCAAGTCGAACCAAATTCTTGGTCTGCATGCAATTACTGGATGTGACACTGTCAGCTACATGTTCGGCAAGGGGAAAGTATCGGCCGTTGCAGCCATGGTGAAACATGATGTTGGACTGGACATACTTGGAGAACGTACCGCATCTCTGGAAGATACCATCAGCGTTGGGCATAAGTTTGTCAGTGTCATGTACAAGGGAAAACTGCCACATACGTCCATGAACCGACTCAGACACACCCTCTTCATGAGTAAGAGGGATACGCCAAAGATCAAGACGTTACCACCAACAGATGCTGCACTCAACGAGCACGTAAAACGAGCTCATCTGCAGACTATGATCTGGAAAGCAGCAGATCAAACGGAACCACCCAATGTCGATGTTGGCCAGTATGGATGGGTTGTGACCAACGGAATACCAGTACCCTGCACAGGAGTATCTGATGTTGCGCCACCACAGCTAATGAAAGTTGTTGCATGTGGCTGCAGTGCACAAAACGCTTGCTCCAGAAGTTCATGCTCATGTCAAGGAGCTGCTCTGTCTTGCACATCTTTCTGTAAGTGCATGTCACTGGACAACTGCAACAACCCACACAAGAAGTCGGATGACATTGACTCGGACATTGAAGATGAAGATATGCCCAATGAATAATAACATCGGTGTGAGACTGATTATCCCGTGAATGACCAAAATTTAGCTAAATAAAGTTGAATATAGCGACCAAATATTGTGGCCATCAATATACACCATGAATTATAAGATAACCACTTAATAGTCTTCCTTGATATTGAAAACGTACATACATATATCAATATCAACATTTTATTGCACTTCGAACCAAAGTTATGGATGTATCTAGAATTTGGTCCTTCATGGCATTCATTTTTGGCGGCCATCTTGAATTTATGTCATCATAATATATCCTGAATAGTAAGCAAACCTCAGAATCGCATTTCCTGACCTTGAAAACATACAAATAGGCACCAACATCAGCATTGTAATGTACTTGGATCAAAAGTTAGGCAAATATCAGTATGTTAGTCCTTCGTGGCGGGCATCTTGGATTTAAATCATCAGGGTTTACTCTAAATTGTAAATTAACTTCAGTATCACATTCCTCAACCTTGTTAAACATATACATAGACACCAAAACCATCGTTGTACTATACTTAGAACAACTGTTATGTCAATATCTAAATTTTGGCCATTCACGGCGGCCATCTTGAATTCTGGAAAATGCTCAATGATGACAGAGTGTCATCAATCGGTTTCTGATTACACACACCATGAACTACTAAAATCAATCAAAAAACGTTAGTAGTACCCTACTGCACGGTATACCTCCAGTACGACTCGACTATATTATCTGGTGATATGTTTCATTTACCGATACATGCATGTATGTCCTTTCACCATCTGTCGATCATGTTTGTCATGACTTAAAATTGTATCATTACTGGATACCCTTGTTGGATTGGTTGGTGTGTATATGGGCTATTGCAAGGTTGGTAGCAATTCGTATGAAATGTTACCATGGCTTGGACTAATACAACTGCCATGATAATTACTTATTTAATATTGGTAGTTTGTCTTGCTGTATCTGGGTAGATGCAGCATGCCATACTGTCAAGATCTAGGAGTAGGAGGTATCATAAATAATAATGTAGTAATATTTATTTTACTAATAGTGACTCGCGGTGGTATATTTTTTAATTATTTATGCTCATCAAATGCGTCACCTGAAAAAATAATATTTTCGACAGATTATAAAGCATGATCATTGCACATCATAAAATAAATACAGAGAATAAATAGTCTATTAATATTTTAAGGAAACACGGGTATCGCACCTGATATCAGTGGGGACATTAACGTCTGATATAAAATGTACAATAATGGCAATCAATACGTGGGGAAATGGTGAATGAATGTTTACTTTTTCCAGAAAATGTCTTAGATGATGTCTCTGATATAAAGAACAGTTTGTGCCTACTGAGTGGGCATGTACGTTTAACAAAGAACATCATGTTATATTTTCAAAATCGGTACACAAATTCCAAAACTTTTAAAAGTCTCCTTTGTTAAGGACCCGTGGGACCCCGAATTATAATATGATTCATGCATTTTAGCTTCGTAAATGTGATGGGATACATGACATGCAAGTGAACAGTCTCTTCTTACTATATCCTACACGGTGCATGAAGTTGCCATGTCGGCCATCGTAGTGTGTACAAGCCATCGGCCAGTTTTACCTCTTGTGGCGTCTGTCACATATCACTAATAATATGACAAACACATAAATAACATTTGGTGCAACTTTATCGGAAGACATCAGCGAACAGCGTGCTATGCGTTGCTTTCATACAAAGTCTGAGATCTGAAGGGTGTGTTGAACATTTGTTGAACTGTTTGAGAATTCCGTAACGAGTGTGTAACGGTAAGAACAATACACATGTGGTGAAACTGTCCGATAGCATGTACATAGAGAATAGTATGTTAGTACCGTGAATGGGTAAACATATCTGGCAAGGCTCAGGAAACGGGATGGGCGAGGCTCTGCCGAGCACATCCCGTTTCCGTGCCGCGCCTGATATTTGTTCCCATTCACGACACTAATCTACTATTCTATTTATCCCGTCAACACCTACAAATGGCTGTAAATTTCAAAAATATAACCCCAGCCATCGCACATATTCATACGCAGTGATTATGAATAGAATAAGAATAATATTTATTGACTTAAACTAACTAGTTTCTCGTCGACAAGGAAATATATACAACATGCATGCAAGAAACAATACACATGGATGAACAATGCATACTGAATTGTACTGAATTATGCAGCAGTTTACACACAGGATATCCACACAAGCGTATCATACAAGTTGCATGAACACGACAAAACGGCAACACCGACCCACTTACTTGAAGTTATAAACGGTGTGGATTCCTATGTGAAACATGTGCTGTATAATGAGGATGGATGAGTTTAACCCTGAAGTATGCTAGTCCGTACCTTGCAAGCCTTAAATATGAATAAGGCCAAGTTATTTATATAATTCTTCTTATCAGACATAATTAAATTTACAAATTTATTCACACTAATGTGACGCCTATAGTAAGCGGGAATATATGTCTCACGAAGTTCGCAATATGCAGGACAAGCACACACAAAATGATACTCGTCTTCAATATGGTCGTGAAATTATGTCGTATTGACAGGATATCAAAAATGTTTCATGGCACATACGCACTGTGTTGACGGGAAAAAATGGACTGGCGGAAATGGCAACTCAAGAGGAACATGGCCAGATATACTTTATGTAGAACATCAGTCATATGTGTGATGCTACTACATTTGACACAAATGGTCATATTCTATAAAGTCAGTCCTTAATATCCTATAGAATCATATAGAGAATAGTAGGTTAGTGCCGTGAATGGGAAAACATATTTGGCAAGGCTCAGGAAACGGGATGGGCGAGGCTCTGCCGAGCACATCCCGTTTCCGTGCCGCGCCAGATATGTTTTCCCATTCACGGCACTAACCTACTATTCTATTTATCCCGTCAACACCTACAAATGGCTGTAAAATGCAAAAATAGTATTGACTGGATATCAAAAATGTTTCACGGCACCGTGTTTCACGGAACATACGCACTGTGTTGACAGGATAAACTATTTTTCACAGTACAATCACTATTTGATTTAATGTGTTTAATATCCAAACATTGATCGGCAGGAAAACTTGGAACAAACAGTAGTATAGGATTAAGTACGACTAGCGTAATGGATAACGAGTGCTCGTCTCACCAATGCGGCACGGGTTTGATCCTCGACCGGGGTACGTGAGCTGGTATGGTGGTGCCCAGACGTGACATGCGGATTTCCTCCGTGTTCTCTGATTGTCTGCCATATCTAGATTCACCCTTACCCCTCCGTTTGTGCCAACTAAATCATTTGTGTAAACGCTCGCTCATCGAGATCGACACCAGTTTGCACCAGTAGCCTATTTCATCAACATTGCAAAGTATACTTATCTAGCAAAGTATACTTTGAGAGAGACATTTTCAATTTTAGGATAAATTTATTAATTTTTATTATACTGAATTCATTACATTATCACAAATGTCATTATCTAGCAAAGTTGAAGAGGGAGTAATCATTTATTTTTCCCGAAATTTCATATAGAACTAACAACTGCATATATTTGAGGATTAAAAGTATGCAGAATTTTGGCTGTGATAATGTAATAAATTCAGTATAATAAAAATTAATAAATTTATCCTTAATTTGAAAATTTCTCCCTCAAAGTATACGTTGCTAGATAAGTATACTTTGCAATGTTGGTGAAATAGGCTACTGTAGCCGATTACACCAAAACTGCTAAGCATACTTATGTAGTTAAGTATACTTTCAGGGAGTAATCATTTATTTTCCCCAAAATGCATTATTTCATATATAACTAACGACTGCATATATTTGATGATTAAAAGTATGTAGAATTATTATACTGAATTTATTACATTATCACAGCCAAAATTAATAAATTTATCCTTAAATTGAAAATTTCTCCCTCAAAGTGTACTTAGCAAGATAGGCATACATGTACGTTGCAATTTTGGTGAAATCGGCTACTGGTGGTGTAACAACCATATTAAACAATATCGTAGGTCATAACATGTTAAAGATACCCATATAAACATGCTGGGTAGCTGTGGGCCCCCAATCATAGTTTCGACCTCAGTCCAAGATCATTCTATTTGAAGGAAGAATTAATTGGCCTGCCGTCTCGCTCAAAGTACTCTTGTAAATGTTACAAGGGGACCTTTTAATGCATTATTATCTGAGATGCGTTACCCTACAAGAAACCAATCAAAATGAGATCACATATATTTTCTTGGTGTCCTGTTTAGAGATGTTCCACTGTAATATAGCCATAGTTTTCCCAGCCACAAACGCCTACCAGCACCGGTGTAAGACAAGAACCCAAAGACAACTGGGGCCCGTTTCACTAAACTTCGTACGACTAAAATGTTCGTAAGTTCAAATTTAGGATCGTCTGGAAATTTCAATGAAATATGCAGCCTATGCTCAATAAATGTAAATCCAATAATTTGTTTACAAGAAGACGTTGTTAATGTGAATTTAAAGACTATCATCATTTTGCACCATCGAACATTTTAGTCGTACGAAGTTTAGTGAAACGGCCCCCGTTGTCTAGTGTATCACATCACACCGTCTCCATTGATTGGGCATGTACTTATAAAAACAAATGCACTCTTCACATACATGGGTTTATTACAACATGGTATTATATACATCATACACATGTGTGTTGAACTGACTGTTAACTGAAGGGGCCAGTAGAAGAAAGGGGCTAACTCCATTACTCCATAAGGGAGTTAGCCCCTTTATTCTACTGACCCCTTCATGTGTGTGTAATATTATCATATTATCAAGTTATTTCCTCTCAGGATGTCATAACTGCTGGAGATATTTTCGAAAACTTTTTTTTTCATTCAGGCTATCATGGAAAGTATTTAGTTTGAACGACCCTGCTGTCATATACGTCAACATAATATTTAGCCCGGCTCAGGAATAACCCCGCTTATCGCATCACCGTTTAACACTGATGTCGATGTCGGATGATAAAAGACGTAGAAGACTGACACAAAATTCAGAAGTTTTGTGGAATTAAAATTCCGCATGTGCATTGATCATTTTGTCAATTATCATCGTTATTTACGGGGCTGGGGGTTCTGTAGCTTGATAACGATCTATAGTTCGGTATATAAGCATGACAGGTGGTTCATTGATGGAATAGCGAACAGTGCATATCCGGATCAGACTGTGCGGATGCACAGGCTGATCTGGAACTACACTGGTCGTAAAGCCCATAAGCCCCATTTCCCCAGCCACACCCACGTATAATATTCATCATTTCATGTACAAATAGGGCAGTGCTCTTTCAAGGTGGGCATACGTATATTAGAACGTCATTCGCACCTGCTTTCAATTTACATTTTCGTAAATATCCCTCCAACTATTGGAACAGTTTTAATGTGATGGATCACATATACCCCAAGTAGTGTATAATGTTATGTAGTCTTGCATTTCTTTGCTACATTATTGTAACCAATGTTTCTTATCTTTAGACCACATAGAACAAAACTGGGGTTGGTTCCATTTGTTTCGACAATTCCTGTGGCCGCCATCTTGAATTTCAAAAAACACCACACATAATGACTTTGACGTGAAAATATGAAAGTCAATGGCGGCCATTTAGAATTTCAATATGGCGGCCATACGGCTTATAGGAAAAAAAATAAACCAATGGTGTATGTGGTCTATAGATGAAAAAAGACTTGGTTCAAACAATGTAGCAAACAATTTCACAAGACCTCAACTAACGACATAACAGTATACACTAAATAACTAATACTGTATTGTATGCTGATGATTCCAGACTCGTAGTCGTTTATTTATTTGCATACATTTTCTCAAAAATAACTCCGATACGGCTACATACGGTGGCACAGAGGGGACATGGAAATATTGTTTACTATTGCGTGCGCACGCGATAGCTATTACCCTATCGCGTGCGCACGCAATAGGGTAATAGCTATCGCGTGCGCACGCAATAGCTATCACGTGCGCACGCAATAGTTGAAAAATAGTTCCATGTCCCCTGTGTGCCACCGTAGCTACACGTATTGTAATGTTATTACCAGCAGATGCTAGTATGTCATTTCCCGGGGCATCTGTACTTTATCGTAAAATTTCCCCATTAGTTCCGAGATATTTAAGAAAATGTAGCTGGAACGTGTCTAAAAACCAGGGTGCCGTTTCATTAAACTTCATACGACTAAAATGTTCGTAAGTGCAACATTCGGATACTTATCGCATTAAGACGACTTACTAACTGGTCAAGACGATATTTTGTATGCATTATGTTGGCATGCTGTCTTAATTTGATGCAAACATCAATTGTATACATTAAACTAAAATCGATGTCAATAGTGAGCAATATTACGTCGTTTTTAAAGACAGATCGCGTTAGTTGTGTCGCTTAATTCATCTCGTCTTGATCAGTTAGTAAGTGTGCCACCATACAAATCAATCTGATGGATGGATGTTACAATATGGTAAAAAGTAGTATACTACAACAAGACATAAATCATTACATAATTATTCAACAAAACAATAGTTAGGTTATATGCAAAATAAAAGAATTTCAGACTGGTCTGGATCTTCCTTAATGCTAGCTTGGCGCATAAATACATTGGGTGTGGTTACTGATTCGTGGCGAAATGGAGTTTGTAACATGTGTGTCCATTCCGTTATCCGTTATAATATTGGCCGTTCTAATGCACTCTATAAATATCACGCAATCTGATTGGCTGATGGTCATACATCACAGGTATATCATTGTTGATGAACGGTCGCAAATTATTGAAATATGTATTCCTACGCCTGTAGTAAAGGAGTGCATTAGAAATAGGTTAACCGCATTGTAATTTTTGAAATTTGCGGCCTATATCAGAAAATGATTGGTCGGAAAACATGTTATATTTCCGACCTATCATTTTCTGATATACGCCGCAAATCTGAAAATTACAATACAGTTAACCCAAATTAGTGGAGGCTAGTTTGTCCTTAAATATAAGCCCATGTCATTTGTTTGTTAAAAGCAAACTAGCTCTTGATTTTGTAGTTAGATAATGTAAGCAATAAACAAATTAGGGTGGCCATTTGTTCAAGCATGAAATGGTCGCCAAATTCAAAATGGACACCATAATAACAATACTAATAGTAACATTTAAGAAAGTCCACAATTGATATTCATTTCGAAACTGTTTTATACTTTATGTAAACTGCACTACTGTCTGTTCCACGTTTTGCTTGAGCATTTGTCGGATTTATCGACCATCTAGTTAATACCAATTGGTATTATGAATATTAAATGCACTACACACTACTGTCTGTTCCACGTTTTGCTGCCGACGAACATTTGGCCATTAAACACATTAAAGCTCCAAAATATTTAAAAGTAAGTACTTTTTTATCGATAACATAAAAATGACCCTCCCCAAAAATAATATTTGATGAAATTCCATCAAATATTGATTTTATTGCGAACAAAAGATTTTCCTATGTGAATTTAATATTTGATGGTATTTCATAAAATAACTTTTTTTGGGGAGGGTGACTCTTTTGTTATTGATGAAAAAGTACTTACTTTTAAATATTTTTTTAGATTTAATGTGTTTATTGGCCAAATGTTCGTCGGCAGCAAAACGTGGAACAGACAGTGTGTCCTTTTCTCATCATTTGGAACCAGTCATTTGGAACTGTATTTGTAAGCAAAAATCGGTAGTGTCATTGTTCCCTTTCAACATGGTTGATACATCTACTGTTTGAAAGCCATCATCATGGCCATATGTGAAATGAATTTGATTCTCAGTAGATTTTAGCGCAGTATGCTTCACCAAGTTCACCTTATTACCATGTATACCTTAAACTCTCTAGAACCTTCTTTAGCAACTTGCTGAAGGGCATAAACTTCTGAACCGCATTGAAATAACTATGTCTAGGTTTTTCCTTCTTGCCGTAATTATATTACAGTATAACTTGGAGTAAAAAAAATGCTAGAGCTTCATTTCATAATTATGTTCTATTGTATAATGCAATGAATCACACTTAATGTGTGTGTGAATAGACTCAATGACCTTTTGTTCTATTGTATCAATAGGTTTTGAAAACTTTTCAAATGCGCAATCAGACAAAATGCATTTTATGACTTCATCCTAAATGTAAAGTGTACCATTACATATTGTTAGGTTAACCCTTACAATGTTGAATTACTTTTTGACATCCGCTGTTTATTTTCTGTATTTCATTTGTCACATACAAATACGGTTTGACAGCACTTTAGAATAATTTCCAATGGACATGTTTGTATTGATGACAAAATATGAAACAACAACACTTTTCGTTTCCCACATTCTAAGGGTTAATATAGGAATGAATGGCCTTTTTGTGGAATTTATCGGGGTATAAAATTGGAAAAGTCGCGGGAATACTGGACGAAGGCCGGAAGGCCTCGTCCAGTATTCCCGCGACTTTTCCAAGTTTATATCCTCGATAAATTCAACAAAAATGCCATTCATTCCTTATAATTCCAGCATTTGAAAGAAATTCATCAAGAAAATGTGTTTATTTTCCGTTTTCTTAAGAATGTTACTGAAAGTAGTTCGGCGTGGGAGTTTACTGGGATATAAATTTTAGACAGAGACTTGCTACGGGCCAATCAAATGTTAGGGAATTGTGTAAATATTTTTGTGCTGGAATTATCAACTGATAAATCACTAACATGACAGATATCTTTCATAAACTATCTGACTAACATTTGAACAATGTGCATAGCCTCAAGGTCGACTGTTGCTGTAAAGACTGAATGGTCAGTCCTGTCTATCTGTCTGTAATTTTCGTTTTCTTTGCGAGTCATTTCCTTCGATTGTAAATGACTTTATTATATTTCTGTATTTTATAGCAGGTGCCAACATACATGTATTTGCATGTAAATGGTTGAGTAATCGAAGACTTTGCGCGTGTAAAGTCTTCAATTACAAAACCATGTGCCTCTGGAAAATGTTGATAATATGACTACAATGTACATGCTAAATCAAACTCGAACTTATAAAATAATAACTATTGTGCATCCTAATAGGCATTAGCTGCAGTGTGAAAATGTCATATTGAACATAAGTGTAACTTGTTTACATATTATAGTCTACAATACCAGTAGCCGATTTCACCAACATTGCAAAGTATGCTTTTCTAGCAAAGTATACTTTGAGGGAGCAATCATTTATTTTTCCTCAAATGCATTCTTTAATATAGAACTAACGACTGCATATATTTGATGATTAAAAGTCTGCATAATTATTATACTGAATGTATTACATTATCACAGCCAAAATGGCTGTGATAATGTAATACATTCAGCATAATAAAAAATTATAAATTTATCCTAAAATTGAAATTTTCTCCCTCAAAGTATACTTTGCTAGAAAAGTATACTTTGCGATGTTGGTGAAATAGGCTATTTTCAATGTTGGTTAAATAGGCTACATATCGATTAACCTTGATCAATGTACACTAATATAGGAGAATCTGAGCATGAAATGTCAGTTCGCAATTATACAGCTTGATTGGTTGAGACTGAATCGCAGTCAATCCAGCTACATGTACTTGATATGAGCATTAGATATTTTTAGACATTGAGTATTTGTTATTATAGGAATGAATGGCCTTTTTGTGGAATTTATCGGGGTATAAACTTGGAAAAGTCGCGGGAATACTGGACGAAGGCCGGAAGGCCTCGGCAGTATTCCCGCGACTTTTCCAAGTTTATATCCCCGATAAAATCCACAAAAAGGCCATTCATTCCTTATAATTCCAGCATTTGAAATAAATTCATCAAGAAAATGTGTTTATTTTCCGTTTTCTTAAGAATTATTTTAACTGCGCCTGACGGTTACGGAAAGTAGTTCGGCATCGGACCAATCAAAAATGTTAGGGAATTGTGTAAATATGTTTGTGCTGGAATTATACTCAGTCATCATTGGTAAATTTAATTTATCTGGATATGTACACGCAAAACCTGCTACTTCCAAATACGGAACGCACAACTACTACGGAATCTTGGAAACAATATTCTATAGACATTTGATCATTATCGATTGGTTTATTGTGTTGTATGTCTGTTTTTCTTTGCTGCACCTATGTATTTTCATACTGGAAATTGGCAAAGCTTCTCTACACTGAAGTATCTAACACATGTGTATCCTGTTGGTGCCAGATTAATATTGAGCTTGCTTCAGTAGGATATACATACTGTTCTAGTGTATTCATATATCTCTTGTCATTGTTATATCTACGACACATATGCATCACTACAATAGCAACTTTTTAAAAAACAAATGGGTAAAATAATATAGAAATGATGTAGAATGGTGTAGAAAGTTATCAACAGCAGCAAGGCAACTGTGGAAATCAATTTACTTTGATATCTTAGTAATAATAACAATATCATGTGAGAAAGGATTTCCAGACTGTTGCATCATCTACAACAAATAGTGCCCATACATGTACAATTATGTACAGTTTCTCATGGATCATCCAATAGACTATACATAGAGCAACAACGATGCATACATTGTGGGAAAGATAACATAGGATGTCGATAGTTCAAACATTTCAGTGTATTTTGTATAAAAACGGTCGTTTGTTTCTAAGCGGCCATTTTTTAAACTAAATTTTATCAAATTATATGATATGATACACACTGTATTTAAGTTCTAATGATATGTCTTTATGCAAATTTCAGCAAATAGGTTTTATTTCTATTGTGTTGGCGGCCATCTTGGATTTGGCGGCCATATTGAATTTAGAACAATTTCGACCCTATTTGTTTTTTAAATCTCTGCGAACGAGTCAAAACAAGTGAAAGTTTGCTTTCAACAAATATTTGACACGAGATTTACATTTTGGTCTACATTACTTGGCGTGCCGTCTATTAGCGCACGCTGGTCTGAAGCTGGTTGGAAACAATAACTCTTGCAATCTACTTCTGTACCGTCCGTAGACGGTACGGGCGTAAATTTCAAGAGTTCCTGTACGGAGACGGTACGGGCGTAGATTGTTCTAGAGTTACTGTTCGTAGACGGTACGGAGTATATTTCAAGAGTTTCTGTTCGCAACTAGATTGAAGCCACATTATGACGATATAAAATATATACAGTAAAGACATAGGAAATTGCTGTTTCATAAATAAGTTTGTTAAAAATGTGTTTGTAGTACACGTATTTGTCAAAAACAAAGGGACACACAATTAATAATGTTCATTTACATACCCAACAAATGTAACCTGTCGCTTAAGTAGCATGCACAGGTGGAAGACTCGGACGTAGGACCCACTACTTGGCTCATTTGGAAAACGTTACCCACCCACCCATTCCAATACACCATACGACCCCCTATACCGTATAGCTTTTTCCTGTAAGGTATAGTGCATGGAAATGTGTGGATGGGGTAACGTTTTCCAACGTTTTCCAACTGAGCCAAGTATTGGGTCCTAGGTCCGATTCTTCCACCTGTGGTAGCAGGATGTTACTGATGTAGCTGGTTGGGTCTGATGTAGCCGGTTGTGGCCGTTGCGGATGTTCTGCTGATATAGCTGTATGTGAGTGATGTGGATGTATGTAACTGACGTATCTGGGGTGGCTGATGTAGCTGGTTGTGGTCGATGTACCTGGTTTGGGCTGATGCAAATGGTTGTGGCTGATGTTCTGCTAATGTAGCTGTATGTGGGCGATGCAGATGTATGTAACTGTGGCTAATGTAGTTGATTGTGGCTGCTGTACCTGGTTGCGACTGATGTAGCTGGTTGTGGCTGATGTAGCCAGCTGATGTTCTGCTACTGTAGCTGTATGTGGGTGATGTACATGTATGTCAATGACGTATCTGGGGTGGCCGATGTAGCTGGTTGGGTCTGCTGTAGCTTGTTGTGGCTGATGTTCTGCTACTGTAGCTGTATGTGGGTGATGTAAATGTATGTCAATGACGTATCTGGGGTGGCCGATGTAGCTGATTGGGTCTGCTGTAGCTTGTTGTGGCTGATGTTCTGCTACTGTAGCTGTATGTGGATGATGTACATGTATGGCAATGACGTATCTGTGGGGTGGCCGATGTAGCTGGTTGGGTCTGCTGTAGCTTGTTATTTCTCATGTTCTGCTAATGTAGCTGTATGTGAGTGATGTCTTATAGGAATGAATGGCCTTTTTGTGGAATTTATCGGGGTATAAACTTGGAAAAGTCGCGGGAATACTGGAGAAGGCCTTAAAAAATTACAATTTTCGAAAACAAATTAAAAAACAAATATTTTTTTTTTTTTCGAAAATTGTAATTTTTTATCGCTTCGTCCCACGTACATGCCCACGCAGTAGGTTATAATATAGTGATGCAGATTATAGGAATGAATGGCCTTTTTGTGGAATTTATCGGGGTATAAACTTGGAAAAGTCGCGGGAATACTGGACCAATGGAATTATAAGTATGTAACGGAGGTATCTGGGGATGGCTTATGTAGTGAATTTGGTCAGATTTAGCTGGTTGGGGCTGGTGTAGCTGGTTGGGGCTGGTGTGTGTAATCATGACTGACATAGGTAGCAGGGGTGGTGTAGCTGGTCATTGGTGATACAGCCGTGTAGCCGGCTCTCATTGATTGTGACTGGTACTGGCGGTGATTGTTGTTGCTGAATGTGACTGGTGTTGATGTAGCCATATTTGACTTATGTAGCTGGCGTGACTGATGTTGTTCGCGGTGGCTGACGTTGCAGGCGGTGGCTGATGCAGCTGGCGGTGACTGTGGCTGATGTTGCCGACTTTGATTGGTGCTGATGTAGCGATATGTGACTGATGTTGCTGGCGGTGGCTGATGTTAAGTTTGAAGTTTTCATTTCCATACATAATCATATACAAACAATACAAGAACAACATAATGGGCTGTTCCATGCCACTGTTTCATGCTATTTCATTGGTCCATTCAAATTTTCAGGCTATTCCATTCTTCAGAAAGGTAATTTTTTCAAATTTGATAACTATTAACAAACAGTGGAGATCCTGATGAGACGGCTCGTTGCGAGCCGGATCATCTGGATCTGCACTGTTTGCAAACATTGTCTCTATAGAGGTCTGTGGTGTTGAAAGGGTTAAGAACGTTATGTAGATGAGGGAATATAGTCGAAATAGTGTGTTGCGATATGGCGAAGATGGTTTAGTGAATAATAGTTGAGCAACACAACACGATACGATACTACTACGGTATGGGTCCGCCACTTTGTTGTAAATATTATTGTAAACACAGACTATTTTTAAAAATCAAAATTCGTCATAGATCACATGGCGATTGTTATTGTTATAATACCGTGATGACGAGTGCATAAAAAGAGTACCAAAGCTATTCCACCAGATGACCCATTACTGTCTGTTTCACGAAAGCTGTCCAAATTTTACGGCAATTCAACAATTCAAACACAATATTTGTTTCGATAATATTAAATTAAAGGAAAACTTAAGAATTAGCCTTCTTTTTACTTCGTGAAATTTGGTCAAATATTGATTTTATTGCGAAAAAACAATATCCCCATGTTAAATCCCCATAGACATCTTCACAGAGTAAAGATGTCTATGGGGATTTAACATGGGGAAATTTATAGAATTTCAGAAATACTGGACCGATTTTCAAAATTTAACTTTTGTTTTCTTAGTTAGATCATTTCCAAGCTACCTAGCTAGGTTTCGGAGTCAATTTCCAAAATATTCGTTTTTTTACTCATCCCACACTCCTCCACCTCCTTTTCCCCCATGTTAAATTCCCATAGACAAATTAATTTTTCGTAATAAAATCAATATTTGACCGAATTTCACGAAATAAAAAGAAGGCTCATTCTTCAATTTTGATCAAATTTAATATTATCGAAAACAATATTGTTTTTGCATTGTTTATATGGCCGTAAAATTAGGGCAGGTTTCTTGAAACAGACAGTAGTATAATGGGTATACCTGCCGCCTTTGATATAGCAGGTTCCGAGTTCGATTCCCACATCGGCAAATTGTGTTTGTTTCTTTTTATAACATTTAATAAAAATTAGAAAGAACACTGCGGTATTATTAAAATGATGCATACTCTTCAAATGCACTCGGACAATTAGTTACATGTACGCGTTTACATATCAGTTGTGTCTTACCTCATAACCCATAATGAAGTCATGTACCAACTATCTAGTCTCCAGCACTTACGGTTTACAGAGAATAGGTTAGTGCCGTGAATGGGAAAAGATATCCGGCAAGGCTCAATAATTTCTTTATTTCTCATCAGAAGTATATGTTGTGACCACTCATTTGAACCGTCTCGCCGAGACGGTTCAAATGAGTGGTCACAACATATACTTTGGTTCAGAAATAAGGAAAATACATAGAGAATAGTAGGTTAGTGCCGTGAATGGGAAAAAATATCTGGCAAGGCTCAGGAAACGGGATGGGCGAGGCTCTGCCGAGCACATCCTGTTTCCGTGCCGCGCCAGATATGTTTTCCCATTCACGGCACTAACCTACTATTATATTTATCCCGTCAACACCTACAAATGGGTGTAAAATGCAAAAATAGTATTGACTGGATATCAAAAATGTTTCACGGCACCGTGTTTCACGACACATACGCACTGTGTTGATGGGATAAAATAAGTTTTGCTTCTCACAAGAAAAGTGACGGACGGACGTACAGACGTAAGAACGAACAGACGAACGGATACCAAAGAGAAAAACAATAACAATAGACCTTTTTTCAAAAAGTGTACGAAGGTGTTCAAGTCCTTATCTACTCAAGGTGCATGATCACGTGGTCATAACAACAACAACAGTGGCTGAAAGTGTTGAAATCTTGAAAGTATTATTTGATATTTTCCTTAATATTAAACGGATTTTGATGAAATATGGCGTAGCAAAGGCGTCTTCATGAGCTGCATTTGGTGGTCCAGGGAGTTTGGCACAGACATATGTCGTTTTTGCGAAGAATCGATTTCCGTGTCGGAGACACGGACATCGATTCTTCGCAAAATCGACAAACGTTTGGGCGAAAATACAGAGACCACCAAATGCAGCTTAACAAGACGCCATATTTCATCAAAATCCGTTACGTAATAAGGACACTATAAAAGAATATGTACTTTGAATCAGATGGATTCTGGAAATTTAAGTACTTGTTGTTGTTGTTAGTACCACGTGATCATACACCTTGCTACTGCACTACGGAAAGATTTGACAACATCCATCAGATAATAAATATATGATTAGTCGTCGGATTTGAACAGACATGGGAAATCCCGAAGGAATTCCCTTTATTATGTATAACTGATTGGTATGTAAACAAAAAACAAAAGCACGTAAACAACGCCATGACAAATTGGTATTATTATATATGCTGTTATAACTAACGTGGCTGATGTTGCTGGCGGTGACTGATGTTGCTGGCGGTGACTGATGTTGCCAAATGCAAAATACTTTATCTGACATTTCTCTACAGAATGTTCAAACTACAGAAGAAATGCTGATAAATTAGTGTTAACTACTGAAACATATCAATAAAATAACTAAACCGCAGTCGTACTGATGAAAAAATGAGATTTACGTCGCAACGCATGGGCACCGTCAAGCGCAAAACCAAAACAATACACCACGTGATCACACACCGCGGTTATGACTCATGTGTATATCGTTGGTTGGCGTAGATGGTTGGCCGGTTGTCGTAGGTTCCGCTCTACCGACCTCTTCCTGCAAATAAGGGTAGCAGCCATGTACATGTAGTTGCAGACAGTTAGCTCTGCAAAACTCCCGTACTGTCTGTACGTTACCTGGTTCTGCAGAGTTACCGCCCGCCACTAAGTGAATGCTGGCGACGACGCGGAAGTTTTGCAGAGTTACTACTGCCTGTCACTACATGTACATGGTAGTCGTACATTGATGTGACAACGTGTACTTCTACATCTGAATTGAAGGGGTCTGTGAAAGTTCTTCTTCGACTGACCTATTCAACTGATTATTGTATTGAAAACAGTTTTCTATATGAGACACGCCGTGCGATTTTGTACCTAAGAACATCTGCGATATTTCAGGAAATATATTTACAGAAAATGGGATAGTTCTTATTGACACAAATTTCAGAGTGTATACACAAGTTTTATGTTAAAGGCTAGAAGCATTGTATTGCTTAATGCTTAATAAAGGATATTGTATTGTATTGTATTGTATTGTATTGTATACGTTTGACTTTATTTATAAAAAATATTGTAAATTTTGTAAACGTATTTAATGAAATTACGCAGATGCCGCATCTGCGTAATTTCATGAAATACGTTTACAAAATTTACAATATTGTTCATAAATTAAAGGAACATGCCCACTCAGTAGGCACACTTTTTTTTTTATATCAGAGACATCATCTTAAAGATTTACTGGCAAACTAAACATTAATTCACCATTACCCCACATAGTGATTGGCATTATTATACATTTTATATCAGACGTAAATTTCCAGACTGATATCAGGGGAGATAACCGTGTTTCCTTAAAATGTTAACATACATTACTATTTATACTCTGTATTTATTTTTGATGTGCAATGATCATACTTTATAATCGGGTGACGCATTTAATTAGTATAAAGAATTAAAACATATTATGTCTCATTTGCATATGAAAATAGCCTGATACCACCGCGAGTCTCTATCAGTAAAATAAATATTACTAAATGATTATATCAGTATAGCGGGCACGTATAGCGGGTAATTTTTAGAACTGGTGGAATAGTGACACAATTATACACTTATTTAATTCCCATAAACAACATGTTTAGCCTACTGAGTGGGCATGTAAACATATTTCATGAAATGACGCAGATTAATCTCAATTATTATGTCAGTAACAGTAAGGGGCATAAAGAAGTTACCTGGGAGACCGCGCGGCATTATTCGTGGCTGAATCATACTTTCTGAAAATTAAACAACATAAAAGATACGTCAACACTAATCGGCCGGAGTTAGTTAGTAAGTATAACATGTGAACATATTTAGTACATGTAGTTCCTTTTGTCGTCTCACCCACGTTAATGGAAAGTGAAGACATACATATCGGAAGAGTCTTAAAAAACGTTCCCAAGTTTAATTTCCTATAACTCCTACACTACTCAACATAAATAATTTACACTTTGTATGATGGTTCTTCCGGATGTTGTAGATAACTTGTATACATATTATCACGATACACCAAACACTTTACAAATGACAAAGTATGCAATATGGTGGGTAAAAATGTACAATATCGGTAGAGCTCAAATTGCTGTAAATAGTACCAACTTATAAGCATGATGTAACTACACACAATGGTCGATCACCATTAGCTGCCTCACATCGACGGCTATCCAGCCATTGTCATTTGGTTGAATTTGACCTTGGTAACATTGACCTTCGTTGGTGAGACAGCCGTTTGGTATGTACATTGTTGGGGGGCGTTTGGCAACATTTACAAAAACCACAATGTCCGTTACTGTTTGACACCGTTTTTAAGTAAAACTGCAAATTGTATTTATGTTGCCTGTTTTACGACACCCCATGTCACCACCCCACCAAACAGCTTCTGCAATGTCCAAATTGCTCAGCAGCTACTGGGGGCAATCTGATACTACACAGCGCATATATCAGAACATGAAATAATGAAATAACCATCTTCCAATGACGCCATTATCGTAGCTGTAACAGTTTCGCACTTATTTGGGGAAAACTTGCATGTTTGTAAGAATGTTCACGCGAAACCAATTATACAAACGTGTAGTTACGGACACGTAACATTTCAAATATTCTCGTACGGGAGTACATGAAGTGGTATGTTTCTGCAACTAACATATGAAATTAGGCATGTGATTTTGTACCTAAGAATGTTCGACATGTTCCGTAAATGACGTCGTTACAGAAAATATCATAGTATAATTAAGTAAATAGTGTTAATGAAACATCGCACATCTCATTAGCTACACAATCACATGGCTTGTATACGGCTGTAATTGGAGACAAGGGGCTTGTGGGGTTTACGACCAGTGTAAATCCAGATGGGATCCGCAGTCTGATCAGCAACTGCATTGTTCGCCATTATATTAATAAAGTACCCAGAATGCTTCTAACAGCCAGTATATATCGTTATCAGGCTACAGGAATGTGCCATTTGTACACGATCTACACAGGTCACACAATCAACTACTAAAACAATAGACAATGTGGTCTGTCGACGAACTTACGGCCCCTATGTACTATCAGTAGCAGGGTAATTGTATTATTGTGGAATAATGTATAGCTACTAAGTAATGCATGTGTGCAATTTGAAAATATCAACTGAAGGTAAACAGAAAGCATAGGTGATTTGAGAAACTGTTACAAAAACTTTCAAATAAATAAACAGACAGATGGACGGACGCATGATCAGTAGCGATGGTATTTTTTATTAACGTGGAAGGACGTATCGTTACTAAGTAATGCATGTGTGCAATATGAAGATATTAGCTGAAGGCAAACAGAAATTATAGGTGGTTTGATAAACTGTTACAAAACCTTCAAATAAATAATCAGACAGACGGACGGACGTACGATCAGTAGCGAGGGTAATTGTATTAATTTGAAAGGATGCATAGTAACTAAATAATGCATGTGTGCAATATGAAGATATAAGCTGAATGCAAACAGAAATTATAGGTGATTTTAGAAACTGTTACAAAAAACTTTCAAATAAATACAGACAGATGTACGGACGGACGTATGATCAGTTGCGAGGGAAACTGTATTAATGTGGAAGGATGTACCGCTACTAAGTAATGCATGTGTGCAATATCAAAGATAATGTTACAAAAACTTTCAAATAAATAAACAGACAGACTGACGGACGGACGGACGTACGATCAGTAGCAAGGGTAATTGTATTAATGTTGAACGATGTATAGTTACTAAGTAATGCATGTGTGCAATATGAAGATATTAGCTGAATGCAAACAGAAATTATAAGTGATTAGAGAAGCTGTTGCAAAAACTTTCAAATAAATACAGACAGACGGACGGACGGACGTATGATCAGTAGCGAGGGAAAATGTATTAATGTGGAATGATGTATCGCTACTAAGTAATGACTGCGTGAAATATCAATATAAAGTTATTAGCTGACTTTATAGGTGATTTGAGAAACTGTTACAAAAACTTTCAAATAAATAAACATACAGACGGACGGACGCACGATCAGTAGCGATGGCATTTTTTTATTAATGTGGAAGGACGTATCGTTACTAAGTAATGTATATGTGCAATATGAAGATATTTGCTGAAGGCAAACATAAATGATAGGTGATTTGAGAAACTCTTACAAAACATTCAAATAAATAAACAGCCAGACGGACGGACGTACTATCAGAAGCGAGGGTAATTGTATTAATGTGGAAAGACGTATCGTTACTAAGTAATGCCTGTATTCAATATGAAGATATTAGCTGAAGGCAAACAGAAATTATAGGTGATTTGAGAAACTCTTACAAAAACGACGGAGGGACGGACGGACAGACAGGGCGAAAAGTAGTATATACAATGGGGGTTCTGGACCACAAAAGTACGTTTCTGTGCTCACCCCTATAAAAATGCGCCCTTGTACCTTTTTTGATCGTGGTGTTGCAAAGTGCCACGTATCGCACCTATGGTGGGTGTATATCTCGGCTATGGAAGAAGAAAAAAGATAGCCGAACCGGGGGTAGCCCTGACTAAGATATGCGCTATAGTAAAATGGGGATTCTAGAATCGTCGCAGAGGGCTCGTGTACGGAGTATACTATCGCCACTGTTCCGGGTGTGCTAGAGGATTTGCCAGCTACCAGACACTGTGACAACACATATGGTGGACGAAAAAGGTAGCGAATATGTTGTTCGGGATGGATTTTTACAATTTCCCGAAGAGGCTGGGAGGCGCAGCGAGATCCAATTCTCGGCGGGGCCCTAATAAGGCATGTGATTTTGTACCTTCGGACATTTGCGTAATTTCATCAAATATTTTTACAAAATTTACTATATTTTCCGTAAATGGCGTCAAAAGTTGTACGCTGAAAGTTTTGTCAACTTTATTTATGAAAAATAGTGTAAATTTTATAAAAATATTTAATGAAACTACGCAGATGTCCGACGGTACAAAATTACATGGTGTGTCAAATATCTGTACTTGCCTTCCGTCGTGGTAGCGAGTGTCGTAGTCGTGAACACTGAATTTAAAAAGAAAATAAATGTACAATACTGCAGTTCGCGCCGGCGTAAACTGTATCACGTCGAAATAGGCGCCGGATTCCTGACGAATCCTTTAAGTTACATTTTCAAGATAGGCCACACACACATTTTCATTTAGTAACCGGGGCAAGAAATTTTTGCGCCGGGACAAGAAATTTCAAAATGCGTTCATGCTATAGCTCTAAGTAAACCTGAGTGACATATCGTCAATAGTGATTTGTCTGCGTGAAACATTTTAGAGCGGCGCGAAATGTATACTAATAACGACAAAAAATATAATACATGTCAGTGGCGGACCCAGGGGCCCAGTTTCACTAAACTTCGTACGACTAAAATATTCGTAAGTGCAAATTTTCCATAGTCTGGAAATTTATATTGCTTGATTTACATTTATTGAGCATAGGCTGCATATGCAAATGTAAATTCAACAATTGTTTACAAGAAAGCATTGTTAATGGGAACTTTACAGACTATCATAATTTTGCACTTACGAACATTTTAGTCGTGAAACGGGCCCCAGGATTTCTCCGAAGGGGGGCAGTCGACATTCAAACGACTACTTTTCAGTACATAATCCTCATGTGATAAGGCACATTGTAATATCTCCTGGATGGGCTCTTCCATGTATACTATATGAGCCTTGATCTGATAAAATCACCCTTATTGGACAAAAATCTGGAATTCTGAAAGGGGGGGCAGGGTGCATGTGGCTGTGACTGGAGACATGGGGATTATTGGAGTTGTGACCAGTGCAGCTCCTGATCGAATAGCACACCGCTGTAGCCTGATATCGATCTATATTGTCTTTTAAAAGCGTGAAGGTCGTTTCATTGTTGGAATGGTGAACAGTGCAGATGCAGGCTGAACTGGATTGGATCTACACTGGTCGCAAACCCATAAGCCCCATTTCTACAGTCACAGCCATATATAACCAATAGTCTCCGGCTCTGGTATTTATTTTTATTTATATTACCTCCATTACGGCGTCTCCGTTTTTCGCCAATATTGATTTCTTAGAAATGCACGATTTCCGTAAATGACGTAGAAATTTGACGCAAACGTCAGACCAAATACGGAATACTTACTTCATTGTGCAAATAAATATTAGCATGTGACGTGAATGTGCATGAGGATAAGGTTCTCCAATTGAGGGGATCATTGGAAGAAGGGTATTATTCCTTCCTTATTCCACTGGGGCCCGTTTCACTAAACTTCTTACGACTAAAATGTTCGTAAGTTCAAATTTAAGATCGTCTGTAAATTTCAATTTATGGATATTTAAATTTATTGAGCATAGGCTGCATATGCAGCCTATGCTCAATAAATGTAACTCCAATAATTATTTACAAGAAAACATTGTTAATGTGAAATGTACAGACTATCATAATTTTGCACTCACGAACATTTTAGTCGTACGAAGGTTAATGAAACGGCCCCCAGCTGACCCTTTCAATTATTGCTATCATCATTACAACATGTCTTTGTCAGCTGGTGATACACATTGACGGTTATTAATGAAGGTTGACACGGTCACCATAGTTATATGTACCTGTTGACGTCAGCTCTGTGGTTGACCCGTCATCTGAAAATAGACGGAATATAATTAATTCCGTTTGACATCGTATGACAAAAGCGGGCTTATTTTACAACGTATCTCGGTTCTGACCAGTGGCCATAGTCGTATAACATTGTAATATTGCACATTCGCAGTTAGATGTTTACAGTGGGGTCAGCGTGCAAGTGCACACACGAACGAACACGACAGGTTGGTTCCAACCTGTCGTGTTCGTTCGTGTGTGCACTTACACGCTGACCCCACTGTAACTCATCCAAGCGTGGATCCAGACGGAGACATGTCCCCTCTAAAGTGTACAAAGCTTTGATTTTAACACATTTTACGTGAAGCAATCTGAATATTTCTCACACAAAGTGCATGTTGTCACCACTCGACCGAGACGGTTCGATTGAGTGGTAACAACATTTCTTTTGATTAGAAATGAGAAAAATTACAGAACACATCGAATGGGTTAAAAGCATACAAAATGCACCATTCAGCGTTTTGATTTTCAAAGATCAAGGGAAGGATGCTACACGTAGTACTATTCGACATACACTGCCACTCACCCCTCCCCCACCTCACCTCGACATGTTTTAAGAAATTTTACGATCATGTGTGTCTCATTTACAATTGAGAATTGACGCCATCACCCCACCCTCTAAACCTAAATTCTGGGGCCCGTTTCACTAAACTTCGTACGACTAAAATGTTCGTAAGTGCAGATTTAGAATAGTCTGTAAATTTCAATTGATGGATTTATATTTATTGAGCAGCCTATGCTGAATAAATGTATATCCAATAATTGTTTACAAGAAAACATTGTTAAATGTACATGCCCACTCAATAGGCAGAACATATCCTTTATAGGAATTAAATAAGTGTATATGTGTGTCACTATTCCACCAGTTCTAAAAAATTCAAGTGCCCGCTATACAGATATAATCATTTAGTAATATTTATTGTACTGATAGTCACGCGCGGTGGTATCAGGCTATTTTCATATGCAAATGAGGCATGGTATAGTTTAGTTATTTATACTAATTAAACGCGTCACCCTAAAAAATAATATTATAGACAGATTATAAAGTGTGATCATTGCACATCAAAAAATAAATACGGACAATAAACAATAATGTCCGTTAACATTTTAAGGAAACACGGCTTTCGCCCCTGATATCAGTGTTAAAACTTTACGTCTTATATAAAATGTGTAATAATGCCAATGAAATGAAATTTTCAGACTATCATAATTTTGCACTTACGAACATTTTAGTCGTACAAAGTTTAGTGAAACGGACCCCTGGATCCACCCCTGACATCGCTCTAAATGGCGAGTATAGTGTGCTAAATGTCACATAGAACAGACCGTGTACATGTGATCGCCTCTGACTGTCAATCTAAAATGTGATAAGCTTTCAGACGACTTAGCTATCACGTTATCACGATACCTTAGTTTCGTACAATTATAGATCAGTCCTCGTAACAAGAAACAAAACGACTGTACTGCGGATTAGCCATTCAGCATAATGGCATATTCTCTTAACGATAATAACGTAATGGCGAAATCGCCTAGATCGCCTCGATAAACCTTATAGAACGTCTTAACCAGAAAACAAGTGAGTCTAGAGAACCTATATTGGTTAGGACAAAATTCAAGACAAATAACACAACATATCGTCAAAAACGTAATACTGCCCAACTATAGACATCGATGTTATCTCGTCTTGATCAGTAAGTCGTCGATACTTTAGCGACGTCAAGACGACTTACTAACTAATAAATACGGGGTTTTCATGTACAATGTATTAAGCCGTCATACTGTCTTAATTTGACGAGAGAAAAGATGTAGCTAAATTAAATTTAAAACAGATGTCACAAAAGGACAGTATCACGTTTTTGACGAACTTTCGTTTTATTTATCGCGTCCAATTTGTTTTGTACTGATCACTTAGTATGCCCTCTGGACGCGATAATTACACGACTTATCAGATATATTAAGACGACTTAGCTATCACGTTATCACGTTAATGTGGCTGGCATAAATATGCAATCATAACAAGTGCCAGTGTGTATAATGGGGGATCGTAGTTAGTTATTTCCCTTTGCAAATCTATTTATAGAGATCCGGTCCTATGCTGTTTTTCAGCGTTTATTTCTTACTGAATAGCACGAAAAAAATGATTTTTGCGAACAGAGTAGACTCAGATCAGACGGCACATATTGCAATAACATTAATAAGTTGACATATGAATCTGGCAAATAATGTAGTCCCAGATCAGATTATATGTAGGATGATTTGGATCAACACTAGTCGAACTCACTACATGTATATCGACTCGCTATATTCGCTCTTTTTATAAGCAATAAGGCCATAAACTACACAATTTGGACCGGATGTCGATACATAATTTCGACGTGAGATAACTAACTACGATCCCCCGTTAGACATTTATTTGTATGTAACTGTTCTTCGTAAAGTGAAACTATCACTCACCCAGTCCGTCCGTTGTTGGAGACACTAGCTGTCGCTTTTGTCCCACTAATCCGTGAACGGCTGAAATAGCGGAAACACGTGTGGCTTTAACTTCACTAAATCGAGCGCATATTCATTCCTACGGAGCCCCGCAGGGGACATGGATTTTTTTAGCTCACCTGAGCGAAGCTCATGTGCGCTATTGTTACCGCAATGTGTCCGTCCGTCCTTCCGGGCCAACGTCCGTGGGTTTGAGAGCTTAGGGGCGTGGTTAGGAACAAAAGATTCCTTTGCAATATTCCGTAACCTCATAAACTCTATTGTTGCTTAGGGACTTTTTCATTGTTCTTCAAACAATGGAAATACCCCATAAACCCAAAATGTTGGAACGTCCGTCCGTCCGTCCGTCCGTCCGTCGTCCGTCGTCCGTCCGTGAACATTTGCAAACGTCTTATCCTCTGTAACCATTGGGCCTATAGTCACCAAACTTCATGGTCATGGTCCTTAGGTAGGGGGATTACAAAATTGTTAAAATGACGTCATTACGTAATCCAAGATGGCCGCCGTCTAAAAATAGCACACATTCTTCAAAAATCTTTTTCTCAAGAACCGCCAACCGGATTTCGACAAAACTGGGTAGAAATGATCGATGTATAATGCTTTTTCAAAGTTGTTAAAATGGTGGCATTGGGGTCAAAAATGGGCGTGACCCGTGGGGTCAAATTTTATTTTTGACCGAATATGGTCATGTCATATATCAAATCAAAGGTATCAACGAGACGATCACTTTGGTGCATTTCGTGTCGAAATCGGATGGTTATGTCATCCAAGATGGCCGCCGAAAGGTCAAAAGTTCGTTCTTTTATTAGAGATTTCAAAATTCTTCTTCACATGAACCGCTTGGCCCATGGTAGCCAAACTTAAAATTTATGGTCCATGGGTGAAGCCTTTTCAGACTTGTTAAAATGGAGGTCATCGCTAATCCAAGATGGCCACCTTCTAAAAATAGCATAAATTCTTAAAAAATCTTCTTCTCATGAACCGCTAGCCGGATTACGACGAAACTTGGTAGGAATGATCGATGTACAATGCTCTTTCAAAGTTGTTAAAATGGTGACCCCGGGGTCAAAAATGGGCGTGGCCCGTGGGGTCAAATTGGGGTCAAATTTTATTTTTGATCGAATATGGTCATGTCTATATCAAATCGAAGGTATCAAAGAGGCGATCGCTCTGGTATATTTTTTGTCGAAATTGGATGGTCATGTCATCGAAGATGGCCGCCGAAAGGTCAAAAGGTCGTTCTTTTAATAAATATTTCAAACGTCTTGTTCTCGTGAACCGCTTGGCCGATATTGGCCAAACTTCACGATAATGGTTATTGGGTCAAGCCTTTTCATTTTTGTTTAAATGGTGGTCATCGCGAAATCAAAGATGGCCGCTGTTGAAAAGTAGGTCAAATTCTTAAAAACTCTTCTTCTCGCGAACTGCCTGGCCGATTTTTACGAAACTTGGTAAGAATGATCGATAGTTAACGCTGGTTCAGATTTCTTCAAATGGTGGACCATGGGTCAAAAATGGGCGGGGCAGGAGGGGTCAAGTTGGGGTCAAATGTCACATTTGACCGAATATGGTCATGTCATATATCAAATCGAAGGTATCGACGAGACGGTAACTCTGTTTTGTCGGAATCAGGTAATTACGTCATCCGAGATGGCCGCCGAAAGGTCAAAAGGTCGTTCTTTCAATATAGATTACAAACGTCTTCTTCTCGTGAACCACTTGGCCAATATTGGCCAAACTTCACAGTAATGGTCAGTAGGTCAAGCCTTTTCATTTTTCTTAAAATGATGGTCATCGCGAAATCAAAGATGGCCGCCGTTGAAAAGTAGGTCAAATTCTCAAAAAAAATCTTCTTCTCACGAACCGCCACGCCGATTTCGACGAAGCTTGATATGAATGATCGATAGTTAACGATGTTTCAGATTCCTTCAAATGTTGGCCCCCGGTCAAAAATGGGCGGGGCAGGAGGGGTCAAATTTCACATTTCACCGAATATGGTCATGTCATATATCAATTTGAAGATATGGACGAAACGATCACTTAGGAGCATTTTTTTGTCGAAATCAGATGATTACATCATCCAAGATGGCCGCCGAAAGGTCAAAAGGTCGTTCTTTTATTAGAGATTTCAAACGTCTTCTTCATACAAACCACTTGGCCATTGGTAGCAAACTTCGCAGTTAATGCCTTTCCAGTTTTGTTAAAATGGCGGTCATCGGCGGCCGTCTAAAAATAGCACAACATTTAAACAAATCTTCTTCTCACGTACCACCAGACCGATTTCTACGAAACTTGGCAGAAATGATCGATGTACAATGCTTTTTCAAATTTGTTAAAATGGTGAAACTGGGTCAAAATGGGGTCAAAAAGTGGTCAAAAAGGGGTCAACTTTCATTTTTGACGGAATATGGTCTTATAATATATGAAATCAAAGGTATTGATTAGGCGATCGCTGTGATGCTGTTTTCATCGAATCGGATGATTACATCATCCAAGATGGCCGCCAAATGGTCGTCCTTTTATTAAAGATTTAAAATGTCTTCTTCATACAAACCGCTTGGCCATTGGTGGCCAAACTTCGCAGTTATGGTTCATTGGTAAAGCCTTTTCAGTTTTGTTAAATTGGCGGTAGTCGTTAATCGACGATGGCCGCCGTCTAAAAATAGCATAAATTCTTAAAAAATCTTCTCACGAACCACCAGACCGATTTCGACGAAACTTGACAGGAATGATCGATGTACAATGCTTTTTCAAAGGTGTTAAAATGATGACATCTGGGTCAAAAATGGGCATGGCCCGGGGGGTCAAATAGGGGTCAACCTTTTTACTGAATATGGTTATATAATACATAAAATCTAAGGATTGCAATAAAATGTAGGCTGGAAGCATCATGTTGTGGTCTCCAAACCTATCAAAGTTGTGTAAGATATATCTGTACATATCGCGAGACAACTCCTACCCTGGTGACTTCTCAAGTTTGTCGCATTGACATGTTGTGCCTGTCAAAGGCTTATTCTGATGTATATGTAGTGACAACTTTACATACCAGTACAGGTGAGCGACATAGGGCCATCATGGCCCTCTTGTTTATGAATTTGTTTCCTAACAATTCTTTCCCTCGATATAACAATTCTTTCCCACGAATTAAATTCAGGGAACGAATTGTTAATTCGTAGGAACGAATTGTTAAATTTAGGGAACGAATTGTTATTTCGTGGGAACGAATTGTTATCTAGTGGTCACGAATTAATAAAAAAAAGTATTCTACGTCCCCTGCGGGGCTCCGTACATTCCCGATGTAATGAAACATAATATAATTCAGATGTGCTCAGACCGTAGACACTGTTTGCTTGCAGAATCTGGGGCCACTAAACTTCTTACGACTAAAATATTCCCAAGGGCAAATTTAGGATCGTATGGAAATTTCAATTAATGGATTTACATTTACTGAGCATAGGCTGTAAATCCAATAATTATTTACAAGAAAACATTGTTAATGTTAAATGTACAGACTATCATAATTTTGCACTTACGAACATTTTATTCGTACGAAGTTTAGTGAAACGGGGCCCCTGGTGCAGCGATGTACTAATCCACTTAAATACAAACATGTCAATGTACATGACATATATTTGAAATCAGTGTCAAGCATACATGTATATTTTTTGTTTAATGTGAACATATGTGTTTCGTGACCAAGTTTTGATTCCAAGCTCGGGCTTTTTGTACCAAACCAGTGTCAAGATTGAATTAATCTTGTAACAATAATTAAACGTACATTGTAATTAGTACATATCCAGAGGAGGATGTGTGTACATTGTGGGGGAAATAGGTCCTACAACAACCATACTGAGAACATATATATATAGAGAATAGTAGGTTAGTGCCGTGAATGGGGAAAATACATGGCACGACTTAGGAAACGGGATGGGTCAGGCTCTGTCGAGCCAGATATTGTTTCCCCATTCACGGCACTAACCTACTATTCTATTTATCCTGTCAACATAATATAACCCCAGAAGCATCCTTAAAATCAGAGAATCTACTAGTATGACAACCGCACATATTCATACGCAGTGATTAGGTCGTATTGACAGGATATCAAAAACGTTTCACGGAACCGTGTTTCACGGTACATACGTTGAGTAAATAATACAAAATAGCTAAACGTGTGGTGGTATATAATGATAGCTAATATAGTCGATTATTTAAATACACTTGTTTTAACTATGCACACGATTTGCTATGATAATTAAATATTATTGGATTGCTTAAACTATGTATGATCAATATATCAAATATGAATGTCAACTCGTTTAAATGCACAGTTCCACCTTGAGGCAACTCATTTAAACGCATATTTTTGATAATTATAAAACACAGTATAGAATATATAAACACAAAGGATTGTCAATAATTCAAACATAAATTGCAATTCAGTTAATGCATATCTTTCGCAGTCCAAATACATTTTAACATAAAAAAAATATTTATTTCTACGGATCTACACATTAAATACAAACTTGACAAGTAGACGGTGACGGCGACCAACGTGCCGCCCGACGGTAATAATGGCGGAGTAGACACGCTTAACACATTAAATACCAACTTGAAAAGTAGACGGTGACGGCGACCAAGATGCCGCCGACGACGGTAATAATGGCCGAGTAGACCCGCTCTACACACTAAATACCTACATGAGAAGTAGACGATGACGGCGACCAAGGTGCCGTCAAGTACGGTAATAATGGCGGAGTAGACCGGCTCTACACATTAAATATCAACTTGAGAAGTAGACGGTGACGGCGACCAAGGTGCCGCCGACGACGGTAATAATGGCGGAGTAGACCCGCTCTATACATTAAATACCAACTTGAGAAGTATATGGTGACGGCGACCAAGGTACATAATTGAGAACTGGACAGTGACGGCGACCAAGGTGCCGCCGACAACGGCAATAATGGCGGGGTAGACCAGCTCTATACATTAAATACCTACTTCAGAAGTAGACGGTGACGGCGACCAAGGTATCGCCGAGGACGGTAATAATGGCGGAGTAGACCCGCTCTATACATTAAATAACTACTTGAGAAGTAGACGGTGACGGCGACCAAGGTGCCGCCGAGGACGGTAATAAAGACGGAATAGACCCGCTATATACATTAAATACCTACTTGAGAAGTAGACGGTAACGGCGACCAAGGTGCCACTGAGGACGGTAATAATTGCGGAGTAGACCCGCTCTGTCAATTAAATACCTACTTGAGAAGTAGACAGTGACGGCGACAAAGGTGCCGCCGAGGACGGTAATAATGAAGGAGTATACCCGTTCTATACATTAAATACCAACTAGAGGAGTAGACGGTGACGGCGACCAAGGTGCAGCGGAGGACGGTAATAATGGCGGAGTAGACCGCTATACATTAAATACCAACTTGACAAGTAGACGTTAATGGCGACCAAGGTGCCGCCGAGGACGGTTATAATGGGGCGGAATCAACTCGCTCTATACATTAAATACCTACTTGAGAAGTAGACGGTGACGGCGACCAAGGTGCCATTGAGGACGGTAATAATGGCGGAGTAGACCCGCTCTGTCCATTAAATACCTACTTGAGAAAATGTGACGGTGACGGCGACCAAGATGCCGCCGAGGACGGTAATAATGGCGGAGTAGATCCTCTATGTACATTAAATAACTACTTGAGAAGTACATGTACACGGTTCCGGCGACCAAGGTAAATAATTGAGAACTAGACGGTGACGGCGACCAAGGTGCCGTTGAGGACGGTAAAAATAACGCAGTAGACCCGCTCTATACATTAATTACCTTCTTGAAAAGTAGACGGTGACGGCAACCAAGGTTCCACCAAGGACGGTAATAATGACGGAGTAGACCCGCTCTATACATTAAAAACCTACTTGAAAGGTAGACGGTGACGGCGAACAAGGTGCTGCCGAGGACGGAAATGATGACTGAGTAGACCTGCTCTATACATTAAATACCTACCTGGGAAGTAGACGGTGACGGCGGCCAATGTGCCGTTGAGGACGGTAATAATGACGGAGTAGACCCGCTATATACATTAAATACCTACTTGAAAAGTAGACGATGACGGCGACCAAGGTGCCGCCGAGGACGGTAATAATGACGGAGTGGACACGCTATATACATTAAATACAAACTTGAGAAGTAGATGGTGACGGCGACCAAGGTGAAGCCGAGGACGGTAATAATGACTGAGTAGACCCGCTCTATACATTAAATACCAACTTGAGAAGTAGACGGTGACGGCGACCAACGTGCCACCGATGACTGTAATAATGACGGAGTAGACCTGCTGTATACATTAAATACCAAATTGAGAAGTAGACGGTGACGGCGACCAAGGCGTCGCCAAGGACGTTAACAGTGGCGGAGTAGTCCCGCTCGATGGATTAAATACCAACTTGAGAAGTAGACGGTGACGTTGGCCAAGGTGCCGCAGAGGACGGTAATAATGTCATGTCACAGTAGACCCGATCAATACATTAAATACCTACTTGAGAAGTAGACAGTGACGTCGACCAAGGTGCCATTGAGGACGGTAATAATGGCGGAGTACACCCGCTCTGTCCCTTAAATACCTACTTGACAATTTGACGGTGACGGCGACCAAGATGCCGCCGAGGACGGTAATAATGGCGGAGTAGATCCGCTATATGCATTAAATACCTACTTGAGAAGTACACGGTTCCGGCGACCAAGGTACATAATTGAGATCTAGACGGTGACAGCGACCAAGGTGCCGTTCAGGACGGCAAAAATAACGCAGTAGACCCGCTCTATACATTGCATACCTACTTGAAAAGTAGACGGTGACGGCAATCAAGGTTCCACCAAGGACGGTAATAATGACGGAGTAGACCCGCTCTATAAATTAAATACCTACTTGAAAGTAGACGGTGACGGCGACGAAGGTGCCGCTGAGGACGGAAATGATGACTGAGTAGACCTGCTCTATACATTAAATGCCTACCTGGGAAGTAGACGATGACGGCGGCCAATGTGCCGTTGAGGACGGTAATAATGACGGAGTAGACCCGCTCTATACATTAAATACCTACCTGGGAAGTAGACGATGACGGCGGCCAATGTGCCGTTGAGGACGGTAATAATGACGGAGTAGACCCGCTCTATACATTAAATGCCTACCTGGGAAGTAGACGATGACGGCGGCCAATGTGCCGTTGAGGACGGTAATAATGACGGAGTAGACCCGCTATATACATTAAATACCTACTTGAAAAGTAGACGATGACGGCGACCAAGGTTCCGCCGAGGACGGTAATAATGACGGAGTGGACACGCTATACATTAAATACCTACTTGAAAAGTAGACGATGACGGCGACCAAGGTTCCGCGGAGGACGGTAATAATGACGGAGTGGACACGCTATATACATTAAATACCTACTTGAAAAGTAGACGATGACGGCGACCAAGGTTCCGCCGAGGACGGTAATAATGACGGAGTTGACCCGCTATATACATTAAATACCTACGTGAGAAGTAGACCGTGACGGCGACCAAGGTGCCGCCGAGGACCCGCTCCATGGATTAAATACCAACTTGAGAAGTAGATGGTGACGGCGACCAAGGTGCTGCCGAGGACGGTAATAATGACGGAGTAGACCCGCTATATACATTAAATACCTTATTGAGAAGTAGACGGTGACGGCGACCAAGGTGCCGCCGAGGACGGTAATAATGACGGAGTAGACGGGCTTTATACATTAAATACCTTTTGAGAAGAAGACAGTGACGGCGACCAATGTGCCGCCGAGGACGGTAATAATGACTGAGTTTACCCGCTATATACATTAAATACCTACTTGAGAAGTAGACGGTGACTGCGACCAAGGTACCGCCGAGGACGGTAATAATGACGGAGTAGACCCGCTATAAGCATTAAATAACTACATTTGAGAAGTAGACGGCGACGGAGACAAATGTAACGCCGAGGACGGTAATAATGGCGGAGTAGACCCGCTATATACATTAAATACCAACTTGAGAAGTAGACGGTGACGGCGACCAAGGTGCCGCCGACGACGGTAATAATGGCGGAGTAGACCCGCTCTACACATTAAATAGCTACTTGAGAAGTAGACGGAGACGGCGACCAAGGTGCCGCCGAGGACGGTGATGCGGACGGAGTAGACCCGCTCTATACATTAAATACCTACTTTAGAAGTAGACAGTGACGGCGACCAAGTTGCCGCCGAGAACGGTAATAATGACGGAGTAGACCCGCTCTATACATTAAATACCTACTTCAGAAGTAGACGGTGATGGCGATCAAGGTGCCGCCGAGGACGGTAATAATGGCGGAGTAGACCCGCTCTATACATTAAATACCTACTTGAGAAATAGACGGGACGGCGACCAAAGTGCCGCCGAGGACGGTAATAATGACGGAGTTGACCCGCTATATACAATGTACATTAAATACCAACTTGAGAAGTGACGGAGTAGACCCGCTCTATACATTTAATACCTGCTTGAGAAGTAGACGGTGACGGCGACCAAGATGCTGCCAAGGACGGCAATAATGGCGGAGTAGACCCGCTATATACATTAAATACCAACTTTAGAAGTAGACGGTGACGGCGACCAAGATGCCTCCGAGGACGGTGATAATGACGGAGTATACCAGCTATATACATTAAATACCAACTTGAGAAGTAGACGGTGACGGCGACCAATGTGCCGCCGAGGACGTTAATAATGACGGAGTAGACGCGCTCTATATATTAAATACCTACTTGAGAAGTAGACGGTGACGGCGACCAAGGTGCCGCCGAGGACAGTAATAATGACGGAGTTGACCCACTATATACATTAAATACCTACTTGAGAAGTAGACGGCGACGGCGACCAAGGTGCCGCCGAGGACGGTAATAATGGCGGAGTAGACCCGGTCTATACATTAAATACCTTCTTGAGAAGTCGACGGTGACGGCGACCAATGTGCAGCCGAGGACGGTAATAATGACGGAGTAGACCCGCTCTATACAATTTACATTAAATACCAACTTGAGAAGTAGACGGTGACGGCGACCAATGTGCAGCCGAGGACGGTAATAATGACGGCGTAGACCCGCTCTATACATTAAATACCTGCTTGAGAAGTAGACGGTGACGGCGACCAAGATGCTGCCAAGGACGGCATTAATGGCGGAATAGATTAAATACCAACTTGAGAAGTAGACGGTGACGGCGACCAAGATGCCGCCGAGGACGGTGATAATGACGGAGTAGACCCGCTATATACATTAAAGACCAACTTGAGAAGTAGACGGTGACGGCGACCAATGTGCCGCCGAGGACGGTAATAATGACGGAGTAGACCCGCTCTATACATTAAATATCTACTTGAGAAGTAGACTGCGACGGCGACCAGGGTGCCGCCGATGACGGTAATAATGGCGGAGTAGACCCGGTCTATACATTAAATACCTACTTGAGAAGTAGACGGTGATGGCGACGAAGGTGCCGCCGAGGACGGTAATAATTGCGTAGTAGACCCGCTCTATACATTAGATACCAACTTGAGAAGTAGACGGTGACGGCGACCAGGGTGCCGCCGAGGACGATAATAATGGCGGAGTAGACCCGCTCTATACATTAAATACCTTCTTGAGAAGTAGACGATGACGGCGACCAAGGTGCCGCTGCAGACGGTAATAATAGCGGAGTAGACCCACTTTATACATTAAATACCAACATGAGAAGCAGACGGTGACGGCGACCTAGGTGCCGCCAAGGACGGTAATAATGGCGGAGTAGACCCACTCTATGTATTAAATAACAACTTGAGAAGTAGACGGTGACGGCGACCAAGGTTCCGCTGAGGACGGAAATAATGACGTAGTAGACCGGCTCTATACATTAAATACTTAATTGAGACGTAGACGGTAGGACGGTAATAATGTCGGAGTAGAGCCGCTCTATACATTAAATACCTGATTGAGAAGTAGACGGTGACGGTGACCAAGGTGCCGCCGACGACGGTAATAATGGCGGAGTAGACCGGCTATATACATTAAATACCAACTTGAAAAGTAGACATTGACGGCGACCAAGGTGCCGCCGAGGACGGTAATAATGGCGGAGTAGACCGGCTCTACATATTAAATACCTACTTGAGAAGTAGACGGTGACGGCGAGTACGGTAATAATGGCGGAGTAGACCGGCTCTACATATTAAATACCTACTTGAGAAGTAGACGGTGACGGCGAGTACGTTAATACTGGCGGAGTAGACCCGCTATATACATTAAATACCAACTTGAAAAGTAGACGTTGACGGCGACCAAGGTGCCGCCGAGGACGGTAATAATGGCGGAGTAGACCGGCTCTACATATTAAATACCTACTTGAGAAGTAGACGGTGATGGCGACCAAGGTGCCGCCGAGCACGGTAATAATGACGGAGTAGACCAGCTCTATACATTAAATATCAACTTGAGAAGTAGACGGTGACGGCGACCAAGGTGCCGCCGAGGACGGTAATACTGGCGGAGTGGACCCGCTATATACATAAAATACCAACTTGAAAAGTAGACGTTGACGGCTACCAAGGTGCCACCGAGGACGGTAATAATGGCGGAGTAGACCGGCTCTACACATTAAATACCAACTTGAGAAGTAGACGGTGACGGCGACCAATGTGCCGCCGAGGACGGTAATAATGGCGGAGTAGACCCGCTCTACACATTAAATACCAACTTGAGAAGTAGACGGTGACGGCGACCAATGTGCCGCCGAGGACGGTAATAATGGCGGAGTAGACCCGCTCTTTACATTAAGTACCTACTTTGAAAATAGACGAGGATGATGACTAAAACGACACCGAGGACGATGGCGACAACGAGGGAGACCCGCTCTGTACAACGGGTGGGTTTCCTCTGGATTGTGTCGCCCGATTCGCTCGGGTATGGCGACTCGACGTCTACCTCTGTATGCGCAACTGTAACATGCAAACATCACTGGTGCTACAATGCGCATTCTTAGGAACAAGGCTCCACACCGGCATAGCATGTTTCATGTCGAAAAATGCACCGGTTTCCTGACGAGATTTCACTCAGCTTTACTTAGAGACATCGCGTACACGTGTGTCGTCTAGTAACCGGCACACATTTCTTGCGCCGGTTACTAGCCGAAACATGCGTTTATGAATTATCTTCTGTATGGAGCTAAATGGGAATGTGTCAGGGATTGGGGCCTATTCTGACGTGAAACATTTTACGCTAGCGCAGAGTGGAGCATCAGAGAAAATGGTACTGAAGAGGAGAGCATTGAAAGAAGGGGGCTAAGTCATAAGTGCCGCCTTCTTCCACTGAACCTTACGATATGTCTGTCATCGCGTCTCTATAAGGCATCATGTATTGTTCTCGAGTCATGCAACTGACATATTAATAGACGTACAATGCCAAATGCGCTTAAAGATATGATACATGTGTAGGAATTCCCAACTGTTTTATAACATGTGGTTCCTTATGTTACTTTTTTATAAACTTGGATGTACGTGATTTCCAAACAATTCGTATGGAGTGGGGGTATTTGTCTCTCAAAAGAATCATCAATATAATTATGTTCATTGAAAGGATTCGACGTCGTGCTTGTGTCAAGTACAAACAGTCTAATGGATAATATAGTCTGCCTTGCTTTTAGCCCGAGAATGATAACGGTTTCAGAAGTTTATATAATTAAAACGTGTTAGTATATGCCTAAGTATTTCAGTTTAAATTGCCGAAACACGGCCATGTGAGTATCTACAAATTGAATGTAGACCTCTGAACGGTTTGTTTACACGAAAAAGCACTCTCTGACCGAGATGTGTTTATTCATGTAAACAAACCTATTGTTCACCTCTTAAGAGCGCATGCGTAAATCTGAATTACAACTAAATTAAAAGTTTATTCAATTATTGTTTTGAAACACACGATTTATTTCTGGAGAAGTTAATAAACATAATTTGTTTATGGTAAGGTCCGTAAATCTCATGTCCACCTCCTCAAAAGACAATAATTGTATAGTGTTGCACAGATTAACGGTAACACATTACATGTATGCATAAAAAAGTTTGTTTTCTAATACCTGAGCTTTTGGAAACTGTCAGACACATAGAAACGTTATGTTTTATGTGGAAACATTTCTATTAAACCGATATTTGAATGGCAGTGAAACAAATAGACAAAGAGAGCGCTGATAGCATATCGTAGGCCAGACGATATTGAATTTCAAATTAGCCGCAGAGAATTCCCTTTTTATACAAATACAAAACTATGTGCGATTGTCATACTAGTCGATTCTCAGATTTTGAAGATGCGGCTGGTGTTATTTTTGTAGGTGTTGACGGGATAAATAGAATAATAGCTTAGTGCCGTGAATGGTAAAAATATCTGGCTCGGCACGGAAACGGGATGGGCTCGGCATAAACAGTGATTATGTTATAGAGAATATTAGGCTAGTGTCGTGAATGGGAAAAAATATCTGGCGCGGCACGGAAACATGATGATGCGCTCAAATATAACCCCAGCCGCATCCTCAAAATCGGAGAATCGACTAGCATGACAACCGCACATATTCATACGCAGTGATTAGGTCGTATTGACAGGATATCAAAAATGTTTTACGGCACCGTGTTTCACGGCATATGCGCACTGTGTTGTCGGGATAAAAACTAATAAAGTGGTAATTGTCTAAATGACTTTCGAAGTGAAAAATGACTTTAAAATGCACTTTCGCGCGCACGCAAAGGGAAACAACTCATACATGACTGTGTGAGAAAAATTAAATCAACCCGCTTTACAAATATTCCCAACCATGAAAAATGTTTTTATTTAATAGAAGTAAACGCTTATATAGTTCGCTCCCGATGTGTTCGACACAGAATCTATTCGACCCCAAAACAGTTCGGTCCAAAGAGGAGTTATCGGTTTGTTATTTGCCGATCTATTTATAGATCGGCTATATATTGGTTCCCATTGGTTTGTGAAAAAGTTTGTAACCACCATTTTCTCCTATATTCGGTAATCTACAAACGCGAAATTTGTTGGATCACTTCCAAACTACATCTACCGGATAATTTTTCATTTTTGGCCATTATCTCTGTTTAAAACTTTAAATATAGCGAAATAACACAATTTGGCTATAAATAAACGTTTTAACTACAAGAGTTCGGTAATTCGGCTATACTAAACGTTTTAACAAGAGTTCGGTAAACTAAAGTTAGTCGGCTTGCCTTCTGTTCGTTACAAAGCGTGATATTTTTTATTCGTGATTTGATTGGACCGGACCAATGTTGGCTCACCCTGCTGACCAATCAATCGAACACGTGATCTTGATATGCACGCCAGCTTCATTTGCGAGAAGATAGACAACCAGATACAGGTAATTTGTTTTGCAAAGTACATTTGAGTATAAATACCGCCCAGAATATACGCTCCAAACTGTTAATTAACAATATACGAGTGGGGATTGTCCCTGCAGTATATTTATACTGTACCGAGAGAAAAGTGGGGCCATTACGGCCCTTCTTAGATGCCAGATGTTTTGGGGAAAGTTTTGATTAAACTAGGAACTAAAGAAGGCAATAGAAAATGGCCGTCATTAAGTAGAGTGGAGGTGACACTGACAATGCTTGCGCATTGACAATGCTCGCTTAATATTTACTTTTCGCCACAGGTCTCTGTTCCATATCAAAATATTCCATATTTTTGTTTCTGAATGTACAAAATAATAGTCTTGTCTCCATTTTGTACATTGTCGTTGCAAAATCACTGCAGATACGAGAGAAAGCAGCTTCACAATTTACTAAAAAACATGCTGAAGTGGACTGATAATGATATGTAGCTCCAGTATGTAGAAGTGTAATTAAAATTATTGTAATTTTCGTTCCTTTGTTGCTTATTTATGGTTAAACTTTATAAATCGCTCATTATTTTACTTATGCATCAGTAAATGTAAATCCCCCCCCCCCCACACACACACACAGTCAGGGAATAGTGGGGCTTTCATTTTTGCTGCCGTTAAAGCCACGGCCCCGGAGAATCATGAAAGGTTAAAGCCCCGGGGTACCCTGGAGGGGATTCACATTGACTGATGCATTAAAAATATGAACATTACAACAATAGCTATGCGCGAGCATTGGTGAACTATTGCTCAAACTTGACATATTTTAGTGGTATAAAATAATAACCGCTCGCTCGATCCTGGTGTAAATGTCACATGATCATTGATACAATACTATTATAAAGTAGGGTTTCTCGGAGTTTGAAGAACAATGGGCACATTGAAACGCCAGATCAGGATGTCGTAATTTCACTGCGGAATATTTTGTTGTAAATTCAGCACCGATGCTGCGACCCAACCCCCACCCCACCCCACCCCATACAGTGCAGAGTACTGGTTCTACCCAGTCTACCCGGCTCTAAATAACTTACGTTACAAGTCACAATAGGTTGAATAAGGTCAACTGAGGTTAGGCAATAACAAATAAATTTATAGATTCTCATCCCCACCCGCCTCTAAAACAATTGCCAGATTAATTATTTTTTTGTATATTCTTTGATGTTTTCAGCTCACCTGAGCTCATCAAAGCTCATGTGAGCTATTTTCATTACCGCTTTTTGTCCCATTACGCAAACACGTCTTATTTGGAATTAATAAATCACTGAACTACTTTCGGCAACGGAGATAATCAATATCACGCGAACTATTTGCATACGAGCCAAGCGGATTGTTCTGTTTATGATTAGTATATATAGTTTTAAGCTATCTCCTGTGATATATAATGATACATTACTTTGTTATGTTATGGGTACTAATACATGTTGTTTCAATAGCGTATCTCTGTAACGGTATCGTTGTAGATGGAGTTGCAAACAATTTAATAATTATTACGTTCAAATGGTTGCGTAATACTGATAGCACTTCTGTATAAGTGTGATTGTCGTAAATGGCGCAATAGTCGTGAGGTTAAGGTCGCCGACTTCAATGATTTAATTACCGATTCCCGAACGGGGGTTCAAACCTCGACGTGGTATTTTTTTTTTATCCATATATATTATTTTTGTGATTTTAATATTTTCACAATTTTATGATTTTAATAAAAATACCTATACATTGATAGAAACTTACCAACAATGAAAGTGTCTGTCTTTAAGTAATATATACACGGACAGTTTGTTACTGTTTTTTTAAGTTTAAGTAATATATACACAGACAGTTTGTTACTGTTTTTTTAAGTTTGAGGTACTGTCTATACCATATAATGTTTTACTGTCCCAAAATCTTTTTTTTTTGGCTGTCACAATTAATTAATTTTCGGACAGCAAACATTTTTTTATGAATTTGAAATAATTATTTTCCTCCATCAGTAGCCATCGGCGTCTATTTATTAAATTATTATTTTTTATTTTATTTGAATTCCGCGTGAGCGCTGCATTTTGTGTCAATACCATTTACAGAAAATGTTGGTGATTTTCTAAACGGCTATATATTTTGTCAATTTTCAACACCATTTACTGATTTTTTAAAACAATATCGGCACAACTAAATACGGTGATAGCATTTTTGTCAACTTTTCAACACCATTTACGGAAAATATTACTGATTTTCTAAAAAAAATATCGGCGAAGGTGTACTGAACTACTCTTCATTTTAAATAACAAGCCGTCTAATAGATCTGTGTATAATCGAGAGTATATCGTTAATTGTAGTGTTGTCTCCGACAGTGAGGTGTTGCGGCACACATCAAAACGACACGTCAATTTCAAAACATTGCCTAAGGGTCACAGCTGTGTTGTGTCATCAGATCAACACCTCGTCACACACAACTACGCATTATCGATTTTTTTCCCCACACAAAGCGACGTGTATTTACAACTAGATCTGTGTAATGTGTCGGGTGTAGCCAAAGACCATACATAAATTTGTATTTAGTCACAGATGTAGCCTTAACATGTTATCGATTTCCTTAAATTAGGTCCGCAAGTTGACAGATATTTCAGAGCAGACGTCATCGTAATTTGCCGTTATTTATTTCCAAAATTAGCCATATATTCTGTAAATGGCGTTGAAAGTTGACAATAAATTAAGACCAGATCAGTACGTTAAATCGCTATCGACGACAACTGACGATCCGATGAGAGAGTAATACCGTTTACGCGTATCCAATGTTAAATATACATCGTTATTTTGTATGACTTTCGTAGTTTTTACCGAGAAATTCAAACCGTTTCCAATTATTGGGGAAAATAATATCATGATTAGCATACCGTTTCACTAAGCAGCGGCTACTCAGGGAATGGGATCACACGGTCTATTGTTTACACTGGATTAATGGCGGCCCCCATGAGGTCTCGGGTAAATCTTATTTTTAAATAATACGACTGTGGTTTCTTCGTTTTAGTGATGACCATGTTCCAGCCGTTAACACTTATTTAGCAGCATTATTTATGTAGTTAGTCTGAACATTCTGCAGAGAAATTTGAATAGGACGGAATCGAGCGTTGTTTAAACTTATGTCCTGTTCATATTCACAGGTCAAAATATAAACTGAAAATGGCGCTTTGTGTGACAGAAATCCGTACGCGGACGAATAAAAAAAATATTTTGTTATAAATATCACATATAGCGAAACAGCGGTAGCATCTACTGTTTTAATAATATGCATACATATTGTAATTAATATTTAATAGTGATATACTTATGAATAATATACGATACTATGGTTTATACTCCAGCACTATGTTTTAAGGCTGTGTGATTTGCCTCAATATAAGCTGGATTAATTAATACTTATATTCATGCGCTTCATAAGAACATCAATACATTTAAAATATACAAATATTACTTAAAGGGGTATCGATATGATACATTTTAATAATATAAATATTGAAAATACACATTACAATCGCTTACAACATAAGTTATTGATCGAAAATAGTCACTGCATCGTGACCTATTTGACCGCATTACCTATTGCACTGGTACCTCATCATATCCCTGTTTACATAGGTAACTGGGGTTATAGTGAGGTATGCTCGCTAATAAAATGTTTGCGTAATGCCGTCCGTCGTCCGGCAATATTTTCAATCATCTTCTACCGAACCGCTTGGTCAATGGACACCAAACTTTACCGGCATGGTGAAGCCTTTTCAAAGTTGTTAAAAGAAAGTCGACTTGAATCCAAGATGGCCGCTGTGGAAGGGTTAAATCCTTCGAACGACGAATCCAAGATCATCCATATTTGTATTCTTCCCCCCTCCCTTTGCGGCCCCTGTGCCCAATGTCAAGGTCTAATTACTTTTAAGTTTTTGGTTAAAGTTTGTTCATGTACTATATCTATGCACCTGCTTTGCCCATTACCTTCAACCTTCACATGGCTGTTTATCATCATCTATATTTTCATTCTACCCCCCTCCCGTGCGGCCCCTGTGCCCAATGTCAAGGTGTAATTACTTTGAAATATTTGGTTAAAGTTTTTTTCGTGCCCGCTTGCGGAAAGGGCGATATAGTCGGCACTTTGGCGTACGTCCGTACGTACGTGTGTCCGGTTAAAGTGTTTTGGTTAAAGTTTGTCCGTCTACTATATCTATTTTTTTAGTGTCCATGCCTAGCCCCAAAGCGCGACATGCAGGCCGCGGCCATCTAGTCTCAAAATGAAGTCATTATGTCATTGAAGATGGCCGCCAAAAGGTCAAATTTGTATTTTGTTCAAATGTGGTCATGTAATATGTCAAATCGAAAGTATCGATGAGCCGATCGCTGTCATATAATGTTTCTTGAAATAAAGTCATTATGTCATTCAAGATGGTCACCAACATGTCAATCTTTTATTTGATTTTGTTCAAATGTGGTCATGTAATATATCAAATCGAAGGTATCGATCAGCCGATCGCTGTCATATCATTTTTTCTCAAAATGGCGTCATTATGTCATTCAAGATGGCCGCCAAATGGTCAAATTTTGTTTTTGTTCGAATGTGGTTATGTAGTCACTATTCAGGTGAAATCAACAATTCTCTCACTTTTCCCTGAGATTCGGTAACTACTAAAATGTGGACATATTGAACCCTGATTTGATCGGCTCATAACATCATGCTCTGCATGACTTTTCATTTGTTTGTTTGTTTGTTGGGGTTTAACGGCCTATCAACAGCTAAGGTCATTTAAGGCCGGGTCAATGAGTTTAGTACTAAACCCCATATATTACCTGTACAAGTACATTTACATTTTCAAGTACATGTACAAATGGGGCGGAATCCCAAAATCAGAACTGAATATTTACAATATATATATAACTATATATTCAGCCCTGAAATCAGAATAATCCTGATCTGATGCCAGGTCCTCGCCACATCAGAATCACTTGGCCCCTCCCAAATGCGCTAGGATCAGTAATAATCTTACTACTTTTATAATGGGCAATAACCCAATTCAACTCCCAGGTAACAAAAGAGCCGAAGACAAAAACGTACCGGAGGGCTAAACCAGGCAAATCGAGATTCCTATAAGGAGGAACCCCTACCGTTAATTTACGCCGTCTCATTCGCCCGACCACCACCCACGAGAGAAGTTATCGGATGGGGAGAGGAGGACGGTCTTTTGTTCGTGCAGTCATGCCAAGTTAAAAGCGTGCAGCCAGCTGAAATGTTATTATTACAATCTGCACGCCCTTAAATACTGCATTGAAAGAATAAGAAGCATAATAATTTATATAAAGAACAGTATGTTAGTTTAAACATAGTGTATTGTATATAAGCACAATGGGCTTGGGCTACAAGTTCTCACAACATTAGTTACAGCCCTTACCCAAATTACAGCACTTACCCAAATGTTTCACGGCACCGTGTTTCACAATACATAAGCACTGTGTTGACGGGATAAAACACTTTATCGTATGTTCCGTGAAACACAGTGCCGTGAAACATTTTTGATATCCTGTCAATACGGCCTAATCACTGCGTATGAATATGTACGGTGGCTGGGGTTATTTATTGGCATTTTAAAGCCATTTGTAGATGTTGACGGGATAAATAGAATAGTAGGTTAGTGCCGTGAATGGGAAAAATATCTGGCGCGGCACGGAAACGGGATGTGCTCGGCAGAGCCTCGCCCATCCCATTTCCTAAGCATTGCCAGATATGTTTTCCCATTCACGCCACTAACCTACTATTCTCCTTGTATAATGAAGCCATGAATATCGTTAGGCCACACGTCTTATCATTGTATACGTTGTACGCAATTCCGTCAGCTAACTAATACCTACGGCAAATATATTAACAATTAATCCGAATGAATGAATGTGATATATAGAGAATAGTAGGTTAGTGCCGTGAATGGGAAAAAATATCTGGCAAGGCTTAGGAAACGGGATGGGCGAGGCTCTGCCGAGCACATCCCGTTTCCGAGCCGCGCCAGATATTTTTCCCATTCACGGCACTAGCCTACTATTCTATTTATCCCGTAAACACCTACTAATGCTTTAAAATGCAAAAACAAACATAATCCCAGCCACCGCACATATTCATACGCAGTGATTATGTCGTTTTGACAGGATATCAACAATGTTTCACGGCACCGTGTTTCACGGCACATACGCACTGTGTTGACGGGATAAATGTGCGTGATCTACAATACCTGTAGATGCTGCAAGTTCCATTGTAATTGCAACTAGTGCTGTACTACGACATAAAATGTTTCACGTCGACAAATGTACCGGTTTCCTGACTAGATGCCACTCAACTCTACTTAGAGTTATCGCGTAAACGCAGTTTCGTCTGGTAACCGGCGCAAATTGTTTGCGTCGGTTATTAGACGAAAACGTGTTTATGCTGTATATTCTGCTTGTAGCCGAATTGGAATCCGTCAGGAATCCGTCGCCTATTTCGACGTGAAACATTTTTACACCGGCGCGGAGTGCAGAACCATCGATGTATCCATCGCGAACTATAAAGACGTGTTTCCCTTGCCTTGTTGAGTTATTATTTTTGATAGATGATACGGTTGTCGCTTCGATAGCACAAATGTCATAAAGAATAAAAAAATACTGGCGGCTTTAATTAGTCTCGTGTTGCACTATCCTGATGTTCTATCGCATTGGCGATTTCTGTCGGCCATATTCTAGTCACCTATTATATTCTGAATTCTATTCTGAGATCGCAAGGTGCACTAATTTCCCACAGATGCAGGGAACGGAATTAGCAAGGTGTATGATCACGTGGTACTAACAACAACAACAAGTACCGATTCAAAGTACGTATTATTTTATAGTGTCCTTATTACGTAACTGATTTTGATGACATATGGCACAGCAAACGCGTCTTCATGAGCTGCATTTGGTGGTCTCTGTATGTTTGCCCAAACTTCCGACATAAGTCTGTTCCACACTCCCTAGACCACCAAATGCAGCTCATGAAGAAAAGTTTTGCTGCGCCATATTTCATCAAAATCCGTTGCATATTAAGGAAAATATCAAATAATACTTACTTTGGAGTGGGCGACGTTCTTGTTGTTGTAACCACGTGATCATGCACCTTGATTATGTTACGGAACAGAAATAAGAAAATACATACACAACCGCCTGCGTTAAAGGGGCATATCAGGAATTTTTTTAAAAATACTATAAAAAATAAAAACGTGTTTTCATCATGGCCATGTCTAATGACGGTAATAGGACCGCTGAGCCGTTTCTATTTTCACCCTTATAGGTACATACATATGGGCTGTTTATGCTTTCTGAAAAAAAACATATAATGAGGCTAACAAGGCAGGTTGTTTTCAAGGAAATATTCATTTTATTCACAAGAACATTATGACATACTGTTTACTGAAACACAAAGTATCTTGAATTTGTTTAATCAATATACCCATATTATCATGTTAGTAGCTTTTTAATTGGCAAGATTTCTACAAAAGTCAAGATCAGCACAATACGAGTTATTTTGAGTAAAACATAATTTGTCTCTGTTTTCAGTCCCTGTCATTAATTAAACACTTGAAAATCAGTGATTTAACGAATGGTCAAGCAAACTAGATATCAAAAAGAAAATATTAGTGAAAGAATTATGAGAATATGTTGAGTAGTATATAGGGAGTCAAAATGATACCACCTACGGTGGCATCATTTCCACACCCATATACTACTCCCACCACCCCCTAAAAATCAAAAATTGGTTAACGAGGAAATTGTCTCCCACCACCCCGAAAAATCCAAAATTGGTGTCATAAATACATCATGTTGTTTTCACGTCCAATTGAACAGATAAAACGATAGTCTTAAAAAGGATTTATTTTTGTCTCGTTGTCATAAATACATCATGTATTTTCGACAGTAAATTTATGAATTTCTTTTCTAATAAGTTTCCGATTTAAATGCGTCCTCACGCAATAGTCTATATTCCAACTCCATATTTTCCTCCTCCGATATAGCTAATTTATTCCGTAGATCAGCAACTAATTCTACCAGCTCTAGTCTACCACGTTCACCTGTAGCCACCTGACAGCGTAGTTGCTTATGTCTACAAAGAGTTTGGGCACTAACGAATTTACAAGGGCATCTGGGGCATTGAAATTGTGGGGGGGGGCACAAGGAAACTTTCTACGTCTCGCTAGATGCCTTCGTAGATAGTCTTTACGCGTAAACGTTTTACAACAAGTCTCACACTCCATTATATATGTATATGTATATGTTTATATTCAATTGGTCTTGAAAAAAAAACATAATGTTTTCAAGACCAACTGAACAGATAAATTTCATAGGTTATATTACAGAAAATATGATAACGTCAGAAATAGAAAGTTTGAGAAGAGAAGCCGAATCTCTAGGGATTACTTATAGTACACGGTTGAGAGCTAGGGGGTTGACAAAGCTGATAAATGCCACAAAGAATGAGGCGTTTATGAAGCGGTTTACCCGCGCCTATAAAAGAGGGGCATTTAAAGACCTCTCACTAGCGGAGGAAGTTGGTAACAGAATTCAAAAAGAAAGTATTGCGGAGCTAAGGGCTAGTGTAATTAATACTAAAGAATTACCTTCAAGCACCAATAATTTGAGACGCCCAATACAAAATAATAAGAAAAAATCTATACTTCGCGCGATAGTGGAAAAAGGTGAAGAAATATTGGGGGCTCACGATGAAACATTGGAAAAGGTAGAAAATGGAAGACGGGTAGTTACATTATCCTTTCGTAAAAACATTAACATTAACGAGTCTGAACGCATGTCCGATAAACTCGATCCGTATCTAACAACCAATTTTTATTTGAGATATTCATATTCTTACAAGCTAGAACATATGGAGGAAACTAAAAATGGAAAACCTAAAACTATAATATTTCACAAAAATCTCGGTGGTAGCGAACCACTATCATCAATGAAAACCGTTAAAAAATGGATGTCAGATAAGGAGCAAACACGAATAATGGCCGATAAAATAGACAGACCAAATACAAAGTGGAAGTTTGTAAGATGGGTAGAGGTTTTTGTAAAGCTAATACAGGGTAGTAGGGGAATAGATTTGGGACTACAATCCAAAGAAGCAGCAGGAGGAGAACTTCCAGAATGGTTGAGGAATAGAAAAGGTATGTATTCTTTAGATAAGTATAATGACGATCTTTGTCTGTTCAGGTGTCTAGCTATGCATATGACAGATATGACCCGACAGATGTACAGAAAAAGCGGAAGAACTTAGTAAGCAATATTTCGGTAGTAATGTGGTTTCACCAATTCCTTTTTCAGATCTGAAAAAGGTTGAAGAGTTTTTTAAAATCGGTATAGAAGTATATCAACCCACCGAATGTAATGTATAGTGGTTGAAAAAGGTACCAGCGCACTATAATGAAATAGGTAATAAACCAATGACAATAGGACTGTTTAATAATCACGCATTTCTGATAAAAAACCTTAAAAACCTATCTAAAATTTACGCCTGCGATAATTGCAAGCAGAAATTCACGAAAGCGAGTAATATGAAGAGACACGGACCAACATGTATGAGAGGTGAGACAAAAGTAATATGTGATGGTAATTATTTAGAGCGCCCGCGTTCGTCGTTCGAGAAAGCGTTCTACCCAAAAAGTTCTAACAGTTATGGGGCGATCGATTGGATGTACTCTGTGGAAAAGCGCGAGGGAATTCACATTCACCACGAACAGTGTGGACACGGTGGTGAAAGATGGATTTTAGGAGCTCCAGTAGATGGATACTGTCCAGAAACCAATACCGTATATCAATATCACGGCTGTTACTGGCACGGGTGTGAGATTCATGCAAAGCATAGAAAAGAAGAACGCGCATCCACTATGAGAAGAGATACATTTATTAGAAAAAGCAAAGAATTCAACCTAGTAGTTATGTGGGAATGCGAATTTCAAAGAACGGGTAAAGACATAAAGATCGGTTGCGACACTACTCTTTATCCATATCAGATAGTATACGATTTTGAGGCGTATCTCCAGTCAGAAGTTGAAACTACCGGTAATAGTTTAGAGTACGAAGCTGAGCACGTTCCGGTAAGCGTTAGTATAGGAGATAATTTATCAGGAACAGTAACTCATATTTGTGATAAAGATCCCGCAAAACTTATAGAAAAATTCGTAGAAGATTTGAAAGTCAGTGGAAAAGCTATAAGAGAAGAAGTGTGGTCAAGATATAGGTTTAATACAGAACATTTACGTAAAAACCAAATCGCCAAGATCGAACAGTGGATAGAGCAAGTACCGGTTATAGGTTTTAACAGCAGTAAGTACGATATAAACTTAATAAAGAAATACCTAGTAGGCGAACTGGCATCAACAACAAAGAAAGTAATGGTCGGAAAACGGGCAAACGCAACAATATTTCTATTTACTCCAGAGTTTATATTTCTTGATGTAATACTTTATCTAGGACCTGGTGTAAGTTATGATAGTTGGATAAAAGCCTACGAATGCAAAGGACAGAAATCTTTCTTTCCTTACGAGTGGTTCGATTCTCCAGACAAACTGGATTACCCAGGACTACCTGATATAGAGAATTGGTATTCCAAACTATCTGGGAAAATGTTAATAGATGAAACAGAATTAAGTAAATGTCGTAGAATTTTCGAAGAAAATAATATGAAAACTTTCAGAGATTGGTTGAAATATTATAACGATTTAGATGTAGCACCGTTCCTAGAAGCGGTGGAAAAAATGTGTGAATTTTATAAACACAGAGGTGTGGATATTTTCAAAGATGCGGTAACACTACCTGGAGTAGCTATACAATATTTATTGAGAGGAACCATTAAAGAACAAAAATCTTCAAAGACGATTATACCGGAGGATGCTCTATATGCACCAAAAGAAGAAACATACGAAATGATGCAGGACGCTCTAGTTGGCGGTCCATCAATAGTATTTACACGATATGCAGAAGTTGGTGTTTCAAATATTAGATCTAATTCCTCATTTGGATCAAATGAAATTAACAAACCTTGCAAGGCTGTTTTGGGGTACGATGCAAACGCGTTATATTTATCTACGTTAAATAAAGAGATGCCGTGTGGGAGAGAAACTATACACCATATAGATACCCCACATAACCCTAAATTTATTAAAAAGTTTTGTAAAAGAGTTTTATCTGGAGACTGGTTTGGGTTTGCGGAGGTGGATATAGAAGTTCCACACAACTTAAAACATAAGTTTTCTGAAATGTCCCCAATATTTATAAACAGAGAAGTAGAGGTTGATGAAGTTCCCACACACATGTTAAAATATTTAAACGATACTGGCCGAACAAGAGGAGATGGAAAAAAATTGGTGGGATCTATGACCGCCACTAAAGTATTGCTGTACGCGCCACTGTTGAAATGGTATTTAAAACACCGCCTAGAAATAACTGGAGTTCATCGTGTTATAGATTATATTAGCGGACAACCATTCGAATGGTTCGCAAAAGAAGTTACAGCCGCAAGACGAACAGGTGATGTAGAACCAAATAAGAAACCAGTAGCCGACATAATGAAATTATTAGGAAACTCGTGTTGTGGAAAAATGATAGAGGCAACGGAGAGACATTTAAATACGACATATACACAAAACGAAACCTGTGTTGACAAAGCATTAAGATCTGCATTCTTTGACGATTTGGAAGAGATAGGAGATGCGTACGAAATATCTTCAAGAAAACCCAGGTGTGCGGTAAAGAGACCATTCCATTGTGGAATAGCGGTTTATCAACTAGCTAAATTGAGAATGTTGGAATTTTACTACGAATTTCTAGATAAATACGTAAAAAGAGAAGACTTTGAATTAATACAGATGGATACAGATAGTATGTATATAGGAGTTAGTGGAAAAACGATAGAGGAATTGATTAGACCTAACTTACTAGACGAGTTTGAAAAAGAAAAAAAGAAATGGTTGGCTTGGGATAAATGGAGCGAAAGAGAGCCCGGACTTTTCAAAATGGAATTTAGCGGGGATAGGGCGATAGCGTTATCTAGTAAGTGTTATTTTGTAGAAAAAATTAATTTCACTAAAGATAATTTGGAACAAATTAAAATTAATAAAAACTCTGCGAAAGGAATGTCCAAGAGAACTAACAATTTAAATTGGGATAGATATAAACGAGTACTAAGTGAAACTACAGAAGATGGAAAACACATTATAGATGTAGCACAAAATAGAGGATTTAAAATGAAAGACGGCGTTATGAAAACGTACTGTCAACAAAAATTAGGACTCTCGGCATACTACGATAAAAGACGCGTGTTACCAGACGGAATACATACAGAACCTCTATTGATTTAAGTAATCGGGGGTAGCTGGGTACCAGAAGGCACCATAAGAAGTTCTTCGCGAACAAACCCGCGAGATGGACCATCAGTCAAATAATATAGCACGGGCTCATCGGGTTTGGTAATAGATCTATCTAGATGATATACATTCAGAGACCACACGGGATCAGTCGCGCGGCGGCTGCCACCTTCGAGCTCTCCCGGTTGATAGAGGTACCGGACGTAAATATCTGATGGAAGCTGCTGCTCCTCTAAACCAACGGGTCGCCCGCGCGAGACGGCAGAGGGCTCGCTCGTCACCCTTTTAAACTTGATAGCATCTACAGGCTTCTTACCTATCAATCTGGTCACCTCTCCGTTCAGTGCGGAGACCACGGCGGGCAGTCTGGCCACCCACTCGGTCGATCGCGAATGAGGGTCTACAAGTTCTTTAGCGTATTGGTGTCCGAACAGTCTCTCAGCCAGGGTTCGATTGAAGCGTTCACGATCCCCTGGTCCCGGTGGATGTTGACGCGGCCGCGTCTGATAGAAACTTTATGCTTAGACAATAGATGAGAGACCGCGCCCATGAACTCGCGGCCGGGATCGACCTGGAGAAGATTCGGCCATTTGAGAGGACTCCTCTTATATATTCGGGAAAGAAGCCTCCCCGGCCACTTCCTTAGACTCTTTAGTGGCCAACGGCTCAGCCCCCTTATAACGACTCGCTACGTCAACGATTGTCAGTGCGTACTTGTACGTTTTGCGACCGACGCGATCGTGAGGTAGAAACAGGAGATCCGCTTGGTGAACTTGGTTCGGCACCGGCACGTCGAATTTCGGGCGCGGAATATTGTGAGGCGCGGGTAAATAGATCTGCCAGATGGCCTGCTTCTTGAGCCATTCCTTGACAGCGTTTTCTGAAACCTTGGTCGCCGCCGCGAGGTTCTTGATGGCCGCTAGTCCCTTCCAGTAGCCGCGTGGGCTATAGTATGTATTTGACAGCTTGTGCGTTAGTTTGGTATCAAGTTTGCGCGTGTTCATCGTATGCGAAGTATTTTAATATATCGGACAATCTCCAACATGCCCTCGCCAGTTCGTCCGGTAACTGCGTCGTTAATAATAAACCTTTGTTGGAAGTTTCGCTGCAGCCCCAATCGCGTTTGGGTTGGAACAGGAGAGGGGAATCTAATTCATCAAATCTCGATTGGGAGTTGATGGAGGAATCTAACATCCGCTTTGCGAAAAGGGTGGCCTCTTTTTCGTCCTCGCGCCACGTCTCGAGACAATCTCGGGCCAGACGAATCATACTCTTTGCACCAGGTAAACGATGTTTTTGGGCAGTGTAGCCTACATCGATCATAGCGTCATAAAGTTCGTCAACTAACATCGTTCTATATATATATATTTATTAAAAAAAATGTTTTAATTAATTAATTTAAAATCTCGATTGAATATAATAGCCGACGATCCCAACCACACCCATTCCCACGACGATGAACGCGATCTCGCGGTCTTTTTGGGCCTCTGACGGTACATAGAAATCTGAAAGTTGGGGCTCGGGATCCATTGGATCGAGACTTTTGTGCGGATATGCCAGCGCGTACTCGCGGTTGGCTTCTTCAACGTTCTGAAAAGTTTGCGCGGCGTGATTTTCTCGGCGAAGCTCTTCGTTGACCCAGTCCAGATGGGCGGTTCGTTTTTTCGACCACGCTTCCTTTGCGCTATTGAGTTGTTCTACAGCTAAATCATGACGCTTACGCTCCTCATCCACGTTCGAGCTTTTCATTTTAGAGAATATAAAGTTGCTAGCGCTGAACGCCAATGCGTTTACAAGCGCACCACCTACTATTACTGCGATTGAAGCCATTTATTTCCATATATTAACTGTAGAATTCCAGCTTAAACTAGATAATCTCGCGTCCAAACTGCGGCCGCTACATCTAAGGTCGCGAGCCCTACGTCTCTCACAGTAAAGTCCAATTTGGGAGCGGTTCCTCCTAGGGCCATCTTTGATAGTCGAGCATACCCGATACTGAAACCCGATATCACCACGGCGTGATAAAGCGCATTCACTAACATTTTACCATCTTGTTCAGCCATTGTTATAATTATTGCATATAAAAGGGGTCGCGATCAATGTTTAAATGGGGCGCATCCAAATTCAACATTGTTGATGATTGGTGTTTCGTAACTTTCTTCTGAACACTGGCTGGTTGTTTTTTCGGGTATTTCCACACGCACAGGGCACCAACAACTGCCAGACTACCACCAACAAACCAACTCCAATTCGTGAATTGGGGTTCAGTCAAACTCCAACGGGAGATGGTATTGGGTGACAAATTCAAAGAATTTGGGTGTGCTTCTAATTCGTGAATTTGGGGTGAAGTTGAACCCGATTGCTCTGTCTTCAGATGTTTTGCTGTCTCCGTCCCCGATTGCAACCCCAATCTCGATTGGAGTTTAGCCTCTCGAAGCTCGGCGAGTATTTTATCTTGTTTAACTTTTCGGGTGGCAGCCGCCGCCCGCCCAGCTGCCTGTCTTTGGGATTTTTTTATATGCGGTATGTCATCCAGTGGCGGAGTAACAATCTGGTTCGATTGTGTTGGAGCAATCTGGTTCAACTCCGTCACTCTCGTGGGTGTGTCTTGTGTCATCATTTTCAGGGCTTATAGTTCGTGGGCATATATGTCCAAATTGACAGTGTTTACCCGTGGTCAACGCGGTTGTCAGTGGAGCTAAGTACATTCCAAACTTGTGATAAATTTAGCAGCATGCCGTTCTAAGAGTGTGTCCTATAAAAGGGTCAGTCTCTAGATCGTGAATCAACCCTTCGGTGTTTGGTATAGGGAGAAGTCTACTAACGGCGGTAGCGTACAAATGAATAGCCGCCGATCCAAGAGTTTTTGTCATCTCTGCTCCCAATTTGGATTCGTATCGCGCATACATTTTATCGATCTCCGCATCTGACATCTTATCCACCTGACACACTGAGAGACGCCTACCTAGATAATGCTCCGATTGTCCCCCAGCAACCAGCGCAGCTAGACGCTCGCGTCGCGCCGCATTTTCATTTTCATTCGGAGTCGTTGCACTCAACCCAATACCAACTACCGTTGGAGTTGGAGTTGATCCCGATTGCTCTGTCGGAGTTGATGTTTCATTATCTTTCAGAATGTTGGCAGTCGGAGTTGAGGTTTCTTCCATTAGCTGATCGAGAAGTTCGTCGCAGTTCATTTTTTTCAAAATTAGTAATTTAACTATTCTAACAAGTCTCATCACTTTAACATATTGCCAAGCGCACCACCCGATACTTATGATCACCATTATGCTCGCAACAAAGCTCGCAGCGGAGCAGAAAATTGTTAACATTGTTAACCATTGTTCAGCATTTGTTCAGTATTTGTTCAGCATTGTTCAGCATTGTTCAGCAATTGCTAAGCATTGCAATAGCTTATTACTTTGTAATTTTCCTAATTTTTTCAAAATTATTAATTAATTGATAACTTTATAAGCAGTTGGTTGATCAGTCTTTAGCAGAAGCTTGGCGTGCTTAGTTTCGGAAAGCATCTGTCGAACCTCCAGGCGCTCCTCGCGCGTTGGGATAACGTCATTCTCTCGAAGACAGTCATCGAATGAGTCTCGGTCCTTGCAGTGAAAGAGGGCGACCCATTTCGTTTGCTCGCGCAGATCCTTGAGGACGGCGTTGTATTTTTGAGTGGAGATCCATACGCTTTGCCTCGCATGGCGGCCAGAAAATGCGAGCTCGGAGAGCATGTCCTTCTTTTTGGTCATCGCCGCCTTGGCCGAGCAATCGTCAATCACATATAGGGTGGGCTCACCCTGGAATCTTTGGTATAAACCACGCAACCAATCGTGAAGCCTATCACCCGGGTCAATAACGTATACCTCAGGGTCGGTCCATATCCACGGGCGCCGCTGATAAGTATCGTTGTGCCGCACAGTGGGACACAGGATCACAATGTGACGAAAGGCATCGCGGTAGGACTCCTCGAGCAAGTCGAGGATGAAAACCGTTTTTCCACATCCTGTCTGCCCACATATTATGGCAGAGTGAGCATCTCCAATCGTGAATTGGTATTGATTGTTAATTTTCTTAATTAATTCTTTAGAATTATGTATTAATAAATCGTTAGATGATTTTTTTATTAAATCAGTAGATCGCTGATACGTATCGACCATCTTCGATGTTGAGTTGTGCGTCTGTAATTATATATAAGTACACGTTCAATGGCCCGGCTCCGTCCGCCTCTTTGGTTATCTGGATCGTCACACCCTCACTAGCGTTCTCAACTTGGCGTCCGCTACCGTGTATTTGGTCATCGTCGCTGGCTCGCATGTCTAGCCATAACGCGTATTTGGTATTCAGGAACTCCGCGAGGGAGACGGCCGAGAGATGTAGGTCTTTGGCAACTGCTGCAACCTCCGGAGAGCGCTTAGAGCCAGCAGCAAACTGCTTTCTTACTTCGTCCCACTGCTGGTGCGCGCGAAGACCAGCGCTGTAAAGTTGATTGGGGACTCCCTCGATCGTCACCTCTACCTTCGTGATTTTGGGGTTATAGAATCTGTCGGTTTTTCTAACACCGAGCGCTACCTGAGCCTCCTCGAACAGCATCAGTATACCTTTCATCGAGCGGGCGGGTACGTTGACGTTAATATTCCACAATGTGTCGCCTTTGTCTTTCGTCATCTTACGATGGCGAAGAACTCGGTCGTAAAGTATGGCAACGCGCCTGGCGTACTGGGTTCTGATCAATCGCGCGAGTTCGGGCATCGTGACCATGTTGTACTCCAGCGAAACATTATCGATCGTATACGTCGATAACATGTCGCTGGATATGATAACTCGGCCGTAGTCGTTGAACGTTAGTTCGTATTCGAGGCGGTCAGCCAAAGCGCTCTGATAGTAGGGCATGTGACTCTCCAGCAACTCAAAGTCGAGCGGGATGTAGAAGCGGTTGCCGTAAGCGCCCGCGACCGCGTTGTCACTAGCGTTGTTATCTACCTTGTTAGCAGCCCCGATTCTAAGTTTGGTTACGTTCTTATTTTTGCTGGTGTCAATACCTTGATAGACAGCGTTTTCACGCTCGTGTGACGTCTTCCACAGGTCCTGATAGCAATGGTAGACGTCGCTGTCGTCGATCGACATCACCTCATTACCAGAAATCTTTATCATGGTCTTCTTGACGATGGCGCGACCCAGGTTCTGAACGACGGTTCGGTCCGCGTCCGTCGACGTTAGCGAAATAGTGAAAGCGAGGCGAACAGTACCCGGCACAATGACGTCGTTAGCTCCGAGGTTGGGGAAGCGGACTAAGAGCTGCTGGTTCTGGTCGATCGTCGATGGGTTGTTCGTAATAACGACACTCTGTCTCACGCCTTTTGCCCCGAGGGGCTCACGCAGTCTGCGGTATGGATTGAGTTTGCGACCGTATTGACTCGAAGACATAATTAATTTTATTGAAACTATTAAACCTGTATTGTTTTGTCTTTAATATAATAATAATTATTAAAGATGGCTGGTCTCGATATTGGCATGGACGAATTCGATCGCACTACGGGCGACCGAGACGATTACCTCGATGATGATGATTATGATGATGATTATGTTGATGATACCTATCCATATAGCCGCGGAGAGGGTTTGGACGGTGATGACTACTTCGATTATGAGGACGAAACGGCCTTCATAGAGCACCGGCCCGAGGCGAGTAGACATTTCGAAACGTGGGAGGTCAAATCCAAAACTCCGGCATGGGCGGGCGGTGCCAAGATTCCTGAGGGGATCTCCAAGAATGAGCTGGCGTCTATCGATGAAACGGATACTCTGGTGAAACGGTGGGAGAGTATAGTGTCTAAACGCGGCATCGAGGCCACGTTGGAGTTTCGCAGCACTAAAAGAGGAGACCTGTGGGTTAAATGGGGTAATACCTGGAAGTTGCTGACGTACAAGAACAACTCAAACAAGTTCCTCAAACCCTCTTCATTGAAGCGATATGGAACACTACTCGCTCGAGCTCTCGGAGTGCTCGACGACATTCAGGCGCCGCTGCCTACAAAAATGGTAAAAACCCTACAGTATACCGACGAAACGCTGGAGAAGACGGCCGCCACTATAGAAACGATCGAGCTCAGCGAGATCCCTCGCGTAGCCACCGACGCTATTAACACGATTGAAACCACGGTCAACGAAATAAACGGCACGAAGTTTGACCCACCGTTACCTCTTCGCGAACTCCGGGGACTCGATAAGGTTCTGCAAACAACTCGGGGCGAACTAGTAAATAACCTCTCCAAACTCTCAGCGCTGGACAAACATATCGCTCTAGAAGAAAGAAAAATAAAGGAAGCACGGGACGATAGAGAATCTACCAAGCGGATCAACAAACTCCTGCGGTCGTTGCGGGACGAAAGAGAAGCTCGATTGGAGGCTGCCTCGACTAACCGTGAGACGCTTTCCGATCAATTAAGTCGGAGCCGCGAAACAATCTTGAGGGTCCTGCACGAGGACACTACACTCGGTGCGCGTATTCGCACTCTGTTCAGAGAGAAGGGCGTCACGATAATAACCGTCATCGCGGCTTTCAGTATGATTATATCGACCCTAATTCTATCTATATCATCTCTAGTTCTATCTATCACGGGTGGTTCAGCACCAGCTCCAGCACCAGCTCCAGCTCCAGCTCCAGCACCAGCACCAGCACCATCCGGTGGGGTAAAAGAATGGATAAAAAAACAACTAAAAGCCCTCGCCAACCTCCTGGCTAAATTAGCAGGAAAGTTGGCTGCCGCACTACCTGGACTGATCGGAAGTATCGTTTCTTACTTGCTATCTATATTATCAAAAACGGTCGGATGGCTCGCCAATAATACTTGGGCTTTAATCGTGGCAATCGCCGGTCTCCTATTATTCTCTGTCAGAGAGTTCCTACAACCAAAGCGTAAATAATCCGATCGCCACGAGGGCGATGAGGAACCCTAATTTCTCTTCCTCGTGTGTTGTGCTTCCAATTTCACCCAATTTGTAATTGATTGGTGTGAACCCTAGACCCGTATCTAACATAAATGTACCCCACGCGTTCTGAACCTCAGCAGCCTGCTGTATGTAATCGACGTGAGCCAGTTTCGGAGGTAACATTTTACAAGAAAACACGCCACAGTGCCGACCTCCAGACACTTCCGGCCCGAAAGTCATAGTCGCGGGGTCAAAATTCCCGGCGTTCCGACTGACGATGTGGTCACCGGAGTGATCGTGTCTAAAATCAGTCTGTGTCCAATTCCCGGACTGGCCGTGAATGAGAAACGTCCCCGAGGCCGGTGCTGGTAGGAAATGCTTTCTGTCTCCAGTCCGCGTCTTTTGAAACGTTAAATTCGTTACACAGTCTTTCAAAGGCCATACGGTCGTATGCGTTGGAAATGGGATCCCAGGCGTCGTCTTGAGGTAGTGAAATACCTAGTTCTTTGAGAATCCTCCTAATAGTATAATACACGTGAAAGTTGTAGACACTTCGGAGCATGACATTCTTGGATGTCAGATGGTCTTTATATGAAACTCCACACCCGGCTGTTGCGCACCATACAGCGAAATTTATTTGGTTCTGCCAAAACTGCATCGGTGTTGCTTTCCACCCGTTTACCACCTCCATCGTAGTAATCTTAGGCAGCCTATATTGTTCAAAGATATTAGGGAAATTGGTGGCAAAGCCGCTGTCCGGTCTAACCGTTACGGTTGGGTGTACAAGGGGGTTAACAACGTCTTTTTGTGTGTATTTACCTCCGACCGCGTACTTTACATTAGAGTTAAAGCTAAATGCTTTGGTATCCATTGAAAGATATTATTATGTTTGCTACTATAACTAATGTTCAAAAAGGGAGTTGTGAACTTCAAAAATTAATAGACAACTGCTGCGGAAAACGGCGGGTAGGCCTTAGATCAATCACCTTCACGGTTGGGTGGAAAAACATTGAACTGTATAAGGAGATCAACTCAGTCGGTCAGGTAATAGACGGACTGTTAGAGACTATCGTACCCTTAGATTTTTATTTGTAATCATCTGTCGTATTACCTCCCGGCCTTTGGGGTGTCAGAGATGTCCAAGCTTTAATCACAAAGAGTATGCCTGATTGTGTCACGGTCACAGTCTCAAAAGCCACGGGGATTGCGACATTGGACGTTGATAAAAAATTAGAGATCACTCCGGGGTTGGCCTCAATGTTAGGATTTAAATATCAACCCCCTTACAACGAGGATGAAGGGCGAGTGTTCCCGTTGCACTTTGTCTTCCCCGCGGGTTATTACCACGGCGATACCCCAGTAAACTTCGCCTTCACGAAAACTCTCGGGGTGCACCTTGATCGGGTGAACACATCGTACAACACGGTAGACGGATCCCCCAGCACATTACTTAAAACTGTGCCCGCCAGCGACTGTTTCTATGGCGAGACTGTAACCTTAGACTTCCCACACCCCGAGATGAAAGTTTTGGAATCGGGACACATCCACGAGTTGAAGATTTCTATTCTTGATGATAAAGGGCGAGAGTTGAAGAACGATTACCCGATTTCGGTCGTCCTAGAAATTTCAAATTAATTGAAAAAATTAAGAAAATTATTTAGAATTAAACGCATGTTCGTAATAATATATATTATCAACATTCATGAGTATATACGGACCAGGTAGTTCTTCCGATTGGGTGACAAATTCAAATAATTTGGAACCGGCAGAAGGGGGATTCATCCCGACAGAGGGCGACTTTTTAACTACCCAAAAAACAAAGGCCTTGATCAATAGAACTATATCGAGGGCCACGGACGAGATTCACAAAAGTCTACTATCACAACTTAGAGAATATGCCCTGGCTGTGAATACACAAAGTCGTGAAGAAACGCATACGGAACTAAACGAACTAGGTAAAAAAATAACCAAATTTAGAAAAGAGGCCCGGTTGGGGATTGATAAAGCCCGAGAAGACCGCCAGTTTGACATTACGGAGGTTTATGATGCGTTGCGCTTAGAAGACTCTCTCAGCAAAGAAGCTACACTTGCTGAATTAGACGGGAAAATAATCGATTTTCGAAAAGAGAGGCCACGTCGGGTATTGAGAAAGCACGAGAAGACCACCAGGCGGACCTTACGAAGGCTTATGAGGTGTTGCGCTCAGAAGACTCTCTCATCAGAGAAGCGGCACTTACTGAACTAGATAAAAAAATAACCAAATTTCGAAAAGAGACCCGGTCGGGTATTGATAAAGTCCGAGAAGACCACCAGTCGAACCTTGAGGAGGCCATTGCGGAGGCTTATGATGCGTTGCGCTTAGAGAACTCTCATAGTAAAGAAGCGACACTTACCGAACTAGACGATAAAATAGCCGAATTTCTGAAAGAGACCAGGTCGGGGGTTGAGGGGGTCCGAGAAGACCACAAAGAGGCCATTGCGGAGGCTTATGGGGCGTTACGCTCAGAGGACTCTCTCAACAGAGAAGCGGCACTTACTGACATATACGAAAAAATAACCGAATTTAAAAAAGAGACCCGGTTTGATCTTGATGGAGTCCGAACGGGTATTGAGAAAGCCCGAGAAGACCACCAGGCGGATATTACGGAAGCTTATAGGGTGTTGCTCTTAGAGGACTCTATCAACAGAGAAGCGACACTTACTGAACTAGATGGGAAAATAACCAAATTTTGAAAAGAGGCCCCCCGGTCGGGTGTTGAGAAAGCCGAGAAGACCACAAGGCAGCCCTTGCGAAGGCTTATGAGGTGTTGCGCTCAGAGGACTCTCTCATCAGAGAGGCGGCGGTTGCTGAACTAGATGGAAAAATAACCGAATTTCAAAAAGAGACCCGGTCGGGTATTGATAAAGCCTTAGAAGGCCACCAGGCGACCATTACGGAGGCTTATGATGCGTTGCGCTTAGAGGACTCTCTCAGCAGAGAAGCGGCACTTACCGAACTAGATGGAAAAATAACCGAAGTTTCCGATAAACTGAAACATGATCGTATAGCCGCGACCAAAGCTCTTGAGGAGGCCTCTTATGAGATTCGTACTGAGGCATATAACGCAAACAGGGCGCTTGCCGGAATAGTGAAAACAATGAAAACACCAAAACGTGTCATAACAGTTTGGGCTGAGAAGCGGGGCCCATTGGTTGAGGGGCACTATGAATATTCGTTCGGTGCCAAAGCGAGTAATAAATATGGGGGATACACTATGACAGCTGCAGGTGAAGTTATCCAAATGGCGGTCTGCTCGGTTAATGCTAATGGTAAACCTGTGGGCGCGGTCGCGATAAATATTGTAGTAGATGGGGAAGAACGGGGTATTGGAGTCACTAAAATCTCTGGAGATAGTTCGACGATTGTTTCGTTCGCCGGTAATGATCGAATTAGACTTTCCCAAAGTAGTGTTATTAACTTTGTTACGAAAATCGGTGACCCAGAGAGTTCTTCCACTATTGTCTCATTGTTAATTGAACTTATTGTGTAAATACTAATATATTGAAATAAATTTGTAAAATTGAACTATGAACGAATCACTATATTCAACTCTCAATACCACTCCACCAACACTGTATCCAACTCTCAATACCACTCCACCAACACCATATCCAACTCTCAATACCACTCCATCAACACTGTATCCAATTAACGAAAGAAGTTCAGATTTTAGGTTGAATAATATCGTCGCTATGCAGGATATTTTAATTAGAGAATGTGCAAATAGAAAAAGACACGCTAAAAAATATAAGCGCGCGGCAAACATAGCTGAAGCATCTAGTACGGTTCTGGCAAGTGTTTCTGTGTTGTGTGGTGCGGGGACTGCTGCAACGCTATCTACAATTGTAACGGTTCCACTTGCAGGGGTTTTGAGTGGAATTACCGTTTTATCTGGAATACTTTGTATGGTAATTAGGGCGGCGGGTGGAAAACTCGAGAAAAAAAGTAGAAAACATGATAGAATATCCATTCTCGCTAGGTCTAAGAAAAATAGCATCGACGTTATGGTGTCCAAAGCGTTGGCCGATAAGAAAATATCAAATTTAGAGTTTGAATCCGTGGTGGAAGAAATGGGGAGATATGAAGAATTAAAAAATGATATAAGAATCAAGGCGCGCGCCACCATGCCCAAAATTGAGCGTACTGATTGGGATAAATTTAAGGTAAAACTTGGAAATAAAGTCGGAGGAAATGTTACAGCACCATTGTGATATTTTATAAAATTATTTTTTAAAAATAATTAATTTTCCTATTTTTTCAAAATTATTAATTATATTGGTGCAGTAAACAATTTATTAATTAATTTTAGGAAAACTATTAACAATTAAAAAAAATAAATTTAGGTCTCACCGAGGCTCGAACCCGTGCCAGCAAAACCCTTCTGGGCCCATCCCACTAAACCTTCGCTTTAAATCTCTTCTCTTCTCGTTTTTTTTGGCTTAGTGGGATGTGTCACGCTCACATCTCCTCCACCCCATCATTGGACCGATACCGCGGACCCCTCCTCTTCATTACCTCCATCCGCTATAATGTGTAGAGCGGCCAAAGTGAAGTACATGTGGCGAAACCTATCTCACTGTTGAGATATTAGTGCCGGCGTCCCGACAATATACTGTGTTTATTTCTCGTATATAAACCTAACTTTTCTGGTGAAATAAAAAAAAAAAAAAAATGTTATTTATTAATATAATAGGGGGTGTTCCGCTTTAAATTATAAATAATTTTATTAAAATTAATTAAATAACGAACCATCCCGGAAATTCGTGAACTATATAACCCTCACTAAGTGTTTATAAACTGTTACACACCACCTGTGTAAATTGATAGCCCGTTTACATACCATCGATAAGGCTATCAATATCCGTGTGTGTATTATATATTACAGTGTGTTTATTTTCCATCCCGGAAGACGTAATTGTGTAAATCTCTCTATAAAATGGACACTTAATATACGTGTAAGGTGGGACACCTAATTTACATGTTCATAACACGTGTAATTGAAACATTGTCGTCTGCTTGGTGTGATTATAACATAAATTAGTTCTGTTCAATAATAATTTTTTAAATTTCCAATTTCTTCTAATAATTTCCAATTTCTTCTAATAATTTTCCAATTTCTTCGTTAAAAGCGATATCGTAGAAACGCATATCCGTAAACGAATCTTTGATTTTAAACTGTTTTATAAAATTAGTTTGATAATGTTTCGGTAGTGTTTCTCCGATCCTATTTAGTCGCTTCATTACATAAATTTGATACTTATACCGGCGACATAATGCCGGTTTAATATTGTAAATGCAACGTTTTTATCGCAGCGTAATAAATTACGCTGATATTTCATGTATTCGATATCACATAGTATTGTCATTTTACCGTGTTTTAATACTGTAGAAACAACAGCGTAAAATGCTTCATCCAAGTCATTACAAACGTCCAATTCTTTGTGTATTTTATTATCCATTTTGTTATAATATTTTATTATAACCTATTAAATTTATCTGTTCAATTGGACGTGAAAAAAAACATGATGTATTTATGACACCAATTTTAGATTTTTCGTGGTTGGTGGGAGACAATTTCCTCGTTAACCAATTTTTGATTTTTAGGGGGTGGTGGGAGTAGTATATGGGTGTGGAAATGATGCCACCGTAGGTGGTATCATTTTGACTCCCTATATACTACTTGTTGACAATTTTTCAAATAAATGGCGATACATGTTTCACACATTTTCTTCCGGAGACGACATACTTTTTGACACTCAATTAGAAGTCATCTATTGATAGAAAAACATGTGAACTCCATATTTGAACATGACTTTACTTAGTATTCTAATTTGTATATGTCTTAACCACCATCACCATAATACATCATGATACATCCTAGTAATCGCTAGGTAAATAGCAGTACCAAGACTGGCAAATCACATTAGGTACATATTCATACATATTCATACAGTCTTAATTTCAAAGTTGAAATTCAAATGCAATGCGGTGTATGTAATGTTCATAGTTGATAGAGAGCCCAAGTCATGACAGTCAAGCAGAAATTCCGCAGAAGACATTTTTTGACACTTCAATAAAAGCCGTCCGTTTATAGAAATCAGAAATGGGTTGATATCGGGTTCGGTTCTATGTACATAACTCTTAATTCCATTACATTGCATAAGAGGTATGATGGAGTAGTGCTTCCAAATTTATGTATGATGAGTTCTTTGTTTACTTTCTACTTTGTGGAGAGTGACCTAAAAAATTTGCTAATACACACTTTATTAGGTGGGTTTACGATAACTATTGTTTGTCTCATAGTGTTGCCTTTACTCTTATTTCTCATGTATGAGCTGTATATGATGTGACCACTCATTTGATCTGTCTCGATGAGAGGGTTCAAATGTTGATAATGATATATTCTTCTGAGAAGACGTAAGACATATACATTATGTATTTACATTTATTTGTCAAATATTCAGAAAGGTCAATCAATATATTTCCTCCATAGGCATACGGTTATCAATTGAAATGGCCATCAATTTCATATAAAACTGGCCGAAATGAAATTTACAGAAGACCATTGTGGTGTGACAACGGGAACATTATTACTTTTGCGACCAGCGTAGCCCCGGGTCAGGCTGAGCATCCGCGCAATCTGATCAGGGCATAAGCTGGTTGCTATTCCGTCAATCAAACATTGCTACTAACAATGATGATGGTCCATATGATGATGTCATGACCAAGCAGGGCTGTTTGCGTTTGTAGCTCCAGATCAACTAGTCCACTTTTACTATAGGAATGAATGGCCTTTTTGTGGAATTTATCGGTGATATAAACTTGGAAAAGTCGCGGGAATACTGGACGAAGCGATAAAAATTACAATTTTCCAAAAATAAATAAATAATAATTTAGTTTTTTTCTCGAAAATTGTAATTTTTTAAGGCCTCGTCCAGTATTCCCGCGACTTTTCCAAGTTTATATCCCCGATAAATTCCACAAAAAGGCTATTCATTCCTTATAATACCAGCATTTTAAATAAATTCATCAAGAAAATGTGTTTATTTTCCGTTTTCTTAAGAACTATTTTAACTGCGCCTCACGGCTACGGAAAGTAGTTCGGCGTGGGAGTTTACTGGGATATACATTTTGGACAGAGACTTGCTACGGGCCAATGAAATGTTAGGGATTTGTGTAAATATTTTTTGTGCTGGGATTATTAGTTGATAAGTGTGTAAAGTCAGGAAAAGAACCAAATATAATTACGGTAGGCAATGCAGGCCATGATCAGTGTGTATTAGCTAGCCACAAAGACACTTTCTCATGATGTGTGACATAATAAAGAACACATTCATTATCTGATTGTAGCAATAACATTTATCACGTTCACCCAAATTTACCCAGGCACTTCACCCATGAGTGGTCAAAGTCATAGATGTGATATAAGTCACAGTGTGACATCAATAGCCATACATGAATTGCCACAAAAAATAGGGGAGAGTCAACACTCGCCTGGATCAAAATGTATTAGCCTTCATTTGTTTAGGGACCCGTTCTATACCTGATCATCGTTTGATTCAATGAGCATTGCTTTGTAAATGTGATGGGATATGTGTATTACATATATGTGAACATTATCTTGTTACTGTATCCTATACGGCATATGGAGTTCCCATCTCGACCATCTTAGTATTTACATGCTATCAGTCAGTTTCACATTTTGTAGCGTTTGACACATACTATAGAGTTAACTGTATTGTAATTTTGAAATTTACGGCGTATATCAGAAGGTGATAGGTCGGAAAATTTGTTTAATGTCTAGCGGAGCCATTAGACATGTTTTCCGACCTATCATTTTCTGATATACGCCGCAAATTTCAAAATTACAATGCGGTTACCTATTTTTAATGCACTCCTGGTATGTTTTGCAAAATTCATTGAGTCTCGCTGGAAAATCGTACCGGATTGCAAGCTGGTTGAGCAGGTCATACCGGACGTATCACACAAATAATATATTCTAGGAAGAAAATAGTTCCAACACAATTACAAGATATTAGCGATTTTTGCATGAATGTATATACGTTTATGTTGCTTTTTTTATTATTTTTCAATAATAAAAGCAATAAATTCGTCGTTAGAATTATAATTGCCTTATTTACTACTTTGCGCATTTAATGTCACTCCAGTGCGATCTCTTAGCAACAATATTTCAATGGCGGCCACCTGTCAAATTTCCCTGATGTTGATACATAGTGTGATAACTCGTCTAATCATTCGTGATATACTATCATTTGAGATGTAATATTACACATGATACATACTTTCTCTTTATGTGAACTCTCTATTACTTCCAAAACATATGAAACGTGATCAACGGTGAGATATTTGTATATTTGTTTCGCCGTACGCTTCGGACCATGCAACTTTCGAACCAGGTCACCAGGACGTTTCGGACCAGGACGTTTCATATGCAAGCCAGCTGTGTCTTTGACAATAACGCCAGAATACCACTTGGGATATTTTATGTGAGTTACCCCATGTTTTGGTCGGTCATTATGTGGCAGAGTAAATTGACCGACCTCAAACATAGTTTTGGCGTAGGAATACAAATTGAAATAATTTGCGACCATTCATCAACAATGATATACCTGTAATGTATTACCATCAGCCAATCAGATTGCGTGATATTTATAGAGTGCATTAGAAAGCAAAATATATGACAGATATACTAATATAATTTTGTACAACAATTTAGTACAACAATCATTTACAATGTGCTATCAATTATCTCATGCCAATATGAACACCATGATTGATATATTGGATATAAATAACTATGGTATGATACTGCACATGTATAAAATCTACATGTGATATTAGTAAAGAGTGAGCCCATACGGTTGAAACTTCTACACTGCAACTTTCACCAGGATTGAAACCCCCACCACCAGGATAGAAATCTGCAATCATTAGAACATAACACCAGAAATATAGAGAAGAAATATTGAATGTCAAAAAAAACATATCTTCTCCGGAAAATGTACCATTACAATGCAATGTACTACCCTCTGAGAATACTAGTATGTTTATGGCGTACAATAGTATTATTCAATTACATAATGTCTAGGAAGTGTTTGTGGAACCATTGATGTTGTAATTTTAATGAAATGTAATGTTAATGGATCGTGTATCAAAGCTATTTAATTTGGCACACTACTTAAGGGCTGCTGTAGTATTCAAATACCAAATTACACTCTTCACATTGAGTGCTTTGTTACATTATACACCAGGCTTATTATAACAATCACCAGAAAGGGTGAAGTTGATATATTCATGTCCGTTTATGACCTTTATATAGTTAGCAAACTGATTTCCGGAGAAGACATATTTTGACAGTACATCATACAGCGATAATATAAATACATGTAGATTGAAAGTAGAATCAAAGAACCATTTCTCGTTTCTATAAATATCAGATCCCACGAGCGATTTAAGCATAATTCCAGCAATATATCACATGCATTTTGGCGCCTGTAAGTAATACAAACCAATTCCGGAGAATACACTTTTTGACGGACAAAATACCCAATTGTACAACCGGTGAAAATACAGAAATACTAGGTCCAATATGTAACAGCATATATATTTAGAGTTGAAGCTATGCTATTGACCCCAACATGAGCTTCATCTTTCCTGAAAAACAATACCAACTTAAATAAAACATATTCCGGAGAATACATTTTTGACGGACAAATTGTCGTAATGGAAAAATGAGATTTTCCTGAATTTTTTTTAAATTTTTTTATCGTTCATTACAAACACCTTCTGATATGCTAACTATTTCCTTTATTCCCCATTGCTTCATGAACATTTTTATTATTGATGGAATTACAAGTATGTGTCACAGAAATGAGACACCAAATTGTTAAAAAAAAAAGCCATTTAATGGTCATTTCGTCAAAAATGTTCTTCAAATAAACTGTTTTCCAAAATTAAACATACGTCCTTTAGTTCCAAAATGATCTAATAAAGTAGCATGCATCCCTAAGTTGCCAATAGTAGTTAATATGTTATGCAATATTTCAAAAGGTACCCCTGATTGTGAAACAGCCCATATCGGATTTCCTATCTTGTTGCGTTGGTGCGTTCAACAAGATAGAACATATGATACGTATGTACCGATATCGGTGAAAATTGAAACAACACAGCAGTCCTAGTATCTTCATATATCTTCAATTAAACCACTTTACACAATAGGCGAATAGTATTAGACATAAAATCGCCAAAGATCTGGAAAAAAATAAGCCAAAGCTGAATTTTTCTGTATATGTCCGGAATATCATTAGAAAAAACATATCAAAACTCCCCGTGAATCTCACTGGAGCTGAATCAAGAATTCAAGATGGCTTCCAAGATGGCTGCCATAAATTTATTAAGCACATAATGAACATATTCACACATAGAGTGGCAGCATATCACTGAATAATGCATATATTAACATTTTCAATAAGTACGAGTCGCTTAACATTTCAAATATCCAAGATGGCTGCCAAGAATGCTAACAAAATATGTAAAAGTTACATTTTCGTCACAACATATATTAATTGATTTGTAATTGTCTTGGAGTTACATTAATTATTATTAAAGCTTCAATAATTTTATATTTGAAACAATATGGCGTCCAAGATTTCCACCAAAACTTGAAAATGTTGTTCAACATGCATACAGAAGGTCTCAGCCCGCATGTTGAGCCCGCCTAGGCTGGTGCTAGTCCGAGGGTGTATTGATAGTCCCAATATCTAGTGATCGTTTCAGGCTGTATTTATGTGGTTAGATATACATGTATATGGTACTTAAAACCTTTAAGTCAAATTTCGTAAAACCGTTAAGGCAATGCAATTTGATATTGACCTTGTGTAGGAAGGCCAAATGGATGGTCTATTAAATCATGTATTGATGGTAACAAAAACAGTTTGCGTTGCAAATTTAGGGTAAAACGTTATAGCACAATCTGATAGTGATTGGAGAGATATAAGTGCTGTTCATTTCGGACGGACTCTCCCACGGGCGGACGTACATGTATCATCATGACCACTATGTCTCGCTTTCCACGATGTGCTCGACAAGCAATTACTTTAGCATATGTCTATATTCTGGAATGTATTCACATTAACTATAAATTTGATAAAATAAAGCATATTGCAATACAGTATATACGATCCATCTATACAATGTGGCCTCCAATATGACTGACAGAGCCTGCTAATTTGTATAATATATCGACCAGTAACAAACTGTGTATAATGTTTCAGAAGCATGTTCCTTTTACCGTAATTACATTTATTTACGAGTAGATATAACATATACATATCATGTGAAATAACTAATTATTTGTGAGGCAAAATGTGTAGTTTTGCATGCCAGCCTATATTTGTATGCATCTATGCCTACTTTCAATTGTTTATATTATGATATTTTCAGATCTTATATTTTAAGATATATATATTTGATAAATCATAATACCTAACATATGTTACTAATCAAAAGTTAGATAGTATGACCTGTGGTGGTTACCAGCGATATATATTGTTTACAATGGTGCAAGTTATATATTATGTGTAATGCATATATATGGATTGTACGGCAATGCATACATTATATAGTTACACACTTTGTAGAGTCATGCAATACTTATCTTGCATGTATATGGAAGTATGTGACACACTGTCCAGGTCTTATTCCCTTGACGTATGCTGTTGACAACCGACATTTAAAGAGTGTCCTGTCCGTATCCTGTCCGTGGGAACATGTTTACACTAACTGACAAGCTGTGTGCGGTTGGCTGGGCGATTAGTGGTGCGTGTCATCCTTGCCAGAATCGTGATATCCTTTATTTTGCCCTCACTTACAATTTGGCTTTCTTGTTCGCGAATGTTGAAGCCGGTTATCCCAATTGCACGTGTAGTAAGATTAGTGTACTCCTATTACGTTTAGCCGTTGGGACTAAGTTCCTCTTGTGTATTGAGGACATGGCACAAGTCCGGATATTCTAAGTTGAGGGCTGAATATATAGTTTCTTGATGCAAATATTCAGTTCTGATTTTGTGATTACTCTTTACAGATGCAATACGGGATTTTCCCCAGTTGATCGGTGCCTAAAATGACCATAGCTGTTGACAGCCCGTTAAACACAATTAATCATATATCTATCTAGCATTCTAGCGGTCCAAAAATCACGAGTTTAATGTTACATAATGTGTATACTTACTTTCCTTTCTCTTCGGTGTACCGTAAAGTCATACGTCATATTTATGCATACCAGAACGAGTTGAAACAGGTCTCGTCTGATACATGTATACGGCATAGTATATTGCAAAACAAACCAATATGAATCGAATCGATTCAACCATCGCTCTAGACAAGGGATACACATATCGATCATTTTATATGTTTACATGAATATTGAGCATGGGAATAATATGGTGGTGGTATGCATATGTTAGACCTGTTCCTGAAAATGTCAAAAAGTGGAATGTCACACAAATTAGAATGTGAATATTGCCTGTACATGTATATGTACGTTAACTCATAATGAGTGCAGTATTGTACATTAAATTGATATATTTTAAACTCGATCGATCAATCGTGTTTATCCGCGCGAATGGAACTACCAACTGATAATATAATACACCTTACGTAAAATAAATCACCTTACGTATGAACAGTTTACAATTATACTGCCCATCTTCCACAAACACATCTATTTGAAAATGAATTATTTACAATTAATATACTTCTAGGTACCATCATTTTTGGATTAAACTACCGATATAGATCAATGGTATTTATGATCAATAATTTCAATGTGGTGCTTCGTGACGACAATGCCACTGGTGATGTGTTCAAAAGTTACTGATAAGTTTGCTAATTTAGCAGGTTATTGCAATTAGTTATGCGCTTACAGACATAATTGTGTTTGATATGGCTGCTTTGAACTAAGTCTGCCAATCTGAGACATGTTTCAAGCATAAATGGCAATAAAGTGTTTTGTTTTATTTTTCATTTCCCTGTGCTGATTTGGCGTATATAGATGTTCTTTTGCGATATTTCTCCAAATTTGGCGGCCATCTTGAATATAATTTTGCATAATATAATAATTAAAGCATGCGTTAAATGTACTGTGGAGTTCAAATGTGTTCAAATGATCCATATAACAAATTCAAATATAGTAATTAGGGTAAATGTTATATATTTTAAGTTAAATCATTTTCGACATTTCTCGCAATTTGGCGGCCATCTTGAATATCATTTTACATAACACAATATATAAAATATGTATTAAATCTATTGTATGGTTGGAATGTCTCTTAATAACCCCAATATTACATTCGAATATAGTCATTCCAAATGTTCCACATGTTTGTCAGTTTAGAGAGTTAAGAGATGTTGGCGGCCATCTTGGACGCCATTTTTATTGTATTACATTTCACAATTTGGATTATTATGATTCGTTAGTTATATTCCGTATGTTCCGGCACACTTTTTCCTGATTGGTTTAGTTGATTTTGCACTAGTTATGATTTTTTTCATTTTGGCGGCCATTTTGCACGCCATCTTGATTCCTGGATTAAGCTCCAGTGAGATTCATGGGGAGTTTTGATATGTTATTACTAATGATATTTTGGTTGAGCTTTGGCTTACTTTTTTTCCGATCTCAACCTTAATACTCTTCGCTACAGGGCCATGATGAAAACACGCTTTTATTTGTATAGTATTTTTTTTTAAATCCTGATATACCCCTTTAAACTTGCCGTGGTGACGTTGTTTAACATAATATTGGCAATCTCAACTCAAAACCAGTTTGGTTGACCGAGCCTGAGCTGTAGCACAGCACAGGCTATGCCAATATTTGCACGATTTAAAGCCCAATATTCAAAAAGTTTTAAATAAGATAATTGAGAAAAAAACATTGGCAAGAGTAGCACAGGCGGTGACGTACAATTGTACGACTATTCCGTCCATTTTATATATGAATCATGTGTACTTCACCGTCCAGGGGGACCGTTCCACTAAACTTCATACGATTAAAATGTTCGTAAGTGCAGATTTAGAATAATTGTAAATTTCAATTGATGGATTTACATTTATTGAGCATAGGCTGCATATGCAGCCGATGTTCAATAAATGTAAATCCAATAATTATTTACAAGAACACATTGTTAATGTGAAATTTACAGACTATCATAATTTTGCACTTACGAACATTTTAGTCTACGAAGTTTAGTGAAACGGCCCCCTGGGGCCTATTTCATCACAATTACAAAGTATACTTGTCTTGCTAAGTACACTTTGAAGGATACATTTTCAATTTAAGGATAAATTTATTAATTTTCATTATACTGATTTTGCACGATTTAAAGCCCAATATTCAAAAAGTTTTAAATAAGATAATTGAGAAAAAAACATTGGCAAGAGTAGCACAGGCGGTGACGTACAATTGTACGACTATTCCGTCCATTTTATATATGAATCATGTGTACTTCACCGTCCAGGGGGACCGTTCCACTAAACTTCATACGATTAAAATGTTCGTAAGTGCAGATTTAGAATAATTGTAAATTTCAATTGATGGATTTACATTTATTGAGCATAGGCTGCATATGCAGCCGATGTTCAATAAATGTAAATCCAATAATTATTTACAAGAACACATTGTTAATGTGAAATTTACAGACTATCATAATTTTGCACTTACGAACATTTTAGTCTACGAAGTTTAGTGAAACGGCCCCCTGGGGCCTATTTCATCAAAATTACAAAGTATACTTGTCTTGCTAAGTACACTTTGAAGGATACATTTTCATTTTAAGGATAAATTTATTAATTTTCATTATACTGAATTTGTTACTTTATCACAACCATTTGGGCTGTGATAATGTAATACATTCTGTATAACAATTATCCGTACTTTTAATCGTCAAATATATGCAGTCATTAGTTCTATATGAAATAATGCATTTCGGGAAAATAAATGATTACTCCCTCAAAGTATACTTAGCTAGATAAGTATGCTTAACAATTTTGGTGAAATCGGCTACAGGTGAAGGTCAATGTGGTCATGTGATATATCACATTGATACGTCCAAAGAAAATGATCACAAGTTAAGGACCTGTGATACCCGTGATCATCATTTGATTCAAACATACATGTAATTGCTTAGACGAGCTATATGCAAAACATGTATGTGAATATTATTTTGTATTTGTATCCTATACGGCGCATGGAGCTGAAATCTCATCCATCTTAAATGTACATGCAATCGGTCAGTTTTATGTTTTGTAGCATTTGACACAGACAGCAAAATTAATCCAAAACACTCTGGAGTGTAGATATTACGCAAGTTATTCTTTCCTTTCTTTTGTTATTAAGCAAATGTTTAACTATGGCCTTACAATCACATGTTTAATTTGAGTTTCGCTTACGCAGGTGCTAGGAGGCGTTTTTGTCATGGAGTATGACAACCTAGCACAGTTCGTGACACACATAATAAAATAGAATAAAACCGAAGTAAAGTGTACTTAGCAAGATAAGTATACTTGCAATTTTGGTCGAATCGGCTACTGGACATTTACAGTGTTCGGCGATTATCATGGAACTCGTGAATGTCTCCACGTCACGAGCCGGCTCATCTGGATCTACACTTTTTGTCAATACCACTATACAGGCATGTGTGTTGAAAGGGTTAAGGGCACCTGTCGCACCTCTGTGTACGGGCCTGTCAGACAGTCTAATCTCTGAACAGTAGTACGGAAGCATTCCTATCATATATGCCAGACATCAGACAGGTAGTCATTTGATATCCTTTATTTAACTAGCTGGCTGCACACCATCTGTAGCCGATTTCATCAAAATTGCAAAGTATACTTATCTAACAAAGTATACTTTGAGGGAGTAATCATTTATTTTTAACGAAATGCATTATTTCATATAGAACTAACGACTGCATATGTTTGATGATTAAATTATGCAGAGTTATTATACTGAATTTATTACATTATCACAGCCAAAATGGCTGTGATAATGTAATAAATTCAGTATAATAAAAATTAATTAAGTTATCCTTAAATTGAAAATTTCTCCCTCAGAGTATACTTTGCTAGATAAGTATACTTTGCAATGTTGGTGAAATAGGCTACTGGCCGAGTGGAGGATCGAACCTTATCTACTGGAGCAGGTAAATTGTTACAAAGGTTGATTCCAATCGAATTTGGAACACTGTATTGTTACATCTCTGGCTAACATAGACCCATTACGACCGTCGGTTATCGAATGACGTTATCGAATGACATCATCAACACAGTGCGTATGTGCCGTGAAACACGGTGCCGTGAAACATTTTTGATATCCTGTCAATACGATTTGGAGATGCGGCTGGGGTTATTTCTTGTATTTTAAAACTTTTTGTAATGTTGACGGGATAAATAGAATAGTAGGTTAGTGCCGTGAATGGGAAAAATATCTGGCGCGGCACGGAAACGGGATGTGCTCGGCAGAGCCTTGCCCATCCCGTTTCCTGAGCCTTGCCAGATATGTTTTCCCATTCACGACACTAACCTACTATTCTCTATATATTTGATCATCGCTTAGGTGGCAGTGACCAGTTAGCCGCCAGTTTCGTATAATGGCACCGGTGAAATTTATAAATATTACACTTTCTGCTGATTAAAATTCATTTTAATTGTTTAATGAATTTTTTGTAGTTGATTTTGTATTTTATTCAGATTTTACATAGTATTAATTGATGAATGCTCATTCCAGGGCCATCTGACCTGTTCCCATTGATCAGAAATGGGCAAATACGAATTGAGGGTATGTTGTGACAAAAACTGATCAAAACAACAGATTTTTCTGGGAGTTTCAAACAAGAATTTATTTCAGAGAAAACTCATGGATGGGAACTGGTTTGCACCATGATAGTACATTTGCCTCTGGATGATGATTGAGAACACATACAACATTCAATCTGTAGTTCCGCAAGTAGCGTGGCACGGCATGGTTTTAAAGTGAATATTTTACCTCAGAATTGGACAATTTTAAAGAGGCTGCACCAAGATATTTCACATTCCTGCATATGTAAGGAGCACTAATAGAGCAGCATATTTGTATTTATGTAAAAGCTTCTTGTGTGTCTAGGTCACAAATGTCGAACTCATATTGCTGTCTGCCTACTTATTTGGAATATTGAATTAAATACATACTGTCCGAGGGCGTGAAATTGATCATTTTAAATTAACTGGTCACTGCCCCCTTAGCATAAAACGTTAACTAATAAACAGAATACCAATTCAGTGTCTGTTGATTTCAAGTTTATCAGGTCCTGCTCGTAAACGGTAGGAATTCTTCAGCGAGCTTCGGAATTCCTACGTATTTCCTGGACTTGCCTGATACAATTGGTATCAAAAGATTGGTATTCTCTGTACATTTGTGTTACATACCATTGCCGATTACTTCCGCCTTCTTCTCAGCCGCAGCTTTTGTCTGAAATATACAGTGGCGTGACATTACGTACTAAATATCCATTCCGCGGTATTTGTCTGAAATATACAGTGATGTGACATTTCATACAAACTATCCATACCATATCCAAAATATCTGTATCAGTAGAACTTGTAGCCCAAGCCCATTGTACTTATATGCAATAAACTATGTTTAAACTAGATGTCGTACCGTACTAATATGATTCTGAAACATAACTATGCATTTTCTGATGGCAAATATTCTCATGTGTTAATAGGAAGATAATTATATTCTTGTCTAAAAAAATAACTATATATAAATTACATGTTAGAAAACATCAAATAGTTTTTTGTATTACCCAACTCCGTATATAAGTTGTGACCAATTCCCTGGGTTTTGACGTGCCTGGGCAATAGTTCCGCGTGCAAGTGGAATAGTATAGAGTTATTTCATGGTCATTCAGGGAATAGTCAAAGCTATTGCTGGAGGTGCTGTGGACGACACAAGGCACTATTGTCCTAGGCCGACGGCCCTCTCGATATCAAAACTATTTTAACCCCCAAAAAGCATGACATCATGACGTACTTCATAAAAGTGTACGCAATTTATATCCGTCAGACGATGCGCCCACACCACAAATGAATATATTTGCAGGTTGCGTAAAAAAACTGTTATTTCATGGTCATTCGGGGAACATTAAACACATATTGCCCCTCGGTGCTGTCAAGGCAATAGTGCCTCGGGTCGTCCACAGCACTTCGGGGCAATATGTGTGACTGTTTCCTGAAATACCATGAGATAACTGCTGTAGAACTATGTTTACATTGCATGCAACCTGTCTGCATTGGATATGCTCGAAGGAAACAATATATTCACTTACTACTAAGAAAGAAAACGTCAACCTCGTGTTGTGTCTCCCTTGTATCACGTGATAGTGGAAACTCTCTTAACCGGAAACCACGAAAACACATGTGATATTATTGTTGATGAGTTTCTTGGTATTATATCTCATGTGATAATGTCTGTTCGTTATCGCATAGCACACAACTATGGCTCAGAAAGATCAAATGCCTGATTTACAGTGAAACCTCTCTAAGCCAGACACCATGTGGACCTCCCATGGTGTCCGGTTTAGAGATATTTCACTTTAGTAGTTTTAGTAATAACCATGTTACTAATTTCAGGGGTAAACACATATTATTATGTAAATTGTAATTTTCGGATTTCCCCCATCCGTACATGTGGAATGCGGGATAGAGTCGATTCCATTATCCCGGTTTAATATGACAATAGCAGGTGACAGACCGTTAAACACCATTATACAATAAATATCACAACGTTTAAAGTGGTGTCATTTTACTGATGCAACTTTATTGTTTGCCCTAGTTTCCTGACCAGTGAAAGCAAAACATTCCGTCTCAGTTTCATCAATATATCTTAAATTAATCATTAATTTTTCGTATTAAGCACAATGTTATATTTAGAACCGGAGGACATGCGCTGGTCATGTTACCACGTGTACAAGCACGCTTCGGTGTCTAACCGCAGATCACATAATAGTATCGCAGTTCGAAAGTTCATTAGGGGCGGGGCTACATTCAATCGAACATGCGCACACGAAGGGGCTGTCAAACAATAAAAAAATAATTATACAAGTTCACATATATTTAACTTATTTTGTTTTTAATTCTGCACACAATCAATAAACCCTCAGTTAGTAGAAGTGTCGGATTTTTTAAAGTTTATATCTAGATCTACGTCGTGAACATGAATGTCATTATATTATAATTCCAAACTAATTATAATTCAGAGTGAAACAAAAATATAGTTCGTCGTTTTTTTTCTTCAAATTCCATCAAATGTGTACACCAGTACTCACCTGCATTGTTTTATGGCGCGTCAAAATCAGCGACGTTTAAATTAACTGGTATGGTCGAGAGCAGAACGTCGCTCAGTACAAATGGAAAAGACAAGTGAACGTGAGAGGGTTTAAATGTACATACGCACTCAGTAGGCACAACATGTTCTTTATATCAGAGACATCATCTAAAACATTTTCTGGCAAAATAAATATTCATTCATCATTACCCCATGTATTGATTGTCATTATTATACATTTTATATCAGACGCAAATTTCCACACTGATATCATGGGCGATAACCGTGTTTCCTTAAAATGTTAACGGTCATCGCTATTTATTCTCTGTATGTGTAATGATCAGATTTTATAATCTGTCGAAAATATTATTTTTTTAGGTGACGCATTTCATTAGTATAAATAATTAAAACATATCATGCCTCATTTGCAGATGAAAATAGCCTGACACCACCGCGCGTCACTATCAGTAAAATAAATATTACTAAATGATTATATATGTATAGTGGGCACTCGTAATTGTTAGAGACTAGTGGAATAGTGACACAATTATACACGTCTTTAATTACCATAAAGAACAATGTGTGCCTACTGAGTGGGCATGCACATTTAACGTCCCTGCAAAAGCAAAGGTCATATAGAGACGGGACCACAGTTTTAAAGTCTCATCCGACAGACCAGTGGGATGGAACTACTATGCAAGTATATGTAATGCCCTAAGTGAGGTTTGAACCCACAACCTCCTGATTGGAAGTCAGATGGCCTAACCCCTAGACCACAACCCACCCAGTACAAATGGAACGTGCATAAATATGTGGCTGTGACTAGAGAAATGGGGCTCATGGGTTTTGCGACCAGTTTAGATCCAGATCAGCCTGTGCATCCGCACAGTCTGATAAGGATTTGCACTGTTCGCCATTACATCAAGAAAACACCCGTCATACTTCTAAAAGCAATGTATATCGATATCAGGCTACATGTGTGTGCTACATCAGGATCTACACAGGTAACACATTCCATAAACCGCATTTGTCCAGACGGAGCTATATAGTATAGGAATGAATGGCCTTTTTGTGGAATTTATCGGGGTATAAACTTGGAAAAGTCGCTGGAATACTGGACGAACTTATAATTCCAGCATTTTAAATAAATTTATCAAGGAAATGTGTTTATTTTCCGTTTTCTTAAGAATTATTTTAACTGTGCCTCACGGTTACGGAAAGTAGTTCGGCATAGGAGTTTACTGGGATATAAATTTTGGACAGAGACTTGCTACTGGCCAATCAAATGTTAGGGAATTGTGTAAATATTTGTGTGCTGGAATTATAAGCATTTTAAATTTCGTATTGATATGAAATTTCAACAGTCCTGGGGGCCGTTTCACTAAACTTCGTACGACTAACATGTTCGTAAGTGCACAATTATGATAGTCTGTAAATTTCACATTAACAATGTTTTCTTGTAAACAAATATTGGATTTTCATTTATTGAGCATATGGTGCATATGCAGCCTATGCTCAATAAATGTAAATACATTAATTGGAATTTCTACGATCCTAAATTTTCACTTACGAACATTTTAGTCGTACGACGTTTAGTGAAACGGGCCCCTCTACTTTATTGATGCACAGACTTTTGCCATTGCCCGGATTTGGATACTCGCGTGCCATGATAATGTACAGTATCGTGTACAGGTGAACCTGTGCAATTACCTGTCTATAGCAGCCTCACTTTTATTTCCCCAATTATTCAATTACTATATATTTAATATTTATTTACATCTCACCAATTGTACAAAACAAAAACAGCACACAGTATAGTTACATACAAATGTTGCACAATTGCCATTCTATGAAGAATTACGAGAGACAATATATACGTACAATTAAAACACACACGCACTGCATTCCAATACAGTATGCATTTGTACAGCAATTGTTGTGAGTCAATGCTGAATATTGCAGCAGGTGAGATACCTGCTGCAATATTCAGCATTGACTCACAACACCTACACATATAAATGAAACTGCGAACAAATACCATCTACGAACAATGGCCATATTTGTATCTTCCCATGACTGACCTTTATTCACAGGTGTGACTACATAACTTAGAGTTTCAATTGTTACCTTGTAATCTGTTCCTTTTTCGTCACGTGACAGCTCGCCCTCCGCCATTGTTGGTCACTTACAAAAAAAAAACCTCGTCAACGGAGAAACGCTTACGTAAATATGTTTAGTCGTCTTGTATTTATACTCGTCGCTTCCTCTTCTTTAATCTTAAAGTCACTGTAACATCTGTTATCTGTTATTACTATTAGCAACAATTTATGTTCTTCTATGAAAAATGAATGCGGATTGGTTCTACTCTCGTTGTAGTGAACACAACCGCCTGCGTTAATCTTGCCCAGATGCCAACGTTTCCGAACATACATTTGCAATCTCAACTGGCAATCAAGCAGTTCAGGCTCAGCCAACCATGCTGCTGTATTTCAACCACAGTATTCAAGCATTTTTGTTTAAAGAAAACAATTAACAAATAGTGGCATGATTAACGCAGGCGGTGGTGCGGTAATAATAAATGGTCAGGGATGTTTCGTCTCTTCCTTTCTCCGTGGCGTGGACACGAAGAACAGCAACAATAAAGTTCGTTTCTTCCGTACTACACCGCGTACATAGGAACATTAACACTTTACCTTGTGAGGGTACATTTGTATATTATTCCATTACTGAAAATTTCAAATATTTTCTTTATTTATTCTCAAATGTATATGTTGTTACCACTCGTTTGAACCGTCTCGCCGAGACGGTTCAAACGAGTGGTAACAACATATACTTTGGATGAGAAAAAAGAGAAATTGAAAAATATGTGATTTTTTTTTTTACCAATTCAGCATTTAATGGGTTCAAATTTATTTATTTCCTTCGTTTCTACGCCGCATATTATTGACACGCATTAACTTGAAGAATCTTAAATTTAGTTCCTGCGTTCCCATGCCGAGTTGGGACGAAAATAAGAACCTTAATGTCCGTATCTACGAAGGTAGAAACGACCGAACTAACCTTAAGCGCAGATACGAAAATAAAGAACCTTATTGTTTGTCTCTCAGCGTAAAAGCGGATAAACGAACTGTAAGTTTCTTAACTTTCGTAGACGCGGCGACGAAATATCCCTGCTAACCACTGTAGTAATTATCCGGCTATGATGTGCTACACGTCCACGTGTCGAGTCAGTAACACCATGGTATGGCGTGCAGTGTCTCTCGCAGCAGCAACGACGGCGGCCAGTCGTATAGCAGCTGGGAACTGATGAAGTCCACACTGCCACGCCCATGGATACGGATGACCCATCTATCATAAAGTCCACTTTGTTGTATAGTGGATTTCACCAACATCACTAAGTGCACACATTTCGCTAAGTGCAATTTAAGGGAGTAATTGTTTATTGTACTTATATTGTAATAATTGAATACGGTACATTCTTGAAATTTATTTTCAAATCAGACAAGAGTTTGTCCATATTAACCCTTTCACCCGGAAGTAACTGGAATGGATATGTATATGTTAATTTCCGGACCAATCCCATCGTCACAAAATGATTTTCTGACTAGTCCATTTATGAAAAGGGTTTTTTTTCGTTCTCAAAAATATGAACATTTCTTGCAAAAAGTGTACTTTAAAGTCCACTTTTTGCCAATACTATACAGGCTTGTGGTGTTGAAATGGTTAACAGTGCTCACTAATTTTATTGGCGACAATGCCGTTTCCTGTTCGATGCTTGTAACAGTGTTCTGTTGTAAAGTATACGCAAAACTACATACAATTTATGCAGTTTCGTCACGTGACGAGTACCTGCTCCCATGCGCGCGCATACACAGGGCGAACATGTACTGGGAAAACACGTATACACATTTTAAATCACGTGTTCATGAATGCACAATCGTCGGGCATGTTCTATTATGTAGAAAAGTTATAGATTTATATATAATATAGTAATTAATTGTACAGTGAATTACGTCGAGTACACTGTTTTATCCAGTCAACACAGTGCGTATGTGCCGTGAAACACGGTGCCGTTGCCGTGAAACACGGTGCCGTGAAACAGGAGATAATACATGGTTGCATATTAATGATTATATGAGACGAGCTATATGAATTTGTACCTAACAAGATGTGTGATTTATCCCGTCAACACAGTGCGTATGTGCCATGAAACACGGTGCCGTGAAACATTTGTGATATCCTGTCAATACGACCTAATCACTGCGTATGAATATGTGCGGTGGCTGGGGTTATTTGTTTTGCATTTTAAAGCAATTTGTAGGTGTTGACGGGATAAATAGAATAGTAGGTTAGTGCCGTGAATGAGAAAACATATCTGGCGCGGCACGGAAACGGGATGTGCTCGGCAGAGCCTCGCCCATCCCGTTTCCGAATCCTTGCCAAATATTTTTCCTATTCACGGCACTAACATATTAATCTCTATGTATTCCATTGCCGCCTATTGCCCTCTTTAAAACAAACGTATGTTTATATTTGATGATTGAAAATGACTTATCAGTGATATGTATTACAATATCACAACCATTGTTTTGAAAAATATGTATTTCATTAAATACAATTATAGTAATTAATCTATGCATAAATTTACCTGTGCACAATGATAGATCAGTGCAAGTAGCGATTTTAATGAAATTGCTACTGATGTTGACCAGTGTCTCTCGTGATCAGATAGCAATGCACTACGCACCGGCGTAAACTGTTTCACGTCGAAAGCATGCACCGGTTTCCTGACGAGATGTCATGGGAACAATGGGAATGTTTGGTAGCCGTCTATGTGGCTATGTCAGAACAGTAGGAGTGTTTGAGTGTTTGGTAGCCGTGTATATAGGCACGTCAGAATCGTGCGAGTGGTTGGTACGCTGTATTGTAAGCTGTACGGGCCGGTATATTAAGGCACCCACAATATGGCGAACTGGAAAACCCGTGAAAGGTAAGTGCTTCAATTTGTTACTGTTTTCCCCTTTAAAACTAGCAACTATTACGAACTAAACGTGGTAATCATGTGTATAAATGTTGTCTTAACCCTCGGTTGCTCTTGTCAGGGTCCATCTGTCGCTAATGTAAGCATGTGAACGACTAAAGATGTGAACATTTTGAAAATGAAGAGAACGGTCTTTACCGAGCTCGCATACGGTAATTTCTGCATGAATTTTGAATCTGTCACTCGATGTTACATCATTGATTGATGCTCTTTCCGAATATGTGCCCCTCGTGTCCACACTTTAATTGCAAATATGTCAAAAATCACCACTGGAAGGTAAAGACTCCGGTGGAAGCAAAACATCGACAGTTTCACACGAATTATGTACGGTATGGACACAGAAATATGTAAGGAACAGACATTTGCCATGCATGGCGCCGGTAAAACAAGAAGTTGGCTATACTATGTAAGTTTGACATCCCGGATTGTTGGGCCATATGCACCTCCATGTGGAGTTACAGATAATATTGGAAAATCGCCGGGGTAAAATAACGGTTTCCCTAAATTTCATGATTCTGGGATAATAACCAATCGCTTAAAGTTTAAATGCAAATTTATATTATTGGATAGTAAATAAAAAAGATTACGTGTTTGCTTAGTATATACATTATTCGAACAACAATATTTTCTGTGATGAATATGATGTATTGTAAAGTTAAATCTATCGGATTTCCCCCAAGTTACGATGACCACATTCGTGGCACGTGGTCTGTTTACATCACGCCGACTTCCAACTGTGTAAGAACTGTAAGCTTGACACAGTTATTCGGTTGTTTATGAAGGAAAGAACAAGAAACAACATTACCAGAAGACACCGATAATGTAAAACAAAACATTTATATATGTTCATTATGTTATTTGTAAATCTCAATGAGTTATACATTTGCAAACGGTGGTACAAGTTGATATACATGTATAATATACATTCTACAACATTTAAAAGTCTTAACTTGACGTCGAAATACAAACTACAGGAGGCTGCATTGGTTCAATGGTAGCGCGCTGGACCGGTCATCCAGAGACCCATGGTTTGACCCCCATGAAAACGCATCTTGGTATTTCATTAGAATTGTCTCCTTGGAGACAATTCTAATGAAATACCAAGATGTGTTCCGGCTCCGGCGAGACCTATGTTCGACTTCTGATTTGTTTGTTTACATGTAAAATGCATTCCGTATATTTTACATGTCATTGTAAGACAATCAGATATAACGTGTCTTGTGAAAGCATAGATATGGGTGGTGCAACGTAAATTATGTGGCACGCTATTATCTTTGTTACTTAACGTCTGAATTGTAAATGTGAAAGTTAAGGACATACAGAGATTGGGCCACCATTTAAAGTCTCATCCAACATACCAGTCGGATGGAAATACTATTTAAGAATTTTTCATGCCGAGGGTGCTGAAGTTAGTTCAATGACATAAGTATCCCTTAGGCCACGGCCCATCTCTTATAAATGTGAAATATTGTTGCGTGATCGTTATGCCACCGCCACCGAATGGTGAGGGGGCGGTCATATAGTGTTACCGGCGTCTGTACGTCCCGTCCGTCCGTATGTACGTCCGTACGTACTTCCTGAAACCTTAACGCTCGAGTAAATGTCTTATACATTCTGTTTCCTTACACGGATCTGCTTGATATTTCACACACGCATTGCTATAATGGTCATCTACCACTCTGCAACAAATCCACGATCGTCCAGTCCCTGCTAAGCTCAGGGTCAAGGTCACATACTGCATTTGAATCCTTAACGCTCGGATAACTATTCTTATAGTTTCTGTTTCCTTGCACGGATCTGCTTGATATTTCACACACGCATTATATAATATACGGGATCGAACCACCATTAATAAATGATTACATCTGTAAAGCGGGCACTCGTAATTTTTACAACTGGTGGAATAGTTACACAATTGTACACTTACTTAATTCCTATAAAGAACAGTTTGTGCCTACTGAGTGGGCATATACTTTTAAACGATAATAGCTAGAGGTACTTGGTAGGTACAATCATTATGGTAGATAGATGCTCACTGAATATCGAAGTCCTATTCTACCCCGGGTCATGAATTACTTCGCCCATTTGGAATTTAACAAGTTTCCATTTAAGTTGTAAAACGTTGTAAAACGGCAAATTGAATTTTGACTTTTGAATCCACCACCCGGTCATGTATTATCGTCCCATTTGGACTTTCCTGCTTATATTAGCGAGAGATGGACCCTAAAAAATAGCAAACCAGGGTTAAGACAACATGTATACACAGGATTACCACGTTCGTGATGATTGCTATTTTTAAACGGGAAAACAGTACAAATTAAAGCACCTACCTTTCCCGTTTTTCCCAGTTGTGTGGGTGTCTTAATATACCGGCCCGTACAGCTTTCTGTACAGTATGGTAGCCGTGCTCACGTTTATGCTAACGTACAATAATATATGATGGTAATCATGATATCCGGTATCACATGTGTTTTCCAGTTATCCTCATTACTGTTCTGCCTTCATTAACTCCGAGTAATATGTGTCTGTGACTGGAGAAATGTGATTTGTGACCAGTGTAGCCCCAGATCAAATATCATCCATGTAGTTTAGTAATGATATATATTGCTTGATAGAAGCATGCCATATGTTTCATTGATGGAATCGCGAACAGTGTAGATTCGCACAGTCTGATCAGGATCTACACTGGTCGCAAAACTCAAAAGCCCCATTTCTCCAGTCACAACCACAGACGTCTTTGTTATTGCCTTCGTGTAATTTGCTATGGGGTATATTTCCATAATTAGCATTATTTGATGAGACTGATAAATCACATCCTATGTATACTCTGTATGTATTCCTGGCACATTACCATTTACTGATGTCTTACTTACAGAGAAGAATTCGCATACGCTCACATTGATCTTGTTCTCTAATCCTTATTCACAATATCTGTCCATGAATGTTGACGTATACATGTATTCAATCTGAAATAAAATATTGTTTAAACTAAACTAAACTAAACTAACCACAGCCGAGAGACTCGGACCTATGTCATTGAAAACGGCCAATTCACAAAAGCTACCGAATCCACTCATTTACATAGGCTGTACATCGTAACTACTATCTGTTCCACGTTTTGCTGTCGACGAACATTTGGCCATTAAACAAATGAAATCTAAAAAATATTTAAAAGTAAGTACTTTTTCATCAATAACAAAAAAAGTCAACTTCCCCAAAAATAATTATTTGATGAAATTCCATGATGATTTTCCTATGGGAATTTAACATGGGGAGTCAATTTCCAAAACTTTTGGAAATTGACTCCGAAACCTGGCGAGATAGCTTGAAAATGATGTAACGAATAAAACAAAAGTTAGATTTTGAAAATCGGTCAACGAATAATAAAATATTTAAAAAAAATACATTTGTAGCCCCCATGTTAAATTCCTATAGGGAAATAGTTTTTTTCGCAATAAAATCAATATTTGATGGAATTTAATCAATTAAATTGTTTTGGGAAGGGTGAATTTTTTGTTATTGATAAAAAAGTACTTACTTTTAAATATTGTTCAGATTTAATGTGTTTAATAGCCAAAAATTCGACGGCAGCAAAACGTGGAACAGACAGTAATATATAGTTTATAACAATGAATGCATACCATATGTAGAGTATATCGAACGCCAAATCTACATATACTCAAATAATTAATGCTAAATCTAAATAATTAGAGCTAGCATTAAATAGTTAGAGCTAGCTCCAAACCATTTGAAAAGCTTTCTAAATCATTTGGAGCTAGCTCTATATATTAATGCTAGCTCTAATTATTTACAGCTAGCAATAAATATTTGAGCTTATTTAGATTCGATGTTCCCGGAACGCCAAATTTACAGAAACTCAAATAATTAATGCTCGCTATAAATATGTAATGCTACCTATAATAATTTAGAGCTAGCATTAATTATTTGAGTTTATGTAGATATAATTCCAGCACAAAAATATTTACACAATTCCCTAACATTTGATTGGTCCGTAGCAAGTCTCCGTCCAAAATTTATATCCCAGTAAACTCCCACGCCGAACTAACTACTTTCTACAGGTGCGCTGTCAGTGCTGTCAATGTAAACAAATGGCTGCCGTCTGTAAAAATAAACACATTTTCTTGATGAATTTATTTCAAATGCTGGAATTATAAGGAATGAATGGCCTTTTTGTGGAATTTATCGGGGATATACACTTGGAAAAGTCGCGGGAATACTGGACGAGGCCTTCCGGCCTTCGTCCAGTATTCCCGCGACTTTTCCAAGTTTATACCCCGATAAATTCCACAAAAAGGCCATTCATTCCTATATTGGCGCTCCATAAGAGTAACGTTTTTGAACGGCCATTGTCTGAGTCCAAGGCTCGAGTCTTTCACCTGTGTGGTGTAAACAAACGTGACATACGTTTATACAATAGTATCCATAACCTGTTGGAAGGTAAATTGTACCACAAAGGCTACATCATCATATAATGTAGTTGACAAATGCTGTGGTGTAACCGATATGCGGTCAAAATAAATAGTCGCACATTTGTACTGTCTGACGGTATAAGCCGGCTTTTATAGCGACTTGGTAGTGTTCGCCTCTCACGTATATGGATCCGGTTCGAGTTCCACCGCTAGCATATACTTTTCACTGTCATTATCTTATTAATTAATTTTTAATTAACCCCAGTATCTGCATTTCCGTCCGAATGAGTAAAGGTATTAGTTGCAAAAGGCTATATAAGCATAGAGAATATTCGACAAAGGCCGACAGATGGTGCCACCATAAAGGCTACAGAGGCATAGAGAATATTCGACAAAGGTTGACAGTTTGTTGTGATTTGTTGCAAATCGTGATTCCTATAAGGAGGAACCATTACCGATAATTTACGCCGTCTCTAAAGGCTGACAGATGGCACCACCATAAAGGCTACATAGGCATAGAGAATATTCGATAAAGACTGACAGATGGTGCCACCATAAAGGCTATATATGCATATAGAATATTCGACATATGCATAGGCTACATAGGCATAGATAATTTTCGACAAATGCTGACAGATGGTACCGCCGTAAAGGCTACATCGGCATAGAGAATATTCGACAAAGGCTGACAGATGGTACCACCATAAAGGCTACATTGGTATAGATAATATTCGCCAAAGGGTGACAGATGGTGCCACCATAAAGGCTACATCGGCATAGAGAATATTCGACAAAGGCTGACAGATGGTACCGCCATAAAGGCTACATTGGTATAGAGAATATTCGACAAAGGGTGACAGATGGTGCCACCATAAAGGCTATATCGGCATAGAGAATATTCGAAAAAGGCTGACAGATGGTGCCACCATAAAGGCTATATATGCATAGAGAATATTCGGCAAATGCTGACAGATGGTACCACCACAAAGGCTACATAGGCATAGAGAATGTTTGACAAAGGCTGACAGATGGTACCGCCATAAAGGCTACATCGGCATAGAGAATATTTGACAAAGGCTGACAGATGGTACCACCATAAAGGCTACATAGGCATAGAGAATATTCGACAAAGGCTGACAGATGGTACCACCATAAAGGCTACATAGGCATAGAGAATACTCGACAAAGGCTGACAGATGGTGCCACCATAAAGGCTACATAGGCATGGAGAATATTCGACAAAGGCTGACAGATGGTACCACCATAAAGGCTACATAGGCATAGAGAATATTCGACAAAGGCTGACAGATGGTACCACCATAAAGGCTACATAGGCATAGATAATATTCGACAAAGGGTGACAGATGGTACCGCCATAAAGGATATAAAGGCATAGAGAATATTCGACAATGGCTGACAGATGGTGCCACGATAAAGGCTACATCAGCATAGAGAATATTCGACGAATGCTGACAGATGGTACCGCCATAAAGGCTACATAGGCTAGAGAATGTTCGACAAATGCTGACAGATGGTACCGCCATAAAGGCTACATCGGCATAGAGAATATTCGACAAAGGCTGACAGATGGTACCACCATAAAGGCTACATAGGCATAGATAATATTCGACAAAGGGTGACAGATGGTACCGCATAAAGGCTATAAAGGCATAGAGAATATTCGACAATGGCTGACAGATGGTGCCACGATAAAGGCTACATCAGCATAGAGAATATTCGACGAATGCTGACAGATGGTACCGCCATAAAGGCTACATAGGCATAGAGAATGTTCGACAAATGCTGACAGATGGTACCGCCATAAAGGCTACATCGGCATAGAGAATATTCGACAAAGGCTGACAGATGGTACCACCATAAAGGCTACATAGGCATAGATAATATTCGACAAAGGGTGACAGATGGTACCGCCATAAAGGCTATAAAGGCATAGAGAATATTCGACAATGGCTGACAGATGGTGCCACGATAAAGGCTACATCAGCATAGAGAATATTCGACGAATGCTGACAGATGGTACCGCCATAAAGGCTACATAGGCATAGAGAATGTTCGACAAATGCTGACAGATGGTACCGCCATAAAGGCTACATCGGCATAGAGAATATTCGACAAAGGCTGACAGATGGTACCACCATAAAGGCTACATTGGCATAGAGAATATTCGACAAAGGCTGACAGATGGTACCGCCATAAAGGCTACATAGGCAAAGAGAATATTCGACAAATTCTGACAGATGGTACCACCATAAAGGCTACATTGGCATAGAGAATATTCGACAAAGGCTGACAGATGGTACCGCCATAAAGGCTACATAGGCATAGAGAATATTCGACAAAGGCTGACAGATGGTTGTTGTTTGTTTTGTTTGTTTGTTGGGGGTTAACGGCCTATCAACAGCTAAGGTCATTTAAGGCCGGGTCAATGGGTTTAGTACTAAATCCCATATATTACCTGTACAAGTACATTTACATGTTCAAGTACATGTACAAATGGGGGGAAAATCCCCAAATCAGAACTGAATATTTACAATATCAAAACTATATATTCAGCCCTAAAATCAGAATAATCCTGATCTGATGCCAGGTCCTCGCCACACCAGAATCACTTGGCCCCTCCCAAAAGCAGTAGGATCAGTAATAATCTTACTACTTTTATAGTGGGCAATAACCCAATTCAACTCCCAGGTAGCTAAAGAGCAAAATATAAAAACGTACCTGAGGGCAAAACCAGTCAAATCGTGATTCCTATAAGTAGGAACTCATACCGTTAATTTACGCCGTCTCATTCGCCCGACCACCACCCAAAAGGCCGACAGATGGTACCGCCATAAAGGCTACATAGGCATAGAGAATATTCGACAAAGGCTGACATATGGTGCAACCATAAAGGCTACATAGGCTTAGAGAATATTCGACAAAGGGGCAAAGGGTGGACAGGATGGTAAACCGCCATAAGCCAAATCAATAGGCAATAGAAAATATCGACAAAGGCTGGACAGATGGTGCAACCATAAAGGCTATAGAGAATTTCGACAAAGGTGCAGTATAGGCATAGGGAATTCGACAAAGGTGACACATGGTACCGCCATAAAGGCTATATACGCATAGAGAATATTCGACAAAGGCTGACAGATGGTACCACCATAAAGGCTACATCGGCATAGAGAATATTCGACAAATGCTGACAGATGTTACCGCCGTAAAGGCTACATCGGCATAGAGAATATTCGACAAAGACTGACAGATGGTACCACCATAAAGGTTACATAGGCATAGAGAATGTTCGATAAATGCTGACAGATGGTACCGCCGTAAAGGCTACATTGGCATAGAGAATATTCGACAAAGGCTGACAGATGGTACCGCCATAAAGAATATTCGACAAAGGCTGACAGATGGTACCGCCATAAAGGCTACATCGGCATAGAGAATATTCGACAAAGGCTGACAAATGGTACCGCCATAAAGGCTACATAGGCATAGAGAATATTCGACAAAGGCTGACAGATGGTTGTTGTTTGTTTTGTTTGTTTGTTGGGGTTTAACGGCCTATCAACAGCTAAGGTCATTTAATGCTGGGTCAATGGGTTTAGTACTAAATCCCATATATTACCTGTACAAGTACATGTACATGTTCAAGTACATGTACAAATGGGGGAAAATCCCAAAATCAGAACTGAATATTTACAATATCAAAACTATATATTCAGCCCTGAAATCAGAATAATCCTGATCTGATGCCAGGTCCTCGCCACACCAGAATCACTTGGCCTCTCCCAAAAGCAGTAGGATCAGTAATAATCTTACTACTTTTATAATGAGCAATAACCCAATTCAACTCCCAGGTTACAAGAGCCGAAGATAAAAACGTACCTGAGGGCCAAATGAGAATGAACGCAGTATTACACTGCGCGAGACAATTGACAGATCTAAACTAGAATACATAATAGAACACCCAGATAAGTTTGAAATTGGTAGTCGCTTCCTGGATGGTAAGAAAGTTGATAGAGATTCACAGCTTGTGATGCTTAAAGAGTATCTATCTAGGACGAATAAACTTGGCGAGTTCGAGATGAACTATTATCAGCGCAAAAAATCTGGTAGATACTGGACACTAGAGACAATGGGATTGCAGAACATGAGTAGAACAATTAGGCATACTCTTTGTAAAGATAATATGATTGATATTGATATGAAGAACGCACATCCCAGACTACTAGCATCCTACAAGCATGATATACCATGTATCAAATGTACGTTAATGACCGAGAGAACTTGATACAACAAAATATGGCTAAATAAAACTTATCTAGAGATGAAGCAAAGAAAGACCTACTTGCAATTCTTAATTGAAGGACAGTGCAACTGAAAAGAGATGATCCAGAGTGGTTTATGATAGAGTGTGTGAGCTGAATGTGGACTTGCATGAACTGGCAACTAAATCTAAAAAACAACGTGGAACTACATATAATGTTAAAGGCGCAGCAGTCAATATACAGTAAAAGATACAGATGCAAGTCTAAATGGATGTGATAATGTAGAGAGAGGTTACTTATTGTGATATTGAATTGACAGTTAAGGAGATGAATGAGGGATATGGTTTACAAACATAAAGTAAAGAACAAGTACAAAATTAAATTGCTGCGAAAAGGAGTATATCCATATATGTAGATAGTTTTGACAGATTTACCATCTATAGATAGTAGTCTAACAGATGAGAGCATTAGTGATATGGATTATAAACATGCACATAAGGTGTGGAAATAGCTAAATTGTAAAACAATAGGTGATTATCATGATCTATATCTTAAAACAGATATTACTCTACTTGCTGATGTGTTCCAGACATTTAGAAAGACATGTATGGGAGCGTACAAACTAGATCCACTACACTATTGCACGGCTCCTTTCCTGTCTTGGGACGCAATGCTTAAACATACACAAATAGATATAGAGTTACTAATATATATAGATATGCACTTGTTTATAGAGAAAGGAATGGATGGTGGAATACGTATGGTTTCCAAGAGGCATGTAAAAGCAAACAATCCTTATGTTGATGGATACAACCCAGAAGAAGAGAATAATCATATAATGTATTATGATGCAAACAACTTATATGGTTGGGCAATGAGTCAGGCGCTACCTTACTCTGGTTTTAAGTGGGTCATATACTGTAAGATTAAGACAGGTAAAGGACTGATTCTTGAAGTTTACTTAGAATATTCAAAAGAACTACATGAAACACACAATGAGTATCCTCTTACACCAGAGAAGTTAGCAGTGAAAAAAAATGGCTATCAGATTATCAGACCTATTAGAAGAAGACAATGTTGATAATTGTGAGAAGCTTGTTCCTAATCTGATGAATAAGAAGAATTATGTAATACACTATAAGAATCTGTAAAATACACAGGATATTAGAGTTCAATGAGAAGAGATGGTTGGAACCGTATATTAGTCTTAATACAGAGTTCCGTAAGAAGGCAACATCTGCATTTGAGAAAGACTTCTGCAAAATAATGAATAACTCTGTATATGATAAGACACTGGAGAACATTAGAAAGAGAGTATATATAAAACTAGTACGAACAGATGGTAGTGAGAATGATAAGCTGAGAAAGATAATTGCAAAACCAAACTTTAACAGGAGAGTGAAGTTCTCAGATGGATTATCTGAAATACATGTAAACAAAACAAATCTAATACTAAACAAGCCAATATATGTCGGTATGTCCATCTTAGACTTATCAAACACCTGATGTATAATGGTATTACAACACACTGAAAACTTCATCCTGTTGTACGCCGACACAGATTCATTAATAGTAGATATAACGAGAGTTGTCAGAAGACAACGAAGCTCGCCTGTTGGCAGCCTTCACTCAAACTTGGCACATATGCATAAACAACATAAATAGTATATAACTTGACCTTGAGTTAAGGGGTGTGCGGTGGACCTTGACATTGGGGTCAGTGGTGCAAGGTGGGTCGTGGGTTTGCTATAGCATAATATAGCATATTAAGATGAATGCATGTATGAAATATCAAATATCGTTAAGTTTATGAACGCACAAAGTTGGTGATTTTCTACAGCATGATAGCTATTCACATGAGGAATGCATGCATGAATGTGCTAAATTTTTACCTTGACCTTGAGCAAAGGGGTGGGGGTGGGTCATGGATTTGCTGTAGCACAATAGAGGATCATCAGATGAATGCATGTATGAAATATCAAAGAGTTCCCTGTAACGAAACAGAAGTTACACAACATTTACCCCAACGTTAAGTTTATGAACATGCTAAGTTTGTGACATTGACCTTGGGGTAAGGGTCGGGTGGTGGGTTGTGGATTTGCTGTAGCACAATAGAGGATCATCAGATGAATGCATATATGAAACATCAAGGCGTTCCATGAAAGGAAACAGATGTTATAAGACATTTACCCCAACGTTAAGTTTATGAATGTGCTAAGTTTGTGACCTGGACCTTGGGGAAAGGGGTGGGGGTGGGTCATGGATTTGCTATAGCACAATAGAGTATCATCAGGTGAATGCATGTATGAAATATCAAGGCGTTCTCTGTAAAGAAACAGAAGTTATAAAAATACATTTACTCCAACGTTAAGTTTATGATGTTGATCTTGGGGAAATGGGTGGTGGGGTCATGGATTTGCTGTAGCACAATAGAGGATCATCAGATGAATGCATGTATGAAATATCAAAGCGTTCCCTGTAACGAAGTATAAGTTACACAACATTTACCCCGTTAAGTTTATGAACATGCTAAGTTTGTGACCTTGACTTTGGGGTAAGGATTGGGTTGGGTGGTTGTGGATTTGTGATAGCACGATAGGGTATCATCAGATGAATGAATGTGTGAAATATCAAGGCGTTCCATGAAAGGAAACAGATGTTATAAGACATTTACCCCAACGTTCAGTTTATGAATGTGCTAAGCGTGTGACCCTGAACTTGGGGAAAGGGGTGGGAGGTGGGTCATGGATTTGCTATAGTACGATAGAGTATCATCAAATGAATGCATGTATGAAATATGAAGGTATTCCCTGTAAATAAACAGGAGTTACACAACATTTACCCCAACGTTAAGTTTATGAATGTGCTAGGTTTGTGACCTGGACCTTGAGGTAAGGGTTGGGTGGTGAGTCGTGGATTTGCTACAGCATGATAGAGGGTCATCTGAGGAATGCATGTATGAAATATTAAGGCGTTCCATGAAAGGAAACATATGTTATAAGACATTTACCCCAAAGTTAAGTTTATGAATGTGTTACGTTTGTGACCTTGACCTTGGGATAAGGGATGGGCGGTGGGTCATGGATTTGCTATAGCTTGATAGATTATCATCAGATGAATCCATGTATGAAATACGAAGGCGTTCCCTGTAAATATACAGAAGTTACACAACATTTACCCCAACGTTAAGTTTACGAACATGCTAAGTTTGTGACCTTGACCTTGTGGTAAGGGTTGTGTGGTGGGTCGTGGATTTGCTACAGTATGATAGAGGGTCATCTGAGGAATGCATGTATGAAATATCAAGGTGTTCCATGAAAGGAAACAGATGTTATAAGACATTAACCCCAATGTTAAGTTTATGAATGTGCTAAGATTGTGACCTTGACCTTGGGGTAAGGATTGGGTGGTGGGTCATGGATTTGCTACAGCATGAATGAGGGTCATCTGAGGAATGCATGTATGAAATAACAAGGTCTTCCATGGAAGCAAACAGAAGTTATAAGACATTTACCCCAACATTAAGTTTGTGGACGCCGACGCTGACGGCCGACGCCGACGACGCCATAAGCTCTTCTGCACATCGTGCAGGCGAGCTAAAAACGAAGATGCGTATAAAGACATGGCTGAAATGACAGATGAGTACGATCTATCTGATTATCCAATTGATAATCCACTGCATGATATAACTAATAAAACAAGAGGGCCATGATGGCCCCTAATTCGCTCACCCGACTCCATGAAAACCAGAGGAGAATGTGACATTGAGTTCATATGTGTTTTAAAATAAACGTGCTATTTTTAGCGGTCATCTTGGATTAAGCGACGACTCTCATTTTACCAAATCTGAAAATGCTTCACCCAAGGATCTTAACTTACTATGAAGTTTGGCCAGCATCGGCCATGTGGTTCCTGAGAAAAAGACGTTCAAAATCTCGAATAAATGGACCTTTTGGCGGCCATCATGGATGACATAATCATCCGATTCCGACAAATATGCACCAGAGCAATAGCCTCATCGATACCTTCAATTTGATATATGACATGAGCATATTCGGTCAAAAATAAAATTTGACCCCACAGTCCACGCCCATTTTTGACCCCGGGGGGGGGGGGGGGGGGGGTCACTATTTTCACAACTTTGAAAGAGCGTTGTACATCGATCATTCCTACCAAGTTTCGTCGAAATCCGGCTAGCGGTTCATGAGAGATGTTTTAAGAATTTATGCTATTTTTAGACTGCGGTCATCTTGAATTAGCGATGACCTCCATTTTGACAAATCTGAAAAAGCTTCACCCATGGACCATAATTGTTAAGTTTGGCTACCATGGGCCAAGCGGTTCATGTGAAGAAGAATTTTGAAATCTCTAATAACAGAACGACCTTTTGGCCTTTCAGCGGCCATCTTGGATGACATAACCATCCGATTTCGACAACAAATGCACCAGAGTGATCGCCTCGTTGATACCTTCAATTTGATATATGACATGACCATATTCGGTCACAAATAAAATTTGACCCCAATTTGACCCCACTGGCCACGCCCATTATTTACCCCGGTTGACGGTTTTTGAGAAGAAGATTTTTTAAGAATTTGTGATACTTTTAGACGGCGGCCACCTTGGATTACGTAATGACGTCATTTTAACAATTGTGTAATCCCCCTACCTAAGGACCATGACCATGAAGTTTGGTGACTATAGGCCAAATGGTTACCGAGAAGACGACGGACGACGACGACGGACACATTGCGGTAACAATAGCTCACATGAGCTTCGCTCAGGTGAGCTAAAACTAATAGGGAAGATGAAAGATGAGTGTAACAGGAACAGCTATTGCAGAGTGCATAGGTCTGCGTCCAGAGTTGTATTCTATATTAAGGGCGGACGAGCAACTCAACAAGAAAGCAAAGGGAGTAAAGAAGTATGTAGTTAAGAAACAAATAAACTTTGCCCACTACAGTGATGCATTAGTCAATAAACAGAAATACTCTCACAAAATGAATATCATAGATCAATGAAACATAACATATATGGATTAACAATAAATAAAACAACACTCTCACCACTAGATACGAAGCGATGGATAGCGCCAGACGGAATTAATACATACGCGTTTGGGTATCAGCAGGAACAATAAGTAATTCTTCTTTGACAAAACCTCTTTGTGGCGCCGGAGTTCCCAACTAATATACTCTAATACGCTCGCCTTCTCTGGGCGACATGCAGAGCAAAGCGTTTGGGTTATATCACAGAGATATAATTCAGTCTTAAATGACTTAAGAGAACAGACACAATGGCTGTGTATGTTTTATACAAAAGATAGAGATAGTTTTGCGGACTGTTTGAGAGAAAATGATGTTATTCCAACACTGGAGGAATGAAACAAAATAAGAACAGAGTTATCGAAAACAAAATAGTCTAAGTTGCGTATTAGAACTGATCAACCTACTGGTTATAATGAAGTAATGCTGAAGATTGCTTAGTAATACTTAGTAATACTTAGTATTGCTTGTTTTAGCTTGTTTTAGCTTAGCTTTGCTGAGTATTTCATAGCTAAATTTGTTGATAACTCCTTAGCAAATAAGCTTTGCTGAGTAATCTTAAGCTAACTTTTAAATTAAATAGTAGTAATAGAAAGAATGTTTGTATTATCCCGTCAACACAGTGCGTATGTGCCGTGAAACACGTTGCCGTGAAACATTTTTGATATCCAGTCAATACAATTTTTGCATTTTACAGCCATTTGTAGGTGTTGACGGGATTAATAGAATAGTAGGTTAGTGCCGTGAATGGGAAAAAATATCTGACGCGGCACGGAAACGGAATGTGCTCGGCAGAGCCTCGCCCATCCCGTTTCCTGAGCCTTGCGAGATATTTTTTCCCATTCACGGCACTAATCTACTATTCTCTATATATTGACATTCATAGAATTATTGATTATTATACTTGGCTGTGTTTGGGTTTAGTTTCAAATTAAAAACATATTACATATAAAAATGGAATGTGACGAGCTTAATGAGAAATTAATTGATGATGATGGGAGTACTGATAATGAAGCCAATATAGACCACATAAAACAACGGTTATCTTCAATTATTTCATTTATATTATTTCAACACGCTCTAACTACGACTTGCTGCGAGTTTTACTTTAAGTTCGGTGCATTCTGGCACCAATTACTACAATGATTACAACAATTAAATATTGTCAATTTAAAAATATAAAAGATAAAAATATAAACAATGGAGAACAATCAACAGATACCTGAAGAAGAATAAGTAGTGCCAAAGGAGGAGATTAAACAAGTAACAAAGAATCCAAAACGGGTGGAAGCTGGCAAAAAGGGTGCAGCTGTGCGTAAGGCCAAACAAGAAAGTATAAAACAAATTATATAAGAAAACACCTGACGATGAACCCATCACGGTCATTGTCCATAAAACAAAATCAAATTTGACATATTTGATTTCCGGAATAGGGTTAAAAGCCGGTGGGCTTTTCTTGGGTGGAATTTAGTTTGGCCATCCTCTACAGTTAATGATAAGAAACCTATAACGCATACAGTTAATGCAGTTAATCCACACTATATGGAATAAATTAAACCTTTAACTAGAAATGGACGCTTGTCGACAAGCGCATGTGTATCCCCCTCCCCAGATACACAAGTAGTTTGAAAAAAGGGTGTTCGAGTTATGCTCCGGAGACAAAATCAGTGACGGAAAAACAAAGGGAGATAACTAAACAATTAGTGATGCAACAGTTGTCATTCTTGCGTGACACACCTTTAGGCTCGTGGTCTATGCATGTGTGAAGTTTCATGAAAATATTCCAAAGGGTGTTCGGACACGAAATCAGTGCACGAAACAACAAAGGGAGATAACTAAGAAATTAACGACGCAAGAGTTGTCATTCTTACGTGCGACACACCTTTGGGTCGTCTTCTATGCATGTGTGAAGTTTAATAAACTAGAAAATGTGTTCATAGAACACGGATGTCCCACATATCGCTTTGATAATAAATGAGGCCAAATTACAAGTCAAAATTTTCTTTTACCTGAGCGTTAAAGTTTTTGAAGAACCAAGTATGTGATCTTAACCCTGGGCTTGGCGGGGGCAGGACGAACGTGGATTTGGCACAGGGCGGTAGAGGACCATTAGAGTAACGCGTATATGAAATATGAAGCTGATCCGTGAATGGAAAGAAAAATTATAAGATATTTACCTGAGCGTTAAAGTTTTTGAAGCACCAAGTATGTAACCTTGACCATGGGCTTGGCGGGGGCAGGACGAACGTGGATTTGGCACAGGGCGGTAGAGGACCATTAGAGCAATGTGTATATGAAATATGAAGCTGACCCGTGAAAGAAAACATAAATTATAAGATATTAACCTGAGCGTTAAAGTTTTTGAAGCACCAAGTATGTGACCTTGACCCTGGGCTTGGCGGGGACAGGACGAACGTGGATTTGGCACAGGGCGGTAGAGGACCATTAGAGTAATGCGTATATGAAATAAGAAGCTGATCCGTGAAAGAAAACAGAAATTATAAGATATTTACCTGAGCGTTAAAGTTTTTGAAGCACCAAGTATGTAACCTTGACCCTGGGCTTGGCGGGGGCAGGACGAACGTGGATTTGGCACAGGGCGGTAGAGGACCATTAGAGCAATGTGTATATGAAATATGAAGCTGATCCGTGAAAGAAAACAGAAAGTATAAGATATTAACCTGAGCGTTAAAGTTTTTGAAGCACCAAGTATGTGACCTTGACCCTGGGCTTGTCGGGGGCAGGAAAAACGTGGATTTGGCACAGGGCGATAGTGAACCATCAGAGCAATGTGTATATGAAATATGAAGCAGATCGGTCGAAGGATGAAGAAATTATGAGACATTTACCCGAGTGTTAAAGTTTTGTGACGGACGGACGGACGGACGGACGGACGGACGGGACGCACGTTCCTACGAATGAATACTTGTTGGGCTTTTACTGTATAAAAATACCCAACAAGAGTACCCAACACTATCCTAACCCTACCCAATAAGATCCCCGTACGCTTACAACAAGTACCCATTCGTGTGTGCGGACGGACGGTCGGACAAGGGTAACACTAAATGCCCCCTCTACTATCGTGGTGGGGCATACAAATATTCCAAAGGGTGTTCGAGTTATGCTCTGGATACGAAATCAGAGCATGAAACAACAAAGGGAGATAAGTAAACAAGAATTCCGCGGAATCAAATGCCTCGCCTTGTCCCGCCTTGACCTCCAGCCTGGGCCCGAAAGCAATTTTCACTGGCCCGAACATATTATACAATTATTGACTAGTGAGCCATGGAATATCAGATTATATTCTATGGCTCACTAGTCAATAATTGTTTTATTATATGATAATAGTCTGTATATAGCACTTACGACCTTATGCTACTAGACAAAAATTTAAAAAGAATTTGAAAAATAAAATGAAAAAAAAATGGAAAAAAAAAGTTTAAAAATTAAAAATAATAATGCTTGTTACTGGAGCCCAGATTTTTTTTGTTAATAGTCCTATATTTATCTACATATATCTGCACAGGTCCACATAATGCCACAATATTTTCAACACAGTTTACGGAAATGTAATATCCAATGTAGTAATTTACCTGTATAAATTACCTGTGGTCAGAGTGGTCAAGACTGGACATTTGCACATGCTAGCAAATGCACAGGTGAATGGTTCTCCCAGTCTCTACTGTTCAACCGGAGAAGGCTATTGTTCTCTCTACAGGTAAGGTGTACAGAGCACACGAGAAAACTGGTCTTCATGCATTATTGTCCAGTTTGTAGAGTGCGCAAAACAAAAAAGGGAGATAACTCAAATATTAGCTACGCAAGAGTTGTCATTCTTGTGCGCGACACACCTCCGGGTCGTGGTCTATGCATGTATGAAGTTTCATGAAAATATTCCAAAGGGTGGTCGAGTTATGCTCGGACAGGAAATCAGTGCGCGAAAACAAAAAAGGGAGATAACTAAAGAATTAGCTATGCAAGAGTTGTCATTCTCGTGCACGACACACCTTCGGTTCGTGGTCTTATTGAATGTGTGAAGTTTCATAAAAATATTCCAAAGGGTGGTCGAGTTATGGTCAATCAGTGCGCGAAACAAAAAAGGGAGATAACTAAAACATTAGCTATGCAAGAGTTGTCATTCTTGTGCGCGACACACGTTCGGGTCGTGGTCTATGCATGTGTGAAGTTTCATGAAAATATTCCAAAGGGTGGTCGAGTTATGCTCCGGACAAGAAGTGTCTGCGGCGGACGCGGACTCGGACGCGGACGCGGCCCGCTGTCAAATCCATAGTATAAAAAAAACAATGACAACGATCAATACCGACGGTAAAATAATTGGAAAGCTTGTATACCACGCTGCTGTTATTACAGCTTTGGAGATAGGATATGCACAAATAACGAATACAATTATTAAACAGGCTGTGCCAAAACTACAGCTTGACGGTTATAATATGGCAATGCTTATGTTGGACATTGGTCTTGCTATTGCTACAAGAGATATGCTTGTTAAACAAGGTATATTTCCAGATAATATTTTGAAGTAAGAACTTAAATGGCGGGAATAGCTACGATGGTTGGTGGCTCATTGGGTAATGCATTGGCGTTTATAGGGAGTAATTTATTATTCAGTTCATTGAGTAGTAATTCTGCTGCCAATGTGGAGCGCAAACGACATAACGAGGCCGTAGAGCAATTGCAAAAGGCACAGTGGGCAGAAAAAAGAACAGAGAGATTAGACTGGATTAATAATGAAATCGGGAAATAAAATCACGCTGCTAAGTCGTTTGATGATGTGGACGAAGCTATTAGAGAATATAATGCTGTAACTGCTCCAGTTTCAGGCGCACAACGATTACAGTCGTTGAGAGAGGGCCAGCTTTGAGGGATTACCATACACCTTCACAAAGTCAAAAATATAGAGAAATTGTGTTTATTGTTGGCGGAATGGCGGTTATTGGGTTCATTGCGTATATATTGGCTTAAATGTAATGCTATTAATTTACGCCACCGCATATATATATCAAGAAAATCATGTTTAATTTCTATTAATTTTTACTTGGGGTAAAACCCTTGAAGATACGCTTTTGTAAGGTTTTCCATTCAATCCGGCATGCCCGAAAACATATAAAATAGTCGATATAGTGATGTCTCTTAGAGAAGATTCTAACGTGTAAAATTGCCCCCTGTTCACTGCTTCTTATTCTAAAGTATTTGATATAAAGGGAGACTACCTATTGCATTTTAATGACAGCCTGTTTATCTAGTTATCTTTCATTATACGTGTAGCCAATTTTGGCGCGAATATTCTCTGGATAGAGATCTTATATGCGCGGAATGTGTGGGCTCCCTACGGGGTGGCTCGCCGCTTTAATGCAGAAAACTATCTAAACTTGTTGGTTTTCATATAATACTCACATCTCACAATTGCACTGGACAGCGGGTGTCTATTTCCAAATGGATTGTTTGTGAGATAGTGATTGCCATACATGTTATGTGCCTGCATCGCTATGTTATGTCATTACATTATTTTGTCATACCGCAGATAAGTTTCTCGGCTTTTGATTGGCTAGCTTGCCTGGTCATATATATTACATGACCTGCCAAGGCCGTCGAACATAGAAAAATTGCGATTCCCCTCCGGCGCCTCGCGTCCAATGAAGACACATTTTGAAAGCGTCTAGCGATTGCGAATTGTATTCCTTACTAAACACAATAAAACCACGAATTGATCAATACAAGTAACAAATTGTACACTCAAAACCAGTCTTTATTGTTTATTTTTCCATAAATATTCTTCGCTCATCAAAATATGAGCGAAAAATTAGCCAAAATAACGAAAATTGCTTTTCAAATCTCAACACGCTTGCCTTCGTGACACGGATATATTTAGGTCACAAACTATGGTTCCACGCACGAAACCGCAGCGTAGCAATGACAGCGAATGTTTGGGAACCAGTCGCATTATTCTAGAGGCGCCAAAGGGAGAGCAGATCGATAGAGCAGTGGAATATAAATTAAATTACACGATATAAAAGAACTGTCATAAAGTAGTTTTCGATGGATTTCTTACTCAATATTTAGTTTGTTTTCATTTAATAAAAAAAACAAAATGTTCATTTAGGCCTTTATATTAAGACTGACGGTAGAAAATCGAATCTCGGATTAGTTTTCTTCCTGAAAGAAAGATCAAAAGAAGAGATATGTTTATACGGCCAAATACAGGATCTGCGGTTTGACAAATACGTTATTGTGATTCTACACAGGCTATATGGTGTAATATTGCCCGTCTGAAGGTATGTTCACCCTCGGCGACCTCCAGACGGGCAATATTACACCATATAGCCTGTGTAGACTCACAATAACTTATAATGTTATGTCATAACATTATTATGTTGTGTGTTTTCATTATTATGTTATGTAGACTTACCATTATGTTATGTGCATACATCATTATGTTATGTAGACTTATCATATTGTTATGTGCATACATTGTTATTTTATGTAGACTTACCATTATGTTATGTGCATACATCATTATGTTATGTAGACTTATCATTATGTTATGTGCATACATCATTATGTTATGTAGACTACCATTATGTTTAGTGCATACATTGTTATGTTGTGTAGACTTACCATTATAGTTAGTGCATACATCATTATGTTTATGTAGTTACTTATATTGTATGTGTGCATACATTGTTAAGTTGTGTAGACTTACCATTATGTTATGTGCATACATTATTATGTTATGTAGACTTACCATTATGTTATGTGCATACATCATTATGTTATGTAGACTTACCATTATGTTATGTGCATACATTGTTATGTTGTGTAGACTTACCATTATGTTATATGCATACATCATTATGTTGTGTAGACTCATCATTATGTTATGTGAAAACATTGTTATGTTGTGTAGACTGTACACATCATTGGACCGCGCTGATAATTTCTCTAAATACTAGATGATTTTTCAACTTGTCTGAAATTTAGTCCATTTTTCATCAATTCGCTCGGAACACACATTTTCTATTTATAAATGAATGATGGAATGAGCCATTGTAACCCTCCCATATCGAAAATGTCGGTATGGTTTGCAACTCTCCGTCCATTTGTCCATACACACTAAGTAGGTATATAATAGACCTAGCTCCTTTTGGACTAGGAAATGGGCGTTTCATGTGCTCTGTATGCCGTTGTTCCCTTCACACTTATCAGTGGTAAAGCATTGCAGATATTCATTCGTCCGTCTCGAGTTGTTCGTCCATCTGACACACTTTACGACCAGCTTAAATTGTGAATAGCCCGATAGCAACTAGAAAAAAATGTGTCTAGACACAGTGATGCCCCCGTTAGCAGCTTTGACCAAACACTTGAAGCTTTTCTGAGTTAAATGGATGGCCAATGTGAATGTTTGCGACGGATGCACGGACAGACAGACGGACAGACAGACGGACAGTGAGTGAGTGAGTGAATAGGGTTTAACATCCGCTTTTCTGACATAGAGGTACAAGCCTCAGGGAGTCTACACGCAGACGGTTCAACGGGGTCGTGTCCCATATCCACCTGTCCGAGGGGGGTAAATCCCAACTTCAGAACTCAATATTTACAATCAAAATATATATTCAGTCCTGAAATTAGAACAACCTGATCTGGTGCCAGGCCCTCGCCACACCAGCATCATTTATCCCATCCCCTAAAAGTAATAGGATTAGCGCTAATCTTACTTTTATATATGGGGCATAGCCTGACTCAACTCTCACATACAAGAAAGCCAAAAATGTACATGAGGGCCAAATCCGGTATAGTGGGTTCCGGAAAGTATGAACCCAATCGTTAAGCCAGTTTAGTCGCCTTTTACAACAAGCACACAGACGGACAGACCGACATGTTCGAATTATAATTATCAATAATGCACCCCCCCCCCCACACACACACACACTCTGAAGAGTGGCATTTCTTTGTTTTCAATGATATAGGTCTACTGTCCGCAGCTAATGTAACATCGCTACGCTAATCAGATGAACCAATATTTCAGAGATGGGTGAAAGGGGGACGGGAGGTGGGAGATTGGGGGGGGTGGGGGGGGGGCGTGAGGTGGTAGGTAGGGGTGAGGGGCAGGATGTGGGAGATAAGGGGCGGAAGGTCGGATACAGGGGGGCGGGAGGTGCGAAATGAGGGGGCGGGAGGTTTTAGGTGAGGGGCAGGAGGTGGGAGATAGGGGGCGGGAGGTGAAAGACCAGACCCCCCGTCATACCCTCATTTCATGCGGATTGTGAGGGGGCGGGAGGTTTTAGGTGAGGGGCGGGATGTGAAAGATATGCATGGCTACGCCCATGGGGCCTGTCGCCGTCGTTCTGTCATGTAGATCAGTATATATATTTTGTAGACACATTATTATATTATGTATATCTGAAACATAACAATGTATACACATAACATAATGATAAGTCTACACAACATAATGATGAATGCACATAACATATAATGGTAAGTCTACACAACATAAAAATGTATGCACATAACATAATGATAAGTCTACATAACATAATGATGTATGCACATAACATAATGGTAAGTCTACATAACATAATAATGAAAAAACACAACATACTGATGTTATGACATAACATAATAATGTAATGACATAACATAATGATGCAGGCACATAACATAATAATATATGCACACAACAGAATGATGTTATGACATAACATAACGATGCATATACATAACATAATCATATATGCACATAATATAATCATAAATCTACACAACATAACAATGTATGCACATAACATAATGATAAGTCTACACAACATAATGATGTATGCACATAACAACACAACATAATGGTAAGTCTACATAACATAATGATGTATGCACATAACAACACAACATAATGGTAAGTCTACATAACATAATGAAAACACACAACATAATAATGTTATGACATAACATAACGATGCAGGCACATAACATAATAATACATATACATAACATAATCATATATGCACATAACATAATGATAAGTCTAGACAACATAACAATGTATGCACGTAACATAATGATAAGTCTACATAACATAACGATGTATATAGAAAACATAATAATGTATGCACATAACACAATGAAAATGCCCATAACGAAGCAGCAAAGGCGTTCCGTAGCAAAGGGTGTGTGAAATATCAAGCAGATCCATGCAAGGAAAGCGACATTATAAGACATTCGAGCGCACCAAGTATGTGACCTTGACCCTGGGCTTAGCGGGGACAGGACGATCGTGGATTTTCACAGGGCGGTAGAGGACCATTAGAGCAATGCGTGTGTGATATATCAAGCAGATGCGTGCACGGAAACAGAAATTATAAGACATTTACTTGAGTGTTACGGTTTTGAACGCACAAAGTATGTGAGCTTGACCTTGGGCTTAGCTGGGGCGGGACGATTGTGGACTTTACGCAGGGCGGTAAAGGACCTTTAGAGCAATGCGCGTGTGAAATATCAAGCAGATCCGTGTAAGGAAACATAAATTATAAGACATGTACCAGAGCGTTAAGGTTTCGGGACGTACAGACAGACAGACTGACGCCGGTCACACTTTATGCCCTCTTACAAATCGGTGGCAGGGGCATCATAAGTATAATAATGGCAATTAATACGTCGGGTAATGAATGGTCAATGAATGTTTACTTTTCACCAACCATGTCATATATAAAGAATGGACAAAAAAATATGCCTCCCTATATTATAACTTGGCATGTGGGACTAGCTTTAACACATATTTTACAAAAACAATTAACGCAAAGTAATGCGTGATTTTGCATTTTTTATTTCCAGATATAGTTATGTACAAACACAATTTAAATTCAACATGTAGACATATATATATAAACATACAATAAAAGTATTATTGTCATGTACCTTGACACGATGTCTCCATGTGAATTGACATGCATAGATAAATGAATATATTTGAGAATGTTAATGGTTATAAGAATTTTAGGAGCATATGTTTGTTTGTTTATATTGTTTATTGGAGGGGGGGGGGGGGTGTGGGGAATACCAAAATCAGAACTGAATATTTACATAGAGAAAAAATATATTCAGCCCTGAAACACCCTAGTGCCAGGTCTATACCACACCAAAGTCACTTGGCCTCTTCCCCTAAAATAGGATTACGAATAATCATAATACTCACATAAGGGGTATAACCAGATTCAACTGTCACATACAAACTGTCAAACACAAATGTGAGGGCCAAACCAAGTCTCCAGTCAGAATTCCGGTAAGGATGAACCCCGATCGTTGAATTACCCATCGCGTGCTCCGGACCAACCACCCACATCATATAGAACTAATGACTGCATACCTATACTGTATATGATGATTAAAAGTATGCAGAATTATTATACTGAATTTATTACATTATCACAGCAAAAATGGCTGTGATAATGTAAAAAATTCAGTATAATAAAAATTAATAAATTTATCTTTAAATTGAAAATTTCTCCATCAAAGTGTACTTGGCAATGCTGTTCTCACACACTCCCTCTGAATCACAAGAGAGCCATCTGCAGAAATTAATTCACACAACAGTCTTGGTCATATATTATGCTTTACGAGTCGTTCATAAAATATCATGTGTAAAATGTAAGAAAACTTATAATAATGCACTCATGATTGGGTCCTACAGCTAAACAAATTTGGTTTGCTATGCTCACTCGTTTGTTTAGCACTTGTGCATTATTTCACGATAATCAGCTCACCTGGTTAAATAAACGGTATAAATTAGTAATAAAATACATATGGAATACATGTAATATGGCACCTGTCATATTGTTTAACTGATCATTATATAATGTTAGGCCAACTAGAAAAACCTTTGAAAATCCAGATCCCATTCCCGCCGACCCAGTCGCCACTAACACTTATTCCAGAGCCGTCGACATGCACTTGATGCTGTGTACTGAGGGAGCAACTATTATTTCTAAGCTGTTGTGTAGATCCAGCTGCTGAATGTTCAGCTCATTCTCTCACAGGCACAAAAAGGATAGTAATGTTGGTGTAGTGTCCGTCGGTATGATGGTGTGGGTTTTTGTGAATAATACATGTTGATTTTCATTCACAGTGAAATGCTTCAATGGAAATTAAATCTGTTGATGTAGCTGGGTGCCAGACATCACCATTTTGGGGTAAGTTGTCGTAAATATTTGGTTAATAGTTACATGTCTTCATTATTTGCAAATATAATGGATTGACAGTGAAACTCATTTTTTTTAATTGTTCGATTGTATGCATTAGATCTGTTGCCTGTTTCACAAAACTTTGAACGACTAAAATGTTCGTAAGTGCAGATTTAGAATGGTCTGTAAATTTCAATTGATGAATTTACATTTATTGAGCATATGCTGCATATGCAATAGATGTAAATCCAATAATTGTTTACTATAGGAATGAATGGCCCTTTTGTGGAATTTATCAGGGTATAAACTTGGAAAAGTCACGGGAATACTGGACGAAGGCCGGAAGGCCTCGTCCAGTATTCCCGCGACTTTTCCAAGTTTATATCCACGATAAATTCCACAAAAAGGCCATTCATTCCTTATAATTCCAGCATTTGAAATAAATTCATCAAGAAAATGTGCTTATTTTCCGGTTTTTTTAAGAATTATTTTAACTGCGCCTTACGGTTACGGAAAGTAGTTTGGCGTGGGAGTTTATTGGGATATACATTTTGGACAGAGACTTGCTACGGGCCAATCAAATGTTAGGGAATTGTGTAAATATTTTTGTGCTGGAATTATATACACATTGTTACCAAACATTATCAGAGTGTGTGACGGGGTAAGGAAGTTATTTACAATAGAAAATACTTTTAACACATTTGTCCTCAGTGACCTTGACCTTGGGTGTTTGATCACGGGGTGCATGCGCAACAAAGAATCATCCAGTGTTGCCAAATATTGTTAAAATTTATGAAAATATTATTGCAAAATGAGAAAGTGTTACTAACTGATGGACATGCATATTTTACATGGAATATTGTGTTAACACTAACAGGTAATAAGCTTTGTATCGTACGGAACCCCGCAGAGGACATGGACTTTTTTTTATTATTTTGTTCCCATGAAATTTAACAATTCGTTCCCACTAAATAACAATTCGTTCCCACGGGAACGAATTGTTATATTGTGGGAACGAATTGTTAATTGTGGGAACGAATTGTTAATTCGAGGGAACGAATTGTTAATTCGAGGGAACGTATTGTTAAATTGAGGGAACAAACTGTCATTTCGTGGGAACGAATTATTAATTCGAGAGAACGAATTGTTATATCGTGGGAACGAATTGTTATATCGTGGGAACGAATTGTTAAATTGAGGGAACAAATTGTTATTTCGTGGGAATGATTAATAAAAAAAGGAATTCTACGTCCCCTGCGGAGCTTCGTACTATTGGATTGGACGAATACATATTGACTAATAACATAATTTTGTAATGTATCGGGCATTGACCTGATACGAATGTCCGGCTTACAAAAAATGCAAACCGACATTTCATTGGTCGATGTTACCGAAAGACACCATTGTAATGATGCAACATAAACAAGGCCATGTTCTTTTCAACGAAAAACACAATTTAATTGCACACCATTTTTGCTAATTCTGTAGCGCAAAACGTAACCTGATAAATAGAATAAAATGCGATGAATTTATTTCAAATGCTGGAATTATAAGGAATGAATGGCCTTTTTGTGGAATTTATCGGGGATATAAACTTGGAAAAGTCGCGGGAATACTGGACGAGGCCTTCCGGCCTTCGTCCAGTATTCCCGCGACTTTTCCAAGTTTATACCCCGATAAATTCCACAAAAAGGCCATTCATTCCTATATTAACATCTTGTCATCAGCTAAGGTCAATTTAGGTTAACGGGGTCAAATCCCATATGTTACCTGTTGTGACGGGCGGTAAATCCCATATGTTACCTGTTGTGACGGGCGGTAAATCCCAAAATCAGAACTGAATATTTACAAAAAAATATATATTCAGCCCTGAAATTAGAACAACCTGACCTAGTGCCAGGTCCTCAACACACCAGTCACTTAGCCCCACTCCCTAAAAGAAATATGATTAGTACTAATATTACTACTTTTATAATAGGCATAACTCTCAAGTAGCAAGAAAGGCAAAAATGTACACAGGCCAAATCAGAGATATCGGTATTCTAGCAAGGATGAATCCCACCATTAAACTTAGCCTTTGTTAAACTTAGCCTTCGCATTGTCCTAACCAACCATCCAATGGCAGGAATTCCTTGCATAGATCAGCCTCGACCAATCAAACTTCCTGATTGCGAGCAATAGAATGGAGTACACGCTCAGAGAGTTTTCTTATCACAGGCAACAACAAGAGTTGTCAGAAGACAACAAAGCTCGCCTGTTGGCAGCCTTCACTTAAACTTGGCATGAATGAATATTATATAACTTGACCTTGGGTTAAGGGGTGTGCGGTGGACCTTGACATTGGGGTCAGTGGTGGAAGGCTGGCGGTTCAGAAGATTTTTTAAGAATTTGTGCTATTTTTAGATGGCGGCATCTTGGATTAGCGACGACCTCCGTTTTAACAAATCTAAAAAGGCTTCACCCATGGATCATAACTGTGAAGTTTGGCCACCATGGGCCAAGCGGTTCGTGTGAAGAAGAATTTTGAAATCTCTAATAAAAGAACGACCTTTTGACATTTCGGTGGCCATCTTGGATGACATGACCATCCAATTTCGACAAAAAATGTACCAGAGCGATCGCCTCTTTGATACCTTCGATTTCATATAGATATGACCATATTCGGTCAAAAATAAAATTTGACCCCAATTTGACCCTACGGGCCACGCCCATTTTTTACCCCAGGGTCACCATTTTAACAACTTTGAAAGAGAATTGTTCATCGATCATTCATACCAAGTTTCGTCGAAATTAGGCTGGCGTTCATGAGAAGAAGATTTTTTAAGAATTTGTGCTATTTTTAGACGGCGGCATCTTGGATTAGCGACGACCTCCATTTTAACAAATTTGAAAAGGCTTCACCCATGGACCATAACTGTGAAGTTTGGCCACCATGGGTCAAGCGGTTCGTGTGAAGAAGAATTTTGAAATCTCTAATAAAAGAACAACCTTTTGACCTTTCGGTGGCCATCTTGGATGACATGACCATCCAATTTTGACAAATAATGTACCAGAGCGATCGCCTCTTTGATACCTTCGATTTCATATAGACATGATCATAGTCGGTCAAAAATAAAATTTGACCCCAATTTGACCCCACGGGCCACGCCCATTTTTGACCCCAGGGTCACCATTTTAACAACTTTGATAGAACATTGTACATCGATCATTCCTACCAATTTCCGTTGAAATCCGGTTGCCGGTTCATGAGAAGATTTTTTAAGAATTTATGCTATTTTTAGACGGCGGCCATCTTGGATGAGCAATGGCCTCCATTTTAACAAATCTGAAAAGGCTTCACCCATGGACCATAATTTTTAAGTTTGGCTACCATGGGCCAAGCGGTTCATGTGAAGAAGAATTTTGAAATCTCTAATAAAAGAACGACCTTTTGACCTTTCGACGGCCATCTTGGATGACATAACCATCCGATTTCGATAAAAAAAATGCACCAGAGTGATCGCCTCGTTGATACCTTCGATTTGAAATATGACAAAACCATATTCGGTCAAAAATAAAATTTGATCCCTATTTGACCCCACGGGCCACGCCCATTTTTGACCCCGGGGTCACCATTTTAACAACTTTGATAGAGCATTGTACATCGATCATTCCTACCAATTTTTGTTGAAATCCGGTTGTCGGTTCATGAGAAGAAGATTTTTTAAGAATTTATGCTATTTTTAGACGGCGGCCATCTTGGATTAGCGACACCTCCATTTTAAAAAAATTTGAAAGGCTTCACCCATGGACCATAACTGTGAAGTTTGGCCACCATGGGTTCAAGCGGTTCGTGAAGAAGAATTTTGAAATCTAATAAAAGAACAACCTTTTGCCTTTCGGTGGCCATCTTGGTGATGACATCCAATTTTGACAAATAATGTTACCAGAGCGATGCCTCTTTGATACCTTCGATTTCTATAGACATGATCATAGTCGGTCAAAAATAAAAATTTCCCAATTTGACCCCACGGGCCACGCCCTTTTTGACCCCGTCCATTTTAACAACTTTATAACATTGTCACGATCATTCCTACCAATTTCCGTTGAAATCCGGTTCCGGTTTGAGAAGTTTTTTAAGAATTTATCTTTTTAGACGGCGGCCACTTGGATGAGCATGGCCTCCATAACAATCTGAAGGCTTCACCCTTTGGACATAATTTTTAAGTTTTACCATGGGCCCAAGCGGTTCATGTGAAGAAGAATTTTGAAATCTCTTACCTAATGGAAAAGATACGACCTATTGACCTTTCGGTTGCATCATTGGATGACCCATAACCATTGCCCCGTCCTTTTATTTAGACGACTAATTGACCTTGTTTTTGGCCATCTTGATGACCTCCATTCGATTCCGGAATATGCAAGTGATCCGCCTTTCGGTCGATGATACCATTCGATTTCATATATGACAAGACCATATGTGGGCCGCCGGCTGAGGAAAGGAAGCGTACAACATTTGCAACAATTGTGTATCATGATCATCTTGCACAGTATGGTTATGGTCTAATAGTTTTACTGACATCAAGATTATTTTCAGTGACATAATGGCGAACAACATAGGCCCTGCAGCCGATTTGAGATTATGTTATATCACTGACTGCTATGCTAATTCAAAATTAGTTCTGTTATAGAGGAAGCAGACATACACACTACTGTAAATTGTAACGTGCGAATATACATGGGCCGCCGGGTGACAAAATGGACCTTATTTTAGCAATAATTATTAAATTATTTTGCACATTTAGGCTATGCAGCGAGCATAGAATTAAATTACCAGAATATAATCATGATGTTAACGGCAGGTAGTAGGAGCTCTCAACTGATATAATGGCGATCAAGGTAGGCCCTGACCGGACAGCGCGGATGTGTAAACTGATCTGGGGGTATGCTGATAGCATGAATAGTAAGATCCATTTTGTGTTGAGGTGCCCACATGTTTATATTACACAATATCCGAGTTGGTGACCCTCGGTCTTTTTTTACATGTCATTATTGTCTTCACATGTTATCGTTGATGTAACTCTCACTTACTTCTATCATTTCTTTCTTTCTGTTCACATTTGGTGGACTCAACATCGTGGATCGGCGACGAATATGTATTGTGCTTGCTTTAATTAAAACTAGGAAGCTTTAATGTTAAGGGTATGGGATCAAAACACAAACGGCTACACCTTTTTCAATGGATAAAAGACAATGATTACGATATATGTTTCATACAAGAAGCGCATTTCACAACAAGTGATAAAGCCCAGTGGGAAAAGGAATGGGGTGGTGATGGGTATTTTAGTGGGGAATATAGCAATAAAGAAGGTATATGTATTTTAATAAAACCGGGGCTTGATTATAGAATGAAACATTATGAACAGGTCATGACTGGTGGAATTCAATCTCTTAAAATATGCATTTCTGAAAAAGATTATACATTAACGGTAATCAATATATATGGTCCAAACGAAAACAGTCTAAGATTTTACCAAGATCTCGATACATATATAGAAACAGTGTAAGTAGATACTTTAATAATAGGGGGCGATTTTAATATAGTTTTAGATCCAGATTTAGACAAGACTAGAAATGTGGCCTGTCGGCACACGAATGCCCCCGCTGGCAGCCAAAGAAAACGAAGCATATTTGATTATAAGCCATTTACCCGAGCGTTAAGGTTACGCACCAAAACTGTGACCTTGACCCTGGGCTTAGCGGGGGTGGGACGAATGTGCATTTGTCACAGGGCGGTAGAGGACCATTGGAGCAATGCGTGTGTGAAATGTGAAGCAGATCTGAGCAAGGAAACAGAAATTATAAGCCATTTACCCAGCGTTAAGGTTTGGAAAGCACTAAGTCTGTGACCTTGACCCTGGGCTTAGCGGGGACGGGACGAATGTGGATTTGTCACAGGACCTTAGAGGACCATTGGAGCAATGTGTGTGTGAAATGTGAAGCAGATCCGAGCAAGGAAACAGAAATGATAAGCTATTTACCCAGCGTTAAGGTTTTGAACGCACCAAGTCTGTGACCTTGACCCTGGGCTTAGCGGGGGCGGGACGAATGTGGATTTGTCACAGGGCTGTAGAGGACCATTGGAGCAATGCGTGTGTGAAATGTGAAGCAGATCCGAGCAAGGAAACAGAAATTATAAGGCTTTTACCCAGCGTTAAGGTTTCGAATGCACTAAGTCTGTGACCTTGACCATGGGCTTAGCGGGGGCGGGACGAATGTGGATTTGTCACAGGGCGGTATTGAGGACCATTGGAGCAATGCGTGTGTGAAATGTGAAGCAGATCCGAGCAAGGAAACAGATTATAAGCCATTTACCCAGCGGTTAAGGTTTCGAAAGCACCAAGTCTGTGACCTTGACCCTGGGCTTACGGCGGGGCGGGACGATGTGGATTTGTCACAGGGCTGTAGAGGACCATTGGAGCAATGCGTGTGTGAAATGTGAAGCAGATCCGAGCAAGGAAAACAGAAATTTATAAGGCTTTTACCCAGCGTTAGGTTTCGAATGCACTAAGTCTGTGACCTTGACCATGGGCTTAGCGGGGGCGGGACGAATGTGGATTTGTCAGGGCAGTAGAGGACCATTGGAGCAATGCGTGTGTGAAATGTGAAGCAGATCCGAGCAAGGAAACAGAAATTATAAGCCATTTACCCAGCGTTAAGGTTTCGAAAGCACTAAGTCTGTGACCTTGACCATGGGCTTAGCGGGGGCGGGACGAATGTGGATTTGTCACAGGGCAGTAGAGGACATTGGAGCAATGGCGTGTGTGAAATGTGAAGCAGATCCGAGCAAGGAAACAGAAATTATAAGCCATTTACCCAGCGTTAAGGTTTCGAAAGCACTAAGTCTGTGACCTTGACCATGGGCTTAGCGTGGGAGGGACGAATGTGGATTTGTCACAGGGCAGTAGAGGACCATTGGAGCAATGCGTGTGTGAAATGTGAAGCAGATCCGAGCAAGGAAACAGAAATTATAAGCCATTTACCCAGCGTTAAGGTTTCGAAAGCACCAAGTCTGTGACCTTGACCCTGGGCTTAGCGGGGGCGGGACGAATGTGGATTTGTCACAGGGCTGTAGAGGACCATTGGAGCAATGCGTGTGTGAAATGTGAAGCAGATCCGAGCAAGGAAACAGAAATTATAAGGCTTTTACCCAGCGTTAAGGTTTCGAATGCACTAAGTCTGTGACTTGACCATGGGCTTAGCGGGGGGGGGCGCGGGAAAAAACGAATGTGGATTTGTCACAGGGCAGTAGAGGACATTGGAGCAATGCGTGTGTGAAATGTGAAGCAGATCCGAGCAAGGAAACAGAAATTATAAGCCATTACAGCGTTAAGGTTTCGGAAAGCACTAAGTCTGTGACCTTGACCATGGGCTTAGCGGGTGGGGGCGGGACGAATGTGGATTTGTCACAGGGCAGTAGAGGACCATTGGAGCAATGCAATGTGTGTGAAATGTGAAGCAGATCCGAGCAAGGAAACAGAAATTATAAGCCATTTACCCAGCGTTAAGGTTTCAAAGCACTAAGTCTGTGACCTTGACCATGGGCTTAGCGTGGGAGGGACGAATGTGGATTTGTCACAGGGCAGTAGAGGACCATTGGAGCAATGCGTGTGTGAAATGTGAAGCAGATACCGAGCAAGGAAACAGAAATTATAAGCCATTTACCCAGCGTTAAGGTTTCGAACGCACCAAGTCTGTGACCTTGACCCTGGGCTTAGCGGGGGCGGGACGAATGTGGATTTGTCACAGGGCTGTAGAGGACCATTGGAGCAATGCGTGTGTGAAATGTGAAGCAGATCCGAGCAAGGAAACGAAAGATAAGGCTTTTACCCAGCGTTAAGGTTTCGAATGCACTAAGTCTGTGACCTTGACCATGGGCTTAGCGGGGGCGGGACGAATGTGGATTTGTCACAGGGCAGTAGAGGGACCATTGGAGCAATGCGTGTGTGAAATGTGAAGCGATCCGAGCAAGGAACAGAAATTATAAGCCATTTACCCAGCGTTAAGGTTTCGAAAGCACTAAGTCTGTGACCTTGACCATGGGCTTAGCGGGGGCGGGACGAATGTGGATTTGTCACAGGGCAGTAGTAGAGGAGCATTAGAGCAATGCGTGTGTGAAATGTGAAGCAGATCCGAGCAAGGAAACAGAAATTATAAGCCATTTACCCAGCGTTAAGGTTTCGAAAGCACCAAGTCTGTGACCTTGACCCTGGGCTTAGCGGGGGCGGGACGAATGTGGATTTGTCACAGGGCAGTAGAGGACCATTGGAGCAATGCGTGTGTGAAATATGAAGCAGATGCCGAGCAGGAAAACAGATATTATAAGGCTTTTACCCAGCGTTAAGGTTTCGAATGCACTAAGTCTGTGACCTTGACCATGGGCTTAGGGGGGCGGGACGAATGTGGATTTGTCACAGGGCAGTAGAGGACCATTGGAGCAATGCGTGTGTGAAATGTGAAGCAGATCCGAGCAAGGAAACAGAAATTATAAGCCATTTACCCAGCGTTAAGGTTTCGAAAGCACTAAGTCTGTGACCTTGACCATGGGCTTAGCGGGGGCGGGACGAATGTGGATTTGTCACAGGGCAGTAGAGGACCATTGAAGCAATGCGTGTGTGAAATGTGAAGCAGATCCGAGCAAGGAAACAGAAATTATAAGCCATTTACCCAGCGTTAAGGTTTCGAAAGCACCAAGTCTGTGACCTTGACCCTGGGCTTAGCGGGGGCGGGACGAATGTGGATTTGTCACAGGGCTGTAGAGGACCATGGAGCAATGCGGTGTGTGTGTGAAATGTGAAGCAGATCCGAGCAAGGAAACAGAAATTATAAGCCATTTACCCAGCGTTAAGGTTTCGGGACGTACGTACGTACGTACGGACACCGGTAACACTATATGCCCCCCTCACCATTCGGTGGCGGGGGCATAAAAAATGGCATAAGAGACACAAATAAGAATACAAGAGAGAAACTATTGTCAATAATTTATAAATATGAACTACATGATATCTGGAGAATTCTTAATCCTAATACAAGGAAATTCACATGGCCTTCAAATACTAAACCACCAATATTCTGTCGTTTAGACTATTTTCTAATATCTGAAAATGTAATTAACAGAGTGACAAAAAGTAAAATTACTACAGGGTTTAAGTCTGACCAGTCTTTAGTATATTTTTGTTTACAGACTCAATCTAATAAAAGGGGTCCGGGATATTTTAAGTTAAATACCGGTAATAGTCTACTTTTAAAAACAGAATACCAACAACTAATTAGACGAAGTATTTCTACCATTGCCGAAATCAACCAACATGCTAATCCAAATACACTTTGGGAGATAATTAAAGGCACAATAAGAAATGAAACGATAAAATTTGCGTCTACTGAAAAGAAAAAAGATTTAAAAATGGAAAATAAATTAATAGAGGAAATAGATAAATTAGAAGCAGACTACTCAAAAAAAATATCGGAAGATATTTTAATAGAATTAAACACCAAAAAAATATGTTACAGTATTTATATGAACATAAAGTTAGAGGAATTATGTTAAGATCAAAAGCCGAATGGATTGAAGGTGGGGAAAAAAATACAAAATACTTTGCAAATTTAGAACGGAAACGGTCTGAAAATAAAACAATAACTAGATTAACGGTAAATGGTCAAAATATTACGAGCAATGGTGAAATATTAAATGAAGAAAAAGAATACATTGTATTATAAAAAATTATATACAAAAAAAGAAGCTGAAAATACAAATCACAATTTTTTTTCAAATGATAATGGAGTAAACAGATTATCCGAAGAAAATAAAGAATTATGCGAAGGCAGCCTTTCAGAATACGAATGCAGTAACTCTTTAAAGGAAATGAAAAACAATAAGAGCCCAGGCTCAGATGGTCTGACTGTGGAATTTTATAAAATATTTTGGAATGACATAAAAAGATATTATATGGATTCTTTTAAATTTTCATTAGCAAATGGATCACTAAGTGAATTGCAAAAACAGGGTGTAATAACATTAATACCAAAAAAGGATAGCGATTTATCTATACTTACGAATTGGAGACCTATATCGTTACTTAATGTGGATTACAAAATTGCATCAAAGGCCATAGCAGAATTAACTAGAAATGTGGCCTGTCGGCACACGAATGCCCCCGCTGGCAGCCAAAGAAAACAAGGCATATTTGAATGTGGATTTGTCATAGGGTGGCAGAGGACCATTGGAGCAATGCGTGTGTGAAATGTGAAGCAGATCCGAGCAAGGAAATTATAAGCCATTTACCCGAGCGTTAAGGTTTCGGGACGTACGTACGTACGTACGTTACGTAACACTATATGCCCCCCTCACCATTGGAGCAATGTGTGTGTGTGTGAAGCAGATCCGAGCAAGGGAAACAGAAACTTATAAGCCATTTACCCGAGCGTTAAGGTTTCGAACGCACCAAGTCTGTGACATTGACCCTGGGCTTAGCAGGGGCGTGACGAATGTGGATTTGTCACAGGGTGGGTAGAGGACCATTGGAGCAATGCGTGTGTGCAATGTGAAGCAGATCGAGCAAGGAAACAGAAATTATAAGCCATTTACCCAGCGTTAAGGTTTCGAACGCACCAAGTCTGTGACCTTGACCCTGGGCTTAGCGGGGGCGGGAGGAATGTGGATTTGTCACAGGGCGGTAGAGGACCATTGGAGCAATGCGTGTGTGCAATGTGAAGCAGATCCGGAGCAAGGAAACAGAAATTATAAGCCATATTTACCCAGCATAAAGGTTTCAATGTACCATGTCTGTGACCTTGACCCTGGGCTTACGCGGCCGGGACGAATGTGGATTTGTCACAGGGCGGTTTAGAGGACGATTGGAGCAATGCGTGTGTGCAATGTGAAGCAGATCCGAGCAAGAAACAGAAATTATAAGCCATTTACCCGAGCGTTAAGGTTTCGAACGCACCAAGTCTGTGACCTTGACCCTGGGCTTAGCGAGGGCGGGACGAATGTGGATTTGTCACAGGGCGGTAGTAGGACCATTGGAGCAATGCACGTGTGCAATGTGAAGCAGATCCGAGCAAGGAAACAGAAAGTAATAAGCCATTTACCCAGCGTTAAGGTATGAACGCACCAAGTCTGTGACCTTGACCCTGGGCTTAGCGGGGGCAGGACGAATGGTGGATTTGTCACAGGGCGGTAGAGGACCATTGAGCAATGCGTGTGTGCAATGTGATAAGCAGATCCGAGCAGGAAACAGAAATTATAAAGCCATTTTTTACCCAGCGTTAAGGTTTCAAACGCAACCAAGTCTGTTTGAACCTTTGAAACCCTGGGGCCATTAAGGCGGGGCGGGACTTAATGTGGATTTGTTCAACAGGGCGGAAAGAAGGACCAAGTTTCTTTTGTGTCCTTGACCCTGGGCTTAGGGGCGGGGGCGACGGGAATTGTGGATTTACCAAGTCTGTGACTTGGACCCTGGGCCTTTTTTGGCGGGGGGGGGGGGGGGAAAACGAATTGTGGGATTTGTCACAGGGGCGTAGAGGGCATTGGAGAGCAATGCGTGTGTGCAATGTGAAGCAGATCCGAGCAAGGAAATAGAAAGTATAAGCCATTTACCCAGCGTTAAGGTTTCGAACACACCAAGTCTGTGACCTTGACCCTGGGCTTAGTGGAGGCGGGACAAATGTGGATTTGTCACAGGGCAGTAGAGGACCATTGGAGCAATGCGTGTGTGCAATGTGAAGCAGATCCGAGCAAGGAAACAGAAATTATAAGCCATTTACCCAGCGTTAAGGTTTCGAACGCACCAAGTCTGTGACCTTGACACTGGGCTTAGCGGGGGCGGGACGAATGTGGATTTGTCACAGGGCGGTAGAGGACCATTGGAGCAATGCGTGTGTGAAATGTGAAGCAGATCCGAGCAAGGAAACAGAAATTATAAGCCATTTTTTACCCAGCGTTAAGGTTTCAAACGCACCAAGTCTGTGACCTTGACCCTGGGCTTAGCGGGGGCGGGACGAATGTGGATTTGTCACAGGGCGGTAGAGGACCATTGGAGCAATGCGTGTGTGAAATGTGAAGCAGATCCGAGCAAGGAAACACAAATTATAAGCCATTTACCCAGCGTTAAGGTTTTGAACGCACCAAGTCTGTGACCTTGACCCTGGGCTTAGTGGGGGCGGGACGAATGTGGATTTGTCACAGGGCGGTAGAGGACCATTGGAGCAATGCGTGTGTGCAATGTGAAGCAGATCCGAGCAAGGAAACAGATAGCCATTTACCCACGTAAGGCAACCCACCAGCGTAGTCCCTGCACAAGTCTGTGACCTTGACTGCTAAGCACGAAGCCATTTGTGGATGTCCTTGACCCTGGGCTTAGCGGGGGCGGGACGAATGTGGATTTGTCACAGGGCGGTAGGGGACATTGGAGCAATGCGTAGTGTGCAATGTGAAGCAGATCCGAAAGAAGGAAACAGATAAGTATAGAAGCGTTATTTCTTTACCCAAGCGTTAAGTGGTTGAACGCACCAAGTCTGTGACCTGACCCTGCTTAGCGCAGGACGAATGTTTGGAATTTTTGTTCACAGCGTAGAGGGACCATTGGAGCATGCGGTGAGTTGGAGCTAATGTGAAGCAAATGATCCGAGCAAGGAAACAGAAATTATAAGCCATTTTTTACCCGCGTTAAGGTTTCAAACGCACCAAGTCTGTGACCTTGACCCTGGGCTTAGCGGGGGCGGGACGAATGTGGATTTGTCACAGGGCGGTAGAGGACCATTGGAGCAATGCGTGTGTGCAATGTGAAGCAGATCCGAGCAAGGAAATAGAAAGTATAAGCCATTTACCCAGCGTAAGGTTCGAACACACCAAGTCTGTGACCTTGACCTGGGCTTAGTGGCGGGACAAATGTGGATTTGTCAGGGCAGTAGAGGACCATTGGAGCAATGCGTGTGTGCAATGTGAAGCAGATTCCGAGCAAGGAAACAGAAATTATAAGCCATTTACCCAGCGTTAAGGTTCTTCGAACGCACCAGTCTGTGACCTTGATGGGCTTAGCGGGGGCGGGACGAATGTGGATTTGTCACAGGGCGGTAGAGGACCATTGGAGCAATGCGTGTGTGAAATGTGAAGCAGATCCGAGCAAGGACAGAAATTATAAGCCATTTTTTACCCAGCGTTAAGGTTTCAAACGCACCAAGCTCTGACCTTGACCTGGGCTTAGCGGGGGCGACGAATGTGGATTTGTCACAGGGCGGTAGAGGACCATTGGAGCAATGGTGTGTGAAATGTGAAGCAGATCCGAGCAAGGAAACAAAATTATTATAAGCCATTTACCAGCGTTAAGGTGAACGCACCAAGTCTGTGACCTTGACCCTGGGCTTAGTGCGGGACGAATGTGGATTTGTCTTTCAGGGCGGTAGAGGACCATTGGAGCAATGCGTGTGTGCAATGTGAAGCAGATCCGAGCAAGGAAACAGAAATTATAGCCATACCCAGCGTTAGGTTTCGAACCCACAAAGTCGTGACCTTGACCCTGGGCTTAGCGGGGGCGGGACGATGTGGATTTGTCACAGGGCGGTAGGGGACCATTGGAGCAATGCGTGTGTGCAATGTGAAGCGAATCCGAAAGAGGAAACAGAAAGATTTAAGCAAATTTACCCAGCGTTAAGGTTCGAACGCCACAAGTCTGTGACCTTGACTGGGCTTACCCAGCTGGGGGCGACGGAATGTGTATTGTCACCAGAAGCGTAGAGACCATGGATTTGCATGTCGCCTTGTCGTGCCAATTATGGAAGGGCAAAGATCCAGCAGGAAACAATGAAATTATAAGCAATTTAACCCAAGGCGATAAGGTTTCGAACGCACCAAGTCTGTGACCTTGACCTTGGGGCTTGGAGCGGGGGCGACCGAATGTGTGTAAATGTCCACAAGGGCGTAAGAGCATTGGAGCATTGGGCGTGTGATTTGATAGGAGCTGAAATCCGAGCAAGACATAAACAGAAATTATAAGCCATTTACCCAGCGTTAAGGTTTTGAACGCACCAAGTCTGTGACCTTGACCCTGGGCTTAGTGGGGGCGGGACGAATGTGGATTTGTCACAGGGCGGTAGAGGACCATTGGAGCAATGCGTGTGTGCAATGTGAAGCAGATCCGAGCAAGGAAACAGAAATTATAAGCCATTTACCCAGCGTTAAGGTTTCGGGACGTACGTACGTACGTACGTACGTACGTACGTACGTGGACGCCGGTAACACTATATGCCCCCCTCACCATTCGGTGGCGGGGGCATAAAAAGGTTTTACCAAATATAATAGATGATTCACAAACCGGATTTCTTAAGGGAAGGTACATCGGAGAAAATATTAGAACTTCGCAGATTTTGCAAAGGCATTTGATACTGTTGAACATTCTTACCTCTTAAAAGTTATGAAACATTTAAATTTTGGCAACGACATTCTAAATTGGATTAAGCTTTTTTACTCTGATGCAAAAAGATGTGTTACAAACAATGGTTACTTATCGGATTTCTTTTCAATAAATAGAGGCGTACGTCAAGGCTGTCCTTTATCACCTTACCTTTTTATTATCGCCATTGAAATACTATCCAAAGCAATTATAAATGAAAAAGATATAATAGGGGTAACAATTTATGATATAGAAATTAAAAACACAATGTTTGCCGATGATGCAACTTTTGTGACAGATGGTACAAGAAAATCATTTGAAAAGTTAATATACATAATAGATGAATTTAGTAAAATATCTGGTCTCAACATTAACACAAAAAATCCACTGTAATGTGCGTTGGTGCCTTAAAACATGTAGATCTGATTTTCTGTCCGGATAAGAAATTCATTTGGACTTCTCTTAGTGCAAAAACGTTAGGAATTACGTTCTTAAATAATAATACAGATATCCACGAATATAACATCCTTCCTAACATAGTAGAGTTTGAACAGTGTCTTGATAAGTGGAAACATAGAAACTTAAGTTTACTTGGAAAAATTACAGTTATTAAAACGTTTGCTGCTCCAAAATTAATATATCCATTAACAGTTTTACACGACCCTCCAGACAACATGATCAAAAGAATTAAACAAAATTATTCGATTTTTTATGGGACAGTAAGCCTGATAAAATTAAAAGAAACATAATCATCCAATCCTACGAAAAAAGGGGATTAAAATTTTTAGATATAGATAGTTTTATAAACATCAATAAGAGCATTTCAATGGGTGAAAAACGAATATGTGACACATCAAACAGAGGCAAATGGAAACAACTTTACGAAAAAAAATTGAAAGATATGGTGGATTTTTGCTCTTTGAATGTAACATAAAAGCAGAAGATGTAAAACATATAGCGGAAGAAAATGTTTTTAAATAATGTTTTAAAATCCTGGTCACGTATTAACTATTCCTCCAGAAATGACACAGTATCAAAAGAAATACTTTGGAATAATTCAAATTTAAAGCATCAAAACAAGACAATCTTTTTCAAAGATTGGTACAATAAAGGCATTAAATATGTTGAACATCTATATGACTACAGAGTAAGGAATTTTCTACGATTTACTGATTTTACAGCAATATTCAATATACGTCAGGACGATTTTATAAAATATCAAAGTATTGTGAACAGCATAAAAACAGAAAGCATCAACACAACTCCACAATCTATGTCGCTTATATCGAGAGTACAAGATAGCAAATATGTGAACAAACTAGAAATGGACGCTTGTCGACAAGCGCATGTGTATCCCCCTCCCCAGATACACAAGTAGTTTGAAAAAAGGGTGTTCGAGTTATGCTCCGGAGACAAAATCAGTGACGGAAAAACAAAGGGAGATAACTAAAGAATTAGTGATGCAATAGTTGTCATTCTTGCGGGACACACCTTTAGGGTCGTGGTCTATGCATGTGTGAAGTTTCATGAAAATATTCCAAAGGGTGTTCGAGTTATGCTCCAGACACGAAATCAGTGCACGAAACAACAAAGGGAGATAACTAAGAAATTAACGACGCAAGAGTTGTCATTCTTACGTGCGACACACCTTTGGGTCGTCTTCTATGCATGTGTGAAGTTTAATAAACTAGAAAAATGTGTTCATAGAACACGGATGTCCCACATATCGCTTTGATAATAAATGAGGCCAAATTGCAAGTCAAAATTTTACTTTTACCTGAGCGTTAAAGTTTTTGAAGCACCAAGTATGTGACCTTGACCCTGGGCTTGGCGGGGGCAGGACAAACGTGGATTTGGCACAGGGCGGTAGAGGACCATTAGAGCAATGCATATATGAAATATGAAGCTGATCCGTGAAAGAAAACAGAAATTATAAGATTATTTACCTGAGCGTTAAAGTTTTTGAAGCACTAAGTATGATGTTAAACCCTGAATGGTTTACAGGACTTGGCTATTATGATGTTTAACTTAAAGAATGACCTTGCCCTTGGGGGCGGGACGAACGTGGATTTGGCCACAAATTTTTCACCAGCGGTAGAGGACCATTAGAGCAATGCGTATATGAAATATGAAGATGATCCATGAAAGAAAACAGAAATTATAAGATATTTACCCGAGCGTTAAAGTTTTTGAAGCACTAAGTATGTGACCTTGACCCTGGGCTTGGCGGGGGGCAGGACGAACGTGGATTTGGCACAGGGCGGTAGACGACCATTAGAGCAACGCGTATATGAAATATGAAGTTGATCCGTGAATGGAAATAAAAATTATAAGATATTTACCTGAGCGTTAAAGTTTTTGAAGCACTAAGTATGTGACCTTGACCCTGGGCTTGGCGGGGGCAGGACGAACGTGGATTTGGCACAGGGCGGTAGACGACTATTAGAGCAACGCGTATATGAAATATGAAGTTGCTTGGCGGGGGCAGGACGAACGTGGATTTGGCACAGGGCGGTAGACGACTATTAGAGCAACGCGTATATGAAATATGAAGTTGATCCGTGAATGGAAATAAAAATTATAAGATATTTACCTGAGCGTTAAAGTTTTTGAAGCACCAAGTATGTGACCTTGACCCTGGGATTGGTGGGGCAGGACGAACGTGAATTTGGCACAGGGCGGTAGAGGACCATTAGAGCAATGCGTATATGAAATATGAAGATGATCCATGATCCATGAAAGAAAACAGAAGTATAAGATATTTACCCAAGCGTTAAATGTTTTTGAAGCACTAAGTATGTGACCTTGACCCTGGGCTTGACGGGGGGCAGAACGAACGTGGATTTGGCACAGGGCGGTAGAGGACCATTAGAGAGCAATGCGTATATGCGTGTTCGAGTTATGCTCTGGATACAAAATCAGAGCACGAAACAACAAAGGGAGATAAGTAAACAAGAATTCCGCGGAATCAGATGCCTCGCCTTGTCCCGCCATTGACCTCGACCGGCCTGGGCCCGAAAGCAATTTTCACTGGGCGCCCGAACATATTATACAATTATTGACTAGTGAACCATAGAATATCAGATTATATTCTATGGCTCACTAGTCAATAATTGTTTTATTATATGATAATAGTCTGTATATAGCACTTACGACCTTTTGCTACTAGACAAAAATTGAAAAAGAATTTGAAAAAAAAAATGAAAAAAAAAATGGAAAAAAAGTTTAAAAATTAAAAATAATAATAATGCTTGCTACTGGAGCCCAGAATTTTTTTTAATAGTCCTATATTTATCTACATATATCTGCACAGGTCCACATAATGCCACAATATTTTCAACACAGTTTACGGAAATGTAATATAATCATTTACCTGTATAAATTACCTGTAAGTGGTCAGTGGTCAGTTGCACATGCTAGCACATGCACAGGTGAATAGTCTGTATATAGCACTTACAACCTTATGCTACTGGACAAAAATTGAAAAATAATTTGAAGAAAAAAAATGAAAAAAAAAAAAATGGAAAAAAAAAGTTTAAAAATAATAATGCTTGCTACTGGAGCCCAGATTTTTTTTCCAGTCAAATTGAAAAATAATTTGAAAAAAAAAATGAAAAAAAATAATGAAAAAAAAACAACAAAAATGACAAACAAAAGTTTAAAAATAATAATGCTTGCTATTGGAGACCAGATTTTTTTTTAATAGTCCTATATTTATCTACATATATCTGCAGAGGTCCACATAATGCCACAATATTTTCAACACAGTACCCAATGTAGTGATTTACCTGTATAAATTACCTGGTCAGCAGTGGTCAAGCACTGGACATCTGCACATGCTAGCCCATGCTTAGCACATGGTTCTCCCAGTTTCTATTGTTCTCTCTACAGGTAAGGTGTACAGAGCACACGAGAAAGGGAAAAAGGTATACAGAGCAAAGCGAGAAAACAGGTCTTCATGCATTATTGTCCAGTTTGTAGAGTGCGCAAAACAAAAAAGGGAGATAACTGAAAAATTAGCTACGCAAGAGTTGTCATTCTTGTGCGCGACACACCTCCGGGTCGTGGTCTATGCATGTGTGAAGTTTCATGAAAATATTCCAAAGGGTGGTCGAGTTATGCTCCGGACAGGAAATCAGTGAGCGAAAACAAAAAAGGGAGATAACTAAAAAATTAGCTATGCAAGAGTTGTCATTCTTGTGCACGACACACCTTCGGTTCGTGGTCTAATTGAATGTGTTAAGTTTCATAAAAATATTCCAAAGGGTGGTCAAGTTATGGTCAATCAGTGCGCGAAACAAAAAAGGGAGATAACTAAAAAATTAGCTATGCAAGAGTTGTCATTCTTATGCGCGACACACCTTCGGGTCGTGGTCTATGCATGTGTGAAGTTTCATGAAAATATTCCAAAGGGTGGTGGAGTTATGCTCCGGACACGAAATCAGTGCGAGAAACAAAAAAGGGAGATAACTAAAAAATTAGCTATGTAAGAGTTGTCATTCTTGTGCGCGACACACCTTCGGGTCGTGGTCTATGCATATGTGAAGTTTCATGAAAATATTCCAGAGGGTGTTCGAGTTATGCTCCGGACAAGAAGTGTCTGCGGCGGACGCGGACGCGGACGCGGCGCGCTGTCAAATCCATAGTATCCCCCGACGGAGTCCGGGGGATACAATTACTATATACAAGACAAACACACAAACAAAATCTGAACAAAAATGGACAAATGAATTTTCTGATGATAATTTATGCTGGCAACAAATTTACACATTAGCTTTCGATTGTACAATAGACTCAACATTACGCAATTTCCAGTATAGATATTTAATGCGTATCATTGGGACAAATAAACTACTCTATCGTTGTAATATAGTAAATAGCAGTCTATGTGATTTTAACAACTTTGAAAGATCATTGTACATCGATCATTCCTACCAAGTTTTGTCGAAATCCGGTTGGGGGTTCTTGAGAAGATTTTTGAAGAATTTGTGCTATTTTTAGACGGCGGCCATCTTGGATTACGTGATGACGTCATTTTAACATGTTTGTAATCCCCCTACCTAAGGACCATGACCATGAAGTTTGGTGACTATAGGCCCAATGGTTACCGAGGAGAAGACGTTTGAAAATGTTCATGGACGACGGACGACGGACGACGGACGGACACATTGCGGTAACAATAGCTCACATGAGCTTCGCTCAGGTGAGCTAACAAGACATTTACTCCAACGTTTAATTTATGATCTTGGGGAAAAAGGTGGGGGATGGGACATGGATTTGCTGTAGAACAATAGAGGATCATCAGATGAATGCATGTATTAAATATCAAAGCATTCCTTGTAAAGAAACAGAAATTACACAACATTCAACCCAACGTTAAGTTCATGAACATGCTAAATTTGTGACCTTGACCTTGGGATAAGGGTTGGTTGGTGGGTCGTGGATTTGCTACAGCATGATAGAGGGTCATTTGAGGAATGCATGTATGAAATATCAAGGCGTTCAATGAAAGGAAACAGATGTTACAAGACATTTACCCCAACATTAAGTTTATGAATGTGCTAAGTTTGTGACCTTGACCTTGGGGTAAGGGGAGAGCGGTGGGTCATGGATTTGCTATAGCACGATAGAGTATCATCACATGAAAGCATGTATGAAATAACAAGGCGTTCCATGAAAGGAAACGGATGTCATAAGACATTTACCCCAACGTTAAGTTTATGAACATGCGAAGTTTGTGACTTTGACCTTGGGGTAAGGGTTGGGTGGTGGGTCGTGGACTTGCTACAGCATGATATAGGGTCATCTGAGGAATGCATGTATGAAATATCAAGGCGTTCCATGAAAGGAAACGGGTGTTATAAGACATTTGCCCCAACGTTAAGTTCATGAACATGCTAAATTTGTGACCTTGACCTTGGGGTAAGGGTTGGGTGGTGGGTCATGGATTTGCTACAGCATGATAGAGGGTCATCTGAGGAATGCATGTATGAAATATCAAGGCGTTCCATGAAAGGAAACAGATGTTATAAGAGATTTACCCCAAAGTTAAGTTTATGAATGTGCCAAGTTTGTGACCTTGACCTTCAGGTAAGGGATGGGCAGTGGGTCATAGATTTGCTATAGCACGATAGAGTATCATCAGATGAATGCATCTATGAAATATCAAGGCGTTCCATGAAAAGAAACATATGTTATAAGACATTTACCCCAACGTTAAGTTTATGAATGTGCTAAGTTTGTGACCTTGGGTTAAGGGTTGGGTGGTGGGTCATGGATTTGCTACATCATGATAGAGGGTCATCTGAGGAATGCACATATGAAATATCAAGGTGTTCCATGAACGGAAACAGAAGTTATAAGATATTTACCCCAACGTTAAGTTTGTGGATGCCGACGACGCCAGGGGTATGAAGTTCTTCTGCACTTCGTGCAGGCGAGCTAAAAATTAGTTCCACCGCTGTTGTGTATTCTAGTAAAACATATGATGTATATCATGCATATTCAACAATATATTCCGGATAATACTGATTTTTATCAAACATACAATATATAGTAGGATTTTTAACATCGTTCACTGTGCAGTCATACTGTCCCCTTTTGTAGTTGTTGGGATCGATATCTGGCGGTCGTTTTAATTGCGTCTTGCCAGCACAGATCTTCCCAACCAAGACTTTAGCCACAAACATCGTCTTGTTTCCCTCACTGTTCACATCGGCATATGCGTCTGAATATTTGGCTGTTGAAGCGAAATACGCCCCATCACCAAACAAGGCCCCAATGCGAGAGCCAGCGATGCGGAAGTCAAAATTGTCTTTGGCGATAATGTCGATGTATTCGGGTTTTGTGCCATGGTACAGATGCATTTCTCTGCTACAACCCTGGCCATATTTTGATTCCATCTCTCGTTTCTTCCTGTAAGTCAAATGATATAATTTGCACATGGCACATGGTGTTGGATGTGAAAGGAGAAATGGCAGTTTGTCGCCTGCTGTTTATTTATTTTTTTCTCCATATTTCTCCTCAAATACATGGCATGGCCGTCACGAGCCGGCTTGTCTGGATCTACACTATTTGGCAATACCAATATATAGGTTTGTGTTGTTGAAAGGGTCAATATTGGGACTTTGTTGTGGGGAAAACTTATATATTTGTGTTTCCACGGCATAAATTGTGTCTGAATATTTAGGGTTATTATGGTATATATAATTAACACTTAGACCGCTACACACAACACTTGTCGTCTGCTGTTGCTTTTATATCTTGCCTTATTTCTCAATAACAACAAGGTTTGACAGCACTTCAGAATCATTTCCAATGGAAATTATTCTGAAGTGCTGTCAAAGCATGTTGTAAATTATTTTAAAGTGCTGTCAAAGCATGTTTTTGATGATAAAAATGGAAAATAAACAGCAAACGACAAAAACGGGTTAAAGGAAATTGTAACAACTAGAAATGTGTACATGGGACATGCATGCCCCAACTGGCAGCATATATCAATGGAATCTGTAGAACTAGTGGGCCATAAGAATGGAGAACGTTATCTGTACACACGACTCGTCATGAGAAAATTCAGGAGCCCGTTTCATTAAACTTAGTACCACTAAGATGTTCGCAAGTGCAAATGAAGGATCGTCTGGAAATTTCAATTGATGGATTTACATTTATTGAACCATATGAAGATTATGCTCAATAAATTTAAATCCAATAATTTTGCACTTTAATACACACATTTTAGTCATAAAAAGTTTAATGAAACGGCCCTATGGAATATGATTAGGACAAGAGCCTAAACAAATATTTGCACATTGGATCGAAAATGGACCAAATGTACAAACATGACACGCCTGTAGGTTGTGATGTACACATGTGTGAAGTATCATGAATATATTTCCCACAAAATATGACTTATGCCGTGGCCAAGGACCTAAACCATTAAGGTGAACATTCGTCAAGGGAACATATTAACACAACCCAAGCCCAAAAGAACAAAATCCAGAGTTATATTTTTTCCATGCGACACACCGTTACTGTGTTACACGGAACCTCCCCAAATGTTACGACCATATAAACAATGCAAGAACAATCTTTTTTTTCAATAAAATTAAATTAAACAAATTTTACGAATGAGCCTTCTTTTTATTTCGTGAAATATGGTCAAATATTGATTTTATTATGAAAAATTGATTTGTCTATGGGAATTTTACATGGGGGGAAAAGGAGGTGGAGGAGCTATGGGAGGAGTCAAAAAACAGAAACAAAATGGAAAGTGAAACCTGGCTAGATAGCTTGGAAATGATCTTACTAAGAAACATCTCTGTGAAGATGTCTACGGGGATTTAACATGGGGCAATTGTTTTTTTCGCAATAAAATCAATATTTGACCAAATTTCACAAAATAAAAAGAAGGCTCATTCTTAAATTTTGTGTTAATTTAATATTGTCACAAAAAAGATTGTTTTGCATTGTTTATATGACCGTAAAATTTGGGCAGGTTTCATGAAACAGAGAGTAGATCATAATGTACACATGTGTGAAATATCATGACGATATGCCAAGCAGTATACTACTTGCACGCCTAAACCAAGAAGGTAAACATTGGGTGACGGACCGACACACGGATGCACACATGAAAGGATAGATAGAAAGGGGTAAAATACAATGCCCCCTACAATATAACATGGTTTGGCAGCATTTTAGAATCATTTCCATTGGAAATGATTCTAAAATGCTGCCAAACCAAGTTTTTGATCTGGTGAGGGGCACAAAAAAACCCAAAGGAAATGATTCTAAAATGATGTCAAACAATGTTTTAGTGAGAAAGAAGACACGTATAAAACAGTAGATGACAATTTACATTTCCCGCATTCTAAGGCCAGGGTTAACCCTTTCAACACTACAGCGCTGTGTCGGTGTTTGAAAAAAGTGTAGATCCAGATGAGCTGGCTCGTAACGAACCGTCTCATCAGGATCTGCACATTTTGCAAGAAATTTTATATTTTTTAGAGAGAAACAAACGCTCCCTTTTCATATAAAATAGACTGGTCTGAAAATCATAATATGACGATTGGTTTGACTTTATTTATTTGTGTTTAACGGCCTATCAACAGCTATGGTCATTTAAAGCAGGGCCAACGGGTTCGATCCCGCATGTAACCTGCTGCATTGGGGAGAAAATCCCAAAATAAAAACGGAATATTTCACTCGAAAGAAATATATATATTCAGCCCTGAAATTAGAATAACCTGACCTGGTGCCAGGTCTATACCACACCAAAGTCACTTGGCCCCTTCCCCTAAAAGTAATATGATTAGGAATAATCGTAATACTCATACAAGAGGTATAATCAGATTAAACCCTCACATACAAGAATGCCAAAGACACACACGAGTGCCAAACCAGGGGCCGTTTCACTAAACTTCCTACGATTAAAATTTTCGTAAAAGTGCAAAATTATGATAGTCTGTAAATTTCACATTAACAATGTTTCTTGTAAACAATTATTGGATTTACATTTATTGAGCATAGGCTGCATATGCAGCCTATGCTCAATAAATGTAAATCCATCAATTGAAATTTCCAGACGATCCTAAATATGCACTTACAAACATTTTAGTCGTATGAAGTTTAGTGAAACGGTACCCAGGTCTCCGTTCGGGATAACAGTAAGAATGAATCCCGATCGTTAAATAACCCATTGCATGCTCCCACATGCCACCCAGTGTGACGATTGGATCGGTCGGAAAAATAAACATAACAAAATCCATTCCAGTTATTTAGGGATGACAGGGCTAACCATCTTACAGTGTGTAGTGTTCCCAGAGCAGCGGATTCTGAACTCGTTTCACCGACTGAAACTTTGCCTGCGGGAAACTCTTGTAGAAGTATCTCGCTATCTCGCTATACTCCTGTTGCTGGGACTTGTCCGCCAAATCCAGCTGGATACACTCGAAACCGTTCAACTCCATCTTCTGCCAGTGGATCGGCAGTCGCACACCGCGCTGGGTTTCTGTCGGTGACTTCTGGAAGACCTGGGTCAGTCTGTAACGGAGATAAACACGGCTGGTACTGCAGAAACGTCGATTACAGCATTTTGGTGCTGTAGCCTATTTCACCAAAATTGCAAAGCATACTTATCTAGCAAAGTGTACTTTGAGGGAGTAATCATTTATTTTTTCCGAAATGCATCATTTCATATAGAATTAACGACTGCATATATTTGATGATTAAAAGTATGCAAAATTATTGTGATGGCTGTGATAATGTAATAAATTAAGTATAATATTTTGGCTGTGATAATGTAATAAATTAAGTATAATAAAAATTAATAAATTTATCATTAAATTGAAACTTTCTCATTCAAAGTGTACTTAGCAAGATAAGTATACTTTGCAATTTTGGTGAAATATGCTACTGGTCTAATAACTTAGGGTGTGGGACCATGTGGTTTCCGAATAGTGCGAAGTCATGTTTTTTTAGAAAAGTTTATTTCATTTATTATAATTCTAATGGAATACCAGATTTTTATGAAACAGCAAATGCGGAACAGGTTATCCTTTATCATAGTCATATATACTTATATAAGATTTGACAATGTCCAGCCATGGGTAAACATTTGCTGTGGCACGAGGGCACTGTTTGAACCCCAAGGTCGTAAGCCGTGGGTTCAAACAGTTCCCGAGTGCCATGGTTGAACGTCTTTGTTATATTTCCAATGGATTTATCATGTACTTTGAGTGTCAGAGCATATATATAGACTTTCGGTACTTTGATAATCTGCTCCATTCAAACAGCTGATTTACACAGACATATTCCTGGGCCGCAGTACACGTCGCGTGATGCATCTGAATCAATTTAAAAATTTCAGTGTGACCATTGTGAACTGATCTGGTGACGTAATGGCACGTTCTAGTAAGTTCATGAGACACATGCATTACGTAAGTGTTGGCTTGGCCCCGAAATGAGCATTGTCTACAGCCATGGTCAAACAGCCCGCGCTGTATGTTTGAACATGGCTGTCAGTGGTGTCGAACAACGGCAGTCATGTGACTAATATGGGATAAATGGCATTTGTGGCCGGTCTAGCTGATGACCTGTGATCAGAATTGAAGGAATTGTGTTTATGGCCGGCCTAGTGACTGATCTGTGATGGAGATTGGTCATAAATGCCATAAGCTGAATTCTCCAATCTAGAACACGAGCTGTGACTAGAATGATTGGAGAAATGGAGATTTATGGTATTTGCAGCCAGTCTACTGTCTGTTTCACAAAAACCTGTGCAAATTTTATGACCATATAAACAATATGAAAACAATATTTGTTTTGATAACGTTAAATTTTATCGAAATTTAAGAATGAGCCTTTCTTTTTATTTCGTGAAATTTTGTCAAATATTGATGTTATTACGAAAAATTAATTTGTCTATAGGAATTCAACATGGGGGAAATGAAGTGGAAAGCTGTGGGAGGACTTTAAAAAACGAAAACATTTGGAAATTGACTCCGAAACCTAGCTAGATAGCTTGGAAATGATCTAACTAAGAAAACAAAAGTTGTATTTTAAAAATCGGTCCAGTATTTCTGAAATTCTAAAAAATTTCCCCATGTTAAATCCCCATAGACATCACTCCGTGAAGATGTCTATGGGGATTTAACATGGGGAAATTTTGTTTTCGCAATAAAATCAATATTTGACCAAATTTCACGAAATAAAAAGAAGGCTCATTCTTAAATTTTCCTTTAATTTAATATTATCGAAAAAAATATGGTTTTTGAATTGTTTATATGGCCGTAAAAGCTGTGGGATGAGTAAAACAAAAGAAACCTTTTGGAGTTTGACTCCGAAAACCAGCTAGATAGCTTGGAAATGATTTAACTAAGAAAACAAGTTAACTTTTGAAAATCGGTCCAGTATTTCTGAAATTCAAAAATAATTCCCCATGTTAAATCCCCATAGACATGTGTCTATGGGCATTTAACATGGGGAAATTAATGTTTTCACAATAAAATCAATAGTTGACCTAATTTCACGAAATAAAAAGAAGGCTCATTCTTAAATTTTCCTTTAATTTAATATTATTGAAAAAAATATTGTTTTTGGATTGTTTATAGTCGTAAAATGTGGGCAGCTTTCATGGAACAGACAGTAGTTCCTGATATGTGACTAAGATTGGAGAAATAGAACCTAAACAATCAAGAATTCCGCCACGGAAGTTGTGTCGCGCCTGCCAAGGCATTTGACCATAACATGATCATGGGCATGTGCAAAAGTAAGCATCACAAAAACCATCAGAGAAGTGCATGTTTAAAATACAGTGGATATACCTAGGTTCTGGATAATAAGCCTTCATTTGCCAGTTACTAGAGCTATAAGCATACAAAAACAATTATTCAAAACTTTTTAAAACAATAAACTTATCGTAAAAGTGCTGTGAAACCAGATTTATCTAAAAGTCCTGCTTGTTTCCATGTCGTCCATTTTGTTAACGTATCATCCAGGCACTTGTAGAAAATAGACTGTGACCTTAGACTCTGGATTTTTGTTGTTGGGTTATTCTCATCCTGTAGTGTGGCGCACCATCGGGTCAGAGTAAAAAATGGTTATCTAAATTATCAGATGAGTGTACAGTAAACAATTGTCCACCATTTCCTTTGCCAGTCATAAATGACAATAATATTATCACAAGGCTAATAATCATAATGCAAGATGCTTTCAGGTCACGTTTAATTTTCATTAGTGGTACATGCTATTTTACCATATTCATTCTGGTGCAGACTACAGGCAGGATTTATACCAACAACAAGATAATAACAATCTACAAACTGTAGACTATTATTCTGAGCATTTTTATAATCAACAGAACAATAAATTCTATTAAAAGCACAGAGTTTATATCTACATCTGTGTAATCAAATATAATTCTGTGTTAGTTTTTTATAGCTTTTCATATAAGACCCCCCAGTATAACGAGAAGCTCTATTCTGGTAATTTGACAGCTACCAGTCTGTGTTTACATGACCTTGACTTCTCAAAATGGCTAAAGAATCCAGTGATGTACACTCACAGAACCATGCTTTGTAAATCTTGTTCAATAATGATGTTTATGAGTGGACAAAAGTGGGAATAGCTGAAATACAACATTTTGAAGGTATTCTAACAATTTTGATTAAAAACTTACATGACCAGGGGCGATGTGGAATATTTTTCTCCATTTGACAGATAGGTGTCTTCTGCAAAAAAATGTCCGGGAAACTGACCGTGAAAGTTTCCGTGATTAGAGACAAATGCGGTTTACGAAAATTCCCGACGCGGGGATAATCCCGACAAATGGTTACGCTACTGTACGAACAAGGTCAAAGTTGAAGAAACTTTTTGAAATAAAAAAAATGGCTAAGTATTTCCACAAAATGCTCAAAATGGTCATGGTCATGTTAATGGTGGCATGAGTGTGTTTCAAATGCTTACATGTATCAAGTGTCCAAATATTGAAGCAATCCATCAAGTAATATTAATGTTATACGATGATGAAACTTGTACAAACTTTTTTACGCAAACAATGGCTAAGTGTTTCGGTAAAACTGTGAAGGTACAAGAGGTCAAGGTTGACATGTTACTGGTGACACAAATGTATTCCAAATGCTCACATGTATCAAGTGTTCAAATATTGAATCTTGGAAACAATGGGAATTCCTTGGCGAGCCTCAGAATTTCTATGCATGGCATAGCCTTGCCTGACAACTTGATATTAACCGATTTCAGTCTAAGGATACGATATTGCATTGTTTTGTTTATTTCGCCATAAAGGTATATATTTTTACCACTCTTTGATATGCCCAGCGGGGTGAAATTTACACGTAGTAAAACTTGACAAGTGCGGTGTGTTTGAAGTCTTAGTCTTGTCACTGTAGTCTAGACTAATCAGCATCGTGTAAACACAGTTTGCCAACTAATGATGGAATTTTATGACTTTATACGCGGAATTGCATTATGCCTATTGGAATACACGACACGGAATACATATCGGGAATTACCGTTAATGGTGTTATGCAATATATTTCATGGAAAATGTCGCCAAATAGACACCGACCGATATGGGCAAGGTAAATGTTTTCAAAAGAGCGCTGTGCCATTGTATGCGAATGTAATCAATGACTAATTGGATACCAGTTGCAATTCAAATGATAGCGGCCAGATTGTGATGAAAGGAAAATAGCGATTGTGCCGACAAAAACATGACATGGCCGCTGTTCACATACAAACATACCACGTGGGAATGAAAAGAGCTGGCCGCTGGTCGCAGTTTGGGGGTGGTCGTTATACCAAGGTCTTAAAAAGAACAGAATTGGACAGGGGGATTTTTAACTGGCCGTTGTGGACAGGTGGCCGCTATTCACAGGTGGTCGTTAATACAGGTTCGACTGTATAGAAAATATTGAAAATAAAACAGTGATAAGGAATTAAAAGTCTGTTAAGCTAACGGTAGCCGATTTCACCAAAGTATACTTGGAGGGAGTAATTATTTATTTTTACTCAAATGCATTATTTCATATAGAACTAGCGATTCTATATATTTGGCGATTGAAGTTATGCAGAATTAGTAAACCTTATTTATTACATACTCTCATTTTTTTTTGTTAGGAAATAATTTATTTCATTAAATAAACAAATAATTAACTTATGCATAAATTTAAAATTTCTCCCTCAAAGTATACTCTGCAATTTTGGTGAACTTGGCTACTGGTATTCTATACATAGTGATAGCATGTGCTTACTTGAGTAACATGTGCTTCTGATTGGGATCCTGAACTAGGTCCAGTGGGGCTTGTCCCTTCTTGTTTTTGATGTCGAGGGCCGCCCCTTTCTCCAACAGGAAATACACATTCTGTATGTTTGTGTCACTCTGTGTTTTCCTCGAGCGATGTGATCGCTGGAATGGGAAAATTACAGTCTATGGTTTTCATGTTTATCAATTGTGGCTGTGACTGGAGAAATGGGCTTATGGGTTTTGCGACCAGTGTAGATCCAGATCAGACTGTGCATCTGCACAGTCTGATCCGGATCTGCACTGTCTTGCCATTTCATTAATGAAACATCTAACAAGCAATATATATTGTTATCAGGCTGTTCTGGATCTACACTGGTTGCAAATCCCATAAGGCCCATTTCTCCAGTAACAGTCACAAAAGAAATATGACCCGGACAAGGACTTAAACCAACAAAGTGGTCATGGTGTCAAAGGGAGATAACTCGCAAAGTATCAAATTCAGAGTTGTCTTTCTTAGCTGTATGTCATGATGAACACATCTGTTACGTACCATGAATACAGAGCTCCAGTTAAGATGCGTAACTTGACCAAATATTTGACGTATTTTTCTTAGTTCTTCACCAAAAATGGCAAGTTGGGAGTTCTTTAGAATCGTCGCATTTTTTGTCTCAATGAGACGATTCTAAAGCACTCCCAACTTGCCATTTTCGGTGAAGAAATAACAAAATTCCCCCCAAAGTTGATCAAATTACGCACCTTAACTGGAGCTCTGTGAATATATGCTAAGTTTGACAACTTGCACTCTGTCAGAACAAGCATCTAAACCAACGGTGAACATTGTGTCAAAGGGAGATAACTATAACTATAAAATTACAACATCCAGAGTAATATTTCTTGTATGTGACACACCTTCATGCTATGATGTAAACAAGGGTGACGTTTTCTATAGGAATGAATGGCCTTTTTGTGGAATTTATCGGGGTATAAACTTGGAAAAGTCGCGGGAATACTGGACGAAGGCCGGAAGGCCTCGTCCAGTATTCCCGCGACTTTTCCAAGTTTATATCCCCGATAAATTCCACAAAAAGGCCATTCATTCCTTATAATTCCAGCATTTGAAATAAATTCATCAAGAAAATGTGTTTATTTTCCGTTTTCTTAAGAATTATTTTAACTGCGCCTGACGGTTACGGAAAGTAGTTCGGCATGGAGTTTACTGGGATATAAATTCTGGACAGAGACTTGCTATGGACCAATCAAATGTGAGGGAATTGTGTAAATATTTTTCTGCTGGAATTATATGAAGATATTCTCGGCAGTACACGACTTGTGCTTCAGGGAAGGTCCCTGCACCAACAAAATTTGTTTGTTTGTTTATTAGTGTTTAACAGCCTATCAACAGCTAAGGTCATGTAAGGCCGGGCAAACGGGTTTGATCCCATTTTAACCTGCTGCATTGGGGGGAAAATCCCAAAATCAGAACGGAATACACGTATTTACATTGAGAACAAATATATTCAGCCCTGAAATTAGAATAACCTGACCTGGTGCCAGGTCCATACCACACCAAGTCACTTGGCCCCTTCCCCTAAAATAGGATTACGAATATCGTAATAAAGAACAAAAGGGGTATAACCAGATTCAACTGTCGCACACAAAATGCCAAAGACATATGTGAGGGCCAAACCAGGTCTCCAGTCGGGATTCCGGTAAGGATGAACCCCGATCGTTACGGTAAATTACCCATCGCGTGCTCCCACCTGCCACCCACTCACCAACAAAGTGAACATTGTGCCAATGGCATATAGCTCCAAATGTATAAACTCCAGTAGCCGATTTCATCAACATTGCAAAGTATATTTTTCTAGCAAAGTATACTTTGAGGGAGTAATCATTTATTTTTCCGGAAATGCATTATTTCATATAGAACTAACCACTGCATGTATTTGATGATTAAAAGTATGCAGAATTATTATACTGAATTTATTACATTATCACAGCCAAAATGGCTGTGATAATGTAATAAATTCAGTATAATAAAAATTAATAAATTTATCCTAAAATTGAAAATCTCTCCCTCAAAGTATACTTTGCTAGAAAAGTATACTTTGCAATGTTGGTGAAATGGGCTACAGAGGTATGTGACATGAGATGCTTTTAGGTTACTATGTTTTAAAAGGAAGTATCCTGAAACTATTCCAAGCAGTGTATGATGGACCTAAACCATAACGTATCCATTCACAGACCTGTTTCACTAAACTTTGTAAGATTAAAATGTTCGTAAGAGCAAATTTAGGATCGTCTGGAAATTTAAATTGATGGATTTACGTTTATTGAGCATAGGCTGCATGCACAATAAATATAAATCAAATAATTGTTTAAAAGAAAACATTGCTAATGTGGAATTTACAGACTATCATACTTTTGCACTAACATTTTAGTCAGACAAAGTTTAATGCAATGGCCTACAGGTGTGACAAACACATGGATGCCAAGATAAACACAGACACTGGGGCTGCACTCCACGTCAGCGTAAAATGTTTGACACCGAAATAGGCGCCGGATTCTTGATGAATCCCAATTCAGCTACATGCAGAAGATACTGCATAAATATATTTTTGTCTAGTAACCGGCACAAGAAATTTGCGCCGGTTATTAGACGAAAAATGTGTTTATGCGATAGCTCTAAGTAGAGTTGAGTAGCATATAGTCACGAGACTGGAACATTTTATGCCAGTGTGGAGTGCAGCACCAGTGACACAAGAGTAACAAGAAATGCGTCTGTCGAACGCGGATGCCACCTGCAGCATATTTGAGAAACTGTGACAAAGTGGTTAACCGACGGACGGACGGACGGACGGACGGACAGACGGACGGTCCAAACACTATATGCCACCCGTTTCTTCGAAACCCGGTGGCATAAAAATAATGCCCCCCTCCCCCCTGTCAATTAATAGTTGAGGGCATAAAAACACATCTCGATACGTTGCATACATGTTCTAATATTATATGTGTATTATTTCATTCATTTTTTTCACGGATAAATATATTTTTTCTTGATGTAAATATTCCTATGTGATTTTTGAGATTTCGCGCCCAATGCAGCTGGTTAAAACAGGATTGAACCCGCTTGCCCGGCCTTACATGACCTTAGCTGTTGATCGGCCATTAAACACCAATAAACAAACAAACATTTAGATGTAGGTATATGGCAAGTTGGAGTCTATATTATAAGTATTTGTGATTCTACACAGGCTATATGGTGTAATATTGCCCGTAGAATCACAATAACGTATTTGTCATACCGCAGATCCTGTATTTGGCCGTATAAACATATTTCTTCTTTTGATCTTTGCGTTTTTTCAGGAAGAAAAATAATCCGAGATTCGATTTTCTACCGTCAGTCTTAATATAAAGGCGTAAATGAACATTTTGTTTTTTTATTAAACGAAAACAAACTAAATATGGAGTAAGAAATCCATCGAAAACGACTTTATGACAGTTTTTTTATATCGTGTAATTTAATTTATATTCCACTGCTCTATCGATCTGCTCTCCCTTTGGCGCCTCTAGAATAATGCGACCGAACAATCGCTGTCATTGCTACGCCGCGGTTTTGTGCATGGAACCCATAGTTTGTGACCTAAATATAGCCGTCACGAAGACAAGCGTGTTGAGATTTGAAAAGCAATTTTCGTTATTTTGGCTAATTTTTGGCTCATATTTTGATGAGCGAAGAATATTTATGGAAAAATAAACAATAAAGACTGGTTTTGAGTGTACAATTTGTTACTTGTATTGATCAATTCGGGGTTTTATTGTGTTTAGTGAGGAATACAATTCGCAATCGCGAGACGCTTGCAAAATGTGTCTTCATTGGACGCGAGACGGAGGGGAATCGCAATTTCTCTATGTTCGACGGCCTTGGCAGGTCATATAATATATATGACCAGGCAAGCTAGCCAATCAAAAGCCGAGAAACTTATCTGTGGTATGACAAGTGGCTCTATGTAGCAATGTGATGTGGCTGTGACTGGATAAATTGGGCTTATGGGCTTTGTGATCAGTGTAGATCCAGATCAGCCTGTCCATCCGCACATACTTCTAACAAGCAATATAGATCGTTATCATGCTACAGGAGTGTGCTATTTCATCAGGAGCGACACTAGTTTCAAATCCCATAAGCCCAATTTCTCCAGCCACAGCCACATATGTATGAGGAATGGTTACTGTTATGTCCTACATACCGACACACTGGCAGTGAGTGGTACGGGTGAGAGGGACATGTGAAGTGCTGTATCTCCTTCCTTATCCTGTGCCTTAACATCCGCTCCTGTCAAACAAACAAGCAATCAATTACACTCAGAGCTCCAGATAAGCTGCGTATTTGCGTAAATACCCAATTAAAATTGGCAAAAATCCAATTGTAATCAGAAGTAGCGAGTATCAAAAAGCAATAAAAAATTGTCGTACCTTCATCATGCTACAGAAAACAATAGACAGACCACAAATCTAGCATATGTTTCTTATTTTTCAAGAAAACACATCTTGGTATTTCATTAGAATTGTCTCCAAGGAGACAATTCTAATGAAATGCCAAGACATGTTTTCATTTCGAAGCAAACTATTCAATATATAATTGCTGTCTGTTGATGTGTAAACAGTAGTGTGATTTTATTTTACCGAATTAAATATTGAAATACCCAATTGCTTCAGATATAATGGAGTGACAATACTCAATTACTAATTCCTTATCTGGAGCACTGACACTGTTGCAGGATGTACCCATCAAGTCATTTGACCTTGAGCACAGGGGTCGCATGAGTGGGCTATACATGGGCTATACATCCAATAAATAGTGAACACGAATATGTGGCTGGGACTGGAGAAATGGGTCTCTTGTGTTTTGTGACCAGTGTAGATCCAGAACAGACAGTGCAGTAATGCTTCTAACAAGCAAAACAGATAAGCTGCGTAGTTGCGTAAATACCCAATTAAAATTGCCAAAATCCAATTGAAATCAGAAAGTGAGTATCAAAAAGCAATGAAAAATTTGTGGTATCTTTATCATGCCACAGAAAACAATAAACAGACCACAAATATAGCATATTTTCTTATTTTTCCATGAAAACACATCCAAGGAGACAATTCTAATGAAATACCAAGATGTGTTTTCATTTATAAGCAAACCATTCAATAAGTGCGGTCTGCTGATGTGTAAACAGTAGTGTGATTCTATTTTACACAATTAAAATTTTGAAATACCCAATTGCTTCAAAAATAATGGAGTGACAATACTCAATTACTAATTCCCTATCTGGAGCCCTGAGACTACATGAGTATATCATTTGATCAGGAGCTACATAGGTCACAAATCCTATAGGCCACAGTTCTCCAGCAACAGCCACATAATATGTAAGTTTCTATAAAGAGCATACATATTGTAGGAATGATTGGCCTTTTTGTGGAATTTATCGGGGTATAAACTTGGAAAAGTCGCGGGAATACTGGACGAAGCGATAAAAAATTACAATTTTTTTAAGGCCTCGTCCAGTATTCCCGCGACTTTTCCAAGTTTACATCCCCGATAAATTCCACAAAAAGGCCATTCATTCCTTATAATTCCAGCATTTGAAATAAATTCATCAAGAAAATGTGTTTATTTTCCATTTTCTTAAGAATTATTTTAACTGCGCCTAACGGTTACGGAAAGTAGTTCGGCATGGGAGTTTACCGGGATATAAATTTTGGACAGAGACTTGCTACGGACCAATTAAATGTTAGGGAATTGTGTAAGTATTTTTGTGCTGCAATTATATCTGAATGAAATTCAGCATACCTGACACTTCATCAATGACTTCCCATGCACGTTATACCACCACACCTATTGCTCCATGTAGCGTAATAAAGTGGTTGAATAAATGGAATATCTGAAGTGCCTTTATTTTTTCACCTTTGACCCCTAATAGCGGCCTCAAAATGCTTGCATGTATCAAGTGTCCAAATATTAAAGCAATCCATCAAGTAATATTCAATGTTGTACGATGATGAAGAAACTTGTACAAACTTTTTGACACAAAAAAATGGCTATGTGTTTCTGCATGTAAAGATAAAAAAAGGTGAAGGTCATGTTACCTGGGGCCTATTTCATCAACATTGCAAAGTATACTTTCCTAGCAAAGTATACTTTGAGGGAGAAATTTTAGAATAAATTTATTAATTTTTATTATACTGAATTTATTACATTATCACAGCCAATTTTGGCTGTGATAATGTAATAAATTCAGCATAATAATTCTGCATAGTTTTAATCATCAAATATATGCAATCGTTAGTTCTGCATGAAATAATGCATTTCGAAAAAATCAATGATTGCTCCCTCAAAGTGTTCCGAATGATCACATGTAACAAGTGTCCAACTATTGAAGCAATCTGTTAAGTAATATTAAAGTTATATCATAATGAAGAAACTTGTACAAATCTTCTGACGCAAAAAATGGCTAAATGTTTCCGCAAACATGTGAAGGTAAACAATGTCAAGGTCATGTTAATGGCGGCATGAGTGTGTTCCCAATGCTCACAGATACCAAGTGACCAAATATTAAACAATCTGTTAAGTAATATTAAAGTTAAACCTTGATGACCTTGTACAAACTTTTTGACATTTCGGACGACGACGGAAAAAGCGGCGACTTCTGCTAAAGCAGGCGCCACAAAAACCGACCAATCGAAATTGTGATTGGTGGTTATTCTGCAAAACTCTGGTTTAAGGTCCAAAACCACGTTTATGAAAACGGACCATCGCGATCTTGATTGGTAGTTGTCAATTGCAGAAAAATTTGTCAAACCCAGGTTCGAGACTTCAAACCAGGGTTTAATGAATTATTGTGCATGCAATTCAGTAGCTCAAATGCAGGAGCTGAAAACCTGTGTTTGAGAAATTATTGAGCATTTGGCTCGACATACCTGATCACACAATCCCAGTAGGATTCATCATTAAATGTACATGCCCACTCAGTAGGCACAACATGTTATTTACAGTAATTAAATAAGTGTATAATTGTGTCAACATTCCACCAGTTCTAAAAATTACAAGTGTCCGCTATACAGACATATGTCACCTGAAAAAAATAATATTTTCAACAGATTGTAAAGAATGATCGATCATTGCGCATCAAAAAATAAATACAGAGAATAAATAGTAATGTCCGTTAGCATGTTAAGGAAATACGGTTATCGCCCCTGATATCAGTGTGGAAATTTACGTCATTTATAAAATGTATAATGCCAATCAATACGTGGGGTAATGGTGAATTAATGTTTACTTTGCCGGAAAATGTCATATCTACAGAATATACAAAACTATCCGTCTCCTTATATTATAACCTATTGAGTGGGCATGTACCTTTAAGATGTGAATCTGTAAGGGTGGAGGCATCATTCAGATACTCATACTCTCCCGACCTCCCACAATAGCATCGCACTCAATGCTCCAGATAAGGTGCATATTGGTGTATTTTTTACACATATATTTTAGCTCATTATGCCTTGATTTTAAAAAATGGGAGTACAAAATTATTAACTACTTACAACATATTGATTTTCAACTTACATATTGATTTTCAAACTAAGGAGTAAATATGTTTAATAAAATTGAAATTAACTTATCTGAGCTGCAAAAAGCAAACACTGTAAGTGAACTTTCAGCTTTTTTTGCTGTTTTGGCTCATTCATTTAAATCAGAAAGAAATGTCATAAATTCAGTCATCCACTTGTTCTGTTCTGTTCTGTTCTGTAAAAGTGAAACATGCATTTCATATGACATCAAGGGATACATTCATATTTAGACACAAAGCTTATCTGGAGCTCTGGAACTGTTGGTCTGTTTGACTCATTTCATCAAATGGTGTTTAACAGCCCTGTCAACAGATAAGGTCATTTTAGGCCAGGTTAATGGGGTCGAATCCCATATTTTACCTGTATGGATGGAGAAGGGGGTGGGTGAAATCTGAAAATCAGAACTGAAAATTTACAAAATAATATATATCCTGCCCTGAAGTTCGAATAACCTGATCTGGCGCCAGGTACTCATCAAACCAGAATCACTTAGCTCCACTCTGTAAAAGTAAAAGGATTAGTGATGATCTTACTACTTTTATAATGTTTATAACTTTCAAGTAACGAGAAAGCCAAAAATAAAATGTACCTGAGGACCAAACCAAGCATATCGGGTCTCCTGCAAGGATGATTTGATTCTATTGGTGTTTAGAACGCAATATGTACATCAGTAAAGATGAATCCTATCATTAAATTATCCATCGCATGCTCACGTCAAGCCACCAACATTGTCTGGCTCATACCTTTGTCCACGAGGACTTCGATGATTCGTTTGTGGCCCTGGGTAACAGCGAGATGTAGCGGCGTCTTCTGGTCATTGTCACGGCAATCTGGGTCCGCTTTGCCCTAACATAGATTGGTTGATTGTGGTTTGATTGAGGATGCGCCATTATGTTCGCGGAAAATCCTAAATATTTTCCTTTTATGAGCTCAGAAGTATATGTCGCGACCATCCTTTGAACCGTCTCGTTGAGACGGTTCAAATGAGTGGTCACAACATGTACCTTCATTGAGAAATAACAAAACTTCATATGGATGACCTTGAAGCATTTTCAACTCACATAAGATTCATCATATGTGGCTGTGTCTGGAGAAATGAGGCTTATGATATTTGCGACCAGTATAGCTCCTGGTCAAATCGCTTACTCCTGTAGCTTGATATCTATTTATACTGCTTGTTAGAAGCATGTCGAATGTTTCATTGATGGAATGGCGAACAGTGCAGATCCTGATCAGACTGTGCGGATGCACAGGCTGATCAGGATCTACACTGGTCGCAAAACCCATATGCCCCACTGGAGAAATGAGGGGTGTTTCATTAATGAAATGATGAACAGTGCAGATCATGATCAGACTGCGGATGCACTGGCTGATCTGGATCTACATTGGTCGCAAAACCCGTAAGCCCCATTTCTCAAGTCACAGCCACATATACTGACAGGATATAATCATTACTGGAATTACAATAACAATTTTCAGCACTAAATGCAAATGTCCTGATTTGGTACCAGGCACCCCAGCTATACTTGATCACTTGGCCTCGGGTGTGCTTGCCAGTCGTTCAGATATGAATCCTTAAGGATGAATTTTTTGTTAAAGGTACATGCCCACTCAAGAGGCACAAAATGTTCTTTATAGGGATTAAATAAGTGTATAATTGTGTCACTATTCCACCAGTTCTAAAAATTACGAGTGCCCGCTATACAGAGATAATCATTTAGTAATTTTTATTTTACTAATTGTGACGCGCGGTGGTATCAGGTTATTTTCAAATGACGCATGATATTTTTAATTATTTATACTAATTAAATGCGTCACCTGAAAAAATAATATTTTTGACAATATGATAATTGCACATCAAAAAATAAATACAGAGAATATATAGTAATGTCTGTTTTAAGGAAATACGGTTATTGCCCCTGATATCATAGTGGAAATTTACGTCTGATATAAAATGTATAATAATATCAATGTGTGGTGTAATGGTGAATGAATGTTTAGTTTGCCAGAAAATGTCTTAGATGATGTCTCTGTTATAAATAACATTTTGTGCCAACTGAGTGGGCATGTACCTTTAAGAAACACATAAATTAGCAACCTCCTGGCTCAATGGGGGAAACTGGCAGCTGTAAAAAGGTTAGTCTTGTTGCGAGTTATGAGACATGCCATGTAATTTTGTACCTAAGAACATGTTTGCTATGAAAGTTTTGTCAACTTTCGACTTTCAACTTTACGGAAAACAGCGTGCATGTTTCAAATAGTTTTCATGACATCGCACATGTTCTTAGATACAAAATCAGATGGCATGCCTCATATATATGGTATATAGAAAATTACCTAATAGGAATATAATAATAATTAGTGTTTTACACAGGAGGGGATTTGTTTGTGGTGACCATTCATTCATGGAGATTTGAAGACAGTTGTTTAGGTAGTTTGTTTGTTTATTATAGGAATGAATGGCCTTTTTGTGGAATTTATCGGGGTATAAACTTGGAAAAGTCGCGGGAATACTGGACGAAGGCCGGAAGGCCTCGCCCAGTATTCCCGCGACTTTTCCAAGTTTATATCCCCGATAAATTCAACAAAAAGGCCATTCATTCGTTATAATTCCAGCATTTGAAATAAATTCATCAAGAAAATGTGTTTATTTTCAGTTTTCTTAATAATTATTTTAACTGCGCCTGACGGTTACGGAAAGTAGTCCGGCATGGGAGTTTACTGGGATATAAATTTTGGACAGAGACTTGCTACGGACCAATCAAATGTTAGGGAATTGTGTAAATATTTCTGTGCTGGAATTATTGGTGTTTAATGGCCTATCAACAGCTAAGGTATTGTAAGGCCAGGCAGAAGGGAATATTTACATCGAGAAAAAATATATTCAGCCCTGAAATTAGAATAACCCGACCTGGTGCCAGGTCCATTCCACACCAAGTTACTTGGCCCCTTCCCCTAAAATAGGATTACAAATAATCGTAATACGCACATAAGGGGTATAACCAGATCCAACTGTCACATACAAAATGCCAAAGACATATGTGAGGACCAAACCAGGTCTCCAGTCGGAATTCCGGTAAGGATGAACGCCGATCGTTAAATTACCCATCACATGCTCCCCCTTTTTCAGGCAGTAAAGTAAAGTATCATCGGGAGTTTCAGATCAGGTCTATATATACGTTTCTAGACGCAGAAAGAAATACTACATCTTTTATTAAAATACTAATATCATTAATTGTAACATTCTTCAATTCTGGACCAAAATGACTAAATCTAATGACACCAAGCACCAAGATGACGCAAATTTTGTGATGAAATCAACATACAGTAAAGCGTTTGTGTAACTCGCTCTGCAAAACAGTGTTTTAACTAGAAATGGACGCTTGTCGACAAGCGCATGTGTATCCCCCTCCCCAGATACACAAGTAGTTTGAAACAAGAGGGCCATGATGGCCCTAATTCGCTCACCTGACTCCATGAACACCAGAGGAGAATGTGACATTGAGTTCATGTGTTTTAAAAAAATTATGCTATTTTTAGATGGCGGTCATCTTGGATTAAGCGATGACTCTCATTTTACAAAATCTGAAAATGCTTCACCCAGCATCGGCCATGTGGTTCCTGAGAAAAAGACGTTAAAAATCTTGAATAAATGGACCTTTTGGTGGCCATCATGGATGACATAATCATCCGATTCCGACAAATATTGCACCAGAGTGATCGCCTCATTGATACCTTCAATTTGATATATGACATGACCATATTCAGTTAAAAATAAAATTTGACCCCAATTTGACCCCACGGGCCACGCCCATTTTTGACCCCGGGGTCACCATTTTAACAAATTTCAAAGAGCAATGTACATCGATCATTCCTACCAAGTTTCGTCGAAATCCGGCTAGCGGTTCATGAGAAGAAGATTTTTTAAGAATTTATGCTATTTTTAGACGGCGGCCATCTTGGATTAGCGATGACCTCCATTTTAACAAATCTGAAAAGGCTTCACCCATGGACCATAACTTTTAAGTTTGACTACCATGGGCCAAGCGGTTCATGTGAAGAAGAATTTTGAAATCTCTAATAAAAGAACGACCTTTTGACATTTCGGCGGCCATCTTGGATGACATAACAATCCGATTTGGACAAAAAATGTACCAGAGTGATCGCCTCATTGATACCTTCGATTTGATATATAACATGACCATATTCGGTCAAAAATAAAATTTGACCCCACGGGCTACGCCCATTTTTGACCCCGGGGTCACCATTTTAACAACTTTGAAAGAGCATTGTACATTGATCATTCCTACCAAGTTTCGTCGAAATCCAGCTAGCGGTTCATGAGAAGAAGATTTTTTAAGAGTTTATGCTATTTTTAGACGGCGGCCATCTTGGATTAGCGATGATCTCCATTTTAACAAATCTGAAAAGGCTTCACACATGGACCATAACTTTTAAGTTTGGCTACCATGGGCCAAGCGGTTCATGTGAAGAATAATTTTGAAATCTCTAATAAAAGAACGACCTTTTGACCTTTCGGCGGCCATCTTGGATGACATAACCATCCGATTTCGACAGAAAATGCACCAGAGTGATCACCTCATTGATACCTTCAATTTGATATATGACATGACCATATTCGGTCAAAAATAAAATTTGACCCCAACTTGACCCCACGGGCCACGCCACGCCCATTTTTGACCCCGGGGTCACCATTTTAACAACTTTGAAAGAGCAATGTACATCGATCATTCCTACCAAGTTTCTTCGAAATCCGGCAAGCGGTTCATGAGAAGAAGATTTTTTAAGAATTTATGCTATTTTTAAACGGCGGCCATCTTGGATTAGCGATGACCTCTATTTTAACAAATTTGAAAAGGCTTCACCCATGGACCATAACTTTTAAGTTTGGCTACCATGGGCCAAGCGGTTCATGTGAAGAAGAATTTTGAAATCTCTAATAAAAGAACGACCTTTTGACCTTTCGGCGGCCATCTTGGATGACATAACAATCCGATTTCGACAGAAAATGCACCAGAGTGATCGCCTCATTGATACCTTCAATTTGATATATGACATGACCATATTCGGTCAAAAATAAAATTTGACCCCAATTTGACCCAACGGGCCACGCCCATTTTTAACCCCAGGGTCACCATTTTAACAACTTTGAAAGAGCAATGTACATCGATCATTCCTACCAAGTTTTGTCGAAATCCGGTTGGCGGTTCTTGAGAAGAAGATTTTTGAAGAATTTGTGCTATTTTTAGACGGCGGCCATCTTGGATTACATAATGACGTCATTTTAACAAGTTTGTAATCCCCCTACCTAAGGACCATGACCATGAAGTTTGGTGACCATAGGCCCAATGGTTTCCGAGGAGAAGACGTTTGAAAATGTTCACGGACGACGACGACGACGAAGACGACGACGACGGACGATGACGGACGACGACGGACACATTGCGGTAACAATAGCTCACATGAGCTTCGCTCAGGTGAGCTAAAAAGGGTGTTCGAGTTATGCTCCGGAGACAAGATCAGTGACGGAAAAACAAAGGGAGATAACTAAAGAATTAGTGATGCAAGAGTTGTCATTCTTGCGTGACACACCTTTAGCGTCGTGGTATATGCACGTGTGCAGTTTCATGAAAATATTCCAAAGGGTGTTCGAGTTATGCTCCAAACACGAAATCAGTGCACGAAACAACAAAGGGAGATAATTAAGAAATTAACGATGCAAGAGTTGTCATTCTTACGTGTGACACACCTTTGGGTCGTCTTCTATGCATGTGTGAAGTTTAATAAACTAGAAAATGTGTTCATAGAACACGGATGTCCCACATATCGCTTTGATAATAAATGAGGCCAAATTCCAAGTCAAAATTTTCTTTTACCGGAGCATTAAACTTTTTGAAGCACCAAGTATGTGACCTTGACCCTGGGCTTGGCGGGGGCAGGACGAACGTGGATTTGGCACAGGGCGGTAGAGGACCATTAGAGCAATGCATATATGAAATATGAAGCTGATCCGTGAAAGAAAACAGAAATTATAAGATATTTACCAGAGCATTAAAGTTTTTGAAGCTCTAAGTATGTGATCTTAACCCTGGGCTTGGCGTGGGCAGGACGAACGTGGATTTGGCACAGGGTGGTACAGGACCATTAGAGCAATGTGTATAAGAAATATGAAGGAGATCGGTCGAAAGATGAAGAAATTATGAGACATTTACCCGAGTGTTAAAGTTTTGTGACGGACGGACGGACGGACGGGACGACGGGAGGACGGGACGCACGTTCCTACGAATGAATACTTGTTGGGTTTTTACTCTATAAAAATACCCAACAAGAGTACCCAACACTATCCTAACCCTACCCAATAAGATCCCTGTACGCTTACAACAAGTACCCATTCATGTGTGCAGACGGACGGACAAGGGTAACATTAAATGCCCCCTCCACTATCGTGGTGGGGCATAAAAATATTCCAAAGGGTGTTCGAGTTATGCTCTGGATACAAAATCAGAGCACGAAACAACAAAGGGAGATAAGTAAACAAGAATTCGGCGGAATCAAATGCCTCGCCTTGTCCCGCCTTGACCTCGAGCCTGGGCCCGAAAGCAATTTTCACTGGCCCGAACATATTATACAATTATTGACTAGTGAGCCATAGAATATCAGATTATATTCTATGGCTCACTAGTCAATAATTGTTTTATTATATGATAATAGTCTGTATATAGCACTTACGACCTTATGCTACTAGACAAAAATTGAAAAAGAATTTGAAAAAAAAAATGAAAAAAAAAAAATGGAAAAAAAAAGTTTAAAAATTAAAAATAATAATGCTTGCTACTGGAGCCCAGAATTGAGCCCAGAATTGTTTTTTAATAGTCCTATATTTATCTACATATATCTGCACAGGTCCACATAATGCCACAATATTTTCAAGACAGTTTACGGAAATGTAATATCCAATGTCTGTGGTCAGACTGGTCAAGACTGGTCAAGACTGGACATTTGCACATGCTAGCACATGCACAGGTGAATGGTTCTCCCAGTCTCTATTGTTCTCTCTACAGGTAAGGTGTACAGAGCACACGAGAAAAGGTGTACAGAGCAGACGAGAAAACGGGTGTTCATGCATTATTGTCCAGTTTGTAGAGTGCGCAAAACAAAAAAGGGAGATAACTCAAAAATTAGCTAAGCAAGAGTTGTCCGGGTCGTGGTCTATGCATGTGTGAAGTTTCATGAAAATATTCCAAAGGGTGGTCGAGTTATACTCCGGACAGGAAATCAGTGCGTGAAAACAAAAAAGGGAGATAACTAAAAAATTAGCTATGCAAGAGTTGTCATTCTTGTGCACAACACACCTTCGGTTCGTGGTCTAATTGAATGTGTGAAGTTTCATAAAAATATTCCAAAGGGTGGTCGAGTTATGGTCAATCAGTGCGCAAAACAAAAAAGGGAGATAACTAAAAAATTAGCTATGCAAGAGTTGTCATTCTTGTGCGCGACACACCTTCGGGTCGTGGTCTATGCATGTGTGAAGTTTCATGAAAATATTCCAAAGGGTGGTGGAGTTATGCTCCGGACATGAAATCAGTGCGAGAAACAAACAAGAAACGAGGCAAAGCCACGAAGGCCAGGTTTTTTCCAAGCATGGACACTTGGATAACATAATTATACTTTTTGTAGACTAGATGGCCGTGGCCTGCATGTCACGCCTTGGGGCAAGGCATGTACACTAAAAAAAATAGATATAGTAGATGGAAAAACTTTAACGAAAAAACTTTAACCGGACACACGGACGTACGGACGGACGGACGTATGCCAAAATGCCGACGATATCGCGCTTTCCGCAAGCGGGTGTGACAATGATGATAAACACCCATGTGAAGTATCAAGGTAATGGGTGAAGCAGTTGCAGAGACATAGTACACGAAAAGACTTTAACAAATAAATTCAAAGTAATTTGACCTTGACATTGCGCACAGGGGCCGCACGGTTGGGGGTTAGAATGAAAATATGGACGATGATAAACACCCATGTGAAGTTTCAAGGTAATGGGCGAAGCAGTTGCAGAGATATAGTATAACGAAAAAGTTTTAACCAAAAAATTTAACCAGATGTACGTTAAAAAGTTAATGTTGAAAATGGCTAAGTCAATTACGTAGAAATAATAGGTGAAGGTAAAAAAATGGTCACATGTTGGATAGTTGTATGTGGTAGGCACCCCTTGGTTATGAAGCTGTGAAAGTTTGGTGGTCCTAGGTGGTACAGTAACAAAGAAATGGACTCAAACACGAAAACTTAACATTGATTGTGGACGCCGCTCGCCGCCGCCCGCCCACCCGGCCCGCCCGCCCGCCCGCCCGGCTTTCGCCAATCCAATAGCCTGGACTTTTTTTCAAAAAACCTGGCTAAAAAGGGAGATAACTCAAAAATTAGCTATGCAAGAGTTTTCATTCTTGTGCGCGACACACCTTCGGGTTGTGGTCTATGCATGTGTGAAATTTCATGAAAATATTCCAAAGGGTGTTCGAGTTATGCTCCGGACAAGAAGTGTCTGCGGCGGACGCGGACCGCTGTCAAATCCATAGTATCCCCCGACGGAGTCCGGGGGATACAATTAACTAGAGAAAGTGAGCAGGGGCTCACGTATACCCCTGGCCACCGCCTGGACCAACAAATAACCATATGGGTTTGAAGTCATTCCGACTTACCGTTGCATACATAATGGGTACCTTGACCTTGGACAGGAAGGCCGCATGGGTGTGGTATGGCATGAAAATATGAATGATGATAGGTATCACTGTGCTAAATATAGTACACATCGGCCAGGGGGTATGCTTTTGTAGTCCGGTATAAAAAAATAGTGCAGACGTTTTGAGGCCACAGACCCAGTTTGCTTGTAAATCCTGATCCATTACAGCCCAATTTTACTTGAGAAACATGTTGGGGTGTTTTTAACACCAGTTTCCAGCATATTTCTAGCATTTAAAAGAAATTACTGAGCCTGCTTGTCACGTGATGTGAACACTGCGTCACATGACACTTTGATGATAAACAAAATGGCGGACAGGACAATGTTGAAATTTTCTTTCTTAGGAGTAAGTGAACATATTGTTTAATTAGTGAAAATCCGGTGCAGACAGGTTGCAGGTTATGAACAGGTAGGTTCCACAGCATCCATACGAATATGAAAGTGTGAGAGAATGGCCATATTTTGGAGAATCGGTTAAGTTGTATAGTAAAAAACTAATTGGTTAGGTTGCTAGCCTATAAGCATTTCCGGGTCATCAGTGGATGTCGTCTGCTTTCTTTGAAAACAATTCTAAACGGTTTTAATCATGGCTACAGCAAGTTTTATTAAGAGAACAAAGGACAGAATTGCTGGAAAATCAGTTTTATTTAATGAAAATGGTTGCATCAAGTGGGTCGGGATAACCACAGGTGTACGAGTCAAATATGGAAAGATTAAAGTTAAATTTCCAAATGATGCAAGAACAAAATACTATTATACACATAGAGTAAGCATTCATGTTACACCATAATGTGTTTGAAATACCCAGGCACCTTGAAATATCACATTTATGTGGTTGTTCCCTGTGTGTTAACCCGGCCCACCTGAGTGCTGAGTCCACAATTATAAATAATTCTCGAAAGAATTGCCATAGCGAAAAGCGCTGTCTAAGCCATGCACTCGACGGCGTCACATATCCACCCTGTATCTGCTAATAGTTCCTGTTTTATTAATTACGGTAAATTAACTGTATACCTATCTACATTATGTACATGTCTACATCTAATTACACAGATTTGAGATGCATCAGGGAGCCAGATGAGCCTGTTACTGACTAGTTCAGCCATATTAAAGTGGCGCGTCGCTTTAATTGGCACTGTGTATTTGATTACTAACCGGTATCAAGTGTATAGCTCCCCAACAGGTAGCAACGTTTTTCTAAACATTATTTATTGACTCGGTTGATACTTGCAAACATTATGACCAAATGTGGCTGCGCGATCAGGGTCTACGCCAGTACTTCTTGGCTACATTTTTCCAGAAAAAAATTCAAAATTTTAAATTTAGCAGAAATTATACTGTGAACATTGCTTGCCACAGTAACCTTTGAAACACATGACTATTGTGCAAATTATTCCTGGCATTATGCTCTTTATTTGTCTAAGTTACCATTATGTTTGGCATGTGCTTGCCTCAACTCTGCAATGCACCTGGATCTTACAGAGAGAGCAAATCGGTTTCTCAAGTTTGTTTTCTTGACCCCACGAAACATGTTCGAGCTAAATGGCGCCTTGTTTATTTCTCGTTTCAGGGAGTTACTCAGATGGCGGATATCTTTTAGATGCGTTACCGTTACCCCTGGTTGAGCGGCATCTACACCTTTGTGTGATTTACTATCACCGTCCCCCGTGTAATGACTAACATGTAAGTCACTATTTATCTGCTTCGTAAACTATTTCATTCCATTTCGCTTCATTACCTATTGACTCATTTTCGGGGAGGTTGGCAGTGCAGTGACCATGATGGTTTGGGCAGCTGATATCTCCACCCTGATTTCTTAGCTTACTACCTATTATGCACAGCTTACTGCCAACAAATGCCCCAATGATTAATTTATCTTTGGTATTATTCTCACACATAGTGGTTGTCACGATTGTACCCGCTTGAAATGGTGTACTGTCGCTATTGAATATTGGGTTATTGTAGCAAGATTCGCCTTCAACTCGAACCGTCTTGCTACGTTTATTGCCACAGAGTTCATTCTCTCTGGCCACAGTTTGTCTGATTTCATGCATACTTTTAGTGTTTAAGCCAACCATAGACTCTGCTATCCTATTTGACTGCTTTTGCATCGAGTTATACGTCGGCGGAATTAGTTTGTGTTTACCAACAGCCGACAAGCACCATAATTACTGATTGGTGTGCTCATAAGGCCCAGCTGCAAACCCACATTAGCTTTCCCTGATTTCCTACCCTTTCGACTTGACGGAACCTCTTCATATAGTTTATAATATTTACTTTTATATCTACATCGGTGCATTTTAGCCGCTCAGCCCCAACAAATGCCCCATTTTCTCGATGCGGCCGCATCAAATACCATTTCGCCACTACAGTGCGTATTAAAGGCGCGATGACTGTTTATTTCAGTATTAAACATCTTCTGGACCTCATACGGTCGATATAATTTGTTTATCAACAGATCGGGGTGTACGGATGCATTTTGCGGTACGGCGCATTCGTCAATGAGTTTCGGACACCTCGACAGAGAGCGCAGAACAGTTACATCATTGTCCGTACCATCAACATCTTTACAGGTAAACGTTTATTTTCATTTACATTAACCCGGGATTCAAATGAGTCTTTGGTTAGCCTGATGTACCTATGATTTGTTCCATTTGGTGAGTGAGAAGAAAGTTTTTTACCTTTATTTTCATTTACCCGCCCCGTTTGAAATCCGCATTTTTTACCCCCGCCTGTATGCTTATTGGCCGGCATGTTTTCATTAGGTTAACCAAGTTCACTCTGAGCAGTGCATATCGGTAGAGAAATATATATGGGATAGCATTGCTCATTTAACAGGCAGTGTCTATACCCTAAGGAAACAAGTGTCAACACGGGCACACGTGATTCAATTTCCTGTGACATTTTACACTTCTATGTCTGAATTCGCTGGCAGCACTCATACACTGGGCTGGTTTCAATTTAATTTGACACGTATCATTCTGGCATGTCACTAAGTTATGCGGACAAATGGTTTTCTATGCAAATTACAACATGTAGATTGACTAAATACTTCGAAAGTCACTTTTTTCGCCTGTTTTATGATAAAAAAAATGACAAAATACTCCGAAATCACCCGACTTTCGATAAATTTAATCGTTTTAACCCCATAATTGTGGAACAGCCAATATTTTTGACAAGCACCATCTATTTTATAATAATTTTTTATTTTTTCAAGTGCATCAACAATATAGACTTTTCCTAAGAAATAAATATGAGAAAATAATACTCTGGAAAATTCTGGTGAAACTGAAGTTTCCGCAGCTGGACAGCCATAATTATATGACCATTCTTAAATTGCCACTGTTGAAAAGTTAGTCTTCTAAATAATGTCAAATTACATTTGCTGTCACGAAATAGGTCAGACAAGACAATGGTAGGCAGTTTATTGAGATATTATAGCAAAAAAATGCGCTTATAGGTATCACTGTGCTAAATATAGTACACATCGGCCAGGGGTATGCTTTTGTAGTCCGGTATAAAAAAATAGTGCAGACGTTTTGAGGCCACAGACCCAGTTTGCTTGTAAATCCTGATCCATTACAGCCCAATTTTACTTGAGAAACATGTTGGGGTGTTTTTAACACCAGTTTCCAGCATATATTTCTAGCATTTAAAAGAAATTACTGAGCCTGCTTGTCACGTGATGTGAACACTGCGTCACATGACACTTTGATGATAAACAAAATGGCGGACAGGACAATGTTGAAATTTTCTTTCGTAGGAGTAAGTGAACATATTGTTTAATTAGTGAAAATCCGGTGCAGACAGGTTGCAGGTTATGAACAGGTAGGTTCCACAGCATCCATACGAATAGTGAAAGTGTGAGAGAATGGCCATATTTGGAGGAATCGGTTAAGTTGTATAGTAAAACTAATTGGTGGTTGCTAGCCTGATAAGGAAGTACATATATGACGTTTGAAGTCCATCCGACTTACCGTTGCAGAGATAATGGGTACACAAAACCAAACGCAAATCTTTCTTAAGTAATTTGACCTTGACCTTGGACATGAAGGCCGTATGAGTGTGGTATAGAATGAAAATACGGATGATGATAGGGAAGTATGTGAAGTTTGAGGTCAATTCGATTTACCGTTACAGAGATAATGGGTACCCAAAAACGTTAACGTGGATGGACGGACAAACGGACGGACGGAATTACTAAAACTATATACCCCTCGACATACTTCATATGCCAGGGGTATAATTACATATCACCATTGGAGTAAACGCAGTTTGATTCAAATATGGTCCCACCATGGTGTACATTTACATGTATTTATAACCATTACCCGGAAGTTTCCAGCATATTCAGTAAAACAAATTATCAATTCTCGATACATCTACAGGGCTCCAGATAAGGAATTAGTAATTGAGTATTGTCACTACATAATTTCTGAAGCAATTGGGTATTTCAAAATTTTAATTGGTTAAAATGAAATCACACTACTGTTTACACATCAGCAGACTGCAATTATTGAATAGTCTGCTTCGAAATGAAAACATGTCTTGGCATTTCATTAGAATTGTCTCCTTGGAGACAATTCTAATGAATCACCAAGATGTGTTTTCATGGAACATACAATAAATGATCAATTCTCGATACCTTTGGGCTCGGCTCTCAAACGGTAGGAATTCCTCGACAAGCCTCGGAATTCCTACATGTTTCCTAGCCTCGCTTGTAAACCGCTAAACACCACACATCGTATTCTTCATGGCCCACATACCTTTTCGAGCAGTGTACTGACGATCTCGACAAAGTCGTTGACTGCGGCCATGTGGAGCGGAAAGTATCCCTCGTCAATGAAGGGTACTTTTACCAGGTGTGGGCTGCGGTCCACGATGATGCTCACAGCCCTGTAGCCGATTTCATCAAAATTGCAAAGTATACTTATCTACCAAAGTATACTTTGAGGGAGTAATCATTTATTTTTTCCGAAAATCCATTATTTCATATAGAACTAATGACTGCATAAATTTGATGATTAAAAGTATGCAGAATTATTATAATGAATTTATTACATTATCTCGTAATAAATTCAGTATCATAACAAGAAACGAGGCAAAGCCACGAAGGCCAGGTTTTTTCCAAGCATGGACACTTGGATAGCATAATTATACCCACTTTTTGTAGACTAGATGGCCGTGGCCTGCATGTCGCGCCTTGGGGCGAGGCATGGACATTAAAAAAATAGATATAGTAGATGGAAAAACTTTAACGAAAAAACTTTAACCGGACACACGGACGTACGGACGGACGGACGTATGCCAAAATGCCGACGATATCGCCTTTCCGCAAGCGGGTGCGACAATGATGATAAACACCCATGTGAAGTATCAAGGTAATGGGTGAAGCAGTTGCAGAGATATAGTACACGAAAAAACTTTAACAAATATATTCAAAGTAATTTGACCTTGACATTGATCACAGGGGCCGCACGGTTGGGGGTTAGAGTGAAAATATGGACGATGTTAAACACCCATGTGAAGTTTCAAGGTAATGGGCGAAGCAGTTGCAGAGATATAGTATAACAAAAAAGTTTTAACCAAAAAATTTAACCAGACGTACGTTAAAAAGTTAACGTTCAAAATGGCTAAGTCAATTACGTAGAAATAATAGGTGAAGGTAAAAAAATGGTCACATGTTGGATAGTTGTATGTGGTAGGCACCCCGTGGTTATGAAGCTGTGAAAGTTTGGTGGTCCTAGGTGGTACAGTACCAAAGAAATGGACTTAAACACGAAAACTTAACATTGTAAACGCGAAAAGTTAACATTGAAAATGGCTAAGTCGACTGCGCGGAAAAAATGGGTCAAGTTAAAAAAAAAGTAACATGTTGGATAGTGATATGTGGTGGGGACCCCTTGATTATGAAGCTGTGAAAGTTTGGTGGTCCTAGGTGGTACAGTACCAAAGAAATGGACTGAAACACGAAAACTTAACATTGAAAACGCGAAAACTTAACATTGAAAATGGCTAAGTCGACTGCGCAGAAAAAATGGGTCAAGTTAAAAAAAAAGTAACATGTTAGATAGTGATATGTGGTGGGCACCCCTTGATTATGAAGCTGTAAATAGGATGGTACAGTATAACAAAGAAATGGACTCAAACACGAAAATTTAACATTGATTTGTTTGGACGCCGCCCGCCCCCCCCCACCAGCCCGCCGCCCGCCCGCCCCTCCCGACGCCCGCACCGCGCCCGCCCGACCCGCCCGCCGCCCGCCCGGCTTTCGCCAATCCAATAGCCTGGATTTTTTTCAAAAAACCTGGCTAAAAATTAATAAATTTATCCTAAAATTGAAAATTTCTCCCTCAAAGTAACTTTGCTAGAAAAGTATACTTTGCAATGTTGGTGAAATCGGCTACTGGGGACAGGAACAGGGACAGGGAATTTAATTAAGGAATAAATTTGATTTTATTTATTGGTGTTTAACAGCCTATCAACAGCTTATGTCATTTAAGGCCGGGTTAAGGAATAAAACCATGGGTTGTTACGTTTACTGTAGTATGAAAATCATTTGGTCTGTTTAAAGTGTGTGAAGAAGGACGCCACACACTTTAAAGACCAAATGTTTTTAATACCACAGTAAACACAACAACCCATGGTTTTAATAACCTAGTTGTGGTTGTGGAAATTAATGACGTCAAACTTTAACAAATCAACAATGTCGCACAATGTCACGTGGGGCTAATGTAATGCATTGTGATATAAACGCAATACCTTGAATGTGTTAAATATTCTTAAGTACGAAATAGGGTTAAAGTTGGTGTCCCATTGATCAGGCACAACTAAGTGTATAATTGTGTAGCTATTCAACCAGTTTTAACTAGATTGGTCAATAAGCGAGGCATACAGAATACCCCGCGTGGGCCCAGATACCCCTAAATATGTAAAGATTTTCCAATTGTGTGGACTTGTGACCTTTGACTCTGGGCTTAGCGGGGGTGGCACGAATGTGAATTTGTCACAGGGTGGTAGAGGTACATTGGAGCAATGCGTGTGTGAAATGTGAAGCAGATCCGAGCAAGGAAATAGAAGTTATAACTGATTTCTTTGATGTTAAGTTTTGCAAAGAGACAAAGTATGTGAACTTGTCACAGCATGATAGTAGAGCCTTAGGAATGCATGCATGAAATATTAAGAATTTTTTATGAAAGAAATAGAAGTTATAACTTATTTCTCTGATGTTAAGTTTTGTAAACAGACCAAGTATGTGACCTTGACCTTGGGATCAGTAGAGGTTGGATGGTCGTGGATTTGTCACAGCATGATAGTACAACCTTAGAGGAATGCACAAGTGAAATATTAAGAATTTTCAATGAAGGAAATAGAAGTTATAACTTATTTCTCTGATGTTAAGTTTTGTAAAGAGACCAAATATTTGACCTTGGGATCAGCGGGAGTTGGACGGTCATGGATTTGGCGCGACCGACCGACCGAACGAACTCGACAGACAGACCGACCGACCGACCGACCGACCGACCGACCGACCGACCGACCGACCGACCGACCGACCGACCGACAGTCCGACCGACGGACGACCGACCGACCGACGCACGCACACACACACACACACACTCACAGACGCACGGACACCCGGACAAAATTCTTTCCCACGATATAACAATTTGTTCCCTCGAATTAACAATTCGTTCCCATGATATAACAATTTGTTCCCATGAATTAACAACCCCTGGGAGCGAATTGTTATTTTGTGGGAACGAATTGTTAAATTGAGGGAACGAATTGTTAATTCGTGGGTCTTGAACAGCAGTACTTATCAATTTCTATCACACATGCCAGACAGCAGGATGGTACTATTGCCTTCAACTAGTATACTGTCTGTTTCATGAAACCTGCCCAAATTTTACGGCTATATAAACGATGCAATATTTTTTTCGATAATAATAAATTGTATCAAAATTTACGAATGAGCCTTCTTTTTATTTCGTGAAATTTAGTCCAATTGATTTTATTACAAAACAAGAGCGCCATGATGGCCCTAATTCGCTCACCTGACTCCATGAATACCAGAGGAGAATGTGACATTGAGTTCATGTGTTGTTTTTAGATGGCGGTCATCTGGGATTAAGCGATGACTCTCATTTTACCAAATCTGAAAATGCTTCACCCAAGGATCTTAACTTACTATGAAGTTTGGCCAGCATCGGCCATGTGGTTCCAGAGAAAAAGACGTTCAAAATCTTGAATAAATGGACCTATTGGAGGCCATTATGGATGACATAATCATCCGATTCCGACAAATATTGCACAAGAGCAATCGCATCATCGATACCTTCAATTTGATATATGACATGAGCATATTTGGCCCCACGGGCCACGCCCATTTTTGACCCCGGGGTCATCATTTTAACACCTTTGAAAGAGCATTGTACATTGATCATTCCTACCAAGTTTCGTCGAAATCCGGCTGGCAGTTCATGAGAAGAAGATTTTTTAAGAATTTGTGTTATTTTTAGATGGCGGCCATCTTGGATTAGCGACGACCTCCGTTTTAACAAATCTGAAAAGGTTTCACCCATGGACCATAACTGTGAAGTTTGGCCACCATGGGCCAAGCAGTTCGTGGGAAAACAATTTTGAAATCTCTAATATTTAAAGAACGACCTTTTGACCTTTCGGCGACCATCTTGGATGACATGACCATCCAATTTTGACAAAAAATGCACCAGAGCGATCACCTCTTTGATACCTTCGATTTGATATAGACAAGACCATATTTGGGCAAATATAAAATTTGACCCCAATTTGACCCCACGGGCCACGCCAATTTTTGACCCCGGGGTCACCATTTTAACAACTTTGAAAGAGCATTGTACATCGATCATTCCTACCAAGTTTCGTCGAAATCCGGCTGGCGGTTCATGAGAAGAAGATTTTTTAAGAACTTATGCTATTTTTAGACGCGGCCATTTTGGATTAGCGATGACTTCCATTTTAACAAATCTGAAAAGGCTTCACCCATGGACCATAACTTTTAAGTTTGGCTACCATGGGCCAAGCGGTTCATGTGAAGAAGAATTTTGAAATCTCTAATAAAAGAACGACCTTTTTACCTTTCGGCGGCCATCTTGGATGACATAACCATCCGATTTTGACAATAAATGCACCAGAGTGATCGCCTCGTTGATACCTTCGATTTGATATATGACATGACCAAATTCGGTCAAAAATAAAATTTGACCCCAATTTGACCCCACGGGCCACGCACGCCCATTTGTGACTCCGGGGTCACCATTTTAACACCTTTGAAAGAGCATTGTACATCGATCATTCCTACTAAGTTTTGTCGAAATCCAGTTGGCGGTTCTTGAGAAGATTTTTTAAGAATTTGTGCTATTTTAGACGGCGGCCATCTTGGATTACGTGATAACGTCATTTTAACAATTTTGTAATCCCCCTACCTAAGGACCATGACCATGAAGTTTGGTGACTATAGGCCCAATGGTTACAGAGGAGAAGACATTTGAAAATGTTCACGGACGACGACGGACGACGGACACATTGCGGTAACAATAGCTCACATGAGCTTCGCTCAGGTGAGCTAAAAACAATGTCCCCATGTTAAATCCCAAAGACATCTTCACAGAGTGAAGATCTCTATGGGGATGTAACATGGGGACATATTTTTCCTATTTCAGAAATAGTTGACCGATTTTCAAAATTTAACTTTTGTTTTCTTAGATAGATCATTTCCAAGATTATCCAGGTTTCGGAGTTAATTTCCAAAATAATTTCTTTTACTCCTCCCACAGTTTGTCCGCCTCATTCCCCCCCCCCCCCCCATGTTAAGTTCCCATAGACAAATCAAGTTTTCGTAATAAAATCAAAATTTGGCTAAATAATTGACCACGAAATAAAGAGAAAGCTCATTCTTAAATTTTGATAAAATTTAAAATATCAAAAAAAATTGTCTTTTTGTATTGTTTATATGGCCGTACAATTTTAGTAGTGTGGCTTTTGTAAATTTATACCCCGATAAATTCTTCAAAAATGCTGTTTATTCCTACAACCACTGGTGCTGCACTTCATGCCGATGTGAAATACGTCATGTCGAAAAATGCACAAGTTTTCCTAACAAGATTCCACTCAAATCTACTCGGAGCTATTGCATAAACGTATTTTCATCTAGTAACCAGCGCAAATATTTTGCGCCGGTTACTAGATGAAAAAGTGTTTATGCAGTATCTTCTGCATATAGGTAGCTGAATGGAAATTTGTCAGAACAAGTAAATGGGTTTAACATCCCAGAAACATCTAAGAAATACTATGTACGTATTTTTCACACCTAGTAAGTTTGTTTGTTTGTTTGTTGGGGTTTAACGGCCTATCAACAGCTAAGGTCATTTAAGGCCGGGTCAATGGGTTTAGTACTAAATCCCATATATTACCTGTAGAAGTACATGCACATGTTCAAGTACATGAACAAATGGGGGGGGGGGGATCCCAAAATCAGAACTGAATATTTACAATAACAAAACTATATATTCAGCCCTGAAATCAGTATAATCCTGATCTTATGCCAGGTCCTCGCCACACCAGAATCACTTGGCCCCTCTCAAAAGCAGTAGGATCAGTAATAATCTTACTACTTTTATAATGGGCAATAACCCAATTCAACTCCCAGGTAACTAAAGAGCCAAAGATAAAAACGTACCCGAGGGCCAAACCAGGAAAATCTTGATTCCTATAAGGAGGAACCCATACCGTTAATTTACGCCGTCTCATTCGCCCGACCACCACCCACACACACCTAGTAAGAGGATTGAACTCACAACCTCCGGTATTGGAGTCCAATACCATATCCCCCTAGGCCATGGCCACAGGTGACAGAAAACAAATCACATGACAGTATATAGTATATTATTTATACAATGAGAGATTATGTCAGATTATTTTTTCCCATCACCTATCACAGCCCATCCCTGACATGTGTCAGGAATCTGACGCTTATTTCTAATTTTACGCCGGCATGGACTGCAGCACCAGTAATAAAAATGTGTGGATATATAGAATGAATTTGATTAATTGGGTGTTTAATGGCCTATCAAGAGCTAAGGTTATTTAACCCTTTCCCTGTTTTGCGATATTTCGACTCTTCCAAATCAAAAACATCTGAATAAAAGAATCAAAGCAATTTCTCCTTTTTTTCCCACAATGTTTTCTAAAGACATCTTCTGCAGAGGCGTGAAAAGTCGTTTCTATCAGGGAAAGGGTTAAGGCGAGACCAATGGGTTCAATCCAGCATTTAACCTACTGCATTTGGAGGGAAAATCCCAAAATCAAATAAATATATAGAATGGTACGTACGCTCGGTTGTCTTGAATAATGGCCCAGTGGAGAACATTCAAGTTATGCGCATTCAGCACTGTGTAGTCAGCATTGTCCTTCCCCAGCACGGCGTTGGTCAGTAGAGGCTGATCCTCCGTCTGTATTACACAGTCATGCATCGCCGTGTCCCCATTTGATGTCTATGGATAAAACGTGAAGGTGAACTCTTTAACGTCCCAGCAACAACTAGAGCCATATGAGATTTTGTTTGGAGAAATGGGAATTATGGGTTTTGTGACCAGTGTAGATCCGCCCAGTCTGATCATGATCTAGACGGTATTTACCATTCCATCAATAAAACATCTGCTTCTAACAAGCAACATAGATCAGGCTGCAGGAATGTGCTATTCGATCAGGAGCTACACTGATCACAAATCCCATAAGCCCTATTTCTCCAGTCTCAGCTATATATGTGGCTGCGTTTGGAGAAATGGGGCTCATGTGATTTGTGACAAGTGTAGTCAAAGGACAAGGGACAATAAGGCCAAAAATCGGCCCACACACAAATTGGAAAATAACAGTGTAGTAGTGTACATTAATATGTCAGTTGAAAATAATGGAAGTCTCAAACTTAACATGAAACAGTTCATGTCATTTACTTAGGGGTGAAAGCGTTACTCGTCACAGGTTGTAGCAGCATTGTCAATAGAAATAGCAGTATGGACAAAACTTGTAGAAATCTAATATCCTATCCACAGGAATCTTAGGGTTGTCAAATTCTCGGTGGATTAAATGTGTGTGTAGTTGGTCATGTACCCCCCACACCCCACCCCCCATCCAAAATCACAAGGTAGGACATAATCCCCCCCCCCCCCCCCCCCCCCCACCCCCCCCCCCCCCCCCCCTCGCCCGTGGAAATGCGGCCTAGGACATAATCCCCCCCGTCCGCAAAAACATGTGTAAATATTCGAGTTATTATGTAAATCCTGTATTTAAAAATGATTGACGAATGAACTCTATATAATAAATAACAAATCAGGTATCGAGTATCTTTATGTATCTTTATTTTACGGTCACTTTGATCTTAATTGTTTGAATCATTGATTTCTTGATGCTATTGTGGTAATCATTGGAAGTATATGTGCTTTGGTTAATATTGTGCTGAATTATTAATGTGAACAGTATTCATTTGCTTGTGATGAAATGTGAGATTATGGTTAGCTGTTTCTCTTAGATAAATCCTTATTATAGAACATAACTATTGGAAGTATATGTGCTTTGGTTAATAGTGTGCTGAATTATTAATGTGAAGTTGTGAACAGTATTCATTTGCTTGTGATGAAATGTGAGATTATGGTTAGCTGTTTCTCTTAGATAAATCCTTATTATAGAACATAACTATTGGAAGTATATGTGCTTTGGTTAATATTGTGCTGAATTATTAATGTGAAGTTGTGAACAGTATTCATTTGCTTGTGATGAAATGTGAGATTATGGTTAGCTGTTTCTCTTAGATAAATCCTTATTATAGAACATAACTATTGAAGTATATGTGCTTTGGTTAATAGTGTGCTGAATTATTAATGTGCTTGTGCCAATAAAGATACTCGACACCTGATTTGTTATTTATTACATAGAGTTCATTCGTCAATCATGTTAAAATACAGTATTTACATAATCACTCTCGCATATTTACATATGTTTTTGCGGACGGGAGGGGGGGATTATGTTCTAGGCCGCATTTCCACGGGGGGGGGGGGGGGGAGAGGGGGGGGGGGGGAGGTATGTCTTACCTGTGATTTTGGACGGGGATTATGTCCTACCTGCATTTTAGACGGGGGGGATTTTGTCCTACCTGCATTTAAGACGGGGGGGGGCCTTATTTCGCAATAAAAACATATTTTGACACCACTTCAGAATCATTTCCAATGGAAATGATTCTGAAGTGCTGTCAAAGCATGTTTTAAATTATTCTAAAGTACTGTCAAATCATGTTTTTGATGATAAAAATGGAAAATAGAAAATAAACAGCAGACGACAACAAAATTAAGATAGCGGTCTAAGGGTTAAGGATAAATTTAACAATTTTTATTATTCTGAATTTATTACATTATCACAGCCATTTTGGCTGTGATAATGTAATATATTCAGTATAATAAAGCATGAAATAAAATGTCTGAATACACAATGTATGTTATTGTATAGAAATATTTATAGATATCTTACATCGGAATAAACACGCGATCCATGCTATTGAGTGTTAAAATAACCAGACAGCTGTGGTTGGAAAGTGGGTGGGGTAGGGGAAATACGGCCCAATTTTTTTTTTATTCAAATCAAAAGTTAGCTACCAGCCCACGCGTGTACCAAGTTTTAATTTCTACAGTAGGTTTTATGACTGCAGAGGTAATTTAAACTGAAAATATTAACTTGGTACGGTACACGGGTGGTCTGGGTATTAAATTCATGACAGTAGGGAAGAAAATGTCAAGAAAATGCCAATTTCCGGTTTCATGAAGTCACGCCACACTGTGTCATGACGTCATCGCAAGATGCAAACTGATTAAAATTATATTTTTAAAGAATATTTACAAATAATACACAGCGAAGAGAATACAGTAATTGTGCGCGCGTTTTCTTGGAAAACACTACCGGCCATGCAAAATGTTTTTAATTTTATATTACAGTCAAAATAAGTTATTTGAAAACTTGGAGAGAGTCTTGACTAATCTACAATGTTACTGTGATTGAGCACCTTCCAGACATGCACTCAAATATATCTAGTTCATAGAAATCATTTCGTAATTTAGATTTCAAAAGATTTACATAATGTGACGTCAAAAAGCGGAACACGTCGACATGTAAGTATTCATGCGCACAGCATCTTCTTATTGATTATAATCTCAAAAATAGACTAATAAATATGCATATATAGCCGCCGTGGAAGTGTAGTAAATAGGATATTTCATCGTACATGTTTGAATAGCGGATATAACACACTCGTGTCTATCGGCGTCCGTGCAAGCAACTCATTCGGTACGCTCACTAGTTGCTTATGCTGAAGCCGACACACACTCATGTATTATTTCCCCTACTTATATTCAAAATTATTTCTCGCTGTAAATATGTCTTGGAATTTCATTAGAATGTTGATATGTACAGAGATAAACAAAAAAGAAAATATGATGAATTGCCGTCTGTTATTTTTTAACTATTTATAGCACAAGTTTCCCAGCATGCAAAGAGTCAAGTCCAATATTCTACCACTAGAATATAAACCCATCACTCGTCTATTGACAATACAAGATACGGGTACCGTAAAAGATTGTAATAGACGCCCGGTCTATTAGAATCACCATTGTCTCTGAAGTCGTGGGTGGGCATGTAATAGAGGCAAGTGTTATTCAGCAAAGGGAAAATGCTAAAAAATATACAATTTTCTACCATCTGAACAAAACAAAACAAAGACATAACGAAGGCACATTACTCTCAAACGTCTGCCAGACTTGATTGTATTGTCCGTCAGTTTATGGACATTTTGGACCAAGACGATTCGGGCAACTTTTGGTCATTATGGTACAGTCAGTAAAAATGTTAAAATCCTGGTAATGTATATAATTTATCAAGATAGCGTCAATCGTTAATGGCGATCAGTACAATGGACAATGGACGTTTTGGCCCGTGGTCATTTCGGTCCCGTATCAGTGCGATTAATTTCGGCCCACGGCCACGTCCTGAACAAGCCATATTTATTTTTGCTCATCTCCTAGGAAATATCGGCCAACAATCCAACATGATGTCAATTTAACCCATATTCAGGGGTTTAAACATTTGGAAAAATACACTCGCGTTCCAGTAGCCTATTTCAATAACATTGCAAAGTATACTTTTCTAGCAAAGTATACTTTGAGGGAGAAATTTTCAATTGAAGGATAAATTTATTAATTTTTATTATACTGAATTTATTACATTATCACAGCCATTTTGGCTGTGATAATGTAATAAATTCAGTATAATAACTCTGCGTACTTTTAATCATCAAATATATGCATTTGTTAGTTCTAATAAATTCAGTATAATAACTCTGCGTACTTTTAATCATCAAATATATGCATTTGTTAGTTCTATATGAAATAATGCATTTCGGGAATAATAAATTATTACTCCCTCAAAGTATACTTTGCTAGTAAAGTATACTTTGTAATGTTCGTGAAATCGGCTAAAGGACTAGTAGAAGCCAAATGGGTAAGGGCTGTAACTAATGTTGTGAGAACTTGTAGCCCAAGTCCATTGTACTTATATGCAATAAACTATGTTTAAACTAGAAGCCAAAAGCTACTCGCCCTTACCAATTTAGCACTCGCCCTGTACAATCCATGTAACTTGACTGAATGTTGGCACGCAAAACATTATTTTCCCACCTTCTGTATACTATTGTACCTCTCTAACTGTGTACATGTAATTAAACAGCATGTATGTCAATATTTTTTTAGATGAATAGCAAAGTAATATTTTAAATTCACTTAAAACACCCAACTGAAATATCACAAAAATCGGGTTACGGTAACACCGAAAGTTGCAAAAAGGACGAAACTACGTAGTTACGAAATCGCCGAAATTGTCTGCGATATTTAGACTTTTTTCATGTTTTCTGACAACAGGGTTAGCCATATTTGGTTGAAATAAATAGTTAGTAATGTAATAAACAGTATTTCTTTCGGCATCAAAGGATTTCATCAGAATATATCAATTTCGTAATGTAATTCTTGAAAAAGCTTCACACTTTTTGGCGAAAAAGAAAGTGCAAACATTGGCCTTCCGCATTCGCGATGTAGGCCACGACTCGGTTTGTGGCGCCTCGAGTGGGTATACCCACAATCGTAGTTAACGATTGGATGCTATTTTTAATTATTTTTATTTTGGCAATGGAATTGTACATAGCATCAAACGTTGACAAATTTTGTAGAAAACTACGAAATTTGTTCGCTACCGGGCGATCCAGTTTTATATTTTTTTGCTACCCCCCCACCCGACCCAGAAACGACTCGCACCGGGCACCTGTTAAAACACGTGTTTGCATTTTTAGTATTCAGAGTGAGTTAAAACTACTGGGAACGCGTGAGAAGGGAACTTGGCAAATGTGCTATTGATCGACAGACCCGCACGTGGCTTCGAAAAAACAAAGCAAGTGCCGACAGTACACGCTTCATGATCAATCGCTGATAGATCTACCGCCGACGTCTTTGGCGACAGTAACCTGTCAATCATGCCTCAGCATAACACTAAAGGCTGAATTTACTTACCAGCGATTGGCTGTATAAATAACTTCGCCACGCGAATAACACATGTTTTGAACTGACAGTTATAGTTGCCATGTTTGGCTTGGGGATTATTGAAACTATCGACCATTGATTTTTATTGTCACAGCGGGTAGGCGTGATTTTAGTGAATAGCGTAATGATGTGATAAATTTGTGGATTATTTTTTTTTACAGGAAAATTATAAATTGAGCATTTTCCAATTTTACCTAGAATTTAGATAGAGGAAACATTACTCGCCCTGTCGGACTAGTGGACGGTAATGTCTACTCGTCCGAGGATGATAAGCACTCGCCAATGCGAGCGGGCGAATTGAATTTTACACCCCTGATATTATACGAGATGGGTTTGAGATGCTTTGAAAATATGCTTTGAAAATGTCGTCTCCGTACCGTGTAAATTTTTTTTGATCGACCTTGTCTGTGCAAATAGCCACTACTGATGAGAAATTTACTGTGACATCGGAACAGGGCTTCTAAAATTTTCAGTTTATCGGTTCTGGACCGATTTTTGACATCTCGTCCGAGAAAAATTACCTATTTGCTGCTATTTCCTATCAACCATGTAAATGTAACGATGTTGACACCAAGTAATGTCAATTTTGTGACACATATCCGGGGATATCCGTGTTAACAAACATCGTTGTGTGTTTGGTCACAGGCATTCAGCATGTTTCGGCTTTCATCGATATGGTTATACCGATGAAAGCCGAAACACGCCGAATGGCTGTGTTTGGTCGCCTTTCAACACATTTCTCCACGTATCGATTTTTCATAACACGCGCGTGATAATTGTTGCAGGTGAAGGTCTCGATAGCTGTAGAGCGGTTTATAAAATAGACTGGCTTTAGCGTATTTAAAATAAAATAAAGAACCTATGCACTGTGGTTATCCGTGTTCGTAATATTTAATAGTACACATTTCATCCCCAAGTTACAAGTAACTGACACAGACTATTCCATATTAAGTGTGGAACTGTTACATTACGCTGTATTAGAGGTAATTTTTGGTATAAATAAAGTACGTACGAATGGCGTAGATTCTGATGAGACGGCTTGTCGGGATCTACAGTTTGCAAACAGTTTAATAAAGGACAAAGGTACGTCTGTCATTTTAAAAGTATAATGATTTGTCTAGAGCTGTCGTTTCGCAATTGTTCCGTCTTGCGAAAACATGCGAATCGTCTCCTAAAGATATGAGAATCGTCTCGCGTTTTTGCCATCTCGCCTTCCGCTTTTGGAAATATATTTTGCTGTCACCCGAATTATAAAACGCAGGTAACACAGGGCGACTGACCCTGTGTTATAGACAGAACATTCGGGTAAGATTTGCTCATGCGCGTTGATGCAGATCGCGAAGCAAAATGCGCGATCTTCCATCTGTGGGCGAAGTTGCGAAAAAGCAAGATTGAATACGATAGAACCGCGTATTTTCGTCTCGCAAGGTCGCGATCATACTTCGCATTTGCGCGATCAACCTATGCTCGATATCGCTAGAACACGAGATGGTAAAATGTCCCCAACAGGAGACGTAAAAATAGTCGTAGGACACGATTCTCATGTGCTGCTGAAACATGCTTTTATTAAGTAGAACAAATGTGCACAGACACCAATAATTCTTGACAAAAAACAACATAGTTTGACAAAAACATGAAAATCGTCGTCTTAGGAGAAGATTCTTATGTGCTGCCAATACATGTTTATTGGGGGAAAAACATATTTCGATATGTGTTATTGGTTACTGCATCGCATCGCCGCTTTTTGCCTTACCTTTTTTTCGGGGATTCTGCACCTCCGACTTTTAAATTTCGATGTCATAAAGTTGTGGAGTAATTATGTGCGAAACTCCGAAATTCCAGAGCCAAATCTTACTAAATAAAGTACTATTTTATTCAATGCCTAATAGTCCCGAAATGGATAAATATGTGTCGAGTAATTGGTCGTAAATGTGTGTCTATATTGACACCACGTCGGCATTTATCAAAGGTCAGTTCGGCACGACTTTGTAACCTTTGATGTCTCACCATCTACTACGTCCCAGCCAATAATGATTACAACCGCACGTGCATATTATGTACGACGTGATCGGACAAAACCGGGCTTATTGTATATTATGCGACTTGCGAAGATCAAAACGTGTTCACCATCAGTAATAAAAACTAGAAATGTGGCCTGTCGGCACACGAATGCCCCCGCTGGCAGCCAAAGAAAACGAGCATGTTTTAAATTATTCTAAAGTACTGTCAAATCATGTTTTTGATGATAAAAATGGAAAATAGAAAATAAACAGCAGACGACAACAAAATTAAGATAGCGGTCTAAGGGTTAAGGATAAATTTAACAATTTTTATTATACTGAATTTATTACATTATCACAGCCATTTTGGCTGTGATAATGTAATATATTCAGTATAATAAAGCATGAAATAAAATGTCTGAATACACAATGTATGTTATTGTATAGAAATATTTATAGATCTTACATCGGAATAAACACGCGATCCATGCTATTGAGTGTTAAAATAACCAGACAGCTGTGGTTGGAAAGTGGGTGGGGTAGGGGAAATACGGCCCAATATTCAAATCAAAAGTTAGCTACCAGCCCACGCGTGTACCAAGTTTTAATTTTTTTCTACAGTAGGTTTTATGACTGCAGAGGTAATTTAAACTGAAAATATTAACTTGGTACGGTACACGGGTGGTCTGGGTATTAAATTCATGACAGTAGGGAAGAAAATGTCAAGAAAATGCCAATTTCCGGTTTCATGAAGTCACGCCACACTGTGTCATGACGTCATCGCAAGATGCAAACTGATTAAAATTATATTTTTAAAGAATATTTACAAATAATACACAGCGAAGAGAATACAGTAATTGTGCGCGCGTTTTCTTGGAAAACACTACCGGCCATGCAAAATGTTTAATTTTATTACAGTCAAAATAAGTTATTTGAAAACTTGGAGAGAGTCTTGACTAATCTACAATGTTACTGTGATTGAACACCTTCCAGACATGCACTCAAATATATCTAGTTCATAGAAATCATTTCGTAATTTAGATTTCAAAAGATTTACATAATGTGACGTCAAAAAGCGGAACACGTCGACATGTAAGTATTCATGCGCACAGCACTCTTCATTGATTATAATCTCAAAAATAGACTAATAAATATGCATATATAGCCGCCGTGGAAGTGTAGTAAATAGGATATTTCATCGTACATGTTTGAATAGCGGATATAACACACTCGTGTCTATCGGCGTCCGTGCAAGCAACTCATTCGGTACGCTCACTAGTTGCTTATGCTGAAGCCGACACACACTCATGTATTATTTCCCCTACTTATAAATTCAAAATTATTTCTCGCTGTAAATATGTCTTGGAATTTCATTAGAATGTTGATATGTACAGAGATAAACAAAAAAGAAAATATGATGAATTGCCGTCTGTTATTTTTTAACTATTTATAGCACAAGTTTCCCAGCATGCAAAGAGTCAAGTCCAATATTCTACCACTAGAATATAAACCCATCACTCGTCTATTGACAATACAAGATACGGGTACCGTAAAGATTGTAATAGACGCCCGGTCTATTAGAATCACCATTGTCTCTGAAGTCGTGGGTGGGCATGTAATAGAGGCAAGTGTTATTCAGCAAAGGGAAAATGCTAAAAAATATACAATTTTCTACCATCTGAACAAAACAAAACAAAGACATAACGAAGGCACATTACTCTCAAACGTCTGCCAGACTTGATTGTATTGTCCGTCAGTTTATGGACATTTTGGACCAAGACGATTCGGCCAACTTTTGGTCATTATGGTACAGTCAGTAAAAATGTTAAAATCCTGTTAATGTATATAATTTATCAAGATAGCGTCAATCGTTAATGGCGATCAGTACAATGGACAATGGACGTTTTGGCCCGTGGTCATTTCGGTCCCGTATCAGTGCGATTAATTTCGGCCCACGGCCACGTCCTGAACAAGCCATATTTATTTTTGCTCATCTCCTAGGAAATATCGGCCAACAATCCAACATGATGTCAATTTAACCCATATTCAGGGGTTTAAACATTTGGAAAAATACACTTGCGTTCCAGTAGCCTATTTCAATAACATTGCAAAGTATACTTTTCTAGCAAAGTATACTTTGAGGGAGAAATTTTCAATTGAAGGATAAATTTATTAATTTTTATTATACTGAATTTATTACATTATCACAGCCATTTTGGCTGTGATAATGTAATAAATTCAGTATAATAACTCTGCGTACTTTTAATCATCAAATATATGCATTTGTTAGTTCTAATAAATTCAGTATAATAACTCTGCGTACTTTTAATAATCAAATATATGCATTTGTTAGTTCTATATGAAATAATGCATTTCGGGAATAATAAATTATTACTCCCTCAAAGTATACTTTGCTAGTAAAGTATACTTTGTAATGTTCGTGAAATCGGCTAAAGGACTAGTAGAAGCCAAATGGGTAAGGGCTGTAACTAATGTTGTGAGAACTTGTAGCCCAAGTCCATTGTACTTATATGCAATAAACTATGTTTAAACTAGAAGCCAAAAGCTACTCGCCCTTACCAATTTAGCACTCGCCCTGTACAATCCATGTAACTTGACTGAATGTTGGCACGCAAAACATTATTTTCCCACCTGCTGTATACTATTGTACCTCTCTAACTGTGTACATGTAATTAAACAGCATGTATGTCAATATTTTAGATGAATAGCAAAGTAATATTTTAAATTCACTTAAAATACCCAACTGAAATATCACAAAAATCGGGTTACGGTAACACCGAAAGTTGCAAAAAGGACGAAACTACGTAGTTACGAAATCGCCGAAATTGTCTGCGATATTTAGACTTTTTTCATGTTTTCTGACAACAGGGTTAGCCATATTTGGTTGAAATAAATAGTTAGTAATGTAATAAACAGTATTTCTTTTCGGCATCAAAGGATTTCATCAGAATATATCAATTTCGTATGTAATTCTTGAAAAAGCTTCACACTTTTTGGCGAAAAAGAAAGTTGCAAACATTGGCCTTCCGCATTCGCGATGTAGGCCACGACTCGGTTTGTGGTGCCTCGAGTGGGTATACCCACAATCGTAGTTAACGATTGGATGCTATTTTTAATTATTTTTATTTTGGCAATGGAATTGTACATAGCATCAAACGTTGACAAATTTTGTAGAAAACTACGAAATTTGTTCGCTACCGGGCGATCCAGTTTTATATTTTTTGCTACCCCCGACCCAGAAATGACTCGCACCGGGCACCTGTTAAAACACGTGTTTGCATTTTTAGTATTCAGAGTGAGTTAAAACTACTGGGAACGCGTGAGAAGGGAACTTGGCAAATGTGCTATTGATCGACAGACCCGCACGTGGCTTCGAAAAAACAAAGCAAGTGCCGACAGTACACGCTTCATGATCAATCGCTGATAGATCTACCGCCGACGTCTTTGGCGACAGTAACCTGTCAATCATGCCTCAGCATAACACTAAAGGCTGAATTTACTTACCAGCGATTGGCTGTATAAATAACTTCGCCACGCGAATAACACATGTTTTGAACTGACAGTTATAGTTGCCATGTTTGGCTTGGGGATTATTGAAACTATCGACCATTGATTTTTATTGTCACAGCGGGTAGGCGTGATTTTAGTGAATAGCGTAATGATGTGATAAATTTGTGGATTATTTTTTTTTACAGGAAAATTATAAATTGAGCATTTTCCAATTTTACCTAGAATTTAGATAGAGGAAACATTACTCGCCCTGTCGGACTAGTGGACGGTAATGTCTACTCGTCCGAGGATGATAAGCACTCGCCAATGCGAGCGGGCGAATTGAATTTTACACCCCTGATATTATACGAGATGGGTTTGAGATGCTTTGAAAATATGCTTTGAAAATGTCGTCTCCGTACCGTGTAAATTTTGATCGACCTTGTCTGTGCAAATAGCCACTACTGATGAGAAATTTACTGTGACATCGGAACAGGGCTTCTAAAATTTTCAGTTTATCGGTTCTGGACCGATTTTTGACATCTCGTCCGAGAAAAATTACCTATTTGCTGCTATTTCCTATCAACCATGTAAATGTAACGATGTTGACACCAAGTAATGTCAATTTTGTGACACATATCCGGGGATATCCGTGTTAACAAACATCGTTGTGTGTTTGGTCACAGGCATTCAGCATGTTTCGGCTTTCATCGATATGGTTATACCGATGAAAGCCGAAACACGCCGAATGGCTGTGTTGGTCGCCTTTCAACACATTTCTCCACGTATCGATTTTTCATAACACGCGCGTGATAATTGTTGCAGGTGAAGGTCTCGATAGCTGTAGAGCGGTTTATAAAATAGACTGGCTTTAGCGTATTTAAAATAAAATAAAGAACCTATGCACTGTGGTTATCCGTGTTCGTAATATTTATAGTACACATTTCATCCCCAAGTTACAAGTAAACTGACACAGACTATTCCATATTAAGTGTGGAACTGTTACATTACGCTGTATTAGAGGTAATTTTTGGTATAAATAAAGTACGTACGAATGGCGTAGATTCTGATGAGACGGCTCGTCGGGATCTACAGTTTGCAAACAGTTTAATAAAGGACAAAGGTACGTCTGTCATTTTAAAAGTATAATGATTTGTCTAGAGCTGTCGTTTCGCAATTGTTCCGTCTTGCGAAAACATGCGAATCGTCTCCTAAAGATATGAGAATCGTCTCGTGTTTTTGCCATCTCGCCTTCCGCTTTTGGAAATATATTTTGCTGTCACCCGAATTATAAAACGCAGGTAACACAGGGCGACTGACCCTGTGTTATAGACAGAACATTCGGGTAAGATTTGCTCATGCGCGTTGATGCAGATCGCGAAGCAAAATGCGCGATCTTCCATCTGTGGGCGAAGTTGCGAAAAAGCAAGATTGAATACGATAGAACCGCGTATTTTCGTCTCGCAAGGTCGCGATCATACTTCGCATTTGCGCGATCAACCTATGCTCGATATCGCTAGAACACGAGATGGTAAAATGTCCCCAACAGGAGACGTAAAAATAGTCGTAGGACACGATTCTCATGTGCTGCTGAAACATGCTTTTATTAAGAAGTAGAACAAATGTGCACAGACACCAATAATTCTTGACAAAAAACAACATAGTTTGACAAAAACATGAAAATCGTCGTCTTAGGAGAAGATTCTTATGTGCTGCCAATACATGTTTATTGGGGGAAAAACATATTTCGATATGTGTTATTGGTTACTGCATCGCATCGCCGCTTTTTGCCTTACCTTTTTTTCGGGGATTCTGCACCTCCGACTTTTAAATTTCGATGTCATAAAGTTATGGAGTAATTATGTGCGAAACTCCGAAATTCCAGAGCGAAATCTTACTAAATAAAGTACTATTTTATTCAATGCCTAATAGTCCCGAAATGGATAAATATGTGTCGAGTAATTGGTCGTAAATGTGTGTCTATATTGACATCACGTCGGCATTTATCAAAGGTCAGTTCGGCACGACTTTGTAACCTTTGATGTCTCACCATCTACTACGTCCCAGCCAATAATGATTACAACCGCACGTGCATATTATGTACGACGTGATCGGACAAAACCGGGCTTATTGTATATTATGCGACTTGCGAAGATCAAAACGTGTTCACCATCAGTAATAAAAACTAGAAATGTGGCCTGTCGGCACACGAATGCCCCCGCTGGCAGCCAAAGAAAACGAGGCATATTTGATTATAAGCCATTTACCCGAGCGTTAAGGTTTCGAACGCACCAAGTCTGTGACCTTGACCCTGGGCTTAGCGGGGGTGGGACGAATGTGGATTTGTCACAGGGCGGTAGAGGACCATTGGAGCAATGCGTGTGTGAAATGTGAAGCAGATCCGAGCAAGGAAACAGAAATTATAAGCCATTTACCCAGCGTTAAGGTTTCGAACGCACCAAGTCTGTGACCTTGACCCTGGGCTTAGCGGGGGTCGGGACGAATGTGGATTTGTCACAGGGCGGTAGAGGACCATTGGAGCAATGCGTGTGTGAAATGTGAAGCAGATCCGAGCAAGGAAACATAAATTACTAGAAATGTGGCCTGTCGGCACACGAATGCCCCCGCTGGCAGCCAAAGAAAACAAGGCATATTTGAATGTGGATTTGTCACAGGGTGGCAGAGGAGCATTGGAGCAATGCGTGTGTGAAATGAGAAGCAGATCCGAGCAAGGAAACAGAAATTATAAGCCATTTACCTGAGCGTTAAGGTTTCGAACGCACCAAGTCTGTGACCTTGACCCTGGGCTTAGCGGGGGTGGGACGAATGTGAATTTGTCACAGGGCGGTAGCGGACCATTGGAGCAATGTGTGTGTGAAATGTGAAGCAGATCCGAGCAAGGAAACAGAACTTATAAGCCATTTACCCGAGCGTTAAGGTTTCAAACGCACCAATTCTGTGACCTTGACCCTGGGCTTAGCGGGGGCGGGATGAATGTGGATTTGTCACAGGGCGGTAGAGGAACATTGGAGCAATGCGTGTGTGAAATGTGAAGCAGATCCGAGCAAGGAAACAGAAAGTACTAGAAATGTGGCCTGTCGGCACACGAATGCCCCCGCTGGCAGCCAAAGAAAAGAAGGCATATTTGAATGTGGATTTGTCACAGGGTGGCAGAGGACATTGGAGTAATGCGTGTGTGAAATGTGAAGCTGATCCGAGCAAGGAAACAGACATTATAAGCTATTTACCCGAGCTTTAAGGTTTCAAACGCACCAAGTCTGTGACCTTGACCCTGGGCTTAGCGGGGGGCGGCACGAATGTGGATTTGTCACAGGGTGGCAGAGGACCATTGGAGCAATGCGTGTATGAAATGTGAAGCAGATCCGAGCAAGGAAACAGAAATTATAAGGCATTTACCCAGCGTTAAGGTTTCGAACGCACCAAGTCTGTGACCTTGACCCTGGGCTTGGCGGGGGCGGCACGAATGTGGATTTGTCACAGGGTGGCAGAGGATCATTGGAGCAATGCGTGTGTGAAATGTGAAGCAGATCCGAGCAAGGAAACAGAAATTATAAGGCATTTACCCAGCGTTAAGGTTTCGAACGCACCAAGTCTGTGACCTTGACCCTGGGTTTGCCCGGGGGGCGGCACGAATGTGGATTTGTCACAGGGTGGCAGAGGACATTGGAGCAATGTGTGTGTGAAATATGAAGCGATCTGAGCAAGGAAACAGAAATTATAGGGATTTACCAGCATTAAGGTTTCGAACGCACCAAGTCTGTGACCTTGACCATGGGCTTAGCGGGGGCGGCACTAATGTGGATTTGTCACATGGGTGGCAGAGGAACCATTGGAGCAATGCGTGTGTGAAATAGTGAAGCAGTCCGAGCTAGGAAACAGAAATTATAAGATTTACCCAGCGTAAGGTTTCAAAAGCACTAAGTCTGTGACCTTGACCTGGGCTTAGCGGGGGCGGGACGAATGTGGATTTGTCACAGGGCGGTAGAGGACGATTGGAGCAATGCGTGTGTGAAATGTGAAGCAGATCCGAGCAAGGAAACAGAAATTATAAGCAATTTAGCCAGCGTTAAGGTTTCAAAAGCACCAAGTCTGTGACCTTGACCCTGGGCTTAGCGGGGGCGGGACGAATGAGGATTTGTCACAGGGCGGTAGAGGACGATTGGAGCAATGCGTGTGTGAAATGTGAAGCAGATCCGAGCAAGGAAACAGAAATTATAAGCCATTTACCCAGCGTTAAGGTTTCGAACGCACCAAGTCTGTGACCTTGACCCTGGGCTTAGCGGGGGCAGGACGAATGTGGATTTGTCACAGGGCGGTAGAGGACGATTGGAGCAATGCGTGTGTGAAATGTGAAGCAGATCCGAGCAAGGAAACAGAAATTATAAGCCATTTACCCAGCGTTAAGGTTTCGGGACGTACGTACGTACGTACGTACGTACGTACGTACGTACGGACGCCGGTAACACTATATGCCCCCCTCACCATTCGGTGGCGGGGGCATAACTAGAAATGTGGCCTGTCGGCACACGAATGCCCCCGCTGGCAGCCAAAGAAAACAAGGCATATTTGAATGTGGATTTGTCACAGGGTGGCAGAGGACCATTGGAGCAATGCGTGTGTGAAATATGAAGCAGATCCGAGCAAGGAAACAGAAATTATAAGCCATTTACCCGAGCGTTAAGGTTTCAAACGCACCAAGTCTGTAACCTTGACCCTGGGCTTAGCGGGGGCAGGACGAATGTGGATTTGTCACAGGGTGGCAGAGGACCATTGGAGCAATGCGTGTTTGAAATGTGAAGCAGATCCGAGCAAGGAAACAGAAATTATAAGGCATTTACCCAGCGTTAAGGTTTCGAACGCACCAAGTCTGTGACCTTGACCCTGGGCTTAGCGGGGGCGGCACGAATGTGGATTTATCACAGGGTGGCAGAGGACCATTGGAGCAATGTGTGTGTGAAATGTGAAGCAGATCCGAGCAAGGAAACAGAAATTATAAGGCATTTACCCAGCGTTAAGGTTTCGAACGCACCAAGTCTGTGACCTTGACCCTGGGCTTAGCTGGGCCGGAACGAATGTGGATTTGCCACAGGATGGCAGAGGACCATTGGAGCAATGTGTGTGTGAAATGTGAAGCAGATCCGAGCAAGGAAACAGAAATTATAAGCCATTTACCCAGCGTTAAGGTTTCGAACGCACCAAGTCTGTGTCCTTGACCCTGGGCTTAGCGGGGGCGGGACGAATGTGAATTTGTCACAGGGCGGTAGAGGACCATTGGAGCAATGCGTGTGTGAAATGTGAAGCAGATCCGAGCAAGGAAACAGAAATTATAAGCCATTTATCCAGCGTTAAGGTTTCGAACGCACCAAGTCTGTGACCTTGACCCTGGGCTTAGCGGGGGTGGGACGAATGTGGATTTGTCACAGGGCGGTAGAGGACCATTGGAGCAATGTGTGTGTGAAATGTGAAGCAGATCCGAGCAAGGAAACAGAAATTACTAGAAATGTGGCCTGTCGGCACACGAATGCCCCCGCTGGCAGCCAAAGAAAACAAGGCATATTTGAATGTGGATTTGTCACAGGGTGGCAGAGGACCATTGGAGCAATGCGTGTGTGAAATGTGAAGCAGATCCGAGCAAGGAAACAGAAATTATAAGCCATTTACCCAGAGTTAAGGTTTTGAAAGCACCAAGTCTGTGACCTTGACCCTGGGCTTAGCGGGGGCGGGACGAATGTGGATTTGTCACAGGGCGGTAGAGGACCATTGGAGCAATGCGTGTGTGAAATGTGAAGCAGATCCGAGCAAGGAAACAGAAATTATAAGCCATTTACCCAGCGTTGTTTCGGGACGTACGTACGTACGGACGCCGGTAACACTATATGCCCCCCTCACCATTCGGTGGCGGGGGCATAAAAAACGCGGGATTGTAACGTGTCCCCAACGCGAGATTGTCACTGTCCCCAACAGGACACATAATACTCATCTTAGGAGATGATTCTCATATGCTGCCAAAACCACAGGTTGAAGTAACGGACCGAGGTCTATAAATACATTAAATATGCATAAAAGCATCAATAAATGAAGAATTTTTTTTTATTTTTTTCTTCATTTATTGATGCTTTTAGGCATATTTAATGTATTTATAGATAGACCTCGGTCCGTTACTTCAACCTGTGGCCAAAACATGGGTGGGGGTAGCACTTATATCGATCGTACCGGCTCCTTCCGGCCGAAAATTACGTCCGGACCGATTGGCATTCTGAAATTTTAGAAGCCCTGCATCGGAAACAGTCGAATGTTGCTTCAGCATTTGAAAGTGAAAGTAGAAATTATGTTGTTTTTTCACGATTTTCAAGGTACATGTACATGTAGTTGCCTTCGAAATACTGGAAAGAAATCTAGTTGGACGATTAGCTCCGATTTTGTTTCAAGTTAGCACTGGGTGTTTATTAGAGGCATTAATTTCGTGAAAATGAGCTGATTTTTAGTACAAATTTGGAGAATGTGGTAGATATACCGTCATGCAAGTTGTGAGGTCACATTTTCGTGCCAAATGTCACTGTTAGCTGAAGTATGTATGCCTACACAGACTTAATTATTTTTGGGAAATACAAAAGCACCCCTTTTCATAAATAGTCTAGTCTGACTAGAAATGTGGCCTGTCGGCACACGAATACCCCTGCTGGCAGCCAAAGAAAACAAGGCATATTTGATTATAAGCCATTTACCCGAGTGTTAATGCACCAAGTCTGTGAGCTTGACCCTGGGCTTAGTGGAGGCGGGACGAAAGTGGATTTGTCACAGGGCGGTAGAGGACCATTGGAGCAATGTGTGTGTGAAATGCGAAGCAGATCCGATCAAGGAAATTATAAGCCATTTACCCGAGCATTAAGGTTTCGGTACGTACGGATGCCAGTAACACTATATGCCCCCCTCACCATTCTCTGCCAGGGCATAACAATTATTTTGTGACAATTAAATTGGTTGCAAAATTAACATATCAAAATCCATTCCAGTTACTTAGGGGTGAAAGGGTTAATGGAAATTGAGGCTTACAGATAAAACTAGACAAATAAAAACAAGGGCATCATTATCACTAAGCTAATCCCCTTGCTGGCAGCCTTGATAATAAACTAGAAATGTGGCCTGTCTGCACACGAATGCCCCCGCTGTGACCTTGACCCTGGACTTAGCGTATTTGAAATGTGAAGCAGATCCGAGCAAAGAAACAGAAATTATAAGCCATTTACCCAAGAGTTAAGGTTTCGAACGCACCAAGTCTGTGACCTTGACCCTGGGCTTAGCGGGGGCATGATGCATGTGGATTTGTCACAGGGCGGTAGAGGACCATTGGAGCAATGCGTGTGTGAAATGTGAAGCAAATCCGAGCAAGGAAACAGAAATTATAAGCCATTTACCCGAGCGTTAAGGTTTCGGGACACACATTGTGGCCAAATATTATCACAAGAATATCCGCAGAATCAAATGTCTCGCCTTGTTCAGCCTTGACCTTGACCCTGGGGTCTTGACCTTGACCCTGGGGCCGGGAGAATAATCCTATATTCATCTACATATCATAGTAAAGGTACGTATAAAGTTTGATGACTGTAGCTGATAAGGTGTTGAAGTAATGACTGTAATACGAAAACTTAACATTGACTGACGACTCCGCCGACGACATATGTCTCGCTTTCCACTTTCGCGGGCGAGACAAAAATCGGTGAAACAGTTCAGGAGTTCATGAATGTAAAAACTTTAACATTTTTGCCTTAAAAAAAGGTGAACTAAGTCCTCAGTGACCTTGACCGTGAGCGCATGCAAAACAAAGCAGCATCCCATCAATTGTCTCTACAAATTGATGTAGACCCCTACAGTCCGTCGCATACACACAGTCTGATCTGGGTCACTATTGTTCATTATCCAGTCACTAACATTTAATCACTAATGTCTACACCGAACGGGCTCTGTCGGGATATTAGTATTTGATCATGAGTTTCGGGTCGGTCAACATCTGAAACCTACACGCATCTGAGCCAGTAAGCGCGGTTTTGTCATAAATTATCATTTATCATAATCTGTTCACTGTAAATATGTAAATATGTTTTTGTGTTTGAGAGGGCCCTAGGGAAGATTGGTGCACGCCAACTGGGTTACCCTCTTTAAATAAAGAATTTACTTTACTTTACACACATTGTGGCCAAATATTATCAAAATTGGTGATGCAGTTCATGAATTATTGAAAAATGAAAGGTGATACTAACGTACGTATGCAATTACGTACGTACGTACATACGTTCATGGACTAATGCTATATGCCATCTTGCCTATCGGCAAGGGGATAATAAAGCGAGCTTAACCTTTAGAATGCGGGAAACAAAAACTGTTGTCTACGGTTGTTGTATATTTTGTCTTCTCAATAAAAACATTATTTGACAGCACTTTAGAATCATTTCCATTGGAAATTATTCTAAAATGTTGTAAAACTAGAGAAAGTGAGCGGGGCTCACTATTCCGCCAGCCGCCGCCTGGGCCGACAAATCAATTTTGTTAATGTAAATATTTAAAAAACCTTAACACAAATTTCTAAGTAATTTGACCTTGGACATGAAGGCCGCATGGGTGTGGTATGAAATGAAAATATGGATGATGATAAGGAAGTATATGAAGCTTGAAGTCAATCCGACTGACCGTTGCAGAGATAATATATCCCCAAAAACTTTAACGCAAATGTTGCGGATGCCAATTTCTAAGACATTTTACCTTGACCTTGGACATGACGGCCGCATGGGTGTGGTATGGAATGAAAATGAGGATGATGATAAGGAAGTATATGCAGTTTGAGGTCAATCTGACTTGTCGTTACAGAGATAATGGGTACCCCAAACACTTTAATGTGGACGGACGTATAAACGCACGGACGGAAGGACGGACGGAATTACAACAAGAGCTGTAGGAGAACAGCATAGCTCGACTACGAGGGTTGTCGATGTACACATAGCTTGACAAAGAAGGTGGCTGCGGCCTGCATAAAAACCTTAACCAAGGTTAACTAAAAACATTAACCAAGGGAAACTAGAAATGTGGCCTGTCGGCACACGAATATCCCCACTGGCAGCCAAAGAAAACGAGGCATTTTTGATTATAAGCCATTTAGCCGAGCGTTAAGGTTTCAAACGCATCAAGTCTGTGACCTTGACCCTGGGCATAGTGTGATAATCCATGCATCGGTGTAGAAGATATAGAGCGGAAGGGAATTTCAATAGGTTTGACCTTTGACCTTCAACTATGACCTTGACCTTGGACGTAGGTGCGTGCGTGGTTATTGATCGAGACACACCTTCTCATCCTGAGAAACATTTGTGCCAAGGCATTTGATAATCCATGCATCGGTGTAGAAGATATAGAGCGGAAGGGAATTTCAATAGGTTTGACCTTTGACCTTCAACTGTGACCTTGGACGTAGGTGTGTGGTTATTGATTGCGACACACCTTCTCATCATGAGAAATATGTGTGCCAAGCCATTTGATAATCCATGCATCGGTGTAGAAGATATAGAGCGGAAGGGAATTTCAATAGGTTTGACCTTTGACCTTCAACTGTGACCTTGGACGTAGGTGCGTGGTTAGCAATTTGATAATCCATGCATCAGTGTAGAAGATATAGAGCGGAAGGGAATTTCAATAGGTTTGACCTTTGACCTTCAACTGTGACCTTGGACGTAGGTGCGTGGTTATTGATCGCGACACACCTTCTCATCATGAGAAACATTTGTGCCAAGCCATTTGATAATCCATGCATCGGTGTAGAAGACATAGAGCGGAAGAGAATTTCAATAGGTTTGACCTTTGACCTTCAACAGTGACCTTGACCTTGGACTTAGGTGCGTGGTTATTGATCGTGACACACCTTCTCATCGTGAGAAACATTTGTGCCAAGCCATTTGGGAATTTCAATATTTTTTACCTTTGACCTTCAACTGTGACCTTGACCTTGGATGTAGGTGCGTGGTTATCGATCGCGACACACCTTCTCATCCTGAGAAACATTTGTGCCAAGGCATTTGATAATCCATGCATCGGTGTAGAAGATATAGAGCGGAAGGGAATTTCAATAGGTTTGACCTTTGACCTTCAACTGTGACCTTGACCTTGGACGTAGGTGCGTGGTTATTGATTGCGACACACCTTCTCATCATGAGAAACATTTGTGCCAAGCCATTTGATAATCCATGCATCGGTGTAGAAGATATAGAGCCGAAGGGAATTTCAATAGGTTTGACCTTTGACCTTCAACTGTGACCTTGGACGTAGGTGCGTGGTTAGCAATTTGATAATCCATGCATCGGTGTAGAAGATATAGAGAGGACGGGAAATTCAATAGGTTTGACCTTTGACCTTCAACTGTGACCTTGACCTTGGACGTAGGTGCGTGGTTATTGATCGCGACACACCTTCTCATCATGAGAAACATTTGTGCCAAGCCATTTGATAATCCATGCATCGGTGTAGAAGATATAGAGCGGAAGGGAATTTCAATAGGTTTGACCTTTGACCTTCAACAGTGACCTTGACCTTGGACGTAGGTTCATGGTTTTCCAAGTATGGTTGCTGTAGGTCAGGGGTTGTTGATGTACATCACTAGGAGATGAAGTTGTCCAAGTATGGTTGGTGTAGGGCCATGAGTATTACATCTACAAGCTTGACTAAAAACCTTAACCAAAGAGAATTAAGTAAGTAATTCAAGAGGAAATGTAGGTCAAGGTCAAATATAGATCAGGGCTTATTGATGTACATCACTATGAGAAAAGGTTGTCCAATTATGGTGTCTGTATGCACAATAGTATTCCATGTACAAGCTTGAGTAAAAAGCTTAACCAAGGTCGAGTAAAAACCTTAACCAAGGGGAATTAAGTAAGTAATTGAAGGTTAAATGTAGGTCAAGGTCAAATATAGGTCAGGGGTTGTTGATGTACATCACTAGGAGATGAAGTTGTCCAAGTATGGCTGGTGTAGGGCCAGGAGTATTCCATCTACAAGCTTGACTAAAAACGTTAACCAAGGGGAATTAAGTAATTGAAGAGGAAATGTAGGTCAAGGTCAAATATAGATTAGGGGTTGTTGATGTACATCACTAGGAGATGAAGTTGTCCAAGTATGGTGGGTGTAGGGCCAGTATTATTCCATATAGAAGGTTGATTAAAAACCTTAACCAAAAGGAATTAAGTAAGTAATTGAAGAGGAAATGTAGGTCAAGGTCAAATATAGATCAGGGGTTATTGATGTGCATACCTATGAGAAAAGGTTGTCGAAGTATGGTGTCTGGATGCACAATAGTATTCAATGTACAAGCTGAAAAAAAACCTTAACGAAGGTTGACTAAAAACCTTAATCCTTAAGGAATGAATTAAGTAAGTAATTCAAGAGGAAATGTAGGTGAAGGTCAAATATAGATCAGGGGTTATTGATGTGCATCACTAGGAGATGAAGTTGTCCAAGTATGGTGGGTGTAGGGCCAGTAGTATTGCATATACAAACTTGACTAAAAACCTTAACCAAGGTTGACTAAAAACCTTAACCAAGGGGAATTAACCAAGTAATTCAAGAGGAAATGTAGGTCAAGGTCAAATATAGATCAGGGGTTATTGATGTACATCACTAGGAGATGAAGTTGTCCAAGTATGGTGGGTGTAGGGCCAGTAGTATTCCATATACAAGCTTGACTAAAAACCTTAACCAAGGCGTGACGGTGACGCCGACGCCGACGCCGGGGTGACAACATAAGCTCTACTTATTCTTCGAATAGTCGAGCTAAAAACTATATACCCCTCGACATACTTCGTATGCTGGGGGTATAATTATGATTTGATGAGGAAAATAGAAAATAAAAAGCAGACGATAAAATTTAATTCAGCATTGTAAGGCTTAACCCTAATGCTGAATAAAAAATTGGAGTCTGCTGTTTATTTTTTATTTCCATTTTTTCTCATGCTGTCAAACCATGTTTTTACTGAGAAAAGAGATCAAATATGACACAGCAGCAGACGACTATTTTTGGTTCCCGCATTCTAGGTTAGACACCACCAAATAGTTTTACTATATAATTTAACCGAATGCCATCCAATAAGGCCAGTCTCTCCTACTTTCACTATTCGTATGGATGTTGTGGGACCCACTTGTACATGACCTGCAGCCAGTCTGTACTGGTTCTGCATGAACTAAACAATAGGTTCACTTACTCCTAAGAAAGAAAAATCCAACCTTGTCATATCCTCCAATATTGTGTACATTTGTTGGCCACCACGGAAACTCCGTGTACATCAAGTGACCAACAGGTTCAGTGTTTTCTTTTAAATGCTACAAATATGTTGAAAACTGGTGTTAAAGGCACCCCAAAATGTTCCTCAAGTGAAACTGGGTAGTAATGGATCAAGATTTGCAAGCAAACGGTGTCTGTGACCTCAAAACACCCGCACTATTTTTTTATACCGGACTACTTTTGCTACACCCTGGGCGGTTTCGCACCATTTGGTGTCTTCTAACCTATAAGTGTACCGGTCCCACTACAACTCATTCTACAATATTCACTATTCAAAACTAGCTTCTATTCCTGGATACAGTACCAAGTTTGGAGCAAATATCTCAAATGGTTGTCACACAGCAGCTATGTAACTCCACCATGTGACTGTCCACATTCTGCCTTAAATTGAGCTACTACAGAACTATGGGGAATTTTAATAGATGATGAATTAAAAGCACAAATCTCCATAAAATCACATAACATTACCCTAAATAGTGTTATAGCTAACCATTCTACATATAAAGACTCATCACTGAAACTATCCAACATGTATGCCACTCTGGAATGGTCGACAGACAAAAGGGTACTGGCTTGGAACGGTCAGTCAAGAAATTTGCTTTATGACGCAGGAGGAAAGGAAAAACAATGTTTTTTTGAGTACTAGTGTATTGGTACTATACCGATATGCAAAAACAATACACTTACGCCTAATTTTGGCAAATTTTGGAACAGCGTCGCGATGTCGCGCCACTTTCCCGAACTTCTTAATTGTCCATCAGAAGCCAATATCACTGGAAAAAAAAAGAGAAAAACACACTATAATGACTGTTTTGGTGTATATTACTGTCACATTCCAAGCCCAATCACCTACAGGTAATTTGCATACACTGGTTATTATATTTGACTAAATAAAGCTGAGAAATCAAGATTTTAGAAGATTTTGAAGCCGATAACTGTCCATCTGCGATACAAAAAGAACAAATGTGTTGCATCGCGGAGTCCGCTCGATTACTCTTGTCGCAGTAACTTAAATTATGTTCCCAGAGACATAGCTACAAGAAACATAAACTTCCAACTTCAAATTCTACAAAAAAAACATATCTCACATAGGGCCTAGGCACACCTTATAGGTTAGACACCACCAAATAGTTTTACTATATAATTTTAACCGAATGCCATCCAATAAGGCCATTCTCTCCTACTTTCACTATTCGTATGGATGTTGTGGGACCCACTTGTACATGACCTGCAGCCAGTCTGTACTGGTTCTGCATGAACTAAACAATAGGTTCACTTACTCCTAAGAAAGAAAAATCCAACCTTGTCATATCCTCCAATATTGTGTACATTTGTTGGCCACGGAAACTCCGTGTACATCAAGTGACCAACAGGTTCAGTGTTTTCTTTTAAATGCTACAAATATGTTGAAAACTGGTGTTAAAGGCACCCCAAAATGTTCCTCAAGTGAAACTGGGTGGGTAGTAATGGATCAAGATTTGCAAGCAAACGGTGTCTGTGACCTCAAAACACCCGCACTATTTTTTTATACCGGACTACTTTTGCATACACCCTGGGCGGTTTCGCACCATTTGGTGTCTTCTAACCTTCTAAGGGTTAAATCATTCACATACCTTGAGGCTGACGTTACAGTGGGCATTGATGATGAGATACTGCACTGAGGTTATGCACGGCTGGTTGATCGCAATGATCAGGGGAGTCAGGCCTTCATTGTTCTGTATGTTGGGGTCTGTGGCATTCTCCAGCAGTTTCTGGATGCAGTCGGGCTGCTTCCTACAATGGTAACAAAAATATGGCCATGACTGAAGGAATGGGGCTTATGAGATTTGTGGCCAGCATCACAATTGATCAAATAGCACACTCCTGTAGCCCGATAACGATTGATATTGCTTGTTAGAAGCATGGCGGGTGTTTCATTGATGGAATGGCAAATAGTGCGCATCCTGATCGGACTGTGCAAATGCACAGGCATAGCTGGATCTACTCTGGTCGTAAAACCCATAACCGATCCTGATCAGACTATGTGGATGCACCAGCTGATCTGGATCTACTCTGGTCACAAAACACATAATTCCTATTTATCCAGTCACAGCCACAAATACAGTGGAAGTTCTCTCAACCGAGGGAGTTTCCACTGGATATTGTTTGAAAATCTGACTAACTTTTTTATGCTGGCCATCTTGGATTATATCTGGCTGCGACTGGAGAAAAGTGGCTTATGGATTTTGCAGCCAGTGTAGATCCAGATCAGCCTGTGCATCGCCATTTCATCAACGAAACACCTGTCATGCTTTTAACAAGCAATCTAGATTAGTATCAGGCCACAGGAGTGTGCCATTTGATCAGGAGCTACAGTGGTCACAAATCCCATAAGCTCCATATGATGACTGTTATGTTAACTGAACATGCTTGAACCATAGGTCATCCATGTGCTGTTTGTATTACATTGGCCCATTTTTTCAAGTGATCCAATAGTAAAAGCAGTATGGATTTAGTAACATTTTGATCTTTTCACACTGAATTCCTTCTATAAGCCTATCGGTTGGTTTGGGCAAAAATATGTATGCAAAAAAAAAAAGGTGAAAGGGTTTAAAATCCAAAATGAAAATGCTTTGATTTAACGACGGCACTGGCTCGATGACCTTGTATTTTGGGACCAACTATTTAAGTTGTCTTGATCAAGGACACGCCGAATCGGCCATTCAGAGTGGGTCGAGGTGGCAATCGAACCAGGGGTCTCCTGATCCGCAGTCCGACACTCTACCTACTGAGCTAATCCGGCCACCTTTTAAAATCTAAACAACGGCTAACGACATATAGAGATGGGGTCTCAGTTTCAAAAACTACTCAAAGACCAGTGGGATAGAAATGCTGTGAATGTATTTTTTCATGCCTAGTATTATATAGGGCGGCGCTGAACTCAAGATCTTCCGCACTGAACTCCAAAGCTCAGCCCACTAGCCTATCAAAGCAAACCATCCCAAAATATGTATGAAAGTAATTTTCTCATCAGTATCTTTGAGGCAATGCATCACATGACCACAACCGAAAATCATCAATAATAAGACAATATCTTTGATGTAATGCATTCAGATGACCAAAATCAAATAACAAGAAACGAGGCAAAGCCACAAAGGCCAGGTTTTTTCCAAGCATAGACACTTGGATAACATAATTATACCCACTTTTTGTAGACTAGATGGCCGTGGCCTGCATGTTGCGCCTTGGGGCGAGGCATGGACACTAAAAAAATAGATATAGTAGATGGAAAAACTTTAACCAAAAAACTTTAACCGGACACACGGACGAACGGACGGACGTATGCCAAAATGCCGACGATATAGCGCTTTCCGCAAGCAGGTGTGACAATGATGATAAACACCCATGTGAAGTATCAAGGTATTGGTGGTGAAGCAGTTGCAGAGATATAGTAACACGAAAAAAACTTTAACAAAACAATTCAAAGTAATTTGACCTTGACATTGGGCACAGGATCGTGCTTTCCGCAAGCAGGTGCGACAATGATGATAAACACCCATGTGAAGTATCAAGGTATTGGGTGAAGCAGTTGCAGAGATATTTAGTACACGAAAAAACTTTTAACAAAAAAATTCAAAGTAATTTGACCTTGTCATTGGCACGGAGGATCGCGCTTTCCGCAAGCAGGTGCGACAATGATGATAAACACCCATGTGAAGTATCAAGGTATTGGGTGGAAGCATTGCAGAGACATAGTACAAAAAACGAAAAAAACTTTAACAAAAAAATTCAAAGTAATTTGACCTTGACATTGGGCACAGGATCGCGCTTTCCGCAAGCAGGTGCGACAATGATGATAAACACCATGTGAAGTATCAAGGTATTGGGTGAAGCAAGTTGCAGAGATATAGTACACGAAAAAAACTTTAACAAAAAAAATTCAAAGTAATTTGAACCTTGACATTGGGCACAGGATCGCGCTTTCCGCAAGCAGGTGCGACAATGATGATAAACACCCATGTGAAGTATCAAGGTATTTGGTGAAGCAGTTGCAGAGATATAGTACACGAAAAAACTTTAACAAAAAAATTCAAACGTAATTTGACCTTGACATTGGGCACAGGGCCAGCACGGATTGGGGGTTAGAATGAAAATATGGATGATGATATAAACATACCACCCCAATGTGAAGTTTTTCAAGGTAATGGGCGAAGCATTGCAGAGATATAGTATAAACGAAAAAATTTTAAAAAGTTTTAAAAAACCCAAAAAACTCCTAACCAGACGTACGTTAAAAAAAAAAGTTAACATTGAAAATGGCTAAGTCAATTACGTAGAAATATAGGTGAAGGTAAAAAAAAATGGTCACATGTTGGATAGTATTTGTAATGTTGGTAGGCACCCCTTGGTTATGAAGCTGTGAAAAGTTAAAGGTGGTCCTAGGTGGTACAGTACCAAAGAAATGGACTTAAACACGAAAACTTAACATTGTAAACGCGAAAACTTAACATTGAAAATGGCTAAGAATCGACTGCGCGGAAAAAATGGGTGAAGTTAAAAAAAAAAAAGTAACATGTTGGATAGTGATATGTTGGGTGGGTACCCCTTGATTATGAAGCTGTGAAAGTTTGGTGGTCCTAGGTGGTACAGTACCAAAGAAATGGACTTAAACACGAAAACTTAACATTGTAAACGCGAAAACTTAACATTGAAAATGGCTAAGTCGACTGCGCGGTAAAAAATGGGTGAAGTTAAAAAAAAAAGTACATGTTAGGATAGTGATATGTGGTGGGTACCCCTTGATTATGAAGCTGTGAAAGTTATTTGGTGGTCCTAGGTGGTACAGTACCAAAGAAATAGGACTTAAACACGAAAACTAACATTGTAAACGCGAAAACTTAACATTGAAAATGGCTAAGTCGACTACGCGGAAAAAATGGGTCAAGTTAAAAAAAAAAGTAACATGTTGGATAGTGATATGTGGTGGGCACCCTTGATTATGAAGCTGTGAAAGTTTGGTGGTCCTAGGTGGTACAGTAACAAAGAAATGGACTCAAACACGAAAACTTAAACATTGATTGTGGACCCGCCGCCCCCCCCAACGCCCGCCCCCGCCCCGCCGGAAAGCCGCCCAAACCCCCCCCCGCCCGCCCGCCCGGCTTTCGCTAATCCAATAGCCTGGATTTTTTTCCAAAAAACCTGGCTAAAAATTGAAATTGCCCTTCACTTGACCCTTTGACCTCCGTATGACACCTTCGGAGGTCAGAGGGTCAAGTGAAGGTCAATTTCAATGTCAATACCCGAAGACTGCGTAGTGTAGGAGCGTGTCTCCCTCCAGATCCACAAACAACAAGAAACGAGGCAAAGCCACGAAGGCCAGGTTTTTTCCAAGCATAGACACTTGGATAACATAATTATACCCACTTTTTGTAGACTAGATGGCCGTGGCCTGCATGTTGCGCCTTGGGGCGAGGCATGGACACTAAAAAAATAGAGTTAGTAGATGGAAAAACTTTAACGAAAAAACTTTAACCGGACACGGACGTACAGACGGTAGGACGGACGTATGCCAAAATGCATAAAATGCGCTTTCCGCAAGCGGGTGCGACAATGATGATAAACACCCATGTGAAGTATCAAGGTAATGGGTGAAGCAGTTGCAGAGATATAGTACACTAAAAAACTTTAACAAAAAAATTCAATGTAATTTGACCTTGAAATTGTGCACAGGGGCCGCACGATTGGGGGTTAGAATGAAAATATGGATGATGATAAACACCCATGTGAAGTTTCAAGGTAATGGGCGAAGCAGTTGCAGAGATATAGTATAACGAAAAAGTTTTAACCAAAAAAATTTAACCAGACGTACGTTAAAAAGTTAACGTTGAAAATGGCTAAGTCAATTACGTAGAAATAATACGTGAAGGTAAAAAAATGGTCACATGTTGGATAGTTGTATGTGGTAGGCACCCCTTGATTATGAAGCTGTAAAAGTTTGGTGGTCCTAGGTGGTACAGTACCAAAGAAATGGACTTAAACACGAAAACTTAACATTGTAAACGCGAAAACTTAACATTGAAAATGGCTAAGTCGGCTGCGCGGAAAAAATGGGTCAAGTTAAAAATAAAAGTAACATGTTGGATAGTGATATGTGGTGGGCACCCCTTGATTATGAAGCTGTGAAAGTTTGGTGGTCCTAGGTGGTACAGTACCAAAGAAATGGACTTAAAACACGAAAACTTAACATTGTAAACGCGAAAACTTAACATTGAAAATGGCTAAGTCGACTACGCGGAAAAAATGGGTCAAGATAAAAAAAAAGTAACATGTTGGATAGTGATATGTGGTGGGCACCCCTTGATTATGAAGCTGTGAAAGTTTGGTGGTCCTAGGTGGTACAGTAACAAAGAAATGGACTCAAACACGAAAACTTAACATTGATTGTGGACGCCGCCCGCCACCCGCCCGCCACCCGCAAGCCCGCCCGGCTTTCGCCAATCCAATAGCCTGGATTTTTTTTCAAAAAACCTGGCTAAAAACGAAAATCACCAATATCTTTGATGTAATGCATCACATGAGCACAAGCAAACGAAAACTGAAATTGACCTTCACTTGACCCTCTGACCTAGATGACATAGCCGAAGGCTGCGTAGTGTAGGGGCACAAACGAAGATCATAAATATCTTTTTGTAATGCATTCTCATGACCAAAATCAAATGAAAATTGAAATTGCCCGTCACTTGACCCTCTGACCTCCGTAGGTCACCAACGGAGGTCAGAGGGTCAAGTGAAGGTCAATTTCAATGTCAATACCCGAAGGCTGCGTAATGTAGGGGCGTGTCTCCCTCTGGATCTGCCTCTGTCATATCGGCTCCCTGGTTGATGAGAACTTCCACAAGGTCGCTGTAACCTTCATGGCAGGCCAGGTGTAGAATGGTCTTACCCTCCACAGTCTCGTCCACCTGTGAGTACACAATACACAACATTTTTCGTATGTCGTAAATTTTGCAACTAATTTTCATGAACAATAGCACACCTATTGCGCTTTTGTTCTGAACTTGTCGTCAACTTTCGACATCATTTGCGAAAAATATTGTAAATAATTTCACAAAGAATCACAGAATCACATGGCTCGTCTCATATGACCTCATATGTGGCTGTGACTGGAGAAATGGGGCTTATTGGTTTTACGACCAGTGTAGATCCAGATCAGCCTGTGCATCCGCACAGTCTGAGCTTGATCTGCACTGTTCGCCATTTTATCAATGAAACACATGTCAAGCTTGTAACAAACAATATTGATAGTTATTAGGCTACATGAGTGTGGTATTTGATCAGGAGCAACACTGGTCACAAATCACATAAGCCCCATTTCTCCAGTCACAGCCACATATGAGACACGCCATTCGATTTTCTACCTTCGGATATTAAATATGTTTACCAAATTTACAAGATTTTTTCATAAATAAAATCAAAATTTGTACATCATGTACTGAAGATTTTGTCAACTTACTTTTGACACCATTTACGGAAAATATTGTAAATTTTGTAAACGTATACATATAATTACACAGATGTCACAAGGTACAAAATTACATGGCGTATCTCATATATTATGTAAGTGTACCCACCAGACTATCATCCTCCAACACAAGGTCAATGACCCTGTTCAAGTCCCCCTTGGTGAAGGCATCGAACATCGCGTGGCCCGGCTCTACACTGTCCTGTCTCATCATGGAGCTGAACGCCGAGGCCATGCCCACGCCCACGGCCACCGCTGAAACAGTCGGCCAAGTGAACATAAATGAGACACGCCATGTGATTTTGTACCTTCGGAAATCTGCGTAATTTCATGACGTAATTTCATGATTTCATTATTTATTAAAAATATAGTAAATTTTGTAAACGTATTTAATGAAATTATGCAGATGTCCGAAGGTACAAAATCACATGGCATGTCTCAAATGTAGATGTGTCTGGAGAAATGGCAGAAATGTTCTATTTATCAGGGCCCGGTTGTTCAAAACACCAGTTAGCTTAACGGACTGTTAAATCCTTAACGGACTGTTAAATCCTTAACTGAATGGTTAAAATCAGAGATTTTAACCATTCAGTTAAGGATTTAACAGTCCGTTAAGCTAACTGAAGCTTTGAGCAACCGAGCAAAGGAAAGTGAAAGTGAATGGGTTTAACGTCCCAGCAAAAGATCATAGAGAGACGGGAACACAGTTTAAAGTCTCATCCGGCAGACCAGTGGGATAGAAATACTATGCAAGTAAATTTCATGCCTAGGGTGAGGCTTGAACTCACAACCTCATGTATTGAAGCCCAATGTCATAGCCCCTAGGCCACGGCACCATCAATATATATTTGATCAGGAGCTACACCGGTTACAAAAATGACAAGCCCTATTTCTGCATTCAAAGCAACTTTATACATGTATTTGTATGACCTATTTGTGGCTGTGACTGGAGAAATGGGGCTTATGTGTCTTCCGACCAGTGTAGATCCAGATCAGCCTGTGCATCCGCACAACCTGATCCTGATCACAGGTGGAAGACTCGGACCTGAGACACAATAAAAAATGCCCATTACATAAAATCCATTACCCCACCTACTTGGTCTGTCATACAGTACCATATTATATTATAGAAGATAGTACTGTACGAGACCAAGCTGGTGGGGTAATGGATTGTTTGTAATGGGCATGTCTTTTTGTCACATGACCGAGTCTTCCACATGTGATCAGGATCTGCACTGTTCACCATTCCATCAATGAAACACCCGTTTTGCTTATAACAAGCAATATCGTTATCTGGCTACAGAAGTGTGCTATTTAGTGTTTTTAACTGTGGCTGAAAAAAAATGGGGTGTATGGCATTTGTGACCAGTGTAGCTCCTGATCAAATAGCACACTCCTGTAGCCCTCTAATACTGCTGAAACAGTCAGCCATGTGAACAAAAATGTGGCTGTGAATGGAGAAATGGGGTTCATGGTCTTTGTGACCAGTCTAGATCCAGGTCAGTTTTCTAACCTCAGGCCCTTGTATTCTCTACTTACATTCAGCCCGCCTATTTGTGGCTGTGACTAGAGAATATTTCATTTTTATTTTTGTTATTTCTCAATTAATGTGTATATTGTGATCACTCATTTGAACCATCTCGATGAGACGTTTCAAATGGTGGTCACGACATATACGAGATCATATAAAGAAAATATTTAGGATTTTCCACAAACAAAATGGCTTATCCTTAGCATGCAGCTGGCGGAGCAAGAGTATTTTTATGTTTGTTATTTCTCAATGAAAGTATATGTTGTGACCACTCATTTGAACTGTCTCGATGCGATGGTTCAAATGGTGGTCACAACATATATTTCTGAGCTTATATAAGGAAAATATTCAGGATTTTTCACAAACAAAATGGCATATCCTACTTGTCATAAGGAAGCTACATACCAAGTTTCAGGTCTGTATCTATTACGATTTAAAAGTATTGGAAAAAATTGGAAAATTTCCAAGTCGAAATGGGGGAAATAATCCATGACCCAAAAATCAAAATAAACTCTGCGCATCTACTGTCATAAGGAAGCTACATACCAAGTTTCAGGTATGTAGCCAGTATGGTTTAAAAGTTTGACAAGTTACAAGGTTGATGACGGATGGACGGACGGACGGACGGACGGACGGGATGGATAAATGTAACACTAAATTCCCTCTCCACTATCGTGGTGGGGCATAAAAATTAAATATTTACAATATTTCATACACGTAAAGGTGTATTCTGAATGTAACGGGTAAATGTCTCAATTTGAAAAGGTACATGTACTAATATCTTTGACTGTTCCTGTTAAAAATGAGTGAATTGCTTGAAAAAGAATGCCCTCCTTTCTGGTACCAATCATTGATGGAGGAATACAGTTGATTAGGTAGTATAAGGTTCGACCATGTACGACCTATACCAAATCAAACAAGAAATGACATTGTTATACAAAGCAGATTTCCTCACTGGAAACTTGTCTTAAAGTGAAGATAGCAATTAAGCAACCTTGACATTGGTTATTGGCAGGTCTACACTGATGGTATGTGTAGGAAAGCAACACACCTAGAAGCTCCAGATAAGTCAAATAAACATTAGAACAACACAATTCAAAATCAATCTGAGAGTACAAAAAACGCATGAAAAATATCAATTACGCAATTTCCTATCAACCAAAGCAAATCAATTAACTATTGTGTACCCACATCATACAACAAGTTGTCAGTAGACAACGAAGCTCGCCTGTTGACAGCCTTCATTCAAACTTGTCACAGTTGTATAAAAAAACATTAATATTATATAACTTGACCTTGGGATAAGGGGTGTGCGGTGGACCTTGACATTGAGGTTAGTGGTGGAAGGTGGGTCGTGGATTTGATATAGCATGATATAGCATATTAAGATGAATGCATGTATGAAATATCAATGCACTCCCTGAAAAGAGAAGGAAAACAAAATTTAACCCAGCGTTAAGTTTATGTAATTTGGTAAGTTGGTAATTTTCTACAGCATGATAGCTATTCACATGAGGAATGCATGTATAAATGTGCTAAGTTTGTGACCTTGGCCTTGGCGAAAGGGGTGGGGGGTCATGGATTTGCTGTAGCACAATAGAGTATCATCAGATGAATGCATGTATGAAATATGAAGGTGTTCCCTGTAAAGAAACAGAAGTTATAAAAAGACATTTACTCCAACGTTAAGTGTATGATGTTGATCTTGGGGAAAGGGGTGGGGTGGGTCATGGATTTGCTGTAGCACAATATAGGATCATCATATGAATGTATGTATGAAATATCAAAGCGTTCAAAGTGTAAAGAAAGAGATGTTACACAACATTTACCCCAATGTAAAGTTTATGAACATGTTAAGTTTATGACCTTGACCTTGGGGTAAGGGTTGGGTGGTGGGTTGTGGATTTGCTACAGCATGATAGAGGGTCATCTGAGGAATGTATGTATGAAATATCAAGGCGTTCCATCAAAGGAAACAGCTGTTATCAGACATTTACCCCAACGATAAGTTTATGAATGTGTCAAGTTTGTGACCTTGGGGTAAGGGGTTGGCGGTGGGTCATGGATTTGCTATAGCACGATAGAGTACCATCAGATTAATGCGTGTATGAAATATCAAGGCATTCCATGAAAGGAAACAGATGGTATAATACTTTTATTTTCCTTTTTTACCCCACTGTTAATGTTTATGAATGTGCTAAGTTTGTGACCGTAACCTTGGGGAAAGGGGTGGGGGTTGGTTATGGATTTGCTATAGCACGATAGAGTATCATCAGATGAATGCATGTATGAAATATCAAGGTGTTCAAAGTGTAAAGAAACAGAAGTTACACAACATTTACCCCAACGTTAAGTTTATGAACATGCTAAGTTTGTGAACTTGACTTTTGGGTAAGGGTTGGGTGGTGGGTTGTGGATTTGCTACAGCATGATAGAGGGTCATCTGAGGAATGTATGAAATAGCAAGGCGTTCCATGAAAGGAAACAGACATTTACCCCAACGTTAAGTTTATGAATGTATGAATGAAGTTTTTGACCTTGACCTTGGGGTAAGTGGTGGGCGGTGGATCATGGATTTGCTATAGCATGATAGAGTATCATCAGATGAATGCATATTTGAAATATATTTGAACAGATGTTATAATACATTTACCCCAACATTAAGTTTATGAATGTGCTAAGATTATGACATGACCTTGACCTTGGGAAAGGGGTGGGCGGTGGGTCATGAATTTGCTATAGCACGATAGAGTATCATCAGATGAATGCATGTATGAAATATCAAGGCGTTCCATAAAAGAAAACAGATGTTATAAGACATTTACCCCAACGTTAAGTTTATGAATATGCTAAATTTGTGACCTTGACCTTGGGGTAAGGGCTAAGTGGTGGGTCATGGAATTGCTACAGCATGATACAGGGTCATCTGAGGAATGCATGTATGAAATAACAAGGTGTTCCGTGAAAGGAAACAGAAGTTATAAGACATTTACCCCAATGTTAAGTTTATGAATGTGCCAAGTTTGTAACCTTGACCTTGAGGTAAGGGCTGGGTGGCGGGTCATGGATTTGCTACAGCATGATACAGGGTCATCTGAGGAATGCATGTATGAAATAACAAGGTGTTCCATGAAAGGAAACAGAAGTTATAAGACATTTACCCCAACGTTAAGTTTATGAATGTGCCACGTTTGTAATCTTGACCTTGGGGTAAGGGCTAGGTGGTGGGTCATGGATTTGCTACAGCATGATAGAGGGTCATCTGAGGAATGCATGTATGAAATAACAAGGCGTTGCATGAAATGAAACAGAAGTTATAAGACATTTACCCCAACGTTAAGTTTATGAATGTGCTAAGTTTGTGACCTTGACCTTGGGGTAAGGGCTAGGTGGTGGGTCATGGATTTGCTACAGCATGATAGAGGGTCATCTGAGGAATGCATGTATGAAATAACAAGGTGTTCCATGAAAGGAAACAGAAGTTATAAGACATTTACCCAACGTTAAGTTTGTGGACGACGCTGACGCCGACGCCGACGACGCCGGGGGTATACCATAAGCTCTTCTGCACTTCGTGCAGGCGAGCTAAAAACAAACATACCAAACAAAACAAGAGCTAGAGTATATACAGTATCATTTGTATGGAGCCCTGCAGAGGACATAGAATTCTTTTTTTTATTAATTTGTTCCCACGAAATAATAATTTGTTCCCTCAATTTAACAATTCGTTCCCACGAAATAACAATTTGAGGGAACGAATTGTTAAATTGAGGGAAAGAATTGTAATTTTGTGGGAACGAATTGTTAATTCGAGGGAACGAATTGTTCTATCGTGGGAGCAAATTGTTAAATCGAGGGAACAAATTTTTAAATTGAGGGAACAAATTGTTAAAAAAAAATCCATGTCCCCTGTGGGGCTCCGTAGATTTGTGAACATGTATTGAATGGACTGGTCTGAAAATAATTTTCTGATGATTGGAATGGGTTGTAAAATTAACATATATCAACATCCATTCCAGTTATTTAGGGATGAAATGGTTAATCTGCAAAGGTCTGTCCGTGAATGTGCAAAAAAAACAATGTTTAGCCCTTCGCGCCGTCGATAACGCACCCCCCTAAATTAATTCCTGCGTACGGACCTGGCTTATGGTATTTGTGACCAGTGTAGCTCACACCTGTAGCCTGATAGCGATCTATATTCCTTGTTAGAAGAATGACAGCTGTTTCATTGATTGAAAGGCGAACAGTGCTGGGCGTCGTTTCACAAAACTTTGTACGACTAAAATGTTAGTACTAAAATGTTAGTAAGTGCAAATTTAGGATGGTCTGGAAATTTCAATTGATGGATTTACATTTATTGAGCATAGGATGCATATGCAGCCTGTGCTCAATACATGTAAATCCAATAATTGTTTATCAGAAAACATTGTTAATGTGAATTTTGCACACTATCATAATTTTGCACTTACAAACATTTCAGTCCCAGATCCTGATCACAGCCACATTATATTATACAATGTACACATTTTCTTACATTGAATTAAATCCCATGATTATTTAATACAGGATGGAGTCCTTACAAATTTAAACAGACCAAATATGTTGGCCCCACAGTCAACACAATATAGGAATGAATGGCCTTTTTGTGGAATTTATCGGGGTATAAACTTGGAAAAGTCGCGGGAATACTGGCCGGAAGATTTTGTCCAGTATTCCCGCGACTTTTCCAAGTTTATATCCCCGATAAATTCCACAAAAAGGCTGCTTACTAGTGCTATTCACTGAGGTTGGTTGGTTAGAAGGTCGGACCCATGCCGGCCTTGGGGCGCAGTTTGGTAGTCTGGGCATGGGTGTTAACCCGGGACTCTGAGATTTAGGCTAATTCCATTATAATCGATTGCGTGCCAATAAAAGTATGATTGAAGAACAATTACGTTGTTCGTCTTCGAGAGGTTCTACAAGGTGCGACTCAGATGGTGATCACTACAATGTTACAGTACAAAGTCTTCTGAAATGGTCCCCTGGGAGCCGTTTCACTAAACTTAGTACGACTAAAATGTTTGAAACTGCAAAATTATGACAGTCTGTAAATTTCACATTAATAGCAATTTTTTCTTGTAAACAATTGTTGGATTTACATTTATTGAGTATAGGCTGCATATGCAGCCTATCCTCAATAAATGTAAATCCATCAATTGAAATTTCCAGACGATCCTAAATTTGAACTTTTAGTCGTACAAAGTTTAGTGAAATGGGCCCCAGGAATATAAATACCTACCACTCGGATTACGTCCGCCTACGACACCACCTCTCACCACATCACTGTGTTCGCCGCTGCTATCTGAGTCTTCATCATCAGGGTCGGGCATAGGCGGGGCTCTCTTCTGCTCTCCGGGGTCATCAACGGGGTCACAGCACGCTGGGCTCATGTAAAATTTCTGTCTGTTGACCAGGATCCGCATGTCGCCGTCGGAATGGATATTTAATATACGCCCAATCTGTCCCTTTGCCTGATAGTAACGGAAAACAAGGAAAACAAGAAAACAGAATAAGGATACAGAATGAGAAAATTAAATAGAGACAGTGAGCAGAGGCTCACGAATACCCCCATCCACCGGCTGCACCAACAAATAAAAACTTTAATGCAAATTCTGTAAAAACCTTAATTGTAAATTTCAAAGTAATTTGGCCTTGACCTTGGGCGCCATACGGGTGGGGAATCAAAATATAGATGATGATAAACATTTATAAAACTTTCAAATCTATATATATACACCGTCATGTGATTTATTTTCCGTCACCTGTGCATCCGGCCAATGGAACGTCAGTTTTCACTTTGTTGTAACCGTGACGCGCAGTTAAAATAATTCTTAAGAAAACCGAAAATAAACACATTTTCTTGATGAATTTATTTCAAATGCTGGAATTATAAGGAATGAATCTTTTTGTGGAATTTATCGGGGATATAAACTTGGAAAAGTCGCGGGAATACTGGACGATAAATTCAACAAAAAGGCCATTCATTCCTATAATATGTTAGAAGTCAGTACGTATTCGGTCAATACAGGGCAGGTTAGCTGATAAATGCTGTCAGCCGCTGCGGATCCTGATTAGACGGCTCGTTATAACCTTGACTAGAAATGTAGCTTGGTCTATATAAATACTAGAGAAAGTGAGCAGGGGCTCATGTATACCCCCGGCCTGGAATGACAAATAAAGTTTAACACAAATATTTAAACCAGATGGCCGCGGCCTGCATGTCGAGCCCGCCGAGGCATTTGATGGTCTCAGAGTGTATGTATTTGAATTTTGAATTAAGGGTTGTGAAGCTTTAACGCAAATTTTAAAGTCATTTGACCTTGACCTTGGGCATATGGACCAAATGGGCACGCTATGGAATGAAAATATGGATAATGAAAAGGAAGTTGGAAGTAAATTTGGAGTAACAATTGTGGAGATATAAGGTATGTAAAAACTTTAACGCAAACTTCTAAGTCATTTGACCTTGACCTTGGCGCACAGGGGCCGCATGAGTGGGACACAGAATGAATATATGGATGATGACCAATACGCATACAAACTTTCAAGCAAATCCGACTTACCGTTAAAAAGATAGTAGGTATCCGAAAACTTTAACCCAAATTTTGTCAAAAGATTAACGCAAACTTCTAAGTCATTTGACCTTGACCTTGGGCACATGGGCCGAATGAGTGGGACACAGCATGGATATATGGGTGATGACTAATAAGCATATGAGTGAGTGAGTGAATAGGGTTTAACGTCCGCTTTTCTGACATAGAGGTACAAGCCTCAGGGAGTCTACACGCAGACGGGTCAACGGGGTCGTGTCCCGTATCCACCTGTCCGAGGGGGGTAAATCCCAACTTCAGAACTCAATATTTACAATCAAAATATATATTCAGCCCTGAAATTAGAACAACCTGATCTGGTGTCAGGCCCTCGCCACACCAGCATCATTTATCCCATCCCCTAAAAGTAATAGGATTAGCGCTAATCTTACTTTTATATATGGGGCATAGCCTGACTCAACTCTCACATACAAGAAAGCCAAAAATGTACATGAGGGCCAAATCCGGTATAGTGGGTTCCGGAAAGTATGAACCCAATCGTTAAGCCAGTTTAGTCGCCTTTTACGACAAGCAATGGCTACTGCAGCACTATTCTCAGGATCAGTTGATCCCGCCCCGGTGCCTGCACGGGGCTGAATAAGCATATGAAGTTTTAAAGTCAATGTGACTTAGGACTGCAGAGATATAAGGTTTTTAAAAACTTTAATGCAGATTTCAGACGGACGGACTGACGTATGCATGGACGGACGAACGGACACCCAGACGTCATTGTGATCACTATGTCTCGCTTTCCGCAAGCGGGCCCGACACAAACTTTAACGCCAATCAAAGTAATTTGACCTTGACCTTGGAAATGAAGGCCGCATGGGTGTGGTATGGAATCAAAACATGGATCATGATAAAGAAGTATATGAAGTTTGAAGTCAATCCGACTTACCGTTGCAGAGATAATGGTAACCAAAAACTCTTTAACCAGCGCTCCAGATAAGCTACGTATTTGCTTAAATATCAAATTACACATATATTGGTATTTCATTAGAATTGAATTGGACGGAATCGAGCGTTGTTTAAACTTAGTCCGGTTCATATGCACAGGTCAAAATATGAACTGAAAATGGCGCTTTGTGACAGAAATCCGTACGCAGACGAATAAAAAAATATTTTGTTATAAATATCACATATAGCGAAACAGCGGTAGCATCTACTGTTTTAATAATATGCACACATATTGTAATTAATGTTTAATAGTGATATATACTTATGAATATATACGATACTATGGTTTAACTCCAGCACTATGTTTTAAGGCTGTGTGATTTTCCTCAATATAAGCTGGATTAATTAATACTTATATTCATGCGCTTCATGAGAACATCAATACATTGAAAATATACAAATATTACTTCAAGGGGTATCGATATGATACATTTTAATAATATAAATATTGAAAATACACATTACAATCGCTTACAACATAAGTGCATCGTGACCTATTTGACCGCATTACCTATTGCGCGGGTACCTCATCATACCCCATAGGTAACTGGGGGTATAGTGAGGTACGCTCGCTAATACAATGTTTGCGTAATGACCTTGTTTTTTCTGCATAAGTTAGCTGTATATTAAGAAATAACAAAATAAAAAGGGACAACATATGCAAGTTTCACTTGTCAAGGGCCATAACTCTTCCAATACTATCCACATCAATAACCCCAGGTACACAACTTCACATAGTGACAAACATTCCTGTAAAATTTCGCAACTCAAACTCAACACTGTAAGTGTTGGAAATAACATCATTTGTGATGAAATTTGTGATGGACAAAATTGCCAATTTTCTCTAAGTCAAGGGTCATAACTCCATCCTTACTGGATGATTCCGCAAACAAAACCCCGGGTCACAACTACACATGCTGATTAACATTCATATATAGTCTCATGCCTGTAACGCAAATACTTTTTGAGTTACCGGTGACATATGTTAAACATCAGCATTTTTTTAATCTATGTCAAGGGCCTTTAACTCTGTCCATATTGTATTAATCCACATCATCGTATAAAAATCACCAGATGCACGAATCCACATGTTCATAAACATATTCCTATAAGGTTTCATGACTGTAGCTCAAATAGTTTTTCAGTTATGTGCGACAAAAGTTGAAAATCGCCACTAATTCCAGCACAAAAATATTTACACAATTCCCTAACATTTGATTGGCCTGTAGCAAGTCTCTGTCCAAAATTTATATCCCAGTAAACTCCCACGTCGAACTACTTTCCGTAACTGTGAGGCGCAGTTAAAATAATTCTTAAGAAAACGGAAAATAAAACACATTTTCTTGATGAATTTATTTCAAATGCTGGAATTATAAGGAATTTATGGCCTTTTTGTTGAATTTATCGGGGGTATAAACTTGGAAAAGTCGCGGGAATACTGGACGAAGCCTTCCGGCCGGCCTGGTCCAATATTCCCGCGACTTTTCCAAGTTTATATCCCGATAAATTCCACAAAAAGGCCATTCATTCCTATAATAAACTTGAAAAAGTCGTGGGAATACTGGACGAAGGCCGGAAAAAGTCGCGGGAATACTGGACGAGGCCTTCCGGCCTTCGTCCAGTATTCCCGCGACTTTTCCAAGTTTATACCCCGATAAATTCCACAAAAAGGCCATTCATTCCTATAATAAGTCAAGGGCCACTTTTCAATGTGTCAAGCTCGGTGACTACCGGATGAATCCGCATCTACAACCGAAGGTGTGCAACTTCACATGATGACAAATACTCCTGTCAAATTTTGCGACTCACTCAAATACTTTTGGAGAAAAAAGCGACACAAATTTTGTGACGGACGGACAACCATGCCAAAAACAATATGTCTCCCGGAAACATAATTTAAAAAATTTTGTACTCCCACTTTTGATAATCAATGCGTATTCTGCTAAAATAAGTGTGTGAAATACGCCAATACACCCATTTCTCCAGTCCCAGTCACACATTAGATGAGGAGGGTTGTCACTGCAGCTGCACTCCTCATCCGCATAAAATGTTTCAAGTTGAAAAATGCACCGGTTTCCTGAGGAGATGCTCTACTTAGTGCTATGGTATAAAGACATTTTTGTCTACTGGTAACTAGGGCAAATTTTGTTGTGCCGGTTACCAGATGAAAATGTGTTTTTGCAGGATCTTCTACACGTAGCTGAATCTGGTGCCTATTTCGACGTGAAACATTTCAAAATACTTGAATATTGTGCTTAGTGCCAATCAGCTTCATTGGCTGAGCTTGAGATGTGCTACAGCTCAGGCTCAGCTAATTAAACTGTTTGATTGTGAGTTAACATTACCAACACATGTACTTGGAAATTGAGCTTGGTGTCAATCAGCTGCTTGATAGGTAAATTGATTGATTACAAGTTAACATCGACAATACATGTACTTGAAATTGTGCTTGGAGTCAACCAGCTTGATTGGCTGAGCCTGAGCTGTCCTACAGCTCAGCCAATTAAACTATTTGACTGCGAGTTAACATTGCCAATTGTTCAGAAACGTTGGTAATCGGATCGAGATTACCACAGGCGGTTGTGTAGTACCCACCTTGTTATAATCCTCGTTGTAGCCGCCATGGCCCTCCTGTAGAACCTTCAGGTTGGCGGCACTCTTGGTCACCCGCACAACACCACCCTGGTGAAACCCAGCCATCTGTAATACAGTGAAACCTCTCTACAACAGCCAATCATGAGAAGACACAGAACTGGCTGTTGTAGAGAGATGGCTGTTGTATTGTATGGAGGGTAAATATAGCTGTTGTATTGTATGGAGGGTAAATATAGAGACAATTGTCCATTTTGGATGTATAATATTGGCTGTTACAGCCATTTAAAGCTGTATCATGATGACGAAGCTTGTACAAACATTTTGACGCAAAGAAATGGCTAAGTGTTTTCGCATAAATATGAAGGTAAAAAAGAGTGTGTTCCCAATGCTCATATGTATCATGTGTCCAAATATTGAAGCAATATGCCCAGTAATATTAAAGTTATACCATGATGACGAAGCTTATACAAACTTTTTGACATTTCGGACGATGACGACGACGACGACAGAAGAAAAAGTGGCGACTACACTGCAGCTCCATTATAACGCGGTCGCGTATAAAATCGAGAAGAAATAAAAAAATAAAAAATAAATCGTCGGACGTCGTAGTCATCGTATAATTAGTTGATTCGTGATTTCTGTAAGTTTATTCAAACAACGAAGTTCAAAGTCCATGAAAGGATTATTATTAGTATGTTAGCAAATGTAATACCTTTAATCAGGTAATCATGTTAATAGGCATATTTATTAATCAATTCAATTACCTTAATCCCAATTGACATGTATTCGCGAAGTAATGGTCGTATCAAAGGAGCATGCCGACCAATGTAACGCCTGATCAGAAGCTACACTGGTCACAAATCCCATGAGCACCATTTCCCCAGTCACGTAAATGTACCGCTTTTTGTCACCAAGTAATGTCAATGTAACTGTGTTAACACATAATTGTCGCTAATAAATGGTTGCCTGTTCGATCGCCTTTCTTTTTCTTTACTCCCAGGTGTAATATTTAGTGTTCTATAAATAGACTGGTGTTTCAGCATTATCTGGGTATGGGATCACGTGGTCTATTGTTTACACTGCAGCCCACAGCAATCTCGCTTAAATCGTAAATTTCATTCATCAATATGACTGTTGCAGCGTAAAAAATAGATCACGCGCCCCACATCCTGAGATATCAACAGCTAATCGTCCGCATGAATAGGCACGACACGTGACCATAGGCATTATTTATTATCAATTAATACTTTTAAGCGCCTGTTGATCGCGAGTAGTATACATTGTAATAAGTGTCTGTCTATCGCGAGCACTATACAACGTAATAAGCATGATTTTATAAATAACTCATATGTTTAATATATTAATACAAGTTTGTATGTCATAGGCATTATTAATAATTACTTTTAACTTCTGTTCAAATGACATGATTTTATATGGGTCCGTTGCTAATGGAATTCCCACAATAGTTGGTAACCGAAATGCGGATGATACCAGTAACCCGTGCAGTACCAGTACCCGTGCATGTTCCGAAATTTTATAACGTGGTCAGATTCGATCGCGGTTTGAAATCTTGGACGCCGACCACCGCGTTATAATGGAGCTGCAGTGTATAGTCGCGATTTCTGCTAAAGCAGGCGCGACAAAAAGTGTTTCCACAACCATGTGAAGGTCAAGGTCATGTTATCGGCCGCATGAGTGTGTTCCAAATGCTTACATATATCAAATGTCCAAATATTGAAGCAATCTGTCAAGTAATATTTAAGATATACCGTGATGACGCAGCTTGAACAAACTTTTTGACGTTTCGGACAACGACGACACGGATGACGATGACAATGATGATGACAACAGAAAACTGGTAAAGCAGGCGTGACGAAAAATAGCTGGGTGTTTCCGCAACAATGTGAAGGTCCGTAAAAAGGTTGAGGATATGTATAGATGATACCAGTGTGTTCCTAATGCTTATATGCATTAACCCTTCCTACGCTGTTGACGGAAATTGTCGAATTGCCGTATGGAAACGATTCTCATGTGCTGTAAAAACCAGGTTTTTGTCGAGAAATATTGAAAATAAAACATTTCCAGCAGACGACAATATTTAATTCAGCGTAGTAAGGGTTAAAGGTACATGCCCACTCAGTAGACACAAAATGTTCTTCATATCAGAGACATCATATGGGAGATTTTCTGACAAAATAAACATGCATTCACCATTACCCCACGTATTGATTGACATTATTATAAATGTCATATCAGACTTAAACTTTCACACTGATATCAGGGGCGATAACCGTGTTTCCTTAAAATGTTAACGGACATTACTATTTATTCTCTGTATTTATTTTTTGACGTAGAATGATCATACTTTATAATCGGTCGAAAATATTAGTTTTTCAGGCGACGCATTTAATTAGTATAAATAATTAAAAAATATCATGTCTGCATATGAAAATAGCCTGATACCACCGCGCGTCACCACCAGTAAAATAAATATTATAGGAATGAATGGCCTTTTTGTGGAATTTATCGGGGTATAAACTTGGAAAAGTCGCAGGAATACTGGACGAAGCGATAAAAAATTACAATTTTCGAAAAAAAATAATAATAATTTAATTTATTTTTTTCTTTTTTCTTTTTTTCTCGAAAATTGTAAATTTTTAAGACCTCGTCCAGTATTCCCGCGACATTTCCGAGTTTATATCCCCGATAAATTCAACAAAAAGGCCATTCATTCCTTATAATTCCAGCATTTGAAATAAATTCATCAAGAAAATGTGTTTATTTTCCGTTTTCTTAAGAATTATTTAACTGCGCCTCACGGTTACGGAAAGTAGTTCGGCATGGGAGTTTACTGGGATATAAATTTTGGACAGAGACTTGCTACAGGCCAATCAAATGTTAGGGAATTGTGTAAATATTTTTGTGCTGGAATTATTACTAAATGATTATATCTGTATATCTGTATTGTCATTTTTAGAACTGGTGAAATAGTGACACAAGTATGCACTTATTTAATTCTGATAAAGAACATTTTGTGCCTACTGAGTGGGCATGTACTTTTAAGTGTCCAAATATTGAAGCAATCCATCTAGTAACATTAAAGTTATATGACGATAAAGAAACTTGTACAATCTTTTTGAAGTGTTTCCACAACCATGTGAAGATAAAAAAAGTCAAGGTCATGTTAATGGAGACATGAGTGTGTTCCAAATGCTCACATGTATCAAGTGTCCAAAAAATGAAGTAATTTGTCAAGTAATATTAAAGTTATATGACGAAGAAACTTGTAGAAACTTTTTGACATTTGTTGACGACGATGAAGGAAAAAGCGGCGACTATAGTTGCGCCTTCTGCTAAATCTGCCACGACAAAAATGTGTTCAAATATATAGGGTTCTTACGGGTATATATTTTGTATCTTGAAACAGCATAAAAACACAGTACACAAATACTTACCCTGTAGAGTGCAGAGCGAACTACAATGTATATTTTGCCGTTTTGATACTGAACTCGCGCCATTTCCCCATCGAACAATATTTCCATAATGGTTCCCGTCTCCGTGGTACACTGCTGCATGTCGGAATTCCAGCCCCCGGGTACCTTACCCTTCACCTGGGCCTGTTTGAACTCTGCGGGGCTCATGTTCACCGATACCTTGTCTCCCAGTTTCAGCTTGATTATACCTGTGATTGAAGGGTGTAGTGGATAAGGGGATGTCAAAATACAGTTTACTTGGTTTTATTATACCTGCGTCTGAAGGGGTCAGTGAAAAAAGTGGGCTTTAGTTTGTTTTGCGGCAAAGTTTAAGAAATCAAGACAAATTTGGTTTTATTATACAGTGAAACCTCCCCGAACGGCCACCTCTTTACAACAACATCCTCTCTGTAACAGCCACTATTTTATATCCCAAATGGATGTTTCCTCTATATTTAACCATTAGATGCTGAGCACGAAAATTGTCATCTGCTGTTGCTTTTGCATTCTTGCTCAATAAAAACATGTTTTGACAGCATTTTTAAAATGCTGTCAAAGCATGTATTTGATGAGAATTATCAAAGAAAATAAATAAACAGCAGACAACAAATTTAATTCAGCATTAACCTCTCTAAAACAGCCACCTCTCTACAACAGCCAGTTTTGCGTCTTCGCAAGGGTGGCTGTTGTAGAGAGGTTGCACTGTACTTGCGATTGAAGGGGTCAGTGGAAAATTAAAAGTGAACAGGTTTTATGTCTCAGCAACAGCTAAGGTCATGTAAGGATTGGATCTCGATTTTCAAGTCATATCTGAAGGTTTTGAGGGATGGAAATACTATGAAAGTATTGTTCATGCCTATGGCTAGGATTGAACTCGAAACCTCTGGTATTGAAGTCCAGGGGCCTGTTTCACAAAAGTTTGTACAACTAAAATGTTTGTAAGTGCAAATTTAGGATCGTCTGGAAATTTCAATTGATGGATTAACATTTATTGAGCATAGGCTGCATAAGCATCCTATGCTCAATAACTGTAAATCCAATAATAGTTTACAAGACAACATTGTTAATGTGAAATTTACAGGCTATCATAATTTTGCACTTACAAACATTTTAGTCGTACAAAGTTTAGTGAAACAGGGCCCCAGTGTCCTAACCGCTAGGCCATAATACATCCCCGAAGGGTTCACTGGAATAAGGGGTCTTTGGATTTAGGCTTTGCGGTAACATTTAAGAGATCAAGACGAATCGGGCTTCAACATTATCTTGTGATTCAATAGGTCAGTAGAATAAGGGGGCTTCGGATTTTGGTTTTGCAGCAAATTTTAAGAAAGCAAGACAAACCTGGCTTTATTAAGTGAAACAAGAGTGCTTCAGATTTCACGGCAACATTTAAGAAATCAAGATGAACCTGGTCTCAACAATACCATGTTATTGATGGGATTGGTCGAATAAGGGGCTAACTCACTTATGTTTTATTTTGACAGTGCATGAAAATTACCATGCAGACAATAATATTCATTTCCACATTTTAAGGGTTACAATATTTATTCTAATAAATGCCCACAAGGCCATGCAAATGATGGGAATCAATCATTATTACATTTGTATGTGAAAATGACATATTTGCACTGCTACTTTTAGAACAAGGGCATCGTTATTACGAACCTAATACCCTCGCTGGCAGCCTTGATAATAATAGTAAACAACTAGAAAATGTGTTCATAGAACACGGATGCCCCCATATACCGCTTTGATAATAAACGAGGCAAAATTGGGGTGATAATCCATGACCCGGGGGGTCGAATTAAAAATTGACACATAAACTTTGCGCATCTACTCATCATAAGTTGAAAAGGGTGAGATAATCCATGACCTGTGGGTCAAATAAACTTTGCGCATCTACTCATCATAAGGAAGCTACTTACAAAGTTTCAGGTCTGTAGCTATTAGGGTTTAAAAGTTTTACGAGTTACAAGGCAAAATTGCCAAATTCCAAGTCGAAAAGGGGTAGATAATCCATGATCCTGGAGTCGAATCAAAAATTGTAATAAACTTTGCGCATCTACTTATCATAAACTACACACCAAGTTTCAGGTGTGTAGCAAGCATGGTTTAAAAGCTTTAATATAGGAATGAATGGACTTTTTGTCGAATTTATTGGGGTATAAACTTGGAAAAGTCGCGGGAATACTGGACGAAGCGATAAAAAATTACAATTTTCGAGAGAAAAAATAAAAAAAAAAAAAAATTCTTTTTTTTTATTTTTTTTTTTCGAAAATTGTAATTGTTTTAAGGCCTCGTCCAGTATTCCCGCGACTTTTCCAAGTTTATATCCCCGATAAATTCCACAAAAAGCCATTCATTCCTTATAATTCCAGCATTTGACATAAATTCATCAAGAAAATGTGTTTATTTTCCGTTTTCTTAAGAATTATTTTAACTGCGCCTCACGGTTACAGAAAGTAGTTTGGCATGGGAGTTTACTGGGATATAAATTTTGGACAGAGACTTGCTACGGGCCAATCAAATGTTAGGGAATTGTGTAAATATTTTTGTGCTGGAATTAAGACTTAATCCATGACCCCGGTGTCGAATAAAAAAATAAAAAAAATACTTTGCACGTCTACTCATCATGTGTATCTAGTACGGTTTAAATGTTTTACGACTTACAAGACAAAATTGCCAAATTCTAAGTCGAAAAGGGGGAGATAATCCATGACCCAGGGGTCAAATCTAAAATCAAAATAAACTTTGCGCATCTACTCATCATAACGAAGCTACTACATACCAAGTTTCAGGGGTGTAGATATTATGCTTTAAAAGTTTTACGACTTACAAGCTAAAACTGGAAAATTCAAAGTAAAAAAGGGGGAGATAATCCACGACTCCGGGGTCGAATCAAAAATAGAAATAAACTTTATGCATCTACACATCACAAGGAAGCTACATACCAAGTTTCAGGTCTGTAGTACGGTTGAAAGGTTTTATGACCTACAAGGTTGGTGACGGGGTGGAAGGAAGGACGGACGGACAATGGTAACACTAAATGCCCCCTCCACTATCGCGGTAGGGCATAAAAAGCCTTAGAAACAAGATGAACATAATTCCTCAGTAACCTTGACCTTGTGTGTTCGGACGTGGGCCGCATGCAAAACAAAGCACCATCCCTAGTAACACAGTGAGGCCAAATATTATCAGAATCGGTGAAATGGTTCATAAATTATTGAACTAGACATGATGTTTGTAAAACATGGATATGCCCCCATGGCATACTGGACTCTAAGAACAGATTGTGTATTGGTGGTGTGATTGCATCACACATGTTCAGGTGAATGAACTGACCAAATATTAAAGCAATCTTCAAGTAATATTGAAGATATTACACGATGGAGAAACTCTTCGACTTTTCGAGCAACGCAATATTGCCCCCCTTGCATAGGAGGCATACAAATGAAAGTATGCATGCACGTATGTACATGGACTAACAGTGTATCCCCTCTTGCATTGAGTGTTCTGACCTGACAATATGCGAAACAAAGCACCATCCCACGACACATATTGTGGCCACATATTATTAAAATTGGTGAAGTACAGTTCATATAAAGTTATTCAGAAATGAAAGGTTATTCAGAGGTCCAGTTAAGATGCGTAATTTGACCAAATATTCAAGGTATTTTCTTAGTTTTTCACCCAAAATGGCAAGTTGAGAGTTCTTTAGAATTGTCTCAATGAGACGATTCTAAAGCACTCCCAACTTGCCACTTTTGATGAAGAAATAACAAAATTCCCCCCAAAGTTGATCAAATTACGCATCTTAACTGGAGCTCTGGTTATTAATGATGTACACACGTACATGGATTAACGCTATATCCCCTCTTGCCGATCGAGGAGGAGACAAAAAATACGGTAACCAATTCTGACGTGACATACCAACTAGCGGGAGGTGTTCTGCGAACACGTTTCCCCCACACACCGTCTTGAACGCCAGGATGTCCACGAATCCCCCCGCACCAAGACGACATTCGCCAATACGCTTGCCGATATCCCACTCCACCCGGACCCACCCGTGGGCGCAGTTTTCCTTCATGTCCACAAAACTCTGTACGGTGCCCTTATGACCATCTCCACCTACAACATAATGCCGTGGAACCTCGGTAAACTGGACACCCTGGGAGTCCCAAGGGTGTCCGGTTTAGATTATATCAGGTCACCTGCCCTGTGTTGACCGAATACGTACCGACTGACTGACAGCATAAAATCATTGACTGTTTGAGTGAGTAGAAAAGCAGGTTGAATTTTATTTTGAGCATTGTTGTCACAAGCTCCACATGTCCAGTCACAGGGGGGGTAGCGTGTGAAAGGTGAGCAGCAGACGTAGGTTGGCGAATAGGTTTAGCGGTAAAGCAAATGGAGTAAAACGACGGCCATTTGCCATGAGGTAGGTACATTTTCTAGTGTACGTCAGAGATTTAAATACATGCATACCATGACGTCACATCTGTAATATTTCTGAAAAAGGCTTTATTGTTTTAAGATGCATTTGAGACAGGTTTATTGTGTCGAATAAACGGCTTTATTGCGAAAACTGAGTTCGAAAATCATCTTACTGTATCTAACGTCGGTAGTAAGCCTTTGACTTCTTAGACGTATCTCAGATGTCGATATTTTATTGAGCGTTATAAGAGTTAACGATTGACTGTACTGTATACTTGCATGATTTTCAAAGATATATACTCGTTCAGCTAGTCATGTGTCTAAAATAGTTTTGTGGTGATCATTTGAAAATAAAAATCACACAAAAAGATATAGTAACAGAAGCATGTGAACAAAATCACGGAAATACGTGCATCTGACAACGTTGGAAACATAATTGATGTTAAATACTGTAAACCAACTAAATTTCGCGGCTACTAAATTTTGCGATGTTCGTATCTGACCATATTCGCGACTATTATCGTTCGCATTATGACGACGTGCGCTATTAACTATCGCGATCCATTTTGGAAATAATATCAATTGGCGATAAAAAATTACAATTTTCGAAAAAAACAAACTTTTTTTTCTCGAAAATTGTAATTTTTTATCGCCAATTGTGTTCATTGCAATTTTTGACCCAGAAACAGAACTGCTGCATCAGTTTCGTCCGTTGATAAATTTTATAAATTGGTCCGCAAACCAACTCCAAAAAGTGGACAAGTTTGTCAGAGAACGAAACGTTATACACTATACATTGGGCAGACCTCGCTGTGTCAATCATAACCCCCCATTTAAGTAAATCAACAATACATGTAGTTGTGAGTGAGATATCTTCACTCTGTAAACGGCCTATTACTGAGTCGTAATGTCCGCTGATGTATAATTAATATTTTGTCGAGTGAATTTCGAACATTGTAAACCATGACAATAATCCGCAAATTGCTGATGCAAAGCCGTGATTTATCAGGATAGCGGTCTTATTCAGAAAACACAAGCCGCTTGGTAAGCCGTGTCATAAAACAAATTATGCGAGAATGACGTCAGCAATCGTATGTATTAATGATTTATACTTTTATGTTCGCGAATTTCAATCCCTCGCGAAGAAAGTGAAGGTATCGCGCGCGTGAATATTAGTTGGTTTACAGAATATATATATGTTGAAAGGGCCCAAACTAAAAATAGCTTTGAATTCTCCATGGGTCGAACACGTATTTGACAAACATGCATGTAAACAAAAGTTTCTCAGAACATCATCCGTTTTATTGATGTTTCGTGTAAATACGTTATATATTGATGCATAAACTAGTTATACATGGAAATTTGTCGCGTAAACGGTCACGGCATTAGTCCATTGCCCGCATGTGTCCGCATTGCCCCGATGTTTTGTATTAATGAAGTATCCTTTACATTGCAACGCGCTTAATCCGGTTGTAGGAGGCGTTTGTGCCATCGACTAGGACATGTTGGTGCATTTATTTCCACAAATGTACAAGTGCAATAAAACCTCACTTACAACCGTGTCAGTCTGTATGTTTATCAGCTGGGGGCCGTTTCATTAACCTTCGTACGACTAAAATGTTTGTAAGTGCAAAATTATGATAGTCTGTAAATTTCACATTAACAATGTTTTCTTGTAAATAATTATTGGATTTATATGTATTGAGCATAGGCTGCATATGCAGCCTATGCTCAAGAAATTTAAATCCATAAATTGAAATTTACAGACGATCTTAAATTTGAACTTACGAACATTTTAGTCATAAGAAGTTTAGTGAAACGGGCCCCAGGTCTGTCCGGTCATCATGAACACATTGTGTGCTTACATTGTAAGTTTATTGAACATTTGCTACATTGCGAACAACTTTTGACAGTGGACAATAATCAGCTTAGAGAAACGGGCTTATGGGTTTTGTGACCAGCGTAGCTTCCTTACCATGCCACAGGACGGTCCTAGTAGAGCTGGAGCTAGACTGATTGCTAAACACATAGGCCCCATTTCTCCAGTGGCTGTGACTGGGTACAGGTGAAATATTCCGCTTGGGATTTCTTTTCTACTGAATTGCGTATACCTCCACCGGCCATCAACGACACAAGGATCACAAGACTGTATCAATAATGAACATATATAACTGTACTTATTAATACGTTGCCACATAATTTTCCAAACAAACCTACCACAAACCTTTGTAATTAAAAATGTCTGCAAAATTCGTAACGGCATGGTTTGTTTACACAGAGGAAACCACAAATCCTTCAATAACTTTTTTGTAACTGCATCTTTTAACAAAGTGTCTGCATTCGTAGATCTATGATATATTCCGTCGTGCCATAGGCTATATGGCTTCCTCGTGTTTTAAATTAAAATATGAATAAAACAACAAAAATGTACCTACCTCGTGGCAAATGGCCGTCGTTTTACTCCATTTGCTCTACCGCTAAACCTATTCGCCAACCTAAGTCTGCCGCTCACCTTTCACACGCTACCCCCCACTGAGTCACAAATACACAAAGCTGACTTACCGTCCTTTTCACCATAACACCAGTGGGGACCCCTGATAACCTTCGAGTCCTCAAAGATACCAACAAGCTTTTGTTTCTTGCTCCTGCTCCTGGCAGGCAGACTGACCCTGTAGGGACACAACAACATTGATTGGTTTGTTTGTTTATTGGTGTTTAACGGCATATCAACAGCTAAGGTCAAGGCAAATGGGTTCGATCCCGTTTTAACCTGCTGCATTGGGGAGAAAATCCCAAAATCAGAACGGAATATTTACATTGAGAAAAAATATATTCAGCCCTGAAATTAGAATAACCTGACCTGGTGCCAGGTCCATACCACACCCAAGTCACTTGGCCCCTTCCCCTAAATTAGGATTACGAATAATCTTACTACTCACATAAGGGGTATAACCAGATTCAACTGTCAGACACAAAATGCCAAAAACGTATGTGAGGGCCAAACCAGGTCTCCAGTCGGAATTCCGGTAAGGATGAACACCGATCGTTAAAGGTGCATGCCCACTCAGTAGGCACAAAATGTTCTTTATAGGAATTAAATAAGTGTATAATTGTGTCACTATTTCACCAGTTCTAAAAATTACGCGTGCCCACTATACAGATATAATCATTTAGTAATATTTATTTTACTCACGGTGGTATCAAGCTACATGTATTTTCATATGCAAATGAGGCACTATAATATGTCACCTGAAAAATAATATTTTCGACAGATTATTAAGTATGATCATTGCACATCAAAAAATAAATACAGAGAACAAATAGTAATGTCCGTTAACATTTTAAGAAAACACGGTTATCGCTACCGACATCAGTGTAGAAATTTACGTCAATATAAAATGTATAATAATGCCGATCAATACATGGAGTAATGGTGAATGAATGTTTATTTTACCAGAAAATGTCTCAGATGATGTCTCAGATATAAAGAACAGTTTGTGCCTACTGAGTGGACATGTACCTTTAACCCTTACAATGCCGAATTAATTTGTGTCGTCTGCTGAAAAACTTTTATATTTCCATTTTTCTCATAAAAAACTTGGTTTGGCAGCACTTTAGAATCATTTCCACAATGCTGCCAAACCATGTTTTTACTGAGAGAAAAGACAAAATATGAATTATCAGCAGACGACTATTTTCGGTTCGAGCATTCTAAGGGTTAAATTACCCATCGCATGTTCCCACCTGCCACCCACATTGGTTGGTTGTTTGGATGGTTGGTTGAATGGTGGGTTGGTTAGTGGGTGGTTTTGGTTGATTGATTGTTTGATTGAGTTGGGCTTTACTTCCACACAACAGCAAGGTCATAGACACATAGATGGGAGTTCACATGTATGGGAGGATAGAGTACCATACATCAAATACTGAAAGTACAATAACAAAAAATCAGTCGCTGATGTACCACTCAAAAACTTGAAGTTATTTGACCTTCAGCAAAGGGGCCGCATGGGTGGGCTATAGTAGCAGATACAGTAGATGATAACCAATAAGTATATCAAGTGTCGAGCCAATCTGACTTCTGGTAACAGAGATGGTAGGTAGTCGTAAATATGAATGCAAACCTCGGACAGACATTCAGCATTGACACGCAGTTATGAGTATCATGGAGGCCGTTTCACGAAACTTTGTACGACTAAAATGTTTGTACATGTAAGTGCAAAACTATGATAGTAAGTAAATTTCACATTCACAATGTTTTCTTGCAAACAATTATTGGATTTACATTTATTGAGCATAGGCTGCATATGCAGCTTATGCTCAATAAATGTAAATCCATCAATTGAAATTTTCAGACGATCCTAAATTTGCATTTACGAACATTTTAGTCATACAAAGTTTAGTGAAATGGTCATCACTCTTACTATACCGGACCACTTGGACTCTGGTATGAATCCCAGTGAAATTCACCATTTCGGTATGGTTCCTTAAGGATTGATTCATTGTTAATATAAGTGGACACCTCATCACTCACAAAAAGGATGTAAAAGACTGGAAATGATCGTACAGTCGAGCACCAGTATCTCGAATATCAGTATCTCGATGATATCCCCTATCTCGATGATTCACTAAAGTCTCGAATTATATCCTTATTTGTTTCATATAAATGTCCTCGGCTATCTCGACCATGCCCTATCTATCACCCATAGTTTGTGTATGCATTGCTATTACTGTAAAATAAAAGCTAAGAATTTGATATTTCTAATTAGCAAACACATTTAGTATGTAAACTGTTACCTGGGGCCATATCACTAAACTTTGTACGACTAAAATGTTTGTAAGTGCAAAATTATGATAGTCTGTAAATTTCAAATTAGCAATGTTTTCTTGTAAATGATCGTACAGTCGAGCACCAGTAAACAATTATTGGATTTACATTTATTGAGCATAGGCTGCAAATGCAGCCTATGCTCAATAAATGTAAATCCACCAATGGAAATTGCCAGGCAATCCTAAATTTGCACTTACGAACATTTTAGTTGTACAAAGTTTAGTGAAACGGACCCCTGGTTCAATGATCGATTGTTAACCCTTATCCTGTGGAGCGCGGACAGTGTCCGCGCCACCGCATTTTACTCCTCACTGCTAATCGCGGACCCTGTCCGCCGCACTAGGGGCTTCCCTCAAATATCTACCTCGTTTGCATTTTTACTACGGGATTCCCATTCAGAAAAGTTGTAAATTCATTCATAAATACATGTCACATGATGTTCACGTGATAATATCTAAATATACCGATCAATCGACGTTGAATATGCCAACACAAAGCCGTGTAATCCCAAAAGTCAATACACAGAAAATTTCTCCAAAATGGCGAACCGTGTGATGAATGTAGATGAAGTTTTAGCACAATTATTAGTGTGGCAGTAATAATGTCATAAATAAGATTTATTTTGGCAGTTACATACATATGACAGGCAATGGTTTTATACATTTAATATCCATTATAATAATGTAGTAAAAAGATGGATAAATAGTATTTCATAGCGAAACAATCAAATATAATTGTTGCAAATTATTTTTTTTCAAAGATTTCTGTATGTATGTGATACTTCTATATGTTCATATATGTTCAGATATTATTTACATGTACATACATTCATGAAAATTATACCTGTGTGTAGCTTATTCAATTTCCAACATTTATTCCGCTGGTACTAGTATCATAATATCAATAGCCTTTCAGTTAAACGTGTTATACTGAGGTCACTGGCATATAATTGTTTACATCTGTTAGATTACAATAGTTCTGCAGCAGTGGCTGGGCTGATAAGCCAATAGTTCCATAGCAGGATAAGGGTTAAGACACATAATCTAATCAGGGCCTACACTGTTTAACCAATTCAACACTACAGACGTCTATCATAATATTTGCGAACAGTATACATCCAGATGATCCCGCTCGTAACAGTGGTCTACCATATCTATCTCAGTTTTGTCTTATCACAGGTCTACCTGTTATCTCGGTTACCACAAGTTAGATTGGCTTGAAATAGCCAGAAGTCACATTGGCTCGAAATATCATTTGCAGATATTTTCATACATAATCCCATTCCATGCCATTTTGTAATGGGGAAAATTGAGACAGTTCAAATGAGTGGTCGCAACATATACTTTCATTGAGAAATAATAAAAATAAAATATTTAAAAAACTTCATACGTAAATGTGTATTCTGCATGTAATGGGTTAATAGAGGGTACTCTTCAGACACAAATCCTGTACAACTATATCAAGCCAGTGAATGACAAAGGCGGCATGTTTGCCTAAACCCATGCACGTGACCTCTATGAAAGGGGTAGGATCACTCACACCCTGGAATAGCATACAGTGACACCTATGAAATGGATAGGCTTGCCCACACCCTCGAATAGCATCCAGTGACACATATTATGGGTGTCACCGAATGCTATTCGAGGGTGTGGGTGACACATATCATAGGTGTCACTGGATGCTATTCGAGGGTGTAAGTGACACATATCATAGGTGTCCCTGGATGATATTTGAAGGTGTGAGTGACACATATCATAGGTGTCCCTGGATGATATTTGAGGGTGTGGGTGACACATATCATAGGTGTCACTGGATGCTATTCATGGGTGTGGGTGTCACATATCATAGGTGTCCCTGGATGCTACTTGAGGGTGTGGGTGACACATATCATAGGTGTCCCTGGATGCTATTCGAGGGTGTGGGTGACACATAGCATAGGTGTCCCTGGATGTTATTTGAGGGTGTGGGTGACACATATCATAGGTGTCCCTGGATGATATTCATGGGTCTGGGTGACACATATCATAGGTGTCCCTGGATGCTATTTGAGGGTGTGGGTGACACATATCATAGGTGTCCCTGGATGCTATTCGAGGGTGTGGGTGACACATAGCATAGGTGTCCCTGGATGCTATTTGAGGGTGACACATAGCATAGGTGTCACTGGATGCAATTCGAGAGTGTGGGTGACACATATCATTTTTTTATTTTCAATTTATTTTTGGAAAATATCTATTGTCCCCGTAATAGGTTTGTGGTGGGTCGGGGCCATCCCCTAATTTCCTAACATTTGATTGGTCCGTAACAAGTCTCTGTCCAAAATTTATATCCCAGTAAATTCCCACGCCGAACTACTTTCCGTAACCGTCAGGCGCAGTTAAAATAATTCTTAAGAAAACGGAAAATAAACACATTTTCTTGATGAATTTATTTCAAATGCTGCAAATTATAAGGAATTAATGGCCTTTTTGTGGAATTTATCGGGGATATAAACTTTAGAAAAGTCGCGGGAATACTGGACTAGGCCTTCCGGCCATTGTCCAGTATTCCCGCGACTTTTCAAAGTTTATACCCCGATAAATTCCACAAAAAGGCCATTCATTCCTATAATAGTTTGGTACAAATACAAAATATACAATTACAGATATTCACCCTCTTGACACATATTAGTAGTATAGGTGTCACTGGATGCTATTCGAGGTTGTGGGTGGCACATACATCGGAACCCCTCTTAACCGAACACCCTGTGGACAGACTGAAAAGTTTGGTTTAGAGGGTTTTTTTTGGTTTAGAGAGTTGTTTTTCATCATCAACTCTTTCCATGTATTTTGTATACCATATAACCATATTGTAAGCATAAACACCAGCTGCTGTTAGTGTTACTGTAACGGAAAGCACTGTAGTAAATGTATAACCTGACGATTTTGTGGAGACTATCTGAGTAGCCTATTTCACCAACATTGCAAAGTATACTTTTCTAGCAAAGTATACTTTGAGGGAGAAATTTTCAATTTTAGGATAAATTTATTAATTTTTATTATACTGAATTTATTACATTATCACAGCCATTTTGGCTGTGATAATGTAATAAATTCAGTATAATAATTCTGCATACTTTTAATCATCAAATATATGCAGTCGTTAGTTGTATATTAAATAACGCATTTTGGGACAAATAAGTGATTACTCCCTCAAAGTATACTTACCTAGATAAGTATACTTTGCAATTTTGATGAAATCGGCTACAGATGCCTTTAGTTGGTTCAACAAAATATGCTATGTGCAAGTGCACTTGCCCATATTTCTGATTCTAGTGCTGGTTATGACAATAAACAACCAAACAGCCATGGTTTTACTGCATGACAAAGTGACAGTTTAGGTGTGGACCAGCCACCAGTATAGTAGTCCTATGGTGTGACCTTACACATACCAATATCCAAATTCCTTTTATTAAATTTGAAACGTGCACCATATAACTACAAAATGTGTATGCTGATTGTGTAGCACATGTATATCACAATATAGTGTGGGCTGTTTCTATACTGGATAATAGCCCAACCAGGTCGGTTCGTCACATTTTTTCTTAATTAACGTACTTGTAAACACGGTGTGATTTTGACACCCAATTGACATGGACAGTGCAGTATTTCTTCATAAGTGAGATGCAGACAGGTGACAGCGTTCGTTTTCGGCGTTTTTAACACTGAAATACCGTTCTGGGACGTGAAATGTTGTTCGGATTACTGAACAGAGGGGTTCCGGATTAGAGGGGTAGAAAACAATGTGTTTATATAGCAGAGAATTTGGGACTTGATCTTCTGTTTGGTTTAAAGAGAATTCTGGTTTAGAGGGGTTCCACTGTACCATATGTGTCAATGAATGCTACTTGGTGTGTTGATGCTTACGGCGATGACGATTGAGTCTCGTATCGGGAGAACGTGTGGTCGGTCGAATGTGCGCATTCCATGTAACATTTCATACAGAGGTTCACATTGCACGGGACACAGTGGAACCTGATCCCGCGTAGTGGGCTTGCCTTGCACCCAGTACAGCTGACGTTCTGGTGCACAATACCTGCCAACATAGTGGTGAATAGTGTAGACCTGGCTGGTCTGGGTCTATACTAGTTGAACAAGGGCATCGTTATTACAAGGCTAATCCGCTCCATGGCAGCCTTGATAATAATTTTTAACATTTTGCCTTACAAACAAGGTGAACATAAGACCTCAGTGACCTTGACCTTGGGTGGTCGGACATGGGTCATATGCAAAACAAAGCATCATCCCAAGGCACACATTGTGGTTATTGAAAGGTGTTACTAATGTACGCACGCACGTACGTACATACGTACATAAATGGACTAATGCTACACCCCCTCTTGCCTATTGGTGAGGGGATAACAAGAAAACATGGCCCGTCGGCACACAAATGTGGTAGATGCGAGAGACTCTGGCAAACTTCTTAACCGACAGGCTTAAGCAAAGTTATGAAGATTAAAAGGTCCATGTAATATTACGGCAATAAGGGCAGCATAGACGTATGGCATTTGTGCACAAGCAGAGCTCCAGTTAAGGTGCGTAATTTGGAGGTAAATTTCTTATTTCTCCATCAAAAATGGCAAGTTGGAAGTGCTTTAGAATCATCTTATTGAGACGATTCTAAAGCACTCCCAACTTGCCATTTTTGATGCAGAAATAACAAAATTTCACCCCAAGTTGGTCAAATTGGGCACCTTAACTGGAGCTCTGACAAGTATGAAATATTAAAGTAATCATACAAGGGCAAATCAATTGTTGGACTGTGTGTCCGTCCATGTGTCTGTCCTGTTAAAAAAATTGCCAGAGCTTCTAAATTCTTGTATATATTCTTCTATATTTCTTGAAAGATTACTGTAATATTTTGGTATATTTCACTATGCTTGTGTACTTGACATTTTCACCTTCACAACTTGGCTAAAACACATAGAAGTTTTGGTTAAAAAGTTTACTAGATTTTCTTCATTCTGTCATGTCTTCTCCCACCCGACTCTACCGAGACCAGTCACATAAAAAAGACAAATTTGTTAAATGTACAAGGTGTAAATGACAATAGATGAATGGTCACTCAGGGCTCCAGATAATGAATTAGTAATTGAGTATTTTCACTCCATCATATATGAAGCAATTTGGTATTTCAATATTTTAATTGGGTAAAATAAAATCACACTATATATACTGTTTACACATCCACATACAGCAATTATTGAATACATTGCTTCGAAATGAAAACACGTCTTGGCATTTCATTAGAATTGTCTCCTTGGAGACAATTCTAATGAAATACCAAGATGTGTTTTAATGGAAAATAAGAAAAATATGCTATATTTGTGGTCTGTTTATTGTTTTCTGCAGCATTATAAAAGTACCACAAATGTGTTCATGATTGCTTTTTGATACTCACTACTTCTGATTTCAATTGGGTTTTTGGCAATTTTAATTGGGTATTTACGCAAATACGCAGCTTATCTGGAGCACTGGTCACTAATGGGACAAGAACAATGTCCATGAATAAACTCAAAAATCCAAAGATGGTTTAACCCTTTCAACACTACAGACCTGTACGTCTATACTGGTATTGACAAATAATGTAAATCCAGATGAGCCGGCTCGTGGCGAGCCGTCTCATCAGGATCTGCACTTTTTGCAAGTAATTTTCATATTTTTTTAAAAAAGAAACACCCCCTTTTCATAAAAGGACTTGTTAGAAAATCATTTTGTGACAGTTGGACTGGTTGTCAAATTAACATATCAAAATCCATTCCAATTACTTAGGGTGAAAGGGTTAAAAGCCCTACACATACCGACTTGTTGCAGGTCGTAAGCTCGGAGCTGATACTCGCCCGTGTATCCGGATTTGTAATGTCTCTCCAGTCCATTGTCCCAGACCACTATCACATCGTTGTCCGCGGCCTGCTTCGGCACGTAGCTCAACGTGCCCAGTTCCAATTCGCTTAAATTGCGGATGGTGGCGCTCCAGTCTGGCCCCCGCACCACACGGATACCCGGCCGCATCCACTCCGGCCATTGGCTCGCTTCTCTCTTCTGTTTATACAATAGTTACCAGTCATACCGTTACAATGTGCATACCAAAAATTGTCGTCTGCTGCTGTTTTAGTAAAAACATGGTTTGGCAGCAATTTAGAATCATTTCCATTGGAAATGATTCTAAAGAGCTGTCAAACTGTGTTTTTGATGAGAAAAAAATAGGAAAACTTTGACAGAAGAGACGGCGAGCATTGACATTTAGATGTAACGCTTATTCATTGATATGTATTGGGTTGCAAAACAAATGTTGTGTACTCCCCGGAACGTGTGTCATGCATATGTGATACATTTAGCAACAATGCATGCACGTGAAAAGAAAGTGTGTTATGAAAACCCGGAAGTAAAGTACAGTCGGTATTTTTGAAACGATTCTATTCAGATTTTTTTTCACTAAATTTGGCAATTTTTATCTCGAAGTTCGGATATTACGATATATTTCAATCACGTGCATGCGTGGTTTGGTTGGTTACTTGAGACTAACGTCATTTCCCACTAGCCAACCACATCACTGCGTGTCACGTGATTCGATATTTTCAAAGATGGCGGCTAATATTCATTTATAATCAGGAAGCGAACGGGTTTGATTTTAAAAAGAGAATTTAGGTTAGTGAGACGCGTTTTTAGTGCAGTTTACACTTGAAATCTTTGAGATTTATGTTAATGTATTAGCAACTGTAGAATCTATGCCGAAAACACACCATAAGCAGCGGTTTCGACACGTTATAACAAGTTGTATAGGCTAGTAAAAAATACGACTTGGTGAAATTGTGTGGCTTTTTCTTTCAATGGTGACGAATGCGAGTTTTGTACCTTTCATAATTACATAATCTTCATACCCGGGGCGCATTTGAATTGTTTTGTACATTGTTTAGAAAGGTGTTTCATGTATATATATAGAATAATTTACCATCCAAGACACACTAGAATGGATTATAGCCATTTCGTAACCATGCCATTTCGTAACTGGTGAAATCTGGTCTTTCGTAACCGTTTGGTTGGTCATTTCGTAACCGGTCAAAAATGGCCATTACAAAAATTTGTCATTTCGTAACCGCATGTCCGTAAACAATATAAGCTATTTAAAACGGCACATTTCGGGGATTACAGCGAAGACTACCTTAAAATATGTTTGTCCTTTGTTGCCGATTCGTTAGCGAGATGCCGACAATAATTGGATACATCAATGGTGATTATATATATTGTTGTCATTTGTTAGTTAATTATAGACTATTGGTGGTCGTTTGTAATTATCGTCAACAATCCGGGGATGTAATTATAAGGGATATGGACATTTGCCCCCCGGACATTTGCCCCCCAGTCCAAAAATGGCAGGGTGGACATTTGCCCCCCAGTTGAAATGGCAGCTAGGACAATTGCCCCCCAGTCGAAATGTAGGGGCGGACATTTGCCCCCCAATGGAAATGGCAGCTAGGACATTTGCCCCCCAGTCGAAATGGCAGCTAGGACATTTGCCCCCCAGTCGAAATGTAGGGTAGGACATATTGTATGAAGTGTACCATGATACTTAATTATCAAAGACATCAAAGTAAATTGGGTGTGATTACTGATTAGCTTTAAACACTGATTACCTAATGATATCCATTCACATAATTAGCAAAAGTTGTATTGTATGAAGTGTACCATGATACTTAATTATCAAAGACATCAAAGTAAATTGGGTGTGATTACTGATTAGCTTTAAACACTGATTACCTAATGATATCCATTCACATAATTAGCAAAAGTTTGAACTAATATCATGAGAGGTGTTAAAAAAGTCTTTGATTGTTGATTAAAGTGTACACATACTGAGTTCATTATTTAATTAGATATAATGTGATTTAATAGATGGTAATTCTTAAAGTGTAAAAAAACTTGTGAGAATTGAGTGAAACTAATTAAAGGTTCATGCAGTATATTAGCCATGGAATTGTCTACTGCATTACTACAAATCTCATACCACGATGGAACTGACTACCAGTACTAGAGGGGCTGAGAAGCTACTATACGAGGGTTACTCGTATACTAAGAAGAAGAGCCGTATCTCCACTATCCACTGGGAATGCTCCAAACGCAAGAGTGCCTCTTGCAAGGGGACACTTACTACTGACTCAATGGTAAATATAAATGTAGTTTGTTAGCGGACAATGGTTACAATTTACAACTTCCAAGTCGTGTTGGTTGTATTATAGTACTAATGTGACTATTGGAAAATATCAGACACGTCTTGTAATTTTTGTACTATTGGGTACCTGCGTAATTTCATGAAATATATTTAGTATAAATTGCTATATTTAATATAAAATATATGACTATTTTCAGAGAGCATACTGAGTTCTATGCATTCATCAAAATATATCTCGTTTCATTTTTTATCGGTTTTATCATTGTAATTCATTTTTATTACAGATTACCACGAATCAGCTCAGCGACACCACACTCTCACGACAGCGACGCGTATGCTATCGCGGCAATGAAGGTTCGGCAAGACATAAAACAACATGTCACCAACAACCGTGGAAACCCTGGCCAACTCATATCCGACAAACTCACTCAGCACCCAGTTGGCGTGAGAGTAGCAGCAGGGAAAACTGATACTATCAAACGCGCAGTTCGACGTCTGAAGCGTGGAAACACCCCACCAGAGCCAACCAGCATCAACGACATCCCTGAGCTACCAGAGGCATTCGAGACGACAGGTGGTCCAGACAAACTCCCCTTCCTGATCTACGACAACTATGTAGAAGGACAATCCAACGACGGCCGTGTAATTGTGTTTGCGACAGAACTAGGACTTAAACATCTCTGTGATAGCTCCCATTGGTTTGTTGACGGGACATTCGGCACTGCGCCTAGGCAGTTTACGCAGCTGTTTGTCATTCGCGCCGAGGTGAACGATGTGACTCTGACCTGTGTCTACGCTTTCCTTCCGGACAAACAACAGTCTAGCTACGAGGAAGTATTCACCGCCGTCTTGAACGCCTGCGATGCTGTTCAACTCACACTGATCCGGCCGTCCTGACTTGCGACTTTGAACTGGGTATTCACGGCGCAGTCGCATCTATGTTGGGATGCCATGTCCGAATCCAGGGATGTTTCTACCACCTTACTCAGTGTACATGGCGGCGGGTACAGAGTGAAGGACTTTCAACTCTCTACAAAGAAGATGATGAAATGAAACAGTACTGTGGCATGCTCGATGGGCTTGCGTTCCTGCCACCTAGCCGCGTCCAGGATGGTATGCGCTATCTGAAGACTGTCACCCCACCGGCACTGGAAGACCTCACCGAGTACTTCGACACCAACTTTGTGAGTGGACCGTACAAGTCTGTGATGGGGGCCAGGGGACGCATCACATTACAGCGAACGAGTCCGAAGTATGCGATTGATAAATGGAACGTGAACCAGGTCACTCTAGAAGATGGTTCCCGGACCAACAACAAATGTGAGGCGTGGAACAACTCGTTCAGCCACCTTGTAGGACATAAAAATCCCGGACTCTGGCATACTATTCAGTGTATACAGAAGGATCAACTCAACGTGATCACAGAAGTGGAGCGAAGTGAGACAGGGTGCCCCAACACGTAAACGTGTCCGCCGCGAGACGAGAAATCTGCAGGATAGACTTAAACAACTGTGCCAGGACTTTGATGCTGGTGAGAAGGATGTGCGCGACTTCCTTAGAGCGGTCGGACATTCCGTCCGATTCGTCTAATTGACAATGTAACTCTAAAACGTGCTACTATACTGATGTGCTATAATGTGACATTTTGTTATTTGTTCGAATTTCATAGTACTTGATCACAAACATTGATAATCATGCCAAGAGTGTGTTGACATTGACATTAATCTGTTATCTGTTTTAATTTCACGAGACATCGAAATAATGAGTATTATCATGGTTAGTTCATAGTACTTGATCACAAACATTGACAATCATGCCAAGATTGTGTTGATATTGACGTTAATCTATTATCTGTTTTACACTTGATCACAAATTATGCTCAAATAAACTAAATGGTTGTTTGGAAATGTGTTGTAATCTTGTCACACCTTGTCATACCTCAAATTGTTCACTAGGGGGCAAATGTCCTAACTGCCATTTCGACTGGGGGCAAATGTCCTAGCTGCCATTTCCATTGGGGGGCAAATGTCCGCCCCTACATATTGACTGGGGGGCAAATGTCCTAGCTGCCATTTCAACTGGGGGGCAAATGTCCGCCCCTACATTTCGACTGGGGGGCAATTGTCCACCCTGCCATTTTTGGACTGGGGGGCAAATGTCCGGGGGGCAAATGTCCTACATTCAATTATAATCATGCCTGGTTGAAATTAAGTAATGCCGAAATAAATAAAGGACTTTTTGATACGCCGACAATAATCTTCATTAACAATAATCGTCATTGAAATCTGTACGCATGTACAATTGGTTAACACAAATATGAAAACACAAAAATGTTAAAATGATGAATTATGACGATGTACTCTTACTCCACTGTTTTTGACATCTTGACTGTAAATAACTTTGTTATATATTGCTGTTGTATGCTCAAGGGCCTGTAGGCCTGTTGTAAATAAACAATTATCTTGCTGTTGTATGCTCAAGCATAGGCCTACTTGTAAATAAACAACTAAACCATTAAACCATGTACTACAATGACAATGTGCACGTAGTAGTATGTGATTGAACCTTCTGAGCCTGTCTTGTTGTTTGTAATAAATTTTGTCTTTTTGATTGACGAGTTGTAATTATTGCTGTTTGTCTTAATCCCACATTGTCAGACTGGCCCGTGTGTCAATAAAAGGTGTGACAAATACTAAGATATAAACGGATCAGTGCAATACATGAACTTACAATTACATTTTTTAACTTGGAGACAATTTATGTCTTATTGATTATTATTTCTCTCTTTGCCCCTGGAAAAAGCTCTTATGTTACACTATCACATGCTAAAGTCACGCTAAGACATGGCCATTTGGTAACGGAATATATTCAATTTGGTGACATATAGCAACTATATATATACACACACTTCATCCAGTATACAGAATTTTAAACTCTTTTTATTTTATTTCTACGTCATTTACGTCATTTCATATTTACAAAGAAAGTGTACCAGGGCCCGGTTGCTCAAAACCTCTGTTAGCTTAACAGCGGGAGTGCGCATGCGTGGAGTGTGAATGTGTCTTCAACGTGGTCTCGATATTTTGATTTATTTCTCTCTTAATTTGGTGATTTTGATCCTATTTTTTCGTCACAATAGTCGAATATCTACTGGAGAACGTCTGGACGCCGACGCGAAATCGCCAGTCATCGCAACTTACTCAATATTCCCATTTGAAATTGTTTCCGTTCCCCACCCACCATTCTTACTTGGACTCGATTGCGCAGCCGCCTGGGCAGACCGGAAGCATGACGTCTTCAGCCAATGTTTACATTTTGTTCTTAGTGAATGCCATCATTATTCTGAATATTTGTTATCAACCTCAGCCATCGAACAACGAACTAAATTCCAAGTCTCCATATCACCTTGAAAACTGTAGTAAGCCTTGTGCATTGATGAATTTCCAGACTAGCTTAGCAGTGAGCAACAGAACCAGCCAAAAAATGAAAATAAACTGCAAACACTCTTCTGTGTTGTTGATGTACATCCTGATTATGCAATGTGGCGATGTGGAGGTCCAACCGGGACCCACTAGATTTCCGTGCGGCGTGTGTGACAAAAATGTAGCTTGGAACGCCAAAGCCCTACAATGTGATGGATGTGACATATGGTTTCACACCAAGTGCACCAACATTTCTGCCAGTTTATATAGCCTTTATGGTAAAACGAGCCTTACATGGATCTGTCTGAAATGTGGAATCCCAAACATCTCTACTACACACTCCTTGCCTTGAACTTTCATCGTTTGAAAGCATTAACCAGTTTAATACACTTGACCAGTCGCCTTGTAATGTCCCGAATATATCTACGCCTCTTAGGTCAAGCCCGCCACAACTAGTCGATAGCAGGATGGACATTTCAAAGGTATCTTCCCACGGTGACAGTATAGTAACTGATCCGGACATGTCTTCTTCATTATCGTTTGATGGACCGAATAACGTATCTTCTCGTACGACTGAACAATCAGTGAACAGCATCAGCGCACCCGCTGTGAATGCATCTAACTTTAACATATTAATTATTAACTTTCAAAGTATACGTAATAAGAAAATGGAACTTTACCATATTATATCAAGCCTGGAACCTGATGTCATACTTGGAAATGAAACGCACTTGGAACCTTCTTTTAATGATGCGGAACTATTCCCTCACAACATACCTAATGAACATACCTATAAAGTTTTCAGAAAAGATAGGAATTCTCCTGTTAAGAAAGGAGGTGGCGGCGTAATTATCTTGGTGAAGCCCACATATGACTGTGAGGAATGCTTAGATCTTAATGTTGACTGCGAACTGACATGGGTTAAGGTCACTACGGACAAGAAGAAAGAAGTACTAGTCGGAGCATATTATCGCGAACCGAAATCATCACTCGATGCACTTGACCAGCTGAACAACTCGCTTTCTAAAATCACAAACAATACTAAATACAAAAACTGTATCATTACACTTGGTGGCGATTTTAATCTTGGTGATATTGACTGGGGAAGCGTATCAACACCAGTCGGTGCGAAAGATAAAGCGCATTGTGACAGTCTTTGCTCCATAGCTCGCAATCACCTCCTCGAGCAGATAAACTCTACTCCCACGCGCCAAGGCAGAATCCTCGATTTATTGTTTACTTCTCATCCGAACACCATTCAAAAACATTACACGTGTCCTTCGATTGGTATAAGTGATCACGATATGTTATTTGTAAGCACTTCTTTGTCATCTGCCCCACGTAAACGTGTAAGATGGACTGTGTTTAACTATAAAAAAGCTAACTGGGACCATATCAAGTCGGACTTGTACTCCTTTCGTGATAAGTTGCTATCTCCCAATCGCTCTCCAGATGTTGAATCAACCTGGGAGGATTTTAAGTCCACCATTATCTCTGCTATGAATAAACACATTCCGACGAAATGTCTTCGTTCGAAAGCTGATCTTCCTTGGATGACGAATGAAATCAGAAAACTCATAAATAAACGTAATAAACTGTATACTAAACTACGTAGAATAGTATGTATTGACTCAACAACCTTAAATGATACTTACCATAATATAAAGAAAGAAATCAAATATAAACTACGGAAATCATACCACATGTACTTGAATGATATGTTGGATCCTGATAAGGACCAGAATTCCAAGAACTTTTGGAAATATATTAAGAGCAGGAAACAAGACTCCGCAGGAATAAGCACACTGAAATCCAACGGCTATATAGCTGACACAGCCCAAACAAAAGCTGACATGTTGAATGATCAATTTACTTCTGTTTTTACAAAAGAAAACTTATCCAACATCCCCAACATGGGATCTTCCCCATTTAAGTCTATGTCGACTATTATCGTCACACTTAAAGGCGTCATTAACAGTATCAACCGTTTGAACGAGAAGAAAGCAACTGGTCCAGATAAGATACCAATCATTATATTCAAGAGGAACTGTGATGTCGTTGCATCCATACTACAACATATAATTCAACTTTCATTGAACACCGGTGTCGTTCCAACGGACTGGAGAACAGCCAACGTTGTGCCTATTTTCAAAAAAGGTGACCATGCAAAACCGGCTAATTATCGTCCTGTTTCCTTGACTGCCGTCGCATCTAAAATGCTTGAACATATCGTTGTCTCGCAAGTTATGTCACACTTGGACTCTCAGAATATACTGCATGATAACCAACATGGATTTCGCCAAAAACGTTCATGTGAATCGCAACTACTTCTCACTACGGACGATCTCTCTAAACACATTGATACTGGTAATCAGGTCGACATGGCTATTTTAGACTTCTCTAAGGCTTTTGATAAAGTCTCGCATCAACGTCTATCTTCCAAACTCGATTTTTACGGAATACGTAATACCACTAGACAGTGGATTGACTCGTTCTTATCAGGTCGGAGCCAGAAAGTCGTGGTTCAGGATGCGACTTCCGCTTCTTCACAAGTCACGTCTGGGGTGCCGCAGGGGACAGTCCTTGGACCCTGTTTGTTTCTACTGTACATCAATGACATAGCCAACAGTATTTCCTCAACAGTCCGTCTTTTCGCTGATGACTGTGTATTATATCGTCCAATTATCACTCCCGAAGATCAACGGTTACTGCAGGATGACCTGAATCGCTTAGTAGAGTGGAGTAACTCGTGGCAGATGGAATTTAATGTTAAAAAGTGTGCCATTATGAACTTTTCAAACTCTTCAAATAAAAAACAGTTTAACTATACTATGAACGGAGAATCTCTTAATGTCGTAAAAAAACATCCATACCTTGGCGTTGAATTAAGCGATAATTTGAAATATAACACGCACATCGATAAAATTACAAGCAAAGCTTCACAGACGTTGGGATTCATTAAGAGAAACTTGAAATCTTGCCCACTAACGGTGAAAGAAAGAGCTTATCAAACACTCGTACGCCCTAAACTGGAATATTCATCACCAATTTGGAACCCCCAGCAACAAACTCAGATAAAGCAAATTGAACAAGTTCAACGAAACGCTGCAAGATTTGTCGCCAGTAAACCTTTCAATCCTCATAAACCGGATAGTGTCTCATCTATTATTACATCTCTCCAATGGCCATCCTTACAACAACGTTACAACGTAGTCCTACTCTACCGCGTGGTTCATGGACTTGTTGCAGTACCTGTTACCTACCTACCTACACCAGCATTGGTTAGGTCTACACGCAACAGTAACAATCACAAGTTTCTGCAATCTCACTGCCGTGTGAACGTCTACCTACATTCCTTTTTCCCACGAACTGTACCATTCTGGAATGCTTTGCCCTCTACCGTCGTATCAGCGCCGAGCCTGGACGCATTCAAGTTATCCGTCCAGTCGCTCCCAGAGTTCCACGCCTAGAAATTCTGATCATGTACAGTGTACATATATGTTGGCAACAGCCTTTTAACCACGTTGAAGCACTTCACACTCCGCCGTGCACAGTTTTAATCCCTCTCCAGTAGATGTCCGACGAGGCGTTGGAGAGTATTACGTTGAAGTTGACTGTTAAATCCTTAGCAATGCTAAGGATTTAACAGTCTGTTAAGCTAACAGAAGCTTTGAGCAACCGGGCCCTGGTAAATTGTATCGAAATCGCGTTTACCGGCAGGCGGTTACGAAATGACCAATTTTCCAAATGTCAATTTTTGACCAGTTACGAAATGACCAATTTTCCAAATGTCAATTTTTGGCCAGTTACGAAATGACCAATTTTCCAAATGTCAATTTTTGGCCGGTTACGAAATTACCAACCAAACAGTTACGAAATGACCAGATTTCACCGGTTACGAAATGGCATGGTTACGAAATGACCAGTTCCCACTAGAATCACCTGTGGTTAACTTGAATACAGCAAGTATGGAAAGTGAAAGTAGAGAACAAACAAACTAACTACAACAAAATGCAGAATTATCAATACTTAGATATGATGGCAAGACGAATTACAGTAAGGACAGTTCCATGATAAGACATAAATGAAAATAAACAGATAAACTAAAACAGCATTTTGGCATTTTTCAAACAGGAAGTAAATACTGGATGTCGAATGTCGGACATTTTCTAATTGTCAGCTGTCAAGAAAATCCACATTAATAACTGTAACTATTTATATACAAAGATAGCGAATAATTATTTAGTTACTGTGTTTAAAACCATTCAAAGACATTGGAATATCATACCGTTGCCATACCGCACAAGTGAGAGTAACGTGATGTTTACCTCTACACCGGTTAACTTTGGGCCAACTTGATTTGCCTCCGGGTATGACTAAAGTGCGCATTGGAGATTTCGCGGCGCATTGGGCGCATTGGAGATTTCGCGGCGTATTGGAGTTTTATATGTTATATATCTTCTTAATAAAAGCATTAAATTCAATTTTTTCTTCTTATATATAACATATTGTTACATATCTATAATATATAATTAAGTCAAGTAGAATGCGCATGTGTAAAGTTGACTTTGTATCAATTTTAGAAAAAATATTTAACGAAAATATAATATGGCCTCGGCGCATTGGAGATTTCGTGGCGCATTGGAGTTTTATATGTTATATATCTTCTTAATAAAAACATTAAATTTAATTTTTTCTTCTTATATATAATATATTGTTACATATTTATAATATATATTTAAGTCAAGATGAATGCGCATGTGTCATGTTGATTTTTTATAAATTTTAGAAAAATACCTACCGAAAATATAATATGGCCTCGGCGCATTGGAGATTTCGGGGCGCATTGCACTAATGCGGTGCACTGAGTCGTGTTATTATTTTATCTGACATTCTATCCTTGCTGTATTGTTTACATTTATTTGGTATGGTAGGCACCATGACTTGAAATGTGTGCCCCCCCCCCCCCCCCCACCACCCCATAGTAATGCTTATGAATGTTATCCCATCGTTTTTGCCATTTTGATTTTTTTTTTATTGTTTAATGACTGAATATAATTCTCTGTGTGTAGGCAGAGTATTATTTTGTGTTCCTATCAAATGAGCTGTGCTTGCCGCTCGGTCGGCTTCTTCGTTTCCAGGTATTCCAACATGTGAGGATACCCAGTCTATATTAATATTTTCCCCTTGTTCCATATGTTTACTTATAAGAATGTTAATGGTATGGTATATTCCTCTCGCCTAGTTTGTTTAAGTGTTGTATGATATTTGTGTGCTTGTTTCCATCTACAAAGACAGTTCTCCATGTTTTTAATGGTATCTGTGCAAGCTGGTGTCCACCAGGGATTGGTTGGGCGATTATGAGCTTTACCACTTGTCTGTGGTATACTCTCCTTACTTATGTTATAGAGGGTGCTCACAAAATCATCGTGATATTGTTTTGTATCTAGATTTTTATCTGTGTGTAGTCTATTAGTGCATAGTTGTTGGAATAGCTCCTAGTTAGCATGTCCTAACTTCCATTTAGGAATGGTGGCGGGAGTACTTATATGGTATTGGGTAGAAACTTTAGTAATTATCGGATAGTGGTCACTTCCTAGTGTAGAGTCATGGACGGACCAGGAGGTCAAGGAAGCTAAGGCAGGTGTTGCTAATGTTATGTCGGGTGTTGTTCCAATACCTTTACTTGAAGAAATGTGTGACGTATCGAAAGTTACAGCTCCGTTGTTAAGTACTACATAATCAGTGTTATCTAGAAATTGTATTATTTCATCATCTACTTTGTTTGTCTTAGAAATGTAATGCACGTCCCATAATGGGTTGTGCCCGTTGAAGTCACCCAATATTAGAGATTTATTGCTTAATTGTGTGATAATTTTATTGAGGTTGTTTAGTTTGGGTTCGTGATTATAGTTAGCAGGGCCAATGTACACATTTAATATATCAATGTTTCCTTTATTGCTGAGTACCTTAATACCACACTAGAGGTTATTTAGTTTTTCTGTAAGGTGATTTGTTTTAAGTTCTACACATGATATTCCGTTTTTAGCGTATATTTTACTACCCCACTGCCATGGACATAATTGGTTGCGTAGGATACGAGGTTGTATCATATGAGTATTGAAGGCTTTGACATTTCTTGCAGGCATATTACATCAGGTGACATTACATTATTTTCTAAAACTTTGATAAGCTCTCCTTTTGTTTTTACAAATCCCCGACAGTTCCATTGACAGACGGTCAGTGTAATTCCTTTGTATTTGTTTCTACACATATTTATTTATTCTATATATGTTTTGCTTAGGATGAGCTTTTTGGTACATATGCCTGACTCCTTTTCTGTGAATTTAGGACTTTATTACCATTAAGTGGTGTGAAATTGCACTGTTGTTGTTGTTCCGCTGACGGTGACACTGATTTTAATACGTGTTTACCTATATTTTGCTTGTTAGTAAATTTATTCTGTGTTTTCGTGCCTGTATTTACTTTTGAGCCAACTTCGGCTAGATTATCTTTTATGGATTTTTTATTATATTTACGATTTGCTGTTATAGTTTTACGCATATTAGAATTATCTATAGTTGTACGTTTTTCTGCTGGACTGTTATTGGGTGTTGATGTGGCAACATTATTGCTTGACGTTTGTTTGTTTATTGGTGTGTCCTCATTATCATTTATTTCTTGTAGTGTTGTGATGTCTGCACTAATGGTCGAAATATTGGAGACACTTGTTAGTGTGCGAATGGGATGAGACACTATAGATTCGGTTGATGTTACGATTATTAGTTTATTTGGGTCTGAGTTTGTCCATGCTGCTATCAAACATTAGGGGCTCGGGTGTTAGTGTTGATTTGTTTCCCCCCCCCCCCCCCAGTTCCTTGGCAGAGGGCTTAATACTTTGTCCGCTAGCGGTCGATTGTTTTATTGATTTAAATGTGTTTAGTGTATTTATTACCTTGTCCGCATTAGCCAGTTTACCTAAAACGTTTAGTATAGAAGTTTCTGATTGGGATCTGTCCATCTGTGACGTATGCATTTATCAGTGGGTGGTGTGCTAGGAATTGGTGTTGTTGTTCCATTTTGTCCTAAGTATTGTTCTGCTATTTGTCCTATAATGCCATTGGTGGTTACTCCTAGTTGTTTTTCAATTGCAATTTCAAGAGCCGAAATTAGTTCTAACAGATGTTGTTTAGAAACGTATCCTTGCATGTTTTCTTCTTTGGGGTTTGTTTGTTTTATGTTTCCTTTTGTGGGGCTGGATTCTTTGGAGGCTGTTTTGTAGTTTATTGTTTTGCAGGTGTGTTGTTGGTTACTACTCGAATAGGCAGTGCGTTTGTGTGTGTGTTGAACACGGCCGCCATTTTATACTGCGTAAACCTGTTTAAGCTCGGTAATTTCCGCCAAACCTCTCCGACCAATCAACGATGCGGGACAATTTTCACGTTTCGTTAACATGGGAAAGTCCGAGAATCCGATTATATATTCCACCCATCCACTGTGCGGAATCAGGGACAACTTTCACATTTTGTCCGCGGATTCCAAATATGATCCTCATTGTCCTAATGTTGTCCTCGTAGTCTCCAGCAAATGGCTGCATCTGCGGACAACGTCCGGACCGAAGGCTATAAATAGGAGTGAAATATGTCAGTTGTCGACTTTGTCCCGAGAGACACAACTCGAGACGTAATTCACGTCTCTGAACTCCCAAGGCCCAACTATTCTCCCCCTTAACCATTACTCACCGACGATGTTGCCAATGGTCCGTTAGTCGCTATATGTGATGATTTGAACGTGATTATGACAGTATTGATTATTAATATTGGCTGGAACCATGATAATGCCAATATACCATTACCCCACCCACTTTTTCCCCATTGCGATACGATTCCCGACTCAAGTTTCGTGATCCCCTGCTGTGTGACTCCCCTCCCACCCCTGTTAGGTGAACCCCACTCAATTGTCATGCGTCCTAACTGTTGTATGCCCCCATTCAGCTAGTGTCATGATTTCCACCCCAGCTTCGTGACCCCCGGCTGTATGACTCCCCACCCAGCTTATTTCCCAACCCACAGCTTCGTGATTCCCGCTGTGTGACTCCCCCACCCAATATTATTCTTCCCACCCAAGCTTCGTGATTCCCGCTGTGTGACTCCCCCACCCAGTAGATATTCCCCCCCCCCCGAGCTGTGTGATTCCCACTGTATGACTTTTCCACCCAGTTTATTCCCCACCCAGCTCCCCACCCCGCTGTGTGATTCCCCCACCCAGCATTAGTCCCAACCCCAGCTTCGTGATTCCCGCTGTGTGACTCCCCACCCAGTATTATCTTCCCACCCAAGCTTCGTGCTTCCCGCTGTGTGATTCCCCCACCCAACATTAGTCCCAACCCCAGCTTCGTGATTCCCGCTGTGTGACTCCCCCACCCAGTATTATCTTCCCACCCAAGCTTCGTGATTCCCGCTGTGTGATTCCCCCACCCAACATTAGTCCGAACCCCAGCTTCGTGCTTCCCGCTGTGTGACTCCCCCACCCAGCATTATTCCCCACTTCAGCCCCGCGATTCCCGTCTAGGTCTGAGCGTGTACGCTTTAGAAAAGAGTTGTTCGTATCCAGTCGCTCCCATAGTCGCCTATGTTAGTTAGTCTCGACTCGCATACATGTACTACGAATACTAACTGTTGATTTGTATAGTCCTGTGTATCATCCCGGTACCATTATTGTTACCATGAATTGTCACCCTCATACAGTTTGTAGGTGTTGCATAATATTGTGTTGTATGTCTTAGCACAATATCAGGTATTAATACTGAATTCGCTATTGTCGTTCTTTCATTGCCAAGTAGCTAGTTATTCCCATTTTCATATCCCGATTCATGAGGGCCCGCTACCAACCCCAGGAAACTATGATTTACCTCGTATTCTTGAAGGCAGACTCAACGAAGGGTCGTTACAATATTATATTTTCGGTAGGCATTTTTTTTAATATTGATAAAAAAATCAACTTTACACATACGCATTCGCCTTGAATTAAATATATATTATTGATATGTAACACTATATTATATACAACAAGACATTTATTAATGTTATGCTATTATTTAGAAGATATATAACATATAAAACTTCAATGCGCCGTGAAATCTCCAATGCGCCCAATGCGCCGCGAAATCTACAATGCGCACTTTCGTCATACCGATTTTCCTCCTGTTGGAATTCGGCACAGTGTTCCCGTCCGGTGTGACTAAAGGTTAGACCACACCAAATAGCTTTACTATATAATTTAACCGAATGCCATCCAATAAGGCCAGTGTCTCCTACTTTCACTAATCGTATGGATGCTACACCATGTGACTGTCCACATTCTGCCTTAAATTGAGCTACTACAGAAATATGGATAATTTTAATAGATAATGGATGAAAAGCACAAAAGTCCATACAATCACATAACATACCTTAAATAGTGTTAGAGCTAACCATTCTACATATAAAGACTCATCACTCAAACTATACCAACATGTATGCCACTCTGGAATGGTCGACAGACAAAAGGGTACTGGCTTGGAACGGTCAGTCAAGAAATTTGTTTCATGACAAAGGAGGAAAGGAAAAACAATGTTCTCTGAGTACTAGTGTATTGGTACTATACCGATATGCGAAAACAATACACTTACGCCTAATTTTGGCAAATTTTGGAACAGAGTTGTGATGTCGCGCCACTTTCCCGAACTTCTTAATTGTCCACCAGGCACCCAATATCAATGAAAAAAAACTGAAAAACACACTATAATGACTGTTTTTGGTGTTTTTTACTGTCACATTCCAAGCCCAATCAGCTACAGGTAATTTACATACACTGGGATATTATGTTTGACAAATAAAGCTGAGAAATAAAGATTTTAGAAGATTTTGAAGGCGATAATTGTCCGTCTGCGATATGAAAAGAACAAAATTTGTTGCATCGCGGAGTTCGATCGATTACTCTTGTCACAGTAACTTTAAATTAAGTTCAATGAGACATAGCTACAAGAAACATAAACTTCAAATTAAATCTATCGCGTTCCCATGACATAGAATCTCGTTACCACGACATAGCATCTCGTTCCCACGAGATAGCATATCGTTACCACTACTTATCTCGTTCCATCGAGATAGTATCTCGTTCCCACGAGATATATGGAACGCCAAATCTACATAAACTCAAACATATATTGCTAGCAACAAATATTTGGAGCTAGCAATAAATATTTGGAGAGCTCTCGAAATCATTTGCAGAGCTCTCGAAATCAATTAATGATATCTCGAAATCATTTGGAGAGCTCTCGAAATCATTTGGAGCGAGCATTATATAACATTTGATTTGGAGAGCTCTCGAAATCATTTGGAGAGCTCTCGAAATCAATTAATGATATCTCGAAATCATTTAAAGAGCTCTCGAAATCATTTGTAGCGAGCATTATATAACTTTGATTTGGAGAGCTCTCTAAATCATTTGGAGCTATCTCTAAATCATTTGGAGAGCTCTCGAAATCATTTGGAGCTATCTCTAAATCATTTGGAGAACTCTCGAAATCATTTGGAGAGCTCTCGAAATCAATTAATGATATCTCGAAATCATTTAGAGAGCTCTCGAAATCATTTGTAGCGAGCATTATATAACTTGATTTGGAGAGCTCTCTAAATCATTTGGAGCTATCTCTAAATCATTTGGAGAGCTCTCGAAATCATTTGCGAAATCATTTGGAGCTATCTCTAAATCATTTGGAGAGCTCTCGAAATCATTTGGAGAGCTCTCGAAATCAATTAATGATATCTCGAAATCATTTAGAGAGCTCTCGAAATCATTTGTAGCGAGTATTATATAGCTTTGATTTGGAGAGCTCTCGAAATCAAGTTATATAATGCTCGCTACAAATGATTTCGAGAGCTCTCTAAATGATTTCGAGATATCATTAATTGATTTCGAGAGCTCTCCAAATGATTTCGAGAGCTCTTTAAATGGTTTCGAGATATCATTAATTGATTTCGAGAGCTCTCCAAATGATTTCGAGAGCTCTCCAAATCAAATGTTATATTGTTCGCTCCAAATGATTTCGAGAGCTCTCCAAATGATTTCGAGATATCATTAATTGATTTCGAGATATCATTAATTGATTTCGAGAGCTCTCCAAATATTTATTGCTAGCTCCAAATATTTGTTGCTAGCAATATATATTTGAGTTTATGTAGATTTGGCGTTCCATAGAGATAGGATCTCGTTCCGACGAGATAGGATCTCGTTACCACGAGTTAGCTATGTCGTTCCCATGAGATAGCATCTCGTTACCACGACATAGCATCTCGTTCCCATGAGATAGGATCTCGTTACCACGAGTCACTATGTCGTTCCTACGAGATAGCATCACGACATAGCATCTCGTTCCCACGACATAGGTAGCCAATGAAAATGCAGCATAATTACCGCCATATTTCTTTGAGCCATAGTTGAGTATAGTCCGGCAGCCAAAGGCAGATTTGGGGCTTTACCTTGTTTTGAATAACATGTTTTATTTATTACTGACTTTGCATGTCCAGACCTTCTAGTTTTGAAATCCATCTGATGAAAAGCTGTCACCCTTGAGCATTTTAAAAAAAATCACAAATTCAAGTTGGCTGTCAAATAGATATAGTGTGACATATAGTTGCATTAACATGGCGAAATTAAGCAATTTAAGAGCGTAAATTGGGTATATTTGACATATTGATGAAAATTGGCAACGTTAAAATTAAATTCCTTAACTGCAATATGGGAAAAATCCAATATGGCCGCCAAATGTGACCATTTGATGTAATTTCACTAGTTCGTCACAACAAAGAGTATGGTTTTTTATAATCTTGAGTTTGCTGAAACAATGAGTGTTTGTTTTTGTAACTTTGCTGTGAAATTTAATAATGTTCTAAATGGCAGCCAATTATATATATTATTACATTATACGTGCAATCGTATCTCTACAAAAGAAAACATATATAATTATACTCAGACTATATATTAGAGAAAATGAGCATACGAATATTGTATTTAGATACACAATGATTTTAGTACCTGCGCAATTAGATCTTTGTTTCAACAGCATTAGTCCAAGATGGGCGCCAACTATATTGATATTATTGTAGCGAATAGCTTATATAATTACACTCGGATGTCACATCTAAGAATGTAATTATACCAAATACTGGTATTAAATCAATATGATTAAGTTAATATACACCATTAGACAACGTTCAATAACAGAAGTTCACAATGGGCGCCGGATAATAATATAGTACATTATACTAGTAATCAAATCATCTACTAATATTTAAAATAGTACATTTGGTTATATACGTTGGATTATTCAGTTTATTTTGGAAAGCCTTCTTGTCTTGCCATTCCACATTAACATTCATGCTGAAAATATTCTGACCCCAAATCCAAGACGGCTACCAAACTGATATAGTGGGGCGTTGGCAGGAAGATGTAGTGTGGAATTTTACAGTAAACTGTAATGACTTCCTGAATAAATGCAAGAGGTTTTCTTTCATACCATTGGTTCCAAAAGCTTCACTGCTCAACATGTTTACTGTGAAATTACACGAAATGACTAACCTGGCTGGTACAAATAATACATCTATATATTCCCAGCGTTCCATTATTAGCGTTATTCCAGTTTCTCGCTAACATTACTTGCGTTAAACCAGTTTAACAGGCATAGCAAACAAGGACTCCCACTGATATTATTACATTGTGACATAAGTTTTTTTCTGCGAAAGGTACATACTTTCCACAAAAGGACGGTATGTACATAGTGATTGATGTACAACCTTTTTATATCACTTATCATTTGGTAAACTGCAAGTAATTGATAAAAAATCAAATTGTTATTGATTAGGTAGAGCAACATATAGTTGCATGATGAGATAATGTAATGTTTCTATAACATTCTTCTTTTCAATGATAAGTCGGAATTCAACGTCTGATATACATGTGCAGTTGTTTTTATTACATAAAACTCAATATAGAGTGAATGCATATGATATTTTAAAATAATAAGATATGAAATCGTCAGAGTACGTAAATACTAAACAAGGAAATCATATTTAATCACAAATTCAATAATTCTGAGAAAAACACTGATATAATGTAAAATAAATACTATAGTGGGGACACAACTAATACACATGGAAATGATATTATATGACATTCATTCCAGTTGTGACACTACTAAATACTCCATCACGGTAACAATAACTGGTATAGTGATTGTAGACAGCAATACACATAGTACACAGCAATATATACAACATGACAGCATTCAAGGTACCATACAATGGATATAGGAAGTGCAGTAATCACGAAATTTACTATACTTATATGACAATGCGGAGTAACGTAACTGTCATCCCTTGCGGCTAGAGATTTTGTGTCATCATATCTTCTTATTTTCTTATAGTCATATCTACAATATTAACTTTCATTTCACGTATACTGTGTATTTCGTTGTGATTAGTTTGTCTTTAGCGTATGATATATTATTCTTTGTTGATTACCTTGTATGTTGCTGTCCTTTTGAAGCATGATGGCGAGGTAAGCGGGAGATTTGTTAAGCAGGTTCAACCATCCAAGTGGTCTGTTTTATGCACTGTCCTGTCCAAGGTGACATCCTCTTGCCATGTCTCCGTGTACTGTACTTCATTGGGATTTGCATTTCCTGTTACTTTACCAGTAGTTCATTGGGGAATAGTTGTTGTTGTGCTTGTGCTGCATTTGTTATATTGTTTATGTAGTGCATACACTGTTGCTTTCGTTTTGGGACCGTACACCGCTGATCGTAAAGTGCATTTTGTGCCGCGTTGAAGGTTCTGCAACAACCGATGTGCGCATATCATTTGTTTATTGCGTTGGTTTCTTCTTTTCATGGGTTTATGGATCTCACTTTTTTAATGTTTTCTAATTTTAATAATCATGACATTATTATGCGATCGTCATTGACATACATTTGTAGAAATGTTGCAATCTTGACATGATAATTCATATGTTGCAGTAGTATATATACACATTAAACCACGCAACAGCTAAACATAGGTTAGCGCTTCATACGCACTGGCTGTCACGATAAGGTGGATTTTATAAGGTATTGGAGAAATTATCCCTCCAGCAGATACCTGTATGCAGCTTGGGGTATATATGTGGAGCGCCGTGGCGTAATGGTTAGTGTGTCGGACCACTGATCCAAGGGTCGTGGGTTCGAGCCTGACTAGCGGCGTGCGTTGTGTCCTTGAGCAAGACACTTTATCCACACTGCTCCAGTTCACCCAGCTGTAAATGGGTACCGATAATTCGTAGTTGCTCTGTAAATACGAATTACCGGCTTCTCTCAAAAAGTCTCTACCTCCGTTCATTCTCCCATTCTTGGGAGACGGCATGCAAGGTCCTAGAGCCAGTGCCGCCGTTAAATATAAGCAAAAGAAAAAGCTTGGGGTATAATCAGTTATGGTCAGAGGTGTGAAAGTTGTGAACAATGGTTACAAGGTAACACCGAGTTGGAGTGGGTGAGTATATTCTGGGCAGTTTGGTGATAGCAATGGTCAGATACACATGTGATATAATGTGACTTTATTATATTGGAATTATTGCTTGATGCCTGCTCAGAAGTATCTTCTCTGCGGCCGTTGGGAAGAGAGTGTGTACTTGGGGTGATGTGCGTATGCGAGACATGGGCTGGCTGATGATGACCGTGGTTTAATGCAGTGCCGAGTTGTGAATTGAGAGATTCTTTACTGTTGCTTGGCAACCAGATACAGTGCCGATTTATGACTATACCAATTCTGTGATCGTATCCATAACTACTTAGTGTACGGATGGTTTGGAGCTTAGTGCATATCAGTTGTGTGCATTTCATTGCTTAGTGCTTAACGTCTTAGTGACAGTGAATTTTGTGTATATTTATTCCAGTCAATGTATGGACTTGGAATAAATGGGCTTAGTGCCGGGAAAAGTTTTGTGCTAGTGGCTTAGTGCGTAAACGGGGTTGTGCTGTCGTGCTCTATATAACCGTGAAGGATACATAGACATTATGTAATAATATTGGTACCGTAAATACGTCTGGGCTGTAATTTTGTGTGCATATGTAGGGGAAATAGGCCATGTACTATGTGATGAGATCGATAAACATGTGTATAGTGGTGTTTTATTGGTTTGTACAATAAATGTAAACCATACATCTAACTGATGATATTCCATCCCGATGATTTGTGACACTGGCACATTGGAGTTTTGGTAGAAACAAAGTTTATTAAATAATAAGTTACATCAGTTTGAGGTATACATGTAGATAAAGAGAATTGGATAAAGAGGATTGGAACGAAATATTGCTATTGGTACAGGGCGACGGCATCTCCCTGGACGGGATGTGGGTTGAGGGACTTCTATTACAGGAACGCCATTTAGGGACGACCAAATTTATTGTCAGAAGAATAATCTGTAATATACAGATAGGATGAATTACTAATGATCACAATATATATTATTCGGTGTTTCTACTCTGCTACCTGGCTGGCAACTCGGACTTTCCGGGATATGTAGAGACAAAGTAAAAATACACTAACAAACATTTTAGATCTGTATTTACCATAATTCCATATATTCCACATAGTAGAGCGAATCACCACGTAAAGGTACTTTTTTTCTACGTGACTCGCTATATGATATTACTCTAGGCATAGGTAAACAATAGATACATGTATGGGCATAATGAATGTACACGAGTAAACGGTCTCTAGCCAACATGCAAGTTGGCGAATAAAGAAGTGAGCAAATACGCCACAACGTTCTTCGCATGAACGTGTCAAGCTGAAATAATGCATGGAAAATGTACACCAAGAACAAATTGCATGTAATATACAGATGGGATCAATTGCTAATGATCAAAATGTATATTATTCGATGTTTCTACTCTGCTACTTGACTGGCAACTACTGGCCCTGCGATCCGCGCACGAGCAAGCCAGCAACTGCGCAAGCGCTAGAGAGATGTGCAAAGAACCAAAAATGACATACGCAGAAAGGACAATGCAAATAGCTCGGGAGTAACTACCGACGCCCACTGCTATTTTCATCTGCGCGACTTGTACTTACAGGAAATATGTAATATATGAAAAGAAATATAGGGCACTTATGGGATGAGTAAGGATTTGTAGTTATACTAAAACACCTTAAAACTATACTGTCACACACTTCCCCTCTTTCAGAAATGTTGACCCTACATTTTAATTACTATTTAATATTTACAAACATAAAACAATATGATCATTGAAAAAAAATTACGATGAATTCCAATAATGAAGCAAACAATGAATCAACTCATGACTGATAATGCAAATGGCAGCAGATGCTAATGACAAAGCAAATGCCAACAAATGCAAATGGCAAAGCTAATGGCAACTGTTGCAAATGACATCTAAAAGCAATGAAACCAGCAGTTCAGATGGATATGACAATCATTCATTATTGTGTGTTATAATATATATTTACTCTAAATTTGACCATTGCTACTTTTATGAAATATTGTTAAGCTGAGAACGATAAATTCAATCTCATATGTTTACCCTGCTGGTGGCCCTATAAGTCAGCAACTGGATTTGAAACTGTGTCACATGACACAGTTTGAAACATACTCAGATTTTTTGGAAAACCCAAATTATGATTTCAATGATGTATAGTGACATGTTTGTGAAGTAAATTAGTTAGTACACCAAGTGACCACGCACTGGAAGCAAACTGTGAATATTTTCTTCGTTTGACAGTGCATGCCTATGTGTTTGGTCTCATGTTGTAAACCACTAGTGCATTTGTTTTGCAGTATGACCGCTCTCCAATTTGGTAACAACAACATCAAAATATACTTGATAAACATGTCGCACTAAGTGCAGTGGGAGATTCAACTGAATAAGTTGACCAAAAAAATTATAAGACACCATGAAAATATCCATAATATATCATTGAACACAACTACCAGAAAAGATTCATTGCAAGCAATTCTTATGTTATGTCAATGACATTGAACGCATTTAGTACCGGCTTCGACTAATCTAATTCTAATGAGACACACTTAATACCAGTAAATAGGCAAAATATGCACAACTGTCGAAATTAGCACATATTCAGTGAGTGTATACAATATAGTAGTGGACGTGAATTTATAACATTTAAGCATGAATGTAGTTCACATATATGCATACTAAAGCTACAATAACATCATTAGACGTGGGAAATCACCTGATTTTCGTCGGACATGATTGGATTTAACATATTTTTGCAGAGTATTGTTTTTTTATGGATGATGTTGCATATTTACAATATGTTTTATTTGCCCATGACGATAAAATGCCTGATACGCAGATTTTTTTTATGTCGCGGTGATAAAATCATATTATCCGAGAAACCAATTTATGGTAGTTTGGTATGGCCTTCTAATTAGTGACAAAATAAGTTCAATTATTCACCAGTAGGAACATCCAGCAGATACGTTCTGTCAGAATGCAACATATGGGTCCAGGGCTCTCGGGTAGATGGATGTATGGATGGGGGTTTGTGTGACTGGCTGGATGGGTGGATGTGGAATAAGTAACAGAGAGGTCAATGATCCACTCAACCTATGACAGCCTAGTTCTATAACATAAAACGTATAATTTCAATTATTTTTCATCTGTTATTTCTGATTGAATGTTACTCAGGTCCATCAGATAGTAAAACCCGATAGGCGAAGAGTATTGGGGTTGAGATCGGAAAAAAATAAGCCAAAGCTGAATTTTTCCTAATATGACCAAAACATCATTAGTAATAACATATAAAAATTCCCCATGAATCTCACTGAAGCTAAATCCAGGAATCAAGATGGCGTCCAAAATGACAAAAATCATAACAAGTGCAAACTCCACTAAACCAATCAGGAAAACAATGTGTCGAAACATACTGAATATTACTAACGAATCATAATAATCAAAATTATGATAATCCAAGATGGCCGCCAATATCTCTTAACTCGATATGTTTCTCCTAATGATATATCCCGACCTATACTGAAAAATTCAGCTTTGGCTTATTTTTTTCCGATCTTTGGCGATTTTATGTCGAATACTATTCGCCTACGAGGTCTAATGTTAATGTACTAATGGCAGCCCTGCAGATATGTTATTGACAATCAAGTAACCCCATTGGAATCAACAACAACAACAATTATACAAATGACAGAAATTGTAAAGAAACAGTTTTTTAAAGCCGCTCAGCTCGGTGACATCGACTATTTTTGTGCTTGCTTTCAGCAGCCTACTCTAAAATTCAACATGCAACAGTTTCGACACCCAAAATCTGGTGATGCAATTCAACATTTTGCTGTCAGGCATGGGCAAACCGATTTACTCTCATTTCTCCAAGCAGAGGGTTTCAGTATGGTCATCACCAATTTTGATGGGAAATCCTTGCTGCATGAAGCTGCACAGAATGGCCAACACAATTGTTTGGACTATCTTCTGAAGTGCCGAGTGCAAGTTGATGCCTTAAAAAGAGCTGACTGGTAAATTGCAAGATTGTGATTAAATGTATTGCTCAACTCCTTTCTTGAATTAGTGAAAAAGTGGTTCCCTCCCTTTATTGTTAGGTTTAATGTCTGTTCCACGTTTTGCTGCCGACGAACTTTTGGACATTAAGCACATTAAATCCAAAAAATATTTAAATGTAAGTACTTTTTCATCAATAACAAAAAAGTCACCCTCCCCAAAAAAAATTATTTGATGAAATTACGTAAAATATTTATTTTATTGCGAAAAAACGATTTTCCTATGGGAATTTAACATGGGGGGCTAAAAATATAAAAAATATATTTGTGGACCGATTTTCAAAATCTAACTTGTTTTCTTAGTTACATCAACTCCAAGCTATTTAGACAGGTTTCAGAGTTAATTTCCAAAATGTTTCGTTTTTTTACTCCTCCCCGTCCTTGTCTGCCACTTTTTCCCCCATGTTAAATTCCATTATTTTACAATATTTGTAAATCAATATTTGATGGAATTTCATCAAACAAAAAAATTGGGGAGGGTGACTTTCATTGTTATTGGTGAAAAAGAACTTGCATTTAAATATTTTTTAGATGTAATGTGTTTAATAGCCAAAAGTTTGTCGGCAGGAAAACGTGGAACAGTCGATATTATGTAGGTGGTACCTATCATCATCATCATTATAATGGCTAGTGATCGTTATTGCCATGCGCGGATGTTGGAAAAAAGTGATAGATTGCCTGCCTTCCAAGTTACTCAATCCACCAAACAATGTGATAAGGAGTGCATTGACCTAAAAAGGCTTACCTCACAAGACCTATATGTATGTAGTGTCCGTGTGTGGTGAGACACAATCGCCCGGTTAGCTCAGTGGGTAAAAGAAAGCGCCATGATAGTGTTACGGGGGTCGTGGGTTCGAACCCCACATCAGGCAACACTTTTCCCCTTTAGAAATACTTCAATGGTGTCAGAAGTAAACAGGATTGTGCCTGGGTGTACTTTGAGTTGCAGGTTATACTCCACATGAAGCTGTGAGGTTGATGCCTGGCTCCCAAAGGATAAGGGGATGAGTGTAGTGTCCGTGTGTGGTGGTGAGACACGATCGCCCGGTTAGTTCAGTGTCTTTCTGTAATTACTGGTCACGAATCTGGCAGCTCTCCTTTGTAACGCTTCAATTTTCTGGGTGTCTCGCTGGTGGTAAGGATCCCAGGCAGATGTGCAGTATTCCAGTGTGGGGCGTACAATGGACCTGTAGGCTGCCGTTTAATTTCTGGACGGGCCGAGTAGAGATTTCTCTGTAGGAATCCCATGCTCACACCTATATTGCAGAAAAAATGTGTGGGAAATCTGAACATGTTGTACTTATACATGTGTGTAACCAATAGTCGGGGCTGCACCCCATATAAGGGATATAGTCAGATTAGATAGTTGTCAGCTCATGATTTCATAATCTTTGTCAAGTGAATTTTAAAAAAAAAAAAGTGTCAAATTTGGCCTGATGATTGTGGAACACTGCATTTACATAGGGTAATAACACCGCTTGCTTTACTGATTTTGCAGATTGCGAAATTAACCCTTAGACCGCTACACACAATAATTTTCGTCTGCTGTTGCTTTTATATCTTGCCTTTTTTCTCAATAAAAACATGGTGTGTCAACGCATGTTGTAAATTATTCTAAAGTGCTGTCAAAGCATGTTTTTGATGATAAAAATGGAAAATAGAAAATAAACAGCAGACGACAAAAAATTAAGAGTTAAGGTGTAAGGGTTAACACTTTCTCAATTTTCAATGGCAGATAGAAATCAAATTTGGCAAGTTTAAACTGAGTGGACTGCATGTGATTTACAATGGTCACTCATCTAATGTGGCCGAAACTGGTTGATTGACCAAGTGTCTTTTTTTCTCACTTTTTTTCTTACTCTGATGTTTTAATTGTTTTTTCACAATATCTCTTTAACCCTTTGCCAGACGCACACCCCCACATCCAAATTATCAAGGTCAAGGTCATTTATTTACTTGTAATGTTCACCGGTTTTGTAACAGAAATACGTTAAAGTTATTGTTTTTTCACAATATCTCTTTAACCCCTTGCCAGACTTTGATAATATTTCACATCAATGTTTGTCTAGGGATGATGCTTCAATACACACACCCCCACATCCAAATTCTCATGGTCAAGGTCATTTATTTCCTTGTAATGTTCACCGGTTTTGTAACAGAAATGCGTTAAACTTATTGTTTTTTCACAAATCTCTTTAACCCCTTGCCAGACTTTGATAATATTTCACATCAATGTTTGTCTAGGGATGATGCTTCATTACGCACACACCCACATCCAAATTCTGAAGGTCAAGGTCATTTATTTACTTGTAATGTTCACCGGTTTTGTAACAGAAATACATTAAAGTTATTGTTTTTTTCACAATATCTCTTTAACCCCTTGCCAGACTTTGATAATATTTCACATCAATGTTTGTCTAGGGATGATGCTTCATTACGCACACCCCCACATCCAAATTCTCAAGGTCAGGGTCATTTATTTACTTGTAATGTTCACCGGATTTGTAACAGAAATGCGTTAAAGTTATTGTTTTTTCACAATATCTCTTTAACCCCTTTCCAGACATTGATAATATTTCACATCAATGTTTTTCTATGGATGATGCTTCATTATGCACACCCCCACATCCAAATTCTGAAGGTCAAGGTAATTTATTTACTTGTAATGTTCACGGTCAAATGCCTCGGCAGGCGCGACACCGCTTCCGTGGCGGAATTCTTGTTTTGTAAGGCAAATACGTTAAAGTTATTGTTTTTTCAGAATATCTCTTTAACCCCTTGCCAGACTTTGATAATATTTCACATCAATGTTTGTCTAGGGATGATGCTTCATTACGCACGCCCCCACATCCAAATTCTCAAGGTCATTTATTTACTTTTAATGTTCACCGGTTTTGTAACAGAAATGCGTTAGAAGTTATTGTTTTTTCACAATATCTCTTTAACCCCTTGCCAGACTTTGATAATATTTCACATCAATGTTTGTCTAGGGATGATGCTTCATTACGCACGCCCCCACATCCAAATTCTCAAGGTCATTTATTTACTTTTAATGTTCACCGGTTTTGTAACAGAAATGTGTTGAAGTTATTGTTTTTTCACAATATCTCTTTAACCCCTTGCCAGACTTTGATAATATTTCACATCAATGTTTGTCTAGGGATGATGCTTCATTACGCACACCCCCACATCCAAATTCTGAAGGTCAAGGTCATTTATTTACTTGTAATGTTCACCGGTTTTGTAACAGAAATACGTTAGTTATTGTTTTTTCACAATATATCTTTAACCCCTTGCCAGACTTTGATAATATTTCAAATCAATGTTTGTCTAGGGATGATGCTTCATTACTCACGCCCCCACATCCAAATTCTCAAGGTCAAGGTCATTTATTTACTTGTAATGTTCACCCGTTTTGTAACAGAAATGTGTTAAAAGTTATTGTTTTTTCACAATATCTCTTTAACCCCTTGCCAGACTTTGATAATATTTCACATCAATGTTTGTCTAGGGATGATGCTTCATTACGCACACCCCCACATCCACATTATCAAGGTCAAGGTCATTTATTTACTTGTAATGTTCACTGTCAAATGCCTCGGCAGACGCGACACTGCTTCCGTGGTGGAATTATTATTATATGACCATTTAAAAAAACGGTATGTATTATGTTTTACCGCGGGCGGGCAGCGGACAGAAAAAATGTATAGTTTGTGTACACAACTCCTCTGAAACCGTTCATTAAATCGATCTGAAACTATACACACGTCTTTTACACATATTGAAGATCTGCACCTTGGTGTTTTTATGCCAAAAAAATATTTATTAACAAAAATATCACGTTTTTAATTTAGCCATTTTTTCTACATTTTTCTATTCAATTCTATATAGGGTACAGAGTTTGTGTACAAAACTCCTCCGAAACCGTTCAGTCGATCGATCTGAAACTATACATACGTCTTCTACACATATTGAAGATGTGCACCTTGGTGTTTTTATGCCGAAAAAATATTTTTTAACAAAAATATCACCTTTTTAACTTAGAATTTTTTCTACATTATTGTATCCAATTCCCTATCATTTCTACTTTACATTCTACTTTTCTATCTCTGCCTAAATTAGTATACATGTTTAGCACAACGAGATGAAGAAATAATGCTATAGACTTTCAAATTCTCATTAATGTTTCTTGCCTTGGTGACAGCTTCACATTTCTGCATCTTCGCTGTCTGGCCCATATTCGATGGGCGTATTTTGTGACTTGCGGCACTCTTGTTTTAGCTATGTTGATGAACAGAAATTTATAAAGTATATTGGCACAGAAGAAGCATTTCGTTTTGGAGCATTGCCGGAAGGCCTCGTCCAGTATTCCCGCGACTTTTCCAAGTTTATATCCCCGATAAATTCCACAAAAAGGCCATTCATTCCTTATAATTCCAGCATTTGAAATAAATTCATCAAGAAAATGTGTTTATTTTCCGTTTTCTTAAGAATTATTTTAACTGCGCCTCACGGTTATGGAAAGTAGTTCGGCATGGGAGTTTACTGGGATATAAATTTTGGACAGAGACTTGCTACGGGCCAATCAAATGTTAGGGAATTGTCTAAATATTTTTGTGCTGGAATTATTGCATATTAAATATGCTTAATATGCAGTATCTTCTGCATGTAGCTGAATGGGAATATGTCAGGAATCCAGCATCTATTTTGACGTGAAACATGTACACTGGCGCGGAGTGCAGCACCAGTGCGATTATTGCTTGCAGGACTCCATTGATGTTGGCATGCACCAAGCCTGACGTCCAGGTCATACAGACCTTACTGCAACATGGGGCAGACCCAAGTCTGAGGAACAAAGATGGCTGGAATTCATTCCACATCGCTGTCAGGTGATATTCCAAGGTTTCCACCCAGAGCTCCAGATAAGGTGCGTATTGGCGTATTTTACGCAATTCTTTTAGCTGAATACGCATTGATTATCGAAAGTGGGAGTACAAAATACGCACAGCAATGTGAAAATACGCATATTTAGGAATGAAGAAAATCAAAAATCCATTTGAAAAAGTAAAATATGCAATGATTTTTAAAAATCATTGCATATTTTACTTTTTCAAATGGATTTTTGATTTTCTTCATTACTAAATATGCGTATTTTCACATTGCTGTGCATATTTTGTACTCCCACTTTAGACACAAATATTATCTGGGGCTCTGTTCCACCCGAACTTACTGAAGTTCTGTATTATTTTACCCTGGTGTCTACACAAACAATTGTCCTCTGCTTAGGAACAAAATGTTTTCAGATGGATCACCACAATTTCCAAGATGACTTTGTCAAAGCAAAAACATGAATATTCTGCATTTATTTGGGTCACATCATGTATCCTGATTCTGTTAAATTATTTTACACCAAAACATCCATTTCTGTCTTCACATCTGTCTGTGAAACTGCCATTCTGTCTGTTACCTGGGGAGTGGGTGGTAGGTGGGAGCATGCGATGGGTAATTTAACGATCGGGGTTCATCCTTAACGGAATCACGACTGGAGACCTCGTTTGGCCCTCACATACGTCTTTGGCATTTTGTACGTGACAGTTGAATCTGGTTATACCCCTTATAAGAGTAATCCTACCGGTATTACTTTTAAATAGGGGAAGGGGCCAAGTGACTTTGGTGCGGTATGGACCTGGCACCAGGTCGGGTTATTCTAATTTCAGGGCTGAATATGTTGTATCTCGATGTAAATATTCCGTTCTGATTTTGGGATTTTCCCCCCAATGCAGCAGGTTAAAACGGGATCGAACCTGTTTACCCGGCCTTACATGACCTTAGCTGTTGATAGGCCGTTAAACACCAATAAACAAACAAACAAACAAAACAAACAAACTGTTACCTGGGGGCCGTTTCACTAAATTTTGTACGACTAAAATGTTCGTAAGTACAAAATTATGATAGTCTGTAAATTTCACATTAATAATGTTTTCTTATACATAATTATTGGCTTTACATTTATTGAGCATAGGCTGCTATGCTCAATAAATGTAAATCTGTCAAATGAAATTTCCAGACGATCCTAAATTTGCACTTACGAACATTTTAGTTGTATGAAGTTTAGTGAAACGGGCCCCTGCTTCTGTCATTCTTGTCTTCACCAAGTACCGGTTCTAGTTCATTAAAATTTTAGATACCGTAAGAATTAAGCATATACATGTAGTATGAAACTAGTCCGGGGAAGCTGATATTGTATATTACTTTATTAGTGTTAAATAAATCCTTTTGTATCTTGTAAAATTGGCTTTCACTGTATAGTAACAAGGTGTAATAAAACGTATTGTTCATCATGTTCATAGTGTAATAAATATGCAAAACCACATTAAATGATCAGTAAGGCTTCAATGTATGATTATGTGTTTATGCATAGCCTTGTTTCTTATGAAAGCAGTGAACTCATTAAATTAAATTTAATAAATATCATATTAAATCTTCAATCCTGCAAGAATATCTATTTTTTGAGTTGTTGACTGGTTTCATAAGAAACTTGACATAGCCTCATTTCTTATAAAATCAGTCGACATGTATAATAAATATCATATTAACCCTTACACCGCTATCTTAATTTTTTGTTGTCTGCTCTTTATTTTCTATTTTCCATTTTATCATAAAAAACATGCATTGACAGCACTTTAGAATAATTTACAACTTGGTTTGACAGCACTTCAGTATCATTTCCATTGGAAATGATTCTGAAGTGCTGTCAAACCATGTTTTTACTGAGAAATAAGGCAAGATATAAAAGCAACAGCAGACGACAAGTGTTGTGTGTAGTGGTCTAAGGGTTAACCCTTTCAACACTACAGACCTATATGGTTTGTAAACAGTGTAGATGCAGATGAGCTGCTGGTAGCAAGCCATCTCATCACAGGATCTACACAGTTTGCAAGTAATTGTCATATTTATTTTATAAAAAAAAAAACATCCCCTTTTTATAATGAACTAGTCGTCACTCGTGCAAGTTCTTCCATATTACAGAGAAGGGCGCCTGCCAGTGGTGAAGTGCCTGTTACTCCAGGACAGCTCCCTGTGGGACACTGTGAGCAGCAATGGCAGGACCCCCTTACACACCGCAGGTCCATGCTCTAAAATTTGCCCCTGCAACCGAATGGTGGTTGGGGTGGGGGGCATATAGTGTTGCTGGCGTTCGTATGTCCCGTTGTGTCCATCAAAAACTTAACGTTATGATAATTATGTTCCAATTTCTGTTTTCTATCACATAACTGCTTCATATTTCACATATGTATTCCTCTGATGGCTCACTCTCTATCAGGATGTGACACATCCATGATCCTCGGACCTCCGCTAAACCCAAGGTCAAGGTCACATGCTTAATGCGTTAAAAACCGTAACGCTCTGGTTTCCTTTCACATAACTGCTTCATGGTTTACACATGTATTCCTCTGATGGTGCGATATGATGCTGTGACAAATTCATAATCCTCGGACCCCCGCTAATCCCCAGGTCATGGTCACATACATGTACCTTTTGTGTTTTCAAAATTAATGTTCCCTCATTATCTTTGGTTGCCAGCAGGGGTATTCATCTGCCGATAGGCCACATTTCTAGTTCACACTTTTACAAGACATTTTTAGCACTGTATATAAATACAATAATCTCATTTCTCCTAATAAACACTATAATA